>CM052548.1:38354107-38371525 GCA_028533065.1 Trachops cirrhosus | reverse complement strand
TAGACAAGGGGAGGGCAAGAATAGTATGGGAAATGTAGAAGCTAAAGAACTTATGACACATGGACATGAACTAAAGGGGGGAATGTGGGTGGGAGAGGGTGTTCAGGATGGAGGGGAATGAAGGGGGTATAATAGGACAACTGTAATAGCATTGCAATCAATAAACTATATTAAAAAAAGAATATAGATAGTACTGATAAGATTTCTGAAGGCCACCTAGTATATAGGAAAAGACAAATATGGTAATGATTTTCTCTTCTTCCTTGAAGTGTTTATTTGTAAAGGGGATTTTTTTTAATCCCAGTGCACTTTATTGGTATTAAATTTCAATAATTTCAAAGTCAAATTAAAAATGCAAGTGAAATAGGGGCCCTGAGATTACCTCTAGGACTCAGGAGTGTCCAACCTTTTGTCGTCTCTGGGCCACACTGGAAGAAGAGTTGTCCCGGGCCACACATTAAATACACAAACACTAACAAAAACTGATTAGCAAAAAAAAAGGTTCTAAGTAAATTTATGATTTTGTATCAGACTGCATTCATAGCCATCCTGGGCCATGTGCAGCCCTTGAGCCGAGGGTTGGACACTCCTGCCTGAATCAACTTTGCCTGGAAGAAGTCTGCCTTTGGATTTAGCTCAATCTGTTTCCCCCCAGATTTTCCCTTCCCCTCTCCTTATGTACTTACAAATTATCTGAAAGGTAAAACATTTCTCCCACAACTCTTAAGCTCCATTACAGTAGGAGAGGCCACATTTCTGTGTCCAATTGTTGGGGCTTGGGAAGTTGTGGGAGATATGGAAGGAGACTGGCAGAAGTTTCTATTCATAGGTTGGGAGATAGCCTGTACTTCCTGACAATCCCACATTTTTAATGCAGAATATTTTGAGGGGGAACATAATGTTTTGATTAGGATTACTAGTTAGAAACCCCATAAAAGTAGAAATTTTGGTGTTTTGTTCACTGCTGTATTTCTAGCACTTAGAATATAGTATATTGTATGTACTAAGTGTGTATTTGTTGAATGGATGAATAGATGAATGAGCATGAGCTGAAGTCAGACACTTGCCCAAACTCTCTCTGAACACCCCGAGTATTCCTTTGATAGATATTTATCATGGACCATCTATGTAAGATATGGAAGTATGATGGTGACGGTGACGAAGTCCCTGCCCTTATTTTGTTGCCGATCTCAATCCTTATATCCCTTATATACATAAAGTGAAGTGAATATTACTGATGTGAAGATTAAATGAAAGATGTAGTAAACTACTTAGCATAGGGCTTGGCACACATAAATGGTAGCTCTTACTTTGTTCTACATATTTATTTTCTAAGTTGCTTAAGCTCCTTAAGGATATCATGGGGCTTTTTTGTATCTGCAAAAACATCAGTGGTTGTTAAAGTAGTATATATGTTTTGCTTTGTAAATTGTAAAGCACTTACTAAACATTAGGTATTACTAACAAATGATAACATAAATTAACCATATTGTGCTGTTGTACAATTCCTAGGTGTGTCTCTATGCTGAAGTATTTTTAATCTAATATGTGCCTGTTACATCTACTAAGGCAACTTTGAATTCTTGACTTTTCCAAGAGTAAGCCATGAAGTAGACAATACCTCTAATAAAGAGCCAGGTTTAATGAAGCCTTAATTGGTCAACCGGATGTTTTTATCTGTCTTCTAAACGTCACCCCGGAGCCATGGCTGGTGTGGCTCAGTGTATTGAGTGCTGTCCTGCAAACCAAAAGTTCACTGGTTCAATTCATGTCAGGGCACATGCCTGGATTGCAGGCTAGGTCCCAGCTTGGGGGTGTATGAGATACATCTCTCCGTCTCTTTCTCCCTCTCTCTATAAATAAATAAAATAAAATCTTTTAAACATCACCCTGGAAGAAAGTAAAGATTCCTTGCATGTTTGTGATAACAGTATCTACTAAGTGACTAAGAAATTTTTGTCTGTCATGGATATCACATCTTTCTTAATTGAATAACTGTATCAACATTATCTATTCAAAATATTTAATACTAAATGACAAGATACAGTTATCTATAGATGCAACTAGTTCATGTACTTTGAAGTTTCACTAGTATCCAAATGGTTGTAGGGCAGTTTTGATGTTCAATTGAATAACTCATAAGAAAGATAATAGGGTAATATCATATCTTTTTAAAAATACTATTTTCCTATTATCCCCTCTTCTAATCCTTAGGTGAAGAACAAAAACTTGAAGTAAACTAAATTAGTTAAGTGACTTTTGTTTGTTTTAAATAATTTTCCCACACCCTGGGGCAGTTTAAAACCATTGTGGAGGACCTCTATTATAAGTAATTAATGAAGAATTTAGGAAGGGCAGATTATGCATTGATGTCTGGAAGCTATAGTGTAACAATCAAGGTATGGAATGTTTGTTTAAGCTGTTCTCATCATTTTTGGATGGTAGTCACCAGATCCCAGGTATGTGACTTTCATTGGGCTTTGTAACCATAGGGACCACACTTTGTTGTTGCGATCTGATTTGAACACTTCCAGGAACTTTCTACTTCTTCCCAAATCAAGCCTAAATTCCACTGCCTGACTTTGAAGGCTCTCCATAATTTAGTTTTGTTTTACTTGTTTAACCACATTTTCTATTTCCCATTATCGACTCTTAGCTGTTGTCAAGCTACTGTCTCTAAACTCACTTTGGTTAGTTTTGATTCTCTGCACACACAATCACACACACACTCTGTACTCTATATTCTACTATATTTCCCTTTTCCTATAGTCTCTCTATATCCTTCTTTCCTTTAAGGTTGAGTTTATATCCTTCATTGTCTGGGAAGTAGTTCCTTGACCCGTTTGACTACCCTCTTCTGAAATACTGCAAGATTGACCAGCTTTATTAGCATGTAAATAAATACTATCTTTGGTGTTCAGTTTTCTCTCTTAGTCTTATTTCCTGAGCTACATTTTAAACTTCCCAGGAACAAGTTCATGCATTATCTTTTTTCTTTTTTTAACCATAGTACTGATGTTAGGGGGGGAATTTCAGTAAATATTCATCAACTTCTTACCACCAAGTCAATCAACAGAAGCATAGTTTCTTTTGCTAATGGAAAAGTATCCATTTTCAAAAGAGAGATCTTTTGATTAGCTCTGGGTATATATCAAATAAGTATAATAAAACTTTTCTATCAGAGAAAATTTAATGCAAGGGGTTGTTGACACACTTTTTAGTTAACAGTAACTAAAATGTCAAATGATTTTAAAAATTGATTAAGAAATTACATTATGAAAACTGAAAGTCCTAAATTTTAACTGTTCTTTTTATAAATTTTCCTATTAATTATGACTAGTACTTAAAGTTTACTTCTACAATTTGTACCATAGGAAAATATACTTAACATGCATAATTTATAAGTATTACATCTGTATTTTAAGTATATAAATTACAATACTGAGCCCATGCTTTCTACTACTTCTTTTCATCTCTCATGTTGTGGTTTTGCTGCTTCTAATTTTTTGGTGCCACTGAGTTTAGAATCTTAGGTGAGTGCTAGACATCTATGAAGACAATTGTAGGAAGAACCCCATTTTAAGGATCTTCACGTAGAACACCATAAATTGTTTGAAAATGTATTGAAAATAGTTTTCTATTATTTAAAGAAGAAAAGGGGTACACTATGAAAACAATAGGTCAGTCTCAAACATTAGGAGCCAGAAAGTTTTGTGCACAAGGAATTTCGAAGTCCATCAAATTTATTGGAATTTGGGAAAAGGTGAAAATGTTTTGCTTCTATGGAGTTTATATCCTTAAGTTTGGTTCCCCTATGATTTGGAAGAGGACCCTATGATCACAGATGTAAAAGATTATGATCAACCAAGAGTACATGAATATGGCAATGAGCACAGACAGAAACCTGAGAAAGGGTAGTACCTATAAGGTTTAAGGGGGAAATGGGACAGGCTGACTTTGGCTTCTTTAATACTGGGGTTGGACAGGGGGCCATGAGGGAATATAAAATACAGAAATGTTGGATTACCTGTTTTTGAAATGAAAGAGAAGAGTACTAAAATTGTGACACTTCTAAGCTTTGGTGGTGGACGATTCCTGTCCACCTTTGCAGTTTATGTGTTCAGATATCCTGTTTTACAAATCTGACTGACCATATTTTTCTCATCTCTTCTGCAACATCATGAACCACTTAAGCTCTCTTAATGGATTCAAAGTTTTTCCTGTAGGTAGTGGAAGCCACTGATTAGTTTTAAGTAGAGGAATTAAGTTGGACATATTACCATTTTTGATAAATTACTCTTCCTGCAAGATGAGGAACCCCACTGCAAGGGTGCTAGAGTAAAGGTAGTAAGAACCCACCAATTGAATACATGGAACAGCTATCGCATAATAATGCAGTCTGTGGCCATGAAGCTATTTATATGACCTTTAAATTTTGGTTTCAGCTTATGGTGTGTCTTTTTGTAAGAGTAGAACTTCTTAAGACACAATACAGTTTCTTCTAGAAGAGTATTGTGTAATGTGGGAGTTGGAGGTGGCGGGAGGTGTCATGTAGCAAAATCTCCAGGGGGAATTGAACATCTCACTAGATTTTCCCCTTCAATTTGGGCCAGAGTGAAAGACTGTTACTGATGAGGATCTGCTTATGTTCTCAGATGGGGGAGCCATTGCACTAGAGCGTATCTTCTAAGAAGAAGAAAATATTCAAAAGCAGAATAAACAACCACAGAAGTGAAACAGAATTTCTTGCAAGTTGATTCTTGTTTGTTATAGAGAGAAATTTTTTTAATTACCTGAACAGGTTTTGTTGATAAGCACCTTTTAGCATATCTGTGTTTCTGGATAGGTATATTTTTGTCACAGTTCAAATTTATGATGCTAGAGAGAAGAAAGTATCTTCAGTCAGTTTACTTGCAAAATAAAAAGCACTAATTAATACCATTTTGATAATTATCACTTTCAGCCTTTTGAGAAAGAAATTAAACTTTTTTCATGACCAAGGTTAAAACAGTATTTGATTACTGTTGGATATTTTTCTTTGGTTTTAAATTCTCTTGTTTTCTGAATGTGCTCAAAAAAAGGGTTAATCTTGAGACCACAGGTATGGACCGGTCTAGCTAGGTACGTGATCTGTTTGGCTGTTTTGCAAGGTGCTATAAATGCTGCCAGAGTGTAATCTGACACCAGGTAGGGCCAAATGGCCAATGATGGAAAGTTGAGAACAATGTGAAAGAACTGGAATTTCAGGTCTGAGTAGTGAGTAATTGCAGGCTGCCCTCAGAGTCGTGAAACTGTTCTTCTGGGTGTCAGCATAAAGGTGAAAGCATAAAGTGAAGTCAGTCAGCCTGTTCCATCTGATCATATTAATTTTGTGAGGTTTTTTTTTCTAATATGGTTGAAGCTAAGGTGAACTTATTCAGGTTTCCAAGGCCTGCTTTGGTTTTGCATATGTCACCAGAAGCCTGACTCTGAGACTTCTTATTTAAAAAAAAACACCAGTTTGTGCTTCGGCACTGCTTTTGAAAAAGTTCTAGATACTTCACTTCCCCTTATCATCCCCATGCTCCCCACTTACAATGAAAGATGCCTAAAGCAGAATAACTACTTAAAAGATATTGGTGGTAATATATATGGTACTTGCATGGATTCTAAGAACATATTTTAAAACTTTTTAAAAATTTTTCTTATATCACTAGAATATTAAAAAATTTAAAGGTTGGAGTATGGAAACATTTTCTTTTTGAATTAAGTTATGATTGTTTCTCTTGTGACATTTATTAACTTGTATTTTTCCCATTCTATTTTGTGTATGGAGTAGATGATTTAGAGAGGGCTATATTTTGAGATTTATTTTCCAAGTGGTGTCTTTCTTTGTTTGTCTGTTTTCTTATTAGTAGGAACTAAGAAACTACCCTTGTTTGGGGAAGCTGAAATCTGGTTATTTACTATAAATACATTTTAGTGTGGTTATTTTTTCTATATCCACAAATTTTTTAATGTAAGTAATAGTAATATTGTATTCCCAGGACTAGCAAGAAAAATGTAACTAAAAATTTAAAGCATTTTAATGAGTTAAGTTGTGGTGGCTTTATAAAAAGGCTTAATAATGTCCTTTTCACTTTTTAGGCACAGTGAAGGTAAAGCAAGATGATATGATATGATAGTGCTTGGGAAAGAACAATAATAGTAAAACTTTAAGATTTAAGGCAATAATAAAAAAATCTACAGACTCTTGCTTCTGTTGTTCCAGGTAAAGATATGATTGAAAATGATTTAACAGCCATCAAGAGGTTACATGAATTAGTATACAGACCATTGCTATAGATATTTGTGTAAGATTTCTTATTTTTCAGATATTCTGCTAAAGGAAAATACTAACAAAGTCCTGTTAATGTAGATACTGGGTTCTCTCTAGCTTTTGTTACCATCAGGTGTCTGTGTGACCTCAGACAAGTCAAGGGTGCTCCAGCCCAAATTAATCAGCTGTTCAATGAATGCATTGTCATAGGTAATTCTTTGATCTTTTTCAGATCTAAAATTGTGTGAATTTATACTTTTAGAATAGGCAGGCTCTTGGAAGATTATACAGAATTTTATTTTGTTACCACTGATTTATTATTTTCATTTCTGCTAGGAGCCTAATATGAAGCATTCTAGTATTTTAGAAAACAAATGAAAAGGCCTAACTATGGTCTGTTATGTAAGAATTCCAGTTATTACAGTTTATGGGTTTATTGCTTTCTTCTCATTTAAATAGCTTCTTTCTCTCACTTTCTGATTCTATTGTCTTTAATTTCTGTTGTATTGCTTTTAATGTAATCTTTTTTTCCAAATATACCTACTTTTCTTAAAATAGTCATGTTGATATGTTGAGAAGGTAAGGTACTTGGCATCTGGGGTTACTACAGAATTCCAGTTCTCTAGATACTCCCAACCTTATAAATATATACATATGTAAATATATTCATTTACACACACACACACACACACACACACACACTGTCTGAATACTTCATTAGAGGTAGTCAACCACCCTGTTGCTCTAAGCTGGTGAATTTTACCTTCTCTGGGCCAGAATTGTCTTATCTAAAGCCCTTTTGCTTTTTTGTCTGTTTGCTTGGTTCTTTTTATTTATCAAATTTTCTATTGAGTATCATAAGTTGGTGGCCTAGTAGCTTCCAAAGGGTAGCAATGATTTTTTAATATAGTTTTGAATTAATAGGCTTTTAGACCCTGTGTTTAAAACCCTTTTAAGAAAACCTAAATTGCATTCAATCAGGGATTGAGAAAGCAAGCATTGTAAATATTAAAAACTGATTTTGATTTTATAATACCTGAAATCTTTTGTAATAAACACAAATTAACCATTTTAATTGGTTGTAGTAGCCTGTGTGGCTTGCTCAGGGTTTTGTGTTTACAATCAGTACATTTGTTTGGAACAGAGACACAATAGAACTCTGTTAAAGAGAAGCTTGCCAGACAAGGTAAGGTCCTAGCCCTGAAGCACCTGGATTTATCAGAGTTGTCAAGTTTTTAGGCACTGGACTAGAATTATGCTTATGTTAGTAATGGGCTCTGGTGTTCTTTGTTGGATTCTGGCAAATAACTGTGGTAAAGGAAACTCCCAGGGAGTGTGGAAGTGAGACTTAAGGAATAATCAGTTACCTGGCATTCACTTGTTACATATCTCTTGCACTATACTTAGACTATAATGAAGCTTTTTAATTGAGTAACATTTATATGCCGGGCATTCTGCATATGCCTTTTGTATCTCCATAACAACTCTAGATTTTGGTCTTATTCATTATACCCATTTTCTAAAATGAGGAAACTGTGGCTCACACCTATTTTGCAGAAAGAGGAGACTGAAACTATGTTAATTGTCCAAGGTCACAATGAAGAATATTCAAACCCAAGTGGTATGACTCCAGAGCATATGCTCTTGTTTTGCTTGCTTTACTATTTTACCTTAAGTCTGGAGCGAGCTTATTTGGGTGATAAGAGGCTAGCAATCTTATTGCTGAGGCATTCCTCTGGAATGTCTCCTTGAAAAATAAGTATATGGTCCCAACCCAGTTAACAGACATGAGAACTTGGTAGGGAAGTTTTTATTATTTGGGAGATGCCCAACTAGATGAACTCTCAAACTGTGTAAATAAGTTAACTGTTTATGTCTTTGTGTTGAATGAACTATTTTCACTTATTTTTCCTACATTTTAAAGACTGACACTTTGAAAATAAAATATGTTTGAAAACTATTAACACAGCAGAGTGCTCCCAAATAATAATATATAGCTAATAATAAATTTAAACAAATTTTAAATATATTGAAGAACTTATAATTTGTTAGAATAAAGCAGAGGCCTTTTTTTTCTCCTCAGAGTACCCACATTTATTCATACAAGAGCAACATTGAGGGATAAAATGATAAGTTCAGTTTTGGACATGTTTCAGACACATTGAATTGATTTATCTAATAGCACAGTGAGTGGATTTGGAGATCAAGAGCTGAATTAGAGATGGAGATTTGTTTTTTCCCCATTTAACATAATATTTACTTAGAAATCTATGTTCCAAACTACTAAGTATAAATACTGGGTATATTTAGTGGCGAGGCTATACACTGTAGTCATACACAGAGTCCTGATTTATAGGATGAGGATTCTAGTTGTTCTTTTGTGCTTTTGGACTTTGAGACCTTGGGCACAGACCTGGGTTTACTCCTGATAATCTGAATCATTAATCTAGATGTTCACACTCATCTAAAACACAGGGGCTTGGTTATTTAAATACCTCTAATATGTAAAGGTGATAACACTGGATCAAGAATGAGAAAATTTCTTCCCGAGAACCACCTTTGGTGCCATAGGTTACATACTGATTCAGAGAAGAGGAAGAACAAAAAGGAGAAAGAGTGAAAAAAGACAGTGTCAAAGGGCTAATTAAATCCAGTAAGAGAGTTCAAGAGCTTTTCTTTACTGACACATTTTCAGTTTATGAACATCTATATAGAAATGAACAAAAGCTACATACCAGAGTAAAGGTGTCTCTATCCTAACAAATGGCTTAGTAAAAATGGTCAGTCATTTTAGTTTTGGATTATTGCTCTTCATTGTAAGGTGTATGTTGATTACTTGTTCTTATTTTTGAGATTTGAAAAAATCATTAAAGCACAGTAGCAGCGTATAATTGCTGCTAAGAAAAAGTACACAATTGTAGTGGAAAAGAAAATGAAACTTTACATAGATGTGTTCACATTCATCATTAGTACAGTGTTACTTTGTGTTTGCGAACAAGTGGATTTTTGAGTAGTTTTTGAAATTTAGCTTTTTACAGGAAAACTTTTGTGTTAGGATAATGGTTTCTTCATTATCAAAAGTACTACAGTCATTGTTTATAAAAAATATATGTAAAAATAGCTTAGATATCTAATGATAGGTTTTTAAAATAATATATCATTAATATAATTATTTTTATTATTACTATGGGCAACACAGTTTTGATAGGTACAGAAGAGCTTTTATTTATTTTTATTTTTTAATTAAATTTATTAGTATGACATTGTTTAACTAAGTTATCTGGGCTTCAGGTGTACAATTCAGAAGAAATTTTAGGCAATGGTTACTTACCCAGAAAATCCAGAAGGGTGTTTTGCTCTAATTATCTCGATACCTGGCACATTGCTTTGCAAATAATAGACACTCAAACATTTATTCAATTGAATTAGGAGACAATTTTCAAATGTGAGACAACATGCAAGTAATGCTAACTTTGAGGCATGGGCAGTAATTGCTATATTTTCAAAAGTCCATATAGGTCAAGGCATGGAGGTTAGGAACCTTTGTGAAAGAAATGGTACTTCAGTTGTGCATTAAAGAATGGAAAAGATGTGAATGAGTGCTGAGAATTAAAGCCAGTATTCCTGGAATGGGAGTAGCAAGTTGAGAAGGGAGGCAAGAAATAACTATGGTTTGTGTAGGCCCATAAGGAAGCAAACTGTATAGAAGAATTGGGTTGGGTGATTAAACGAAAGATTATAAGTAATGTTTATCTAAGGTCAGTGTATGTCAAATGTTTATATCTCTGTCATCAATTCAGGTCAAAGCATTTTATTTTCCCCTTTAGATATGGTGCATTGCTCAAAAACTACCTGAATGTTCTGAAAATACCCAGTGTTACAGTTAACTCATTAAAAGGGGTGGAGTAGGTGAGTGTGGGAAACTGCTGGGTTGGAATTTAGTAAGTAGAAATATCACCTGAATTGAATTATTAACCCTTATATTATTTCAATATTTAGTTAGGGAAATCAAGGTGTAATCCATGATTACCCCTAGTGTACAGAATATATATAGGGAATTGGCTTAACTGAAATTAGGAAACCCAGTATATAATTTGGCTAGCACATGCTAGCTAGATTTGTTTTCAGGGAAACTCATTTACCAGCTCAGCTTCATTCCTGAACTTGTCTCTTTAAAATTAAATTGTAAATGCTGTTTCAAAGCACTAGATATTACTTAATGTGATATATTTTTATATCTTTGTCTTTTCATTCTCATTTATGACCATAACTGTATGATACAGTATTTAATAAAATTAAGATAAACTTCTAAATTAAAATTTTCCTTTTACTTTTGATCACAGTGGTAATTTTTTAAAAAATAGGCAAGCATCTTTGGAAGGTACTTTTTAAGCATTTCTCCCTCCACTGTGAAATTGTTTTCACTCTTGAGTTGCGCTTCTGTTTTTCTACCATTGTAAAGTGCAGTTCTTTGCATGTTCTAATTTGCCATGACGTGGTCAAGTGCTGTTTCCTTCCTGTTGCTTGCAAGCCTGTGCTAGAGATAAGGATAGATTTCAGTGCATTAAAAAAGAAGCCACTGAAGACAGGCTTAAGTATGGTAAAGCATTCTACTTATCAGAAAACTTTTTAAAGAACAGAAAGAATGGGCTTTAATTCCTGCTTATTTTTAAAAGCCCATAAAATAGTACTTACTAAACTTTAAATGTATTAGATTTTTAAATTTTTATAAATTAGGGCTAATTAGGGATACTGTCTGAATATTTCTATTATAGCAAAATATACATTATGAAATTACTCATGGAGTAGCATTTCCTATGTATGTGGTTTACTGGGTTAGTGGAAAGAAGAAAATATGTCATTTACTGTAATTACAAATGTAGTTATTGCTGGGTAATTAGATGTGCATTTTTAAATATTCGGTACTTTAACAGTAGCTTAACTGGAGGGAAGGGAGAATAGCTTCATTTTCAGTAATGAGAGGTGATTTTTATCTCAGCAGGAATGAAATGTTCAAAGAAAATAGGTATCTAACTTTTTTTTTGTAAGCCTGTGTTCATTAGTTTTGTTGATTTTGTTTAAAACATTAACAAAAATACTTTGGAGACACTGCCCTCCATATCAGTTGTTATATTCTAAGTGGGTATGATTGCTTTTTCATAACTAACTTAAGCTTTTGTTTTTTTCAGGCAAAGAAGTTCTAGAAAAGAAAATTGTCAGGAAAATTGCCTCAGTTTGAATATAGTACCAGAAAATTTGAAGATATTTCCTAAAGAAACCAAGAAAATTTAAAGTACCTTCCCTAAAGAAAACCTGGGTATACAATAACTTCACAGACTTAGCTGGGTTATTTTGTTTTGTTTTTAACACAAATTGTCACTGGATTCTGCTGCCTGATACTTGAACCTGTTTGGAATTTTTTCTCATGTGGATCTAAGAGGAATGCTTTATTATGGCTGCTGTTGTCCAACAGAACGACCTAGTATTTGAATTTGCTAGTAACATCATGGAGGATGAACAACAGGTATGAGACCTAGAAAAAAATTGGATTTTAATAAATGTATTGTGATTTCTCCATTTGGATCAGAATTTACTTTAAAAGACAGTAGGAGAAACTTTATTAATGTAAAAATTTAGATAATAAAATTTTGTAGGTAATTGTATCTTATGTTTTAAATACTTGCTAATTTGTTGAAGAATCTTACCTTAACTGTGATGTTGTAATAAGGAAGTAATACTTTTGGAGTTAGGCTTGTTTTTCTGTAAAATGAGACTTACATACCTTAAGAAATTATTTGAAAAGTTTTAGAAAACATACTAACAGACGTGTAAATTTTTTAATAGTGTGTGTGATGGGTTGGAATAGTTGCTTGCAGTTACACAGTTTTAATGTATGTGATTAATTAATATTTATAATCCTAGACTATTTTTTCAAGCTAATGAAAAGATGTTAGCAGTCCCATAATCATGTATCATCTCAGTCCAAAGCATGAGCCTCTGAGGAAGTTACTTTATTTCTTTAGATCTAGATTTTATCATCTTTTTAATGAGGGGATTGAACTGAAGAATTTCTAAATTGGCTTTATTGAATTTATACTTTATTGAATTAAGATGTACAAATTACTGTTTCTGGAATGTAAAAAGTGTCCAAGAGATATTAAGAAAAGGGTCTCAGTTAATTGTAGCCCCCCTTTTTTGGACAGGGGTGGGTGAGAGGTTTTTTGGACTTTGTAATTTACTTCATTTAAATGATGTTATATGGGACATGATGTAGGAGAAATAGTGTGTTAGACTTAGTGTACTGGGAAAAATATTTTGAGGATCAGAGGTTTAAAATATGCCTAGTATAGTTGATTTATATACTGAAAGAAGCCTAATTTCAAATAAATACCTATCTTTAATAGATCAATTATAATGTGTTATGCTTTTATTCTAGAAACAGTTACTGCAGGTAATAAAATTGATTCTTACTTTTGGCAGGGCATTATAATTTCTTAGCTATTTGTATCATCCATTGAAGTGACAGAATTTTTTAAAAAGTGATAAATAAACCTGCAGAAGATCAGAATTTGGATTCAGATGCCTTAAAATCAAAATGAGGTTTGGGTATGGATGCAAAAAGTTTGAGGGGGAGAGGATTGCTTGGTCCCAGTTAAAAATATATTAATAGTTAGATGAATTTAATCTAGAGATAAAAGAAAAGATATTTTAGGGAGGAGAAAGTGTTTTGAATTTGTTTTAAAGCAGGACAGTTCTGTATATGTTAAGGTTTGAAAACTGTGTTTACTGTGAAGCCCTTTTAGATGAAAGATCCCAGGCTTGATGTGGTGAGGTTTGTTCTCGGGAAGTGGCTGCAGAGGACAAAGCTGTAAGCCACTCACTGGTATGCTCCAGTGCAGTGGCTTTGACACACTTTTGACCATGAGGAATACATTTCACATTATGGTGCAGTATTTATATATGTGTCTATATAACCTTTAAAAAGTTTTGTAAAATAATACTTCCCCTTACTATGTATGATGCACTTAGTTTATCTTGGAGAGGTTACTAATGTCTTTGGGAGATAGTGCTGCTCTTAGCTTAACATCAAAATGTGCACATATGTGTATTTTTTTCAAGTTATTTATTTCTGTCCAACAAAAGGAATGTATATTAGCTTTGTGCAGGTATTATTATAAGGGCTTTACAAATATTAAATATATTAGGCAAATGTTATCCATATGTTACAATGAGGAAGTTGAGACATGGAGAGATTAAGTGACTTGCTTGAAACCATACAGCTAGTAAGTAGTGGAGCTGCATTTGAATCCAAGAAATTTGACTCTCATTAATGATGTTTAACACTCTTGCAACAATATATGCCAATCTTACTATAATAATCAGCATCAAAATGTTTGGAAAATTGGCCAGGTTTAGAGTTCTGCAGTCTATGGCATAACAAAGTTAACTGATTCATGTGGGGGTAAGACCCCTAGTGTCAGTCTTATTAGCACCTTATCTAAACTGTGCTTCCACTTCCTTGTTTGTTTGTTAAATTTGTTTTAATTTAAAAATAATGCCATGCAAATTATAATAGAAATCACCTTATATGAGGTCTATCCAGAAGGTATCCATCCATGTAACATGAAAAATAGAGACATTTATTGAAGAAGATACAGGTTACAAGAAACATTGTACATACAACAATGATGCCTCAGTCCCCTTCAGACTAGGCACCTTGGGACCTTCTCACCCAGTTCTCCCAGTCACCATCAACTGCCCTATCATATTTTCCTGAATCTCATCTACAGTTTGAAATCTCTTCCCTTTCTAAGGTGATTTTAGTATTGGGAAAAGCCAGAAGTTGCAGAGTGCCAAATCTGGGCTGTAGGGCAGCTGAGTGACCTGGGTGATTTGATGTTTTGCCAAAAACTGAATTATCTGAATAGTTTCCATGGAGGAATATTCAAGTTTAACACAAAATTTGATGCAGATTTGTTGCTCTACTCACTCAGTCATTTTGAATGCCATGGCTACACCGTACACATGCTCACTCAACATCTATCTACTGCCCCCACTATCTAGTACAGTGAAGTCATCATTGTTCACGCATGCCCATTCCAGTCCACTCACCTTGGCTGCTAGGTTACATTGCATACCACACAAACTGTTCCCCTTATATTAACAATGGCTAGACTTTTTATGGACTAACCTTATATGATATTATGTAAAATAAATAGTGAAAGTGTCTCTTCCTCCTCACTCCTTAATTCTATTTTTCCCCCAAAGATACCAGTATTGGCTCTTTGATGTTTAATTTTTTTAGACAAAGGCCTAAACAAAAGAAAGATATACATACATACAAATCTATACCCAGAGGTTGTTTTTAAGGTACAAATGAAAGTTTGCCAAACTGTTTTTTGTGACTTGTTTATTTACACTTAATGTTACCATTTTTTTTCACCTGATGGATGGATCATTTTATATTTTACTGTCTCACAGTATTTTGCTATTATAAACAATACTGAAATAAACATTCTAGTCTGGGTGTGATTAAGAGCTCAGATATCGGAGTTGAGACCTGGGTTTGAATCCTTGTCTCACCTCTGTGACCTTCAGCAAGTTTCTTATCCTCTCTGTTCCTTGGTTTTCTTATCTGCAAAATGAGGATGATAATAACAGACTTAATATTACAGGGTTGTTGTGAGGATTAAATTAGTTGATGTATATAAAGCTCTTAGAACCATGTTTGGTACATAGCTAATATTTACCAAGCACTGTCAGTGTGTATGTGTGTAATTATGCATAATACTATATTTTTGTACACCTGTATGATTATTTCTATAGGATTTCTAAAAGTGAATTTACTAAATTTGCTAAAAGCATAAACACACTATCAAGTCGTTCTTCAAAAAGGCTGTATTAGTTTCTACCTGATAACTACCACCATTACTGTATTTCCTAAACATCACTAATAGAAATTTTATTTTTTCTTTTTGGTCTTTTCTGATGCAAATTACATTTCACTGTTTTAATTTGCCTTTCCTTGACTATTAGCAGTGAGGTTGTTGACTTGTTAATTATAACTTTTTCATTTGAATTTCTTACAAATTACTTATTAATATCCTTTTGCCAAGTAGCTTTTTTAAAATATATTATGACTATTACATCAGCATCATTATCTTCCAATTCATTGTACAGTTAATGGTTAACTCTCTTTTTGTGCCTGATATTTTGTCTCTGTCTGATTTTACCTTTTTGGTGTTTACTAAGCTTTTCTTACCTAAAATTATTAAATATTCCCTTTATATTTTCTTCTAGCATGTTTTATATGTTTAATTCCTCAGTTCAGATGAAATCTGCTTGTATAAAGTATGATATATAAGGATCTGATGATTCTCTTCTCCCACAAATAAGGATTCTGGCCCTTCACCCCCTACTGAATGTTCTGTGCTTTTTACAGTAATACTGCCACCTTTATTATATAATAAATTACTATATGTATAGACTTCAGTTTTGAACTTGCTAGTGTATTCTATTTCCTTTAATTGTTTTTATATTGTGCCAGTATCACACTGCTCTCATAAGCATTACTTTATAGTCCTATATTAGTTTGATTGGTTCTTTATAAAATCACTGTTTGAAGGTACCAGATTAGAATATATTTCCTGTTTTCAGTTATGGTCTGTGGTTATAACTGTAGTTGTCTAAGGAAACTGACATCATTAATGTCTGGGTGCTACCATCTTGATCATTTTCCTTTTTGTCAATTCATACTCTTTTCAAAATTGCTTGGAAGAAATCCTTTGGGCAGGATTTGGGGGGTGGGAGTTTGAAAAGGAAATAATCAACATTGTTGGTGTTGACCAGCCACTTCTGTTTTTTTTGCTGTCTATTACAGACTGGGAATATTTGTACCTGAGAATGAGGAAGGTACTTCTGTGGGAGAGCAACAACACTGTCAGTATTGAATTGCAGTAAACTCTTACTTGAAGGTTCCTCAGTTTGATCTTATTAAACAGGTGTATTTGTCTGGTGGGTGTATGAGAATAAGAAGGAAGCTGAAGGCTGTGGATAAGAGTTCTAGAGAGAAGGAAACACAACTATATGCTCAAATATCCCAGAATTTAATTTAATGAAAAACAACTTGTTGTTTAATACTTTTTATAACTTTATCATTATATCATGTTTTTTTCAGTTATTAGTTCTAAGTAGAACTTAGCAAATCATATTTATGTTTAATAGACTTAGCTCAGTAGTGAAAACCTCAATGGCGTGCTTGGGAAAGTGAAACAAATATTTTTAGAGAATCTCATAATATAAGAAGGTGGTCTTATGACATTCTTTCTTAAGGTGTAAATTGGCTTGCTCTGACCACAGATTCTGGGGGCAAAAGAGTAAACAATGCCTTCTTTTGTTTTGTTTTTTTAACAAACTGCCTGGTAATTCATTTTTTAAATTATATTTCATTGATAATGCTATTACAGTTGTCCCATTTTTTTCCACCTTTGACACTCCACCTAGCACCCAACACTCCCTCAGGCAATCCCCACAACATTGTTCATTTCTGTGGGTCAGCCATATGAGTTCTTTGGCTACTCCCTTTCTTATACTGTACTTTGCATCCCCATGACTATTCTGTACCTACCAATTTGTACTTCTTAATCCCTTCACCTTTTCACCCATTGCCCCACACCTGCCTCCCCTTTGGCAACCATTAAAACATTCTTTGTATCTAAATGTTTGTTTCTGTTCCGATTGTTTGCTTAGTTTTCTTTTTAGATTCAATTGATGGATATGCATTTATTGCCATTTAACTGTTTGTAGTTTTGATCTTCTTTTTCTTAACTAAGTCCCTTTAACAATTCATATAATAATGGTTTGGTGATGATGAACTCCTTTAGCTTTTTCTTTTTTTTCTTTAAATATATTTTATTGATTATGCTATTACAGTTGTCCTATTATCCCCCTTCATTCCCCTCCACCCTGAACACCCTCTCCCACCCACATTCCCCCCCTTTACTTCAGTCCATGTGTCATAAGTTCTTTGCTTCTACATTTCCCATACTATTCTTGCCCTCCCCCTGTCTATTTTCTATTTACCTTCATTGCTACTTATTCTTTGTATCTTTCCCCCACTC
>CM052548.1:38213187-38353607 GCA_028533065.1 Trachops cirrhosus | reverse complement strand
CCGAGACTTTCACCAAACCACGCTCTCTCTTCGGGTTTTTCAATGTCCGCTACAATTTGCGATCTCCTATTTTCATTTATGGCGTGATAATGTTGGCTCTTTGCTCTGTACCTACGTAAAATGACTCAGATTTTTTTTCCCTGGTTGTGGGAGAGTAGAATCTGCTGCATCCTACCACGCCGCCATCTTCTCTCTCCCCTATCACCACTATCTAATTTTAAAACATTTAATTACTCCAAAAGGAAATCCTTTACCATCTAGTAGTCACTTCTCATTCTTCTCTTCTGAGTCACTGGTAAATATTGATGTACTGTCTCTATAGATTTGCTTATTCTGAACATTTTATATAAATGGATTATATAATATGTGTCCTTTTGTGTCTGGCTTCTTTCACTTAGTGTGATGTTTTGAAGGCTCATCCATGTTGTGGCATATTATCAGTACTTCATTTCTTTTCATGACAGAGTAATATTCCATTGCATGGATGTCCCACATTTTGTTTATCCATTCATCCATTAATGGGCATTTGGGATGTTTCCTCCTCTTGGCTATTGTGAATAATACTACTATAAATATGCATATATAAGTTTTTGTATGGGCATATTTTTAATTCTCTTGTTGAACATCTAGGAGTAGAATTGCTGGGTCACCTGGTAACTCTATATTCAACCTTTTGAAGAACTGCCAGGCTATTTTTCAAAGCACATACACAATTTTACAATTCTGTCAGCAAGGTATGAGGGTTCCAGTCTCTCTACAACCTCACCAACATTTGTTATTGCCTGTGTTTTTTATTTTAGCCATCCTAGTGGGTGTGAACTGGTATATCATCATGGTTTTGATTTCCCTAATGACTAATGATGTTGAGCATCTTTTCACAACCTTATCAGCCTTTTGGACAAATGTCTATTTTAAATCTTTTTCCCATTTTAAAATCATGTACTCTGAACACACATCTCTTATCAGCTATGTGATTTTCAAATATTTTCTCCAATTGTATGGATTGTCTTTTCACTTTCTCTTTTTTCTTTATTTCATTTTTTATTTTTCAATTACAGTTGATAGTCTTATGGGAGCTCCCTTTTAGGTAACTAACTCCTTTTCTTCTGCTGCTTTTAAGAGTTTCTCTGTCTTTAACTTTTGCATTTTAATTACAATGTGTCTTGGTGTTGTCTCTTTGGGTGCATCGTTTTTAGGGGGAGACTCTGCACATCCTGGACTTGTATGTCTGTGTTCTTCACCTGCTTAGGGAAATTTTCTGTCATTATTTTTTCAAATTAGTTTCCAATTTCTTGTTCTCTCTCTTCCCCTTCCAACTCCGTCATGAAGGAAATGTTGGGAGGGAGTTGCAACTCTTGAAATTGTCCCAGGGGCTCCTTACGCTGTCCTTATTTTCTTGGATTGTTTTTCTTTTTGCTGTTCTGATTGGGTGTTTTCTGCATCCTTATATTCCATATCATAGATTTGATTCTCAGCTTCATCTGCTCTACTCTTGATTTCCTATAAATTGTTCTTCATTTCAGTTAGTTTGTATCTTCATTTCTGACCGGCCCTTTTTTATGCTGTTGAAGTTCTCACTAAGTTCATTGAGCATCCTTATAACCAGTGTTTTGAACTCTGCAGCTAGTAGACTGCTTGTCTCCATTGTATTTAGTTCTTTTTTCTGAAGTTTGGTTCTGTTCTTTCATTTGGGCCATGTTTCTTTGGCAACCTCTGTGTGTTTATTTCTGTGTATTAGGTAGAGCTGCTATGTCTCCCAGTCTTGGTAAAGTTGTCTTATGTAGTAGGTATCCTATAGGGTCCAATGCCACAGCCTCCCCTATCACTCGAGCTGGGTACTTGAAGTACACCCCACCATGTGGGCTGTGTATACCCTCCGGTTGTAGTTGAGCTTTGATTGCTATTGGCTTGTCAATGGGAGGAATTTACCTCCAGGCCTGTCAGCTGCAAGGACTGGCTGAGCCCACTGACCACCATGGAGGATCAGCTGTGCAGGGTCCCATTCCACAGAGCAAGACTTAGATCAGCAGTGCTCTGATCTCTGCTGAGTTCACCTCTTGAGTGTGTCGCTTGTGGATGTGGCTGGGTGGTGCTTTGACATGGTCTGAAGCTATCTACAAGGTACACTGGCTCCAAGGCCTCCCAGGCCTCCCCAGAGTTGCAGTGCAATGTCATTTGCTACCTATGCCCTACCTGGGGCCACTCAGCATGAACTAGAAAGCAGTCTGCAGATGGCTTCTAGGTAGATGTGCTGGGCTTGGAGGTGTTCATGTGAGTCCAGGCTGCAAACCAAGGCAGGCTGTTGCTAGTGCCAGGCCTGGGGCCATTTATTGTGAGGTACAGAGCACAATGTGACAAGATGCTCCTTGTTTGAGAGATTTTAGGAAAGTCTGAACAATGAGCCAAGACACATCATTTGTATGGAAAAGTCACTGACAAAGGTTGGTTGGGGTGGGGTCTCGGAATCACCAGGGTAGAGCAAATAGTGTGAGCCAGGTTGATATTCACATACAGCCCCACTTACTGGCTTTGTTGTTTGGCGTGCTCAGAAAAGGAACAATGGCTACCACCAGCAAATTTGTCTGGCAGAAAGCTCCCTCCCCTAGTTATCACACTGATGCCAGACAATTTAGTCCCTCCTCATGTGTTCCTGGTGCCTTGTGAGCTGCTGCCCCAGTGCTAGAGTTTAGAGGGAGTGAGTCTCTGTTAGTCTGTGCATGAGCCCTTTAAGAAGAACTGGGGCCCCAGAAGTCTTCTTCTATCTCAGCAACAATCCCTGCTGATTTTTACAGTCAGAAGTTGTGAAGACTTCTCTTTCTGGTACTGGAACCCAGGGTTGGGTGACCTGGTGTGGGACTGAAACCCCCACTCCTCAGAGGAACCTGTGAAATAAGATAGCCTGCCTGGTTTTTATTCATCACACTTGGGTATGGATCCAGCCTGATCCACATTTCCACCCCTTCTACCAGAGTCAATGTACTATTCTTTAATTCCCTAATTGTAGGACTTATGTACATCTAGGTTTCAAGCAGATCTCAATGATGGTTGTTCTGTATTGCAGTTATGATTTTAACGTGGTTGTAGGAGGATGTGAATACTGCATTTATCTATACCACCATCTTGACTGGAAGTCTTCTTCCCATTTTCTGTTGTAGAATATTATCTCATTTATTGCTGGCTAAGTAGAAGAACTACTGTTAGAGTTCTATAACAGATTCCTACGATAGGGTTATAAAGACATCTGGAGTATTGTTCAAAATAATCTAGGTTATTTACTGAAGTTATTTGGATTCCAGTTCTGATTTAATAACATTGTTTTAGATTATATATTAGTTGATAATTTGTCATATTAGGTGTTTATTTCTTCATTAATTTTCTTGACTATACTTGATTTGTTCACTTATATTTCTATTAAAAGATGATGCAGAATTGTGTATGTATTTGATATATTCCTTGAGGTTCTGCATTGAAGTATTTCTTAAAATTTGGGGGTGGTAGTAATCAATATTTGGTACTATGTTGAAAATGAAAATGCACTGGTAACAACAATACCACCTAAGGAAATTGCAGGGAAAAAATCACCACTTGCATAAAACTGACAGGCCCAGAGTTCTGTGGGGGACTTATTTTAAATTACAATGAATCATTTAAATAGTTTCATTTCAGAGAGAGAAGTTTCCTAATTCATTTTTACAAAGCCAACATAACACTGATGCAAAACCCTGGCAAAATGGGCTTACACACATAAACAACAGGCTAATCTGAAGATGTTTTGTTCAAATATAGCAGCTGATATTTATTGTCTGTTACCTACGCTTAGGTCCTGTGGATGCAAAGCATTTTCTCACTTGATTATCACAATAACCCTGTATAGTATGATAATTTTTATTATCCAGATTTTATGAATAAGGAAAGCCTTTATAGAGAGGAATCTCAGGAAGTTTGAATGAAGGAATAAAATGTTGATCTTAAACACAACTGTAAAGTGACAGCACCTATATTGGAATGGAGAGTCTTTGACTCAAGAAAGCCCAAACTCTTAACCATTATGCTAAGAGAGATATGAGATAGGAGGAATCTTGAAGGATAAAGAGAATCTGGAAGAATGCTAAATTAGTTGTTGTTTATAGTGATTGTGAATAGGGTAAGTAGGATTTTTTACTTTCTGTTAAATATGTTTGCATGTTAAAATTTTTTAAAATTATATTCATGTACTACTTTTTTATGCAGGAAAAGTGTGTTTTATAAGTTAGACCAATGTATTTGGCAATATGTATTGTAGCTATATAAGTTTTTTTGAATAACTGCTAAAATTGCTTTTCACTTTTTAAAAAAGATTTTTATTTATTTATTTTTAGAGAGAGGGGAAAGGAGGAGAAAGAGAGGGAGAGAAACAAACATTGATGTGCAAGAGATACATGGACTGGTTGCATCTTGTACGCCCACAACTGGGACCTGGCCAGCAACCCAGGCATGTACCCTGACTGGGAATCAAACCAGCAACCTTTTGGTTCACAGGCCAGCACTCAATCCACTGAGCCATACCAGCCAGGGCTGCTTTTCATTTTTTTTTTAAATAAAGAATAGAAGGGATGAGTTCCCATAAAAAGAGTTTAGGTTAATCAACAGAAGTATTCTCTAGTTCCAGCCAAGATGGAGGCATAGGTAGAAACATTTTGCTTCTTCACACAACCAAAAGAAGGATAACAACCAATCTAAAAACAATAAACAACAGAAACTGCCAGAAAATCAAACTGCATGGAATTCTGACAACCAAGAAATAAAACATTCACCCAGACCAGCAGGAGGGGTGGAAAGGGGAGATGGGCAGCTGAGTGGAGAGGATGCAGGGAGGACCATGCGGGCAAGGCAGGGCTGGCTGAATGGGAAACTAAAGACTCAAAGCTAGCTGTAAACTACTGCAGCAGTTGCCACAGTGGGAGAAACTCCCCATCTCACAGGACAGAGTTCTTTGGAAAGTGGGGCTAGCGACAAGGAGATACACAGCCTATCTGATGCAGAGTTCAAAACACTGGTAATCAGGATGCTCACAGAACTGATTGAGCTCAGTCACCAAATTAAGGAAGAAATGAACACTACCCAAAGTGAAATAAAGCAAAATATACAAGGAACCAAAGGTGAAGGGAAGTAAACCGGGACTCAAATCAATGAGTTGGAACAAAAGGAAGAAATAAACATCCAACTGGAACAGAATGGAGAAACAAGATTTCAAAAAACATGAGGAGAGGCTTAGGAACCTTTGGGACAACTTCAAACACTCCAACATCCAAATCATAGGAATGCCAGGAGGAGAAGAACAAGAGCAAGAAGTTGAAAACTTATTTGAACAAATAATGAAGGAGAACTTCCCTGATCTGGCCAAGGAAATAGACTCCCAGGAAGTCCAGAAAGCCCAGAGAGTCTCAAAGAAATTGGACCCAAGGAGGAACACACCAAGACACATCATCATTAAATCACCCAAGATTAAAGATAAGGAAAGAATCTTAAAAACAGCAAGAGGAAAGGAGACAGTAACTTACAAAGGAGTGCCTATAAGACTATCAGCTGATTTCTCAAAAGAAACCTTACAGGCAAGAAGGGGCTGGAAAGAAGTATTCCAAGGCATGAAAGACAAGGACCTGCATGCAAGATTACTCTATCCAGCAAAGCTATCATTTAGAATGGAAGGGCAGGTAAAATGCTTCCCAGATAAGGTCAAGTTCAAGGAGTTCATCGTCACCAAGCTCTTATTATGTGAAATGTTAAAGGGACTTATCTAAGAAATAGAAGATCAAAAACTATGAACAGTAAAATGACACCAAACTTACAACTATCAACAACTCAACCTTAAAACAAAACGAAAAAAAACTAAGCAAACAACTAGAACAGGAAAAGAATCACAGAAATGGAGATCACATGGAGGGTTATCCATGGGGAAGGGAAGGGGGAGAATGGGGATAAAAGGTAGAGGGAATAAGGAGCATAATAGGAAGATATAAAATAAACAGGGGGAGGTTAAGAATACTATAGGAAATGGAGAAGTCAGAGAACTTGTATGTATAACCCATGGACATGAACTAAGGCAGGGGGGATGCTGGAGGGTGACGGGAAGGTACAGGGAGGAGGGGGATAAAGGGAAGAAAAAAGCTGGGACAACTGTAATAGCATAATCAATGAAACGTTCTTAAAAAAGAAAGGGGGAAATAGTAACTTTATAATGGATAAACCTGGCAGATCACCCTAAGTGATCAAAGTTAATATCACTAGTAATGGGACAAATAGTTGTTCTAGACCTCCTGATATGTGTTTGAAAGGATACGACATTACTTCCTTGGTATTCTTGCCAGAAATGCAAACTGAATCTAATCATGAGTTATTATCATACAGACCAAAATTAGGAGACATTTTACAAAACAAATTACCCATTTTCTTTAAAAGTCTCAAGAGTAAAGAAAAACTGAAAAGCCATTCTAGATTAAGGGCTAAGAAATCGTACCAAATTAAAAGAGTTGTCATAAAGAAACATGATGAAGCCTATGATCGGATTGGATCCTGAACCAAATTTTTTTTCATTTTTTTAAAAAGGACATTAATGAGACAATTGCAGAAATTTGCATAAGATCTATAGATTGAATCAGTGGTCCCCAACCTTTTTGACACCAGGGACCGGAAGACAGTTTTTCCAGGGACCTAGGCGGAGCGGGGTTGGGGACCAGTTGGTTTCGGGATGGTTTAAACGCATTACATTTATTGTGAACTTCATTTCTATTGTTACATTATAATATATAATGAAATAATTATACAATTCATCACATGCTAGGGTCAGCACTTGGGCTTACTAAAACTGTAACTGAGACAAGTGGGCAGTGTGGGGAAAGAGTCTTGAATGGAAGTGGTAAATAAAATAATGAGGCTACAGGCAGACTAAAATAAGTGTAAGATTCTGTCAAAGCTTGCCACCAGATGCAGCTGTTCAATTGAAGTACATCAACTCACTTGTCACTCTAAGCCTGTCACCAGATAGTCACTTGCCACTCACTGGTAGAGTTTTGATATGCAATCAGTTGATTTATTATGGTACATAATAAATCAGTACAGTCAAACCTCTCTGCTAATGAAAATCTGTATTTGCAGCCACTCCCCAGCGCTAGCATCACTGCCTCAGTTCCACCTCAGGTCATCAGGCATTAGATTCTCATAAGGAGCGCACAACCTAGATTACTTGCATGTGCAGTTCACAGTAGGGTTTGTGCTCCTATAAGAATCTAATGCTGCCGCTGATCTGACAGGAGGCAGAGCTCAGGCAGTAATGTGAGCAATGAGGAGTGGCTGTAAATACAGATGAAAGTTTGCTCACTGGCTGGCTCTCTTGCTGCTCACCTCCTGCTGTGCAGCCTGGTTCCTAAACAGGCCAGCCAGGGGTTGGGGACCCCTGGATTAAATGATAGTACTATATCACTATTACTTTTCTGGTTGTGATCATTATGCTATCTTTATATAAGATAATATTGATGTTTTCAGGAATCACACTGAAGTATTTAGTTTTAAAGGACCAATATGTCTACCTCTTTCAAATAAATCAGAAAAAAATGTAGGTGTAGAAATAATAATATAGAAAGAGAATGATAGACATGATTATGTGTTAAAATTACAGGAATATGGATGAAGTTTATAGGGGAATTATTTATACTACTTTTACAATCTTTTTAAGTCTGAAATGTTTTTAAAAGGAGATAGTAAGTTAATGAGATTTGTCACTAACTGATTTTTATTTTTTTTTTGAATCAGTAGGCTGTTTATTTCATACCAGTCACTTGAGGGATGATGATTTACAGAGAAATGTTAAATGAAAGTGTACCAAATGAATAATACCGTTACAAATGATAGGTAGAGCAATATAAAAGGAGTTGATAAGTATCAAAACACTTTTACTATATTTGAAAAGTAATTCTTTTATAGACAGCCCTCATTATTACTTAGTATTATGATCCATGTATACATTATATTGATACATTCAAAAAGCTTTTTATATGCTTTTCACTCTTAACATTGAATTATTTTCATGAACAGTTAACTGATTTTTCAGCAGGTTGTTCAAAACCCTCTCTGGGTCAGTTTCCTGATCTGTCAAATGAGGTGGCTGGACTGGATTATACTTTAAGGGTCCTTTCAGTTCTAAAATTCTGAGATCTCATTATTAGAAAGAAAATGAAAGTTGATTTTCCCATTTGAGTCAAAAGTTGTTGTTAAACACAGCTTGTGTGCCAAGGAACAGTGCAATACTTATTTAAACTCACAGATATTTTTCTGTCAAACTTTTAAAATTGTATTTAATCATACATTTATATGGAATTTCTTATGCATTAAAGATATTAGTAAATTTAATGTGGCTTAAAAGTATATTTTTATAGAATTTTCAAGTGAAAACTTGGTTGTTAAGACTCAAAATTAATAATGAAAGTTTGTTATCTTAATAGATATATAATCACTTAAACCTAGGATTGTCAAGGTATAAGTAGCTGATGGTATAAAAATTATATTGATGTTCAGTATAAAATAATTTTTGGTTATATCTAATGAAAATTAATTTTGTCAATTATTTTTTTCCCTCACCTCCCCCAGCTTGGTGATCCAGCTATTTTTCCTGCTGTAATAGTGGAACATGTCCCTGGTGCTGATATTCTCAATAGTTATGCGGGTCTAGCCTGTGTGGAAGAACCCAATGACATGATTACTGAGACCTCCCTGGATGTTGCTGAAGAAGAGATCATAGATGATGATGA
This sequence comes from Trachops cirrhosus, assembly GCA_028533065.1. NCBI lineage: Eukaryota > Metazoa > Chordata > Mammalia > Chiroptera > Phyllostomidae > Trachops > Trachops cirrhosus. The sequence goes on along the minus strand of CM052548.1, from coordinate 38,344,824 downwards.
TGAAAACATAACCCTTACAGGTGTGTGTGCCTCCAGCAGCACTTTACTTCAGTCTTGTTTTAGGCAATGTCCTAGCCCTGTAATTTTGGGGGCATATAAAGTCCCTAACTTGATGTTAAATAACTGTATTACCTGCAGAAGTTAGAGCCTTGTAGGGAGAAGGAAATTTCCTTTTCTATCTCATCTGCCTATGTTTCATAGTTCTTTCTGACCTCCCCTTCTTTCCTAAATATATTGAGAAGAATGTGACAAAATAAGGAGGCTTGAAAGAGGAACCAAACCAACTCAATTTATCAAGTCTTCTCTGGGCATTTTTTATATACTTAGCTCTGCATTCCTGATGGCAATGAGAATTTGTTGGTAGGGGAAAAGATAGGAAAGTTTTGTTTGTTTGTTTGTTTGTTTGTTTTTTACTGCCATTACTTAAAGCAAAACAGGAGGCAATGATGCAAATGTAGGATAAGGTACTGAGGTTTAAAGAAGATTCTTCTTGTCAGTCAGAAGTAGGAGGATATTTCAAACTTGAAGAGTTTACTCTGTAATGTAAGTATGAGGTATAGTGGTAGTGCTGTTTTCATCAGTTTTAGAAGTCGGTGCACACACTCATATTGTTATACATGTACATACAGAGATGTTTGAAGTATTTGAGAAAATCAGTTATTTGGAAGCAAAGATTATTTAAATAGTCTTAAATTAAAAACAACAGAAAATTAACATTAGTCACAATATTATTAGCTAAACCCTAGACTTTATGTGTGGGTTTCACCCATTTCATACTAATGTCCTTTTTCTTTTCCAGGATCATATCTGGAATCTCATGTTGCATTTAGTTGTTATTTCTTCTTAGTCTCTTCCAGTCTGTGCCTGTTTCTTATCTTGTCTCTCATAACCTTGACAGTTTAGAGGAGTACTGGTTAGATATTATAGAACGTCTTTCAATTTTGTGTGATGTTTTTCTCATGATTGGAATGCAAGAATATCATCAAAATGGCATTGTCTCCTTCTCAGTGTATCATATTAACATAATTGATTAAAAATACATTGTCTCAATTAATTCTCACAACAGAAAAAGAGGATGGAAATTAGAGAGGTAAAATTAAATGATTTGCCTAAGGTCACACACCAAGTGACTGAGCCCCCATTGGTAACATTGGCGAACAACCCTTGGTTGGTTTATTTTTTATAAAGAATGTTCTTATATATAGATGTATTCATATTTTTTTGTTTGCAGAAACCCAGTGGAAGTTTATTGTTAAGTCTAAATGTGTTTCTCCCTTATGGATAAAAGAATTAAATTAATCAAGTTAGAGGTTTCTATTCATTGCTGACTGTGATATATAGGTTTTGTGTAACAGAATGACCACTATTGTGCATTTATCTGTTGGGCAGCTAGTGACATTTTTGCAGACTATTCTGAATTCTCAATGCCTTAGGGGAAGGCTATACTCTCTGCAGGTTGCAAACAAGGGTCTTCCCAGTTTTAGTTATCAGGGAAGATATTAGTCTTCAAAGAAAGGAAAGCAGATCTTAGATCGTTAAGAGAAGGAATTTCTTCTTCCTTTCAGTGCTTCATTCTCTTAGGCTTAGACTTGAAGATAGCTAATGGTGAGGTACAGACACGTTCCTTCCTTCCTTCCTGGAAAGCAGAACTGGTAAGGAATGGGTCCAGAAATCAAACATGTCTTGAAAACCAGATTTGCTTTTCTCATGTTTCTCCTCCCTCCTCCCCCTCTTTTTTAAAGATTTATTTATTTTTAGAGAGAGGGGAGGGGAGGGAGAAAGAGAGGGAGGGAAACATCAATGCACGGTTGCCTCTTGCACACCCTGTATTGGGAACCTGGCCTGCAACCCAGGCATGTGCCCTGACTGGGAATCAAACTGGTGACCCTTTGGTTTGCAGTCCAGCACTCAGTCCACTAAGCCATAGCAGCCAGGGCTCTCTTTCCCCTTTCTTACCTTCCAGCTTTAACACTTCCTTCCTTGTTTGAGCAATGTCTAGAGAAAGCAAAGAACCTTATAGTAGCCCTCCTTGGTCCACAGTAAGATAGGGAAGAGTACTGGATTTTTGAGACACTGAAGGGGAAAAAAGAGATGGGAATAGAACACTTTATAAACTGTACATGAATCCTAGGCAGGACTACAGATGATATTAAGAATTGTTGTTAATATTGTTACTATTTTAAGTATGATAAAAGTATTGTGCTAGATTCCTTATCTTTTAGGAGTGTACTAAAATATTTAGAGATAAAATATGCTATCTTGGATTTCTTCAAAATAATCCTTGGGCAATGAGTGGTGTAGAGATAAAAGACGAATGACCATGTGTTGATAATCATTGATGCTGAAAATGTATATGTAAGAATTCATTATACTATGTTTCATAATTTTGATTTTATTTGAAATTTTCAATAATGAAAAGATTGAATGATTTTTATTGATGTGAGGCTTATGTTACATTAATAACTGCAGCTGTTATCTATAACACCTGATTTCAAATTTTCATGCTCATCAAAATATTTTCATTTTTATCGACTTATCTCATACCATTTGATATAAATTTGAACCTGTAAAATAAATGTATAATGATAAAATACCACTTTCATCCATTTATACATTGGAGTTCCACATAGGGTTTTTTAAAAAAGATTTTATTTATTTACTTTTAGAGAGAGGGAAAAGGAGGGAGAAAGGGAGAGCAACATCAATGTGAGGTTGCGTTTCATGTGTCCCCCCTACCTGGAATCTGGCCCACCACCTAGGTATGTGCCCTGACTGGGAATCAAGCTGTTGACCCTTTGGTTTGCAGGCCAGCACTCTCCCACACCAGCCAGAGCCCACATAAAGTTTTATTTGAAAAAAAAGTTGTGCTATTAAAAATGGTTTTTAAGATTTTCTTTCTTTATTTTTAGAGAGAAGAGAAGGGAGAAAGGGGAGAGAAACATTGGTGCAAGAGAGAAAAATCAGTTGGTTGTCTTTCCTATGCACCCTGCTGGAGACTGAGCCCTAAACCCAGGAATATTCTCTAACTGGAAATCCAAGCAGTGACCTTTCGATTTGTGAGACGACACCTAACCAACTGAGCCTCACAAGTCAGGGCTGTGCTATTAAAACATTTTTAAACATTTATTTACATTTTAGTGTATTTTAAACATTAAGAAAAAAACTTAGACAAGGCATAGTCCATAGTAGGAGAATTAGTGTTCTACAGTACATACTAGAAAAGAATGGCACCAGAATTACCGAAGGGTGTTTAGATTCTAATAATATGACTATGACTAAATATTTTTAGAGATGGTGGCAATTCACCATCTATAGAGGAATGGAAGAAGAGTCAGAGATTAACAGAGACCCTAGTTCATTCCAAGAGTGTTGGGATCAGTGTTAGAGCTGAAAGGGACCTAACAAAATCAACCCAGTCATTTTATACTAATTCTGTTTTTTCTTTAAATATATTATAGTTGAAGCTTCCTGTCATAATGAAGATGAAACAATTGAAACTATCGAGGCTGCTGAAGCACTCCTCAATATGGATTCTCCTGGCTCTATGCTGGATGAAAAACGAATGAGTGAGTAGTTGTGTAGCAATGATTGTTCATGTTTATATACTTTGACAATTATTCTTGCTATCTCTCTCTATTAAATGGTAAATATAAAGAGACATGAGACCATATTTTATACTGTTTTTTGTTCCAAGAGTATTACTACTTGACGAACCTTTGCAAAAGTGTTCAATTAAACAAGACTTTTTAAAAAAAATTGGGGAGTGAGACCTTTAGGAATAAAAAAGTAATTTACATAGTTGTCAAAGGGCAGATTATGCAGAATTTCTTCTCTTAACCTTATTGGTAGAAGGATTAGGGTACTTAGGGCCCAAACTATTATTACTTAGTGATTTCTGTAGATTTTCATCAGTGAATAAGAAACATCCATTAAAAAGTTTTCTAGCACTTCATGACATAAAATTCACTGCCCCATTTGGTCTGCTTTTATTTATTTATTGTTGGGGGGGGACAAGCAGAGGGGGCAAGGAAAGCTACTTTATTTGGAAAGGCAGTGAACTGAGAATATGGGGACTAGTGTCCTAAAGAACCATCTTGAGAAAGTACAGAATTCAGGCTTCTTTTATTTCAAGGGAAGGGGGAAACTGAGGGGTTTGAGGTCAGGGGTGACTGATGATACAGACATTAGCAAGGTCCAAGGGGAATGGTGAAACTTCAAACTCTGGCTGCCAAGGTCTCAGTAAGGAGGTTCCTATCAATCTATTTTCTCAGTCAAGCTCTCTATCAGCCCCATTTTATTTTACCACCTTCATCCCACGAAGTTCTCCAAGGAGCTGCTGCAGCACGTGGGCAGGCTTCTCATCCAGTCACAGTCATTCTCATCTGCTTTTAAATCCCTGTTCTCCTTTGGGCTTTTCTAACAAGAAAGTAGTTAAACTAAAAATGAATTAATACTAAATCATTTTATGATATTTAAGAATATTTTCTATACACACCAGTGCATTAGACAATGGTATTATACAAGTGAATGGATATAACCTCTTTCCTCAGTATTACAATTAAATTTTGAAAACAGTTATTTATGTAAATAATTGTAAAAACCAAAAATAAAAGCCATTAGAGGGACAGCAACATTTTCTGGGAGGAGAGAGTACTCTAGCTGACAGCATCAAAGACAGGCTTTATGGAGGGAATGTTTTGACCTGGGCTATAAATGACAAATAAGCTTTAAATGGGTAGAGGAGACAGGAAAGGGTATTCAAAGCAGAAGAAAAGAATTGAGCCAAAGACACAGACCTGTAAAAAAGAATGAAGTGTTGTATGCAAACATGCTTTGGTATAGCTGAGTGGAGATAAGATTGGAAGGTAGATTTGATCCAGACTGTGGAAGTTTCACATGGCATGCTGGGGAGTTTGGGTTGTTCTTATCTTTTCTGTCCTATAAACTATGGAAAGATATGTCCATTTTATTTTTCTTTTTAATTTTCAGTTGGAAAGTTTTTATAGAGAAGAAGAGTATGGTCAGATCAAACTTAGTTTTCAGAGAATCACTTTAGCAGCAATGTGAATAGAGAAGAGAGAAGGAAGATAGAAAGTCAACTAAGAGAGACATTGAAATAGTTCAGTCAAGCCTGGACTGATTTAGGGTATCTGATTTGGGGCAGAGGAAATAAAAAGCAAGGACCAAATTTCAAGATTTTATTTCTACTTTACTCTTCCTACAAACAGGAAATTCTTTTGTGAAATTCTTTTGATTTTATAATACAAAGTTGGTGATAATTAGTCAATTTTATTTCCATTAGATAATAATATTTTTAGTTCATCTGAAGATGACATTGTTGTTACCCCAATCACTCATGTATCCGTCACATTAGATGGGATTCCTGAAGTGATGGAAACTCAGCAGGTTCAAGATGTACACTCACCGGGAGCCTCCTCACCAGAACAACCTAAGAGAAAGAAAGGTGGGTAGTTAATTTGTTTAGGAAGAAAAAATCAAGTCTTGATGTGGAATCTAAATATAAATTTTATTTAAGGATATTTCTATATCACTTAAAACTTATATAAGAAATTGAGGACACAAAACATAAGAGGTATTCCTTCATATTAGATTTCTTTGTAAAAAGTTCAATTATTTACATATTTAAAATATTTGATCTTACAGAAAAGGTATTTTACAACTTTTTAAAGCTTTAGTCTTTTATCTAAACCCTTTTATCCATACTCAGAAAGAGCTCGGGGATAGGAGTAAGTCAGCTTTCTCCCATAGGACATAGTTTGAAAACCACAGGTATAGATACAGATTCCAATATAATATTCTAGTGGGAAAAATATGAGTTGACATCAGCAAGTAAGTAATTGAAGAGAAAAATGTTGGAATGTATTAAAGGGAATTTTCAACTTTTCATAAATTAGGACCATTCTTACATTTTAAAGTCTAACACTCTTTCCATTGTATTGCCTTTTGATTCTATGCCAGCTTGTTTAATATTTTGAGTTTAATATCTTGGTTAATGGCATCACCACCAGCCACCAAGTAACCTAACTTCATGTAAAAGTAGGAGAAATTCCAAGAGTCAAAAATGAAGAGGAAAATGAAAACAGTATGAATGAGCTGAAACTGCAGCAGTTCTGAAGGGCTGTGAAGGAAGTGTCAATCTTGCTATCCAGGTGGCTTTGGGTTTTATTGCTCTTGTAGAGGCAGATGCTTAAGACTTGGTCCAATGCAATGTGGGGTATTGGACAAAGACCTCAGCATATAATTGGGGTCCTTGAAAGGCTATTACCTCAGGAGAAAAACAATTGCCCATTAGCACAGACATATATGAAACTTATATTTCTTGGCTGCAACTCTGAGTGGAGAAATTCTTCCTTTGGAAATTCATAATCCTACACTAGCCTTAACCTAGGTTTACAACTAGATTTCAAACTGCCACCATCTTTAGGAATTCCCAACCAAGTAATTTACATAAAGGAAAGCCCAGGCTAGCAATAACACTGGGACACCAGGCAGAAGTTCTTGTAAAATTGTTCTGACAAATCATGCATTTAAACAAGGCTGCACAGGATTTCCTCAAATAAAACCCTGTTGAAGGTGAACTCACATTTCAGTATTACAGAATATGAGGAAGACACTTCTTGAATGAGAAGCAGCAGACATAGAAAACCCTAGGGTTAATTCTCTAAAACTTCAGATAACAGAATTATCAAATAGATATGTTCAATGAGTGTGTTTGCAATTATTAAAGCAAAAGAATTAAAAAACATTGTCAAAGAATAAAACTTAAAAAATATCAGGTAGCACTTCCTTTTCTAGTGAAGATAGAATAATAGAACCTGCTAGGCAACAATTTTTTGGATATGACAAAAAGCACAATCAGAAGAAGCAAAAATAAATATGTGATACTACATTAAACTAAAAATATTCTATGTGTCAAAATAAACAATCAACAAAATGAAAAGGCAACCTATGGAGTGGTAGGAAATATTTGCAAATCATGTATCTAAAAAGGAATTAATAGCCCTGGCTGCTGTGGCTCAGTGGATTGAGTGCCAGCCTGTGAACCAAAGGGTTGCCAGTTCAATGCCCAGTCAGAGTATGTGCCTAGGTTGCCGACCAAGTCAGGTCCCTAGTAGGGTCGTGTGAGAAGCAACCACACAGTGATGTTTCTCCCCACCCCCCCGTCTAAAATAAATAAATAAAAATTAAAAAAAGAAGAAGAAGCTCTTTATTTAGAGGGGAAAAAAAGGAATTAATAGCCAAACTATGTAAGGAATTCAAACAATCCAATAGCAAAAAAAAAAAAAAACCCAACAAATCACAAATCTGATTAAAAAATGGACAGAGGACCTGAGTAGACAGTTTTCTAAAGATGACGTACAGATGGCCAACATGTACATGAAAAGATGCTCATCATCACTAATCATCAGGAAAATGTAAATCAAAACCCAGTGCAGTACCACCTCTCATTTATTAGAATGGCTGTCATCAGAAAGACACAAGATAACAAGTGTTGAATAATGTGGAGAAAAAGGAACCAAAGTGTACTGCTTATGGAAATGTAAATTGGTACAGCAACTATGGAAAACAGTAAGAAGATTCCTCAAAAATTAAGAATAGAGCTACCATATGACCCAGCAATTCCTGTTTTGCATATCTACTCAAAAATGTGAAAACATTTATTTTCACATTATTTTTACAAAAATTCATAAAAATATATGTACCCGTATGTTCATTGCAACATTATTCACAATAGCCAAGATATGGAGATAACCTATGTTTTCATTGATGGATGATTGGATAAAGAAGAAGTGGTCCATTTATACAATGGAATACTACTTATCCATTAAAAATGATGAATGTGGCCATTTGTGACAACATGGATAGATCTTGAGAGTATCATACAAAGTGAAACATCAGATGGAAAAGGACAAGAACTGTATGATTTTGCTCATATATGGGATATAAAGGAAAAAGCAACAAATGAACCAAGCCAAAGAAGCAAACAAGCAAACTCATAGACACAGGCAATAGTATGGTGGTTACTAGAGGGGGAGAAGAGTGGTAGAAAAAAGGGCATACTGTTTTCATAAAAGAGGGCAAAAGGATGTCAAACATATGGTGACAGAAAGAGACTAGACTTTGGGTGGTGAGTACACAATGCAATATGGAGATGTGTTATAGAATTGTACACCTGAAACTTATTTAATGTTATTAACCAATGTTATCCTAATAAATTTAATTTAAAAAATTAAAATTAAAAAAGAAAATGTATGAATGGTTGGTTACATATGAATTGGTAGGGTAGGGAAAGGTAAGAGATAAATAATACAAAAGGGCACAATGTACTCTTGAAGGTGAAGAATATGTTAATTATCCTGAATGCAGTGATGGTTTTGCAGATGTGAATGTATGTCAGAACTTATCAAATTACCAACTTTAAACATGTGCAGTTTATTGTATAGCAGTTATACCTCAAAAAAGCTGTTTTTAAAAAGTATAAAGTTAGCATCCTACTTAATGGTGAAAGACTGATATAAGGAACCAAATAGAATGCATAATATATGGGTTAAACAGAAGAGTAGTCACTACTGAAGAAAGAATCATTAAGCTCCAATATAGATCTGATATAGAATAAACAAATACTAAAGAGTTAGAGATGTGACGATTGAGTAAAAAGGCCTTCATTTAGCCCATGCCTAGTAGTTCAGATGGTTAGAGCATCATCCTGATATGCCAAAGTTGTAGGTTTGATCCCTGGTCAGAGCACATACAAGAATCAACCAATGAGTGCATAAATATGTGTAACAACAAATTGATGTCTCTGTCTGTCTGTCTGTCTCTCCCCTTTCCTATCCTTTCCCCCTCCCTCCCTCTTCCCCTTCCTCTCTCTTCTAAAATCAATAAATAAGAAAATAATTAAAAAAAGAAATGGTCTCCATTTACTCAAAGCTCCAGGAAGAGAGACTATATAGAATAAAGAAAAGGTAATATTCAAAGGTAATGACTGAGAATATTCCATAATAATGTTAGTCTTGACATGGTGAATCCTGAGTAGTGTAACTAAAATAAATGCAGGTCTAAATCCCCTGTAGTAAAAATGCAAAGCACCAAATGCAGTCTCCGCCCCCCCCAAAAAAGAACAAACAAGGAAAAAACTAGTGTGTTACTTAAAGAGAATTGATTATTAAATTGGCAGCTTAGAATCTCCCAGTAGAGGCTGATATCTTCAAAGTACTGACAAGAAATAATTTTCAATTAAAAATTTTATATTGCCCCAGCTGGTGTGGTTCAGATGGTTGGAGCATCGTCTTACAGACCCAAGGATCTCCTGTTGATTACCAGTCAGGGCACATGTCTGGGTTGCAGGTTCGGTCCCCATTTGGGGTGTGTGCAAGTGGCAGTCCATTGGCGTTTCTGTATCACATTGATGTTTCTCTCCCCCTTGCCCCCTTTCCCCTTTCTCTAGAATCAATAAAAGAAAAAAATGTATACCAAATTAAGCTATAATATAATTCACATAAAGCTGTGTATATTGCCACCCTGAATGGTAAGCAAAGTGATAGAAAGGCTGGATATTGGGAAGGCTACTGGTGGTGTCTGGCATGACTAAAACTAGTGGAGGAAAACAATGGGATAAAGAAAATAGTATCTATTGAAAAAAAACAGGTAAATATCAATAGAAAGTATAAAATGAGTGGTTAGGAGGGATAGGAGCTAACTGAATTCTTGTTTTCTGATACTTGTTATCATTAACACAATCACCCCGAAGAAACTGCCTCATGAATGAGTTTTCTGTAGATGTCTGCAGTGATGAAAGTGGAACCTGGCTGACTAGGTTCCACATTTATACATTTGGTAGTCTTAAGAGGGACCTGAAGAGTGACATTTTTGACCCTCTTCTCTATGACTCTTGTTCACTTTCGAGAGAGTCAGCCTCGAGAATGTTGGGGTAAGAGGTACTAACTCAAGGATCCAGTCATGCTTAGTATTTGTTGTTTCTCACATACTAAATGGTAGTCTATTTGGACAGCATGATCATTTCTACCTAAATCACAGGCAGCAATGCCAACAAATTGTGGTTCTAGGGAAGTGGCAAAAGAAGATTACAAGGCTTTAGGATAGTTAGTTGATCCAGACTAAGGCTACATAAAATATAATTTAACACTGTTGGAATGGACTTGTTTAGAGGTTGGATGAAGGATAACCATAAAGTTTGTTTGTTGTAAACAGAAATAAATAAATAAAAATTAGATGTTTTAAAATATACATAAAAATGAAAACTATGTGGTTCACCAAAGTTTTTGCCTCATTTATTTTTTATATTTCTAGATTTGGGGGAAGTTTTCAGTATTTGAGAACTAACTGTGCAGAGATGTATTTAGAAGAAAATAAAGATAAAAATTCACTTTTCCTACCTTAAAAAACTTATATAACCAAAGGCAGACATACCTATATGGCATATTTTTTTAGCTCAAATTTTGTCAGAATCAGGAATATTTCCCTGAATTTTAAGAAAGCACTGTCAGTATTGTCAACTCAAAGACAAGCTGCAATGTTTCAAACTTAACCTCATGTTTACAAATGAGCCACAATATCATTGTCAGAGTATTTGTGATCTAACTTATATCAATGTTAAATTTTTACTGAAATGAAAATTTCCTTTTAGTAAATAGCACTTAAGGAGACCAATATATATATATGATCCTAGTGTAAAATATTTGACACTTGAAATTTAGGATAAAAGACTAAATAACAATTATTAACAGCTAAAGTGTGCACACTTTCACACTTTTGAGGGCAAATATATATGCAGAACTGTTTTGCTTTCAGGAAGAAAAACTAAACCACCACGACCAGATTCCCCAGCCACTACACCAAACATATCTGTGAAGAAGAAAAACAAAGATGGGAAGGGTAAGTACTACTGTAATTTTCCTATAATACTTACAGGTCAAATAACATTCAGATTGCTATAAAATGTCTTTATATTGTAAGCAGAAACCACCAGCTTTATTGATATATTTAAAATGGATCTTATTGCTGCCACATGCTAATAAGATAAGTTGCCACTTTCCATAAAGAGCATGGCAATAATGTAGCCCAAGAAATTCATTTAAAAGATTTTCATTCATCTGTTAAAGTAATCCATTCATTAATTTAATAATGAGTCTCTTGGAAGAGTTCAGCTAGGTTAGGTTTTCAGTGTATAGACATTATATTACATTGTGTTAGAGTTCTAGTATTTTAATAACTGATGCCCAAATTTGAAGAAAATTGTTATGCTAATCAACTGCCTCTAATATAAAGAGAACAACTATTGGAAGGTTTTGTACAAGCCTTTTTCACTGTTTCTTTATGTAATGGTTCTTAAAGAAGTGGGGGGAAAATTGTCTCAAATTGCTTTCTCCCTAAGTCTTCTCAAATCTAATTAGCAAGATTGCTCTGTTGAGATATCTTATGTGGGACTAATGAAAAACCTGTATTAGGCCCTAAAAATTATAACTATTATATTATCAATACTAACTGAATTCTGTGATATTTTTGTGTAACTATAGACGGAACTCGTAAGACTTTTAGTTGTGTTTTATTGTGTTCTTTCAAATGAAATTTTGTTTGGTCAGTTTAAAAGAAACTGCTTCTGTTTCAGGAAACACAATTTATCTTTGGGAGTTTTTACTGGCACTCCTCCAGGACAAAGCTACTTGTCCTAAATATATCAAATGGACCCAGCGAGAAAAAGGCATTTTTAAGTTGGTAGATTCTAAAGCAGTATCCAGGTTGTGGGGGAAGCACAAAAACAAACCTGATATGAATTATGAGACCATGGGAAGAGCGCTCAGGTATGTGAAGTTTTTGTAGTTCATTGTGTTAAGAATATTATTTCCTAAACATTAAAATATAGATAATTTCTAAAAAGTTAAGGAATTTAAAAAATGGTGAATTTTATTTATTGAAGTGCTAAAACCACACTACTTATAGAAATGAGTGTGCATTTAAATTGAAATCTTATTTCAATCCAGAAAATGTTTGCCTTCCAAAAAAAGATCTTCATGCAAACAACAGATATTTTATTTACAAAGGCATCATAAAATGTTCAGCTATCATTAGGTATTATAAATTGACCAAGGGTCTTATACGTTTTGAGCCATTAAGCTTAAATTTAGTACAAAGTACAAATAGTGGTGATGCAGGTACTTAGTAAGAGGTGCATTTCTAAAAATAAATCTCAGGTGTGATATGTAATATCTTATGTTGTAATAAATTATCGCTTCAAGGATAATATTAGACATTTTCAACTAGGGTATCATTTTATTTTTCAATTCACTTTTAGTTTTTCTATGATAATGTCAACATATGCATGCGTTTGAGAAAGATTTATTAGAAATAGCAATGATGTGGTAACTTGATAACCTTATTAAACTAAAACTATGTATTTAGTTATAGTTTTTTTTAACTTATACTTTTTGTTAACTAATTTAATTAAAATAACTAACAAAATTTGAATCCCTTCTATTTGTACATTAAATTTTAAATAGAAAACTGAATTAGGTTTACAGAATCAAATTTAAACTGGTAGGAATGTTATAGGAAGCTATGGAAGGGAAATAGTTTCTTGAGGTTGATACTAGATTTGATTATTCCAGTAAATTAGCAGAAGGGTAGAGGAAGAAAGAAAAATGAAGGCTAGAATAATCCATATACTTTATCAATAATCCCCTAATAAGAATTGGTTTTAGATTTAGTCGGCAATAAGGACTATGCTCTATCTGTGAGTAAATGTGTGTTTTACATATACTCAGAAAATAACGTTTTCATTGCACTATCTTATATAAAATAACTTCCCTTTGTTTAGAATGTCTTTTCTCACTTTTTTTTCCCAACTTTAAACTTTAGCTTATGATTAGGAATTTTTTTTGGTGAATATTGTTTTAATTTGTTTAATTAAATAAAATATTGATGAAATTGTCTGTTTTGAATAGGTACTATTACCAAAGGGGTATTCTGGCCAAAGTAGAAGGTCAGCGCTTGGTGTATCAGTTTAAGGAAATGCCAAAAGATCTTATTTATATAGATGACGAGGATCCAAGTTCCAGCATAGAGTCTTCAGATCCATCACTGTCTGCAACAACCACTTCAAGCAGGAACCAAGGAGGCCGATCAAGAGTATCTTCAAGTCCGGGGATAAAAGGAGGAGCCATTACAGTTCTAAAACCAGGGCATTGTAAAGCTACAAAAAGCAAAGATCCTGTGGAAGTCACCCAGCCGTCAGAAGTTCTGAGGACAGTGCAGGCCGCACAGTCTCCGTATCCCACCCAGCTCCTCAGAACTGTGCATGTAGTGCAGCCAGTACACACTGTCCCAGAAGGAGAAGCAGCCCTCATCAGCTGTGTGCAGGATGAAACATTAAATTCTTCTGTTCAGAGCATTAGGTGAGAAAACTAAAGTTTATCAATGTGTATTATTATGTAACATACCTGACCAGAGCCAGTTTTTGTTCAGTGGGTCAAGATTCAGAGTGAAAATAAAACTGATAAAGATTTCAAGCTAGAACTTTTATTCAACAGACCATTTCGGTATCAATATATTACACATTGATATAATACAATGTATTATACAATATATTATATATCAGACCTATGATTGTATCAGTGTTTCCTTTATTTTTATACTTTGACATTTACTTGATGTTATTCTATCATCAAGTTAATGTATTTAAGTCTAATACATTATACCTTTTTATAACTGGATTGATCCATACAATAAGGGATCCACATATAAGAAAACCCAGAGAATGGTTTTAGATTTTTTTCAAAGTCAGAATCTGTAAAAATTCAACAACAATGGACATATTATGACCTTTTGGAATACATTAAGTTCCAAGAAAAAAACATTATTTCTTGGGAAAATTCTATTATGGAATGGTTATTTCGAAAGTTCAAACAGGGATGGAGGCCAAGAATCTAATGTCATCTTTTTCAGGCTTTCAGAGGGCAGAAGTTGGCTTAATCAAATCAAATTTGCTTCATAGCCTCAGGAAAGATACAAACCAACAGATTGACCAAAAAAACCCTATCTGTTTTAGAGTGATCTTTTGCAGAAAATTGAGACTGGTTTTGGCTGATTTAGAATGGGGAGAAGGAAAAGAGAGAGAAAATTGGATACATGTTTGCAATGTTCCATTTTCCTGTTTCTGCTGTCATGAATTTTCAGAACATAATTATAATAAATATAGGATCCCTTCCAAATCTAATAAAAATGATTCTTTGATTGCTTTCATTAATCAACCTCAGTCTTACATTAGTATATTCCAGAACATAAATGCTGGATTTTTGTTCAGTTGACCTCAAAGTAAGCAAATATTACCTAGAATTAAGATAGACTTGGTTCAATCTTTCTTGTATGGTCCATTTAAACCTTTGACATTATGAAAATCGAATTCTTTTAAGATCTTTAGTGGACTTACAAGGAATATAAAGATCACATTTGTTTTTTCATATAAGGGACAGGAATTACACATCTTTAGCTGACATTAAAGAAGTACTTACTTAGCTCTCTCTCTATTTCCTTTTAAAGTTTTATTTTCCTTCAGATCCTATTGGTTGCATGTGATGACTGTTGTATAATTAGAAGTATGTGGTTCCTTCCATTGTTTTCTAGGCTCCTTGTCATCTTATCATATGTATTTGTATAGATAAGAAACATACAATGCCCACACCTAATCACTGGAACCTCCTTCTTGGAGTCATTCAGTGTTTTTTTAGCATCTGTAATCAAAGTTCCCTTTATAGACCTTGAGAATAACCCCTTCATAAAAAACCATATCCCTCTATTTCTGAAAGATAGTAATTTGTGATATTATATTTGATACTTTATTACTCTGAATGTCAGTTTCTCATTAAGACTCAGTACCGGACATGAAAATATTGTTAATTATCTTTGGTGTACCTTTCGGAATTTTTACTTCAAGGTCTCTCAGAGTTCTCTAGACTCTGCCTGCTTCTTGCTTCTAATAATTTTTCTCTTCAGTCCAACCTGTATATTAGTACTACTCATAGCTTTGTTATGTTACCTTCTTCCAGTTTTTGTTTGATCTATGTTGCTCACAGAGTGCAGTCCAATTTCTGTGGCCTCAGCTGCCAGCTCTCACCCTATGCTCATAATTCTTTCTGCGCTCCCCTGATGAAGCTGACTGCTTGCCTTTACCTCAGTCTAGTGCATAGACCAGGTGTTTCAGTATTACTTTATGCCCGTCTCCTCCTATGTATTTAAATCTGTAAGAACCCGATATTATTCATTGTCCTTTTCCTAGCACCTAACATGTTATTTGGCATATAACATCTCCATATTTATAGAATTTATTTTGAAGGAGTATATATATTCATTCTTTAATCTCCTCATAGAGCAATGAGTTCTCTAAGTGGACTACTTATAGAATGAAGTAATAAGAATTTAAATTTTTTAAATTTTAAAACACATTTTCTTATTGTAGAAATTATTCTATATTTGTATGTAGATATGTATGTATTGAAATACATTCTTAATCATTCTTTTTATTTTTAAAAACACCCTTCTATTATCTGGTTATATATATTTTTTTCTACCCCCAAATCTTATTTTAAAGCAATCAAAGCTTTAATCGAATGCATTTTATTCCCTTTAATTATTAGCTGTGGCAAGGCAGAATGAATAATAGCGACACTCTTTGAACACTTGACAGCTGCTGAATATAATTATTCAGATTTTGTTTTATGTTGTTTCTTTCTATTATGTAGAAGGAAACTAAAAGTGTTAAGTAAGTTTCAAGCAAATTGTACATAACTCTGAAATTTTAACATATTATTAGTTTTTCATTAGATTAATTTATCTTATGATTTCTTTTTAATTTGCATTTTAATTACCCCAGCTTTTTATTATGAAAAACTTCAGAATATGGAAAAATTGAAATAGTACAATGAACACCTACTTACCATCCACCTAGGTTTTATTTTTTTCACTTATAATACAATTCCTTTATTATAATGATTTTTTTATTTTAATTGTTGTTCAAGTACAGTTTTCTGCCTTTTACTCCCATCCCAGCCCACCCCCCAGCCCTCCCCACGTCCCTCCCATTTCCACCCCCCTTGTTTTTGTCCATGTGTCCTTTATATTTGTTCCTGTAAGCCCTTCCCCTTTTCCCCTGAAATTCCCTCCCCTCTCCCCTCTGGTCATTGTCAGCCTGTTCTCTATTTCAGTGTATTTGGTTATATTTTGCTTGCTTGTTTGTTGTGTTGTTTAGGTTCCTGTTAAAGGTGAGATCATATGGTATTTGTCTTTCACTGCCTGGCTTATTTTGCTTAGCATAATGCTCTCCAGTTCCATCCATGCTGTCACAAAGGGTAGGAGCTCATTCTTTCTGCTGCATAGAATTCCATTGTGTAAATGTACCATAGTTTTTTCAGCCATTCATTTACGGATGGGCACCTAGGTTGCTTCCAACACTTGGCTATTGTAAATTGTGCTGCTATGAACATTGGGGTGCATAGGTTCTTTTGGATTGGTGTTTCAGGGTTCTTAGGATATAATCCTAGCAGTGGAATTGCTGGGTCAAAAGACACATTTTTAGTTTTCTAGTTTTCTAATTTTCTGAGAAAATTCCATACTGTTTTCCACAGTGATTGTACCAGTCTGCAATCCCACCAACAGTGCACTAGGGTTCCCTTTTCTCCACAACCTCTCCAACACTTGTTGTTTGTTGCTTTGTTTATTGATGGCCATTCTGACCAGTGTAAAGTGGTATTTCATTGTGGTTTTAATTTGCATGTCTCTGATAGCTAGCAAACTGAGCATCTTTTCATGTGTCTCTAGATCCTCTGTATGTCTTCCTTGGAGAAGTTCAAGTCCTTTGCCCATTTTTTAATTGAGTTGCTTGTCTTCTTAGAGCATCTGCCTAGGTTTTAATTGATAGCTTTTTCCTTACTTGTTTTCTCTCTATATATTTAATTTTGCCCTTTTTTCTGTTTGGCAATTTGTCACGTAAGTTGACATCATTATGACATTCACCCCTAAAAATTTCAATCTTCCACTTTTAAGAATAGAGATGTCATCCTAAATAGCTATATTATCTCTTCAAAGAAAATTAAAAAATAATTTGACTATATCTTTTTTGACTTTATGACTACTTCTTAATAAAAATCAAAGACCTTTTAAAGATTTTTCTGTAGTTGTAAGTTAAGTCATACATATGACTTAAATTAATGTACAAGAGCTGACACTGTTAAAACACTATTTCATACACTTTACATATATTAATATATAAAATCCTCATGCTCCATGAGGTGTAGATAATATTATTCCTATTTTACAGATGAGGAAACTCAGGCAAGGGGAGGCCCAGGAGGCTGATCACCTCTAGTAAGTGGTGGAGATAGTGTTTTAATGCACGCAGTTTAGTGCAAAGCAGTGGCTTAATGATTTGCCATACTGCCTGTTGATTCACATAAATCGCATGAATTATAGTGGTTATTTACAATGAAGTAGTGACATGTCTTTTATTTTTATCTCACATAATTGCATGTATTTATGTTGAAATCGATTAAGCTGTTCTTAATGGATTTTGGTATATGTGATGTGGTTTTACAAATTTAATTTTGACTCTAGCTTCATGTTATTCAAAGAAATAACAAAAATAAATCTGTGGTAAAATATATTCCTAAAATTGTCCCTTGATAAACTTAGAAGTTCATATACCTACCTAGCATAACTTCTTTCTCTTTAATATTTATTCAAGCACTAAGATTAGCCTCTTAAAATGTATAATGTATAAATTACCTTAAAAGCAGTGTAATGGAGCCCTCCAGCCTTGAGTTATTAAATGTGACATTGAATTATATTAATTAACTACTCTGAGTCTGCTTCCTCATCTACAAAATAAAGATAATAGCCTTACAATAAGTTATAACAACTAAAAGACACTTCCTGACAACTGAGTAAATACTCAACAAAACTGTTATACAGTCCTGACCCACATAACGACATTTCTGCCGGTGATGGACCACGTATATGATGGTGTGAGGCTGAATTTCCTGTAAGAAATGGAAGGATATATGGTTCAGGAGGAATTTTTTTTCTCTTGATGGAACAGTACTTGTGGGGCTTGGCAATAGATTCCCACTTACTCGGAGTACCTCAATTTTGAGCCTATAGATTACATTCCAGGCAGACACTGACCTTTTTCAACACAGAAAGTCTGTCCCGCCAGTTGTTACATATTCGAAAGGTGTTACAACCTTCTCAAATCTAGCTTGATCATCTTCAGAGTGCATTGCTGTAAATTCTTTGTTAAGGACCTAAGGTCCTGTATAAGGACACAGGTCCATAGGAGCTATCTTAACAAGTATTAAGTGTCACTGCCACTTGAGAAAAGCTTTCTGTGATAGTGTGGAACCTACCTGTGCCTTGGAAATGTTTTCAGGTTGTAATGATGAAAAGTATAGATAGGTTTTATTTCTTCCATCAATTCAATGACAGAGAAAGCCCTTTGTGCCAGGTAGGGTCATAGAACCAAAAAGAAATATTCAGTCAAAATATTGAGTCCTCAGTTCTAAACCCTTTCCATGTTAAACAACATTTTTTTTTATCCTCATCTGAGGAAGAGAAACATCGATATGAGAGAGAAACATCTATCAGTTGCCTCTTGTATGCACCCCAACTGGGGACCAACCCAAAACCCAGGCTTGTATCCTGACTGGGAATCAAACCCACAACCTTTCTGTTTACGGGATGATGCTCCAACCAACTGAGACACACTGGCCAAGGCCAACCTGTTTTTTTTTTTTTTTTTAATGAATACCACACAGTTTCTTAATCTGACCACTGCTCCAACATTCAATAGCCAAAACCACATTGCCATGACAATCCTCTGTGTTCCTTTATCTCTCCGCCTTGACTTCTTATTCCTACTGATTTCAGGCCACCTTTTACTCCCTTCTGACAGTCACTATTATAGTGATCTATGCCTTACCCAGCAAGTTTCTCTTCAATATTTCCAATCAGTTCAGCCTACATCTCTGTTCATGGAGCACATTGACAGCTTCAGTGTTCTATTTCTGACACTGTTGGAAAGAAATAGTGGAAAGGTCTGTGGGACTGTGTTTATAAAGCCTACAGTAGTGTGCAGTAATCTAGTGTGTAGTAATGTCCTAGGCCTTCACATTATCTCACCACTTACTGACTCACCCAGAGCAACTTTCAGTCCTGTAAGTTCCACTCATGGTAAGTGCCCTATTCAGGTCTACCATTTTATCTTTTATACCATATTTTTACTGTGCATTTCTGTGTTTAGATACACAAATACTTAACATTGTGTCAGCTGCCTATAGTATTCAGTACAGTAATATGCTATACAGGTTTGCAGCCTGGGAGGAATAGTCTATACCATATACTCTAGGTATGTGGTAGGCCATACCTAGATTAATGTCAGCAATTTTCAACCTTTTCTATCTCATAACGCACATAAACTAATTACTAAAATTCTGTGGCATACCAAAAAGTATATATTTTTTGCTGATCTGACAAAAATAGGTATCATTTTGATTTACTTACAACAAATAAAATAATAAATAATTACATACCCCTTTTGCTCCAGAGTGACTTTTGAAAATATCAGGTACCTATACTTGTATGTAAGGATTTCTGATACCAAGAATTACCAGATTAGATGCAGCCTTATTACGCCACATGACCAATATAGTGCAACTTTATTATATTACATGTATGTATGGTTCAAGACAGGGCATTCACACTGGTCAGCTATTGTGTTGGCTGTTATTTTTTTACTTGATAATCTAAAGGAAAAGAGGTTGGTGCCCCTCAGTAACTAATCAGATATTGCATGTTTTAAAAATTCTTGTGGCACAACATTTGAAAATGGCTGATTTATGTAAACACACTCTATGATGTTCGTTTGCACAACAACATCAAATAACGATGCATTTCTCAGAATATATCCCTGTCATTACACAGTGCCTAACTGTATCATATATCTTTCTTAGCTTCAGAAAGAGGAATTTTAAATTACCAGTATTTCACCAACTGGTTACAGGAAGCTTAGGAGATTTTGTTAAGGTTTTATTTATTTATTTTTAGAGAGAGGGGAAGGGAGGGAGAAAGAAGGAGAAAAACATCAATGTGTGATTGCCTCTCACGTGGCCCCCCACACTGGGGACTTGGCCTGCAATCCAGATATGTGCCCTGATTGGGAATTGAATCGGCAACCATTTGGTTCCTAGCCCGCCCTCAATCCACTGAGCTACACCAGCCAGGGCAGGAGATTTTTTAAAAGTAGTTAACTATAACATAACCTTTTTTATATAGTATAATTTCACCAGATGCAACTGCAAGCTTAATTGTTAAATAAGAAAAATATTAAAATTTCCCGTGGTTGGGAAAAGGTTGCATAATATTTTATCCTTTAATCCCTGAATTTTTTATTAGTAAAAATTGTTTTATGATGTGTCTAAATAAACCAGTTTATTGACATCCCACATAAGGATATATTTCCTGGCAGATGACACTCAGGTATTTCAATAAAGGGACATTTTTTCTAATTTGAACAAAGTCTATAGTGTTAGACCTGATTAACCATATGGAAAATTTCCAAGCACTTTATTGCTTGTGCCACAAACAAGGGAAGGAAAGAGGATAGGAAGAGGGGTGTATTAAAGATTTGTAGGTATCTACAGTTTAAAGATATAATAGTAAATATTCATCTATAGCTGAAGTTATTCGAAAACTTAGGAAATAACAGTGTGTTGTAATGGTTAAGCACATAGGCTCTGGAGTTGGATGGCCTTTTATCTAACTGGTGGCCTATGCAAAATGTTCAACTTTGTACATTATTTTTTCCACATGTAAAATGGGGATAATAGTACTTCCAGAGCTGTAAGGTTATACATAATTATAGATACAATCTGTATGCTTACTGTATGCCAAATACTATTTTATCTTTATGTACATGTACATGAACTCTTGGCATGGGAAGCCCTTGGATCTTTTTTATTAAAAAAAATGGTATCTAGCTACAGGCTCAGGTACCATACCTAGGCTCAGATTCCACACAAGATATCCTGATCCAAGTGGGCAGGGGGAGAAAGGAGGCACAGTGTATTTTGGAAAAGCTCCCTAGCTCCCAAAGTTATTCTGTATCTTTCCATTTCATCCCTGCCTACATGAGGAATATTAGTATATCCAACCTTTATTCTTAGTCACACCCTCCTACCTCTTATATCTTCACTATCTGACTTACAGTCTCTTCACTGTCCTTTACAAGACCTGCTAATATTCTGCTATAGACTGATCTTGACAATGGTGACTTTGGTGGCAATCTGAACTTGGGAATCAGTATCTTGCATGAATGGGTGAGCTCTAAATCACCACCCTGTGTCTTTCCATTTCCTTTGAAATTCTGATTTACATTCGGTCTTTTTTTCAATCTTTCTACATACCACATTTGTTTTCTCCTCTACAGTTTCATTTATTACATATATGACAGGACACTGTAACTGTAATTTACTAAAATTTACCTTGTAATAATCTGGCAATAGTTAACACTTGATTTATGGAGACTAATTTAGCCATTAACCATTTTTGAAGTAGCAATAATTTATCTTTTGTAAAATAGCTTTACACAATTCAGAGGAAACACAATTGAGATCCAGATGCTGAGTTTTTTCAACTACATTTGCTTTTTATTAATGGTTGTAACTATAAATTTCACAGCTTCAAACTTTTAAAATTGGATTGACTCTATCATTTATGTACCTCTTTACTCAGTAAGTAGGATTAACAACATTAAATAAAATGGATTTTATGTTAAAAGAGTTTGTATTAAATTGTAGCTTTATGATTAAAATTTTAACAATTATCTGAGCTGAGAAAACTGCTAAAACACATCTTTATTTATTTTACCAAAACTTGTCTTTATTTTTTCTTCTCTCTGCCAGCCTAAAGAACCTCACAAGGTAATTATATTCATGACTTATTATGTAATATGATAGGAACTGAATTGTTAAAGTTCTTCTGATAATTCTGTCACATGAATTTAAAACTGATGTGTTTTTTTTTTTACTCAATCAAACATTTTTCCTCTATATAGAAAAACAAGTTGATGTAATTATAATTATATGAAGTTTGATCATTGTGGATGAGCATGTTGATGTCATTATCCCTCAAATACTAAAGTGCTGTGTTTTGCCATGGATAATTTGTACCCATGTTTTTGGCCCAAACTTTCAGGAAAAAAATCTTCCATTTGAATGTTTTAATTCAATTTTTTATTAATTTATATGTAGATGGTTGGTTTTTGTACTATAAAGGAATTTTAGCATTTATTTTTGAACTTATGGTACAACAAATTTTATGTAACAAATAATTACAAAATACAAGAACAGATACAAGATACAAGAAAATTTATATACCAGTAACAAATTAGTACTACCTATGTA
Organism: Trachops cirrhosus; assembly: GCA_028533065.1. Lineage (NCBI taxonomy): Eukaryota > Metazoa > Chordata > Mammalia > Chiroptera > Phyllostomidae > Trachops > Trachops cirrhosus. Next base: position 38,322,337 of record CM052548.1, on the reverse strand, counting down.
AAATGCTCATCCTTATTTTTCCTTAAAAATTTTGGGCAAAAAGTGTGCATTATACACAGCAAAATACAGCACTGACAGTGATTCACTACATTTGTTTTAAAATTCCTAATTTTCTTTCAGGCAGCTCATACATAACTTTCATGCTAAACATTTTGGTATCTCCCTCCTTCCCCAACAAAATTGCTTCCCCATTTGTGTTAATGTGGTACTCTGTACAGACTTTTTCAAACCAGATATTATCATAGTTAATGGTCTGAGAGTTTTGTTTTGGACATTTCTGTATGTACAGTGTTTACTATAGGGTCTGGCATGATGTTTGTTTTGTTGTGTTTAAAATACACAACATAGCATTTGAAATACATAACTTGTATTTTGGCAAAATGACTTGTCAGTGTTGAAGTTTTAAATGATGTAGACTATTTTAATTTTCTCAAATTTATTTCCAAATCTCAATAGGACTATACAGGCTCCAGCCCAAGTTCCAGTGGTCGTGTCTCCTGGGAATCAGCATGTGCACACAGTAACACTCCAGACAGTGCCAATCACAACAGTTATAGCCAGCACAGATCCATCGTCAGGTTCTGGGTCTCAGAAGTTTATTTTACAAGCCATTCCACAATCACAGCCCATGACTGTGCTGAAAGAAAATGTCATGTTACAGTCTCAGAAGCCAGGTTCTCCTCCTTCAATTGTCTTGAGCCCTGCTCACGTACAGCAGGTTCTCACTAGCAACGTGCCGTCCATTTGCAATGGAACCATCAGTGTTGCTTCATCTTCATCCTTCAGTGCTACTACACCTGTGGTGACCTTTTCTCCTCGCAGTTCACAACTGGTTGCCCACCCACCAGGCACTGTAATCACGTCAGTTATCAAAGCTCAAGAAACAAAAACTCTTACACAGGATGTAGAGAAAAAGGAGGTTGAAGATAATTTGAAAGAAGACACTGAGAAAACTGAACAACAGCCACAGCCTTACGTGATGGTGGTTTCCAATTCCAGTGAATTTACCTCTCAGGTAGCTATAAAACAAAATGAACTGCTGGAACGCAACTCATTTTAAATAAGATAACCAAAAGCATTATGGATGATTGTTTTTTAATTGAACATTTCCAATTGAATGCAAACTATCTGATTCTAAGACAATTTCTAAAGATGTTCCTAATTTTGTAGTTGTTAAAAAGAATAGAGTTAATTTTGTCTTTGTTAGATGAGAGAGGGAAACCAAACTGTTTTTCTTTGTTTGCCAAATGTTTCAGAATGCAGTTGTGAAGCAACAGGCATTTTATACTATGAAGACATTCTTTTGAGATTTTTTTCAGTTGTGCTATATCATAAGCATTTTTAAAGTTCTTTTAAATTTTACATTGTATTCTCTTTTCTTATTGTTTTGTAAATACAGTACTTACATAGAAGATAACAGGAAATTTATATAGGAACTATTTTCATTCCACTTATGTTAAGTCTTTACTCTTTCAAATGCTAGATACCTATTTTATGCTTTGTTAAAGTTATGGTTTCACTAGATTGACTTTCAGTTGGTTGCATTGTATATTGAACTATGAATATGTAAAATATAACATTAAAAATTGCATTGTGCCCATGGTGTGGCTGAACCTTTTTCAGAAGCAGGATGGTATAAAAACAACCTAAAAGTGGCTCTCCCACTAACTAGTTTTGTAACCTTGGGCAAGCTACTTGTTCTTTTTGGCTTCATTTCTCTCAGGAAAAAAGGAATGCATTTGGATTAGAGAAGATGATCTTCAATTTTCTTTCTAGTTCTAAATTTTATGATTCCAACTCTTATATTTTAAAATTATATCAATTAAAACATTATCAGCCACTTTCCTAATGTAAGTATAGCTAAAATATTGCAGAAAAATAAGTGGCCATACAAAATTCATTCTTCTATTATTTGTAACATTGCTATAAAACTGAATTCTTTCTAAATACTTTCTTCATTAACTCTTTAGGCCCTTGTGCACTATCGTCTATTAGCAAACTTAGGTTGTTGAGTGCTAAATGATAAACTGCTGTTCTGAAAGAGTCAAGACTTTTTCTCAAAGGCCCAGAAAGCAACCAAGCCCTGGGCTACTGTTTGAGTATAAAAGTTGCTATAAAAGCATAATTGCTTTATATTTTGGATCTTTTTTAAATTGGGAGTGGGGGAGATTGCATACAGAGATAATATACATATATATCCAAGTTTCTGAAATAATTTTTAGATGACTTTTTCAGCTGTAAATAATGTACATTTAATTTCACAAAAAATTGTTTTCTGCAAATTTTCTAGTATAAGAAAGAAATTTTTGTAGATGAAAAAATCATTTTGTTTAGAGGTCTAATGTTATATGTTTTCATATTACATAGTGAATTTGTATTTAAACAAAAATTTAAATTTTGGAATCCTCTAAACATTTTTGTACCTTAAATTGGTTTATTATTAAATAAATCATGTAAAAATTCTCAATGTTTGTGTTTTCAAGCAAATGTTTCATAAGGAGAAGTATACAGAAAATGTTTCTAGTATTTATGGTGTTGGTAAATGTTTATATAACAGATCCCATTAGTCAGAACTGCAGATTGTCATCCTCTCATTTTTCCTTTCTACCACACCACATGGCAGTTTCCAGACATCACACAATGGATTACAACACTCCAAAAGTTAGAAAATAATACAATGTTCTCAGCAATAATATTAAATATAATTTTAAAAACAAGTTTTCTAATTAGAAATTAGTTAATTGGTTAGCAGAATAGAATACAGTAAGAGAAACAGAAAATATAAGAAAATTGAAATCTCAATCTTATACCTCTCTATCCAGAAGTTACTTTCACTTACTCATTTTCTTTGTATTTTATTTTATTTTATTTATTTATTTTTAGAGAAAGGGAGGGAAAAAGAGAGGGAGAGAAACATCAATGTGTGGTTGCCTTTCCCGTGTCCCCAACTGGGAATCTGGTCCATAATCCAGGCATGTGCCTTGCCTGGGAATCAAACTGGCAACCCTTTGGGTCACAAGCCAACGCTCAGTCCACTGAGACACACCAGCCAGAGCCACTTACTTGTTTTCTCATGTCAGTTAATACTCTTCCAAAATATAATTTTAAGAGGAGCATTCTTACCTCGTAAAGATGGAGAATGCTGAGAAGGATTGAAATGAACAGGCCTTGCTGTTTTCCCAGTTCACTGCCCTTTGCTCATGCCCTTCTGTTCTATTGTTTTTTCAACAACTCTCCACTCTTCATCAAACCTAGTATGAAGACATTCGTGCTTAACGATTTCTTTGAGTCTTCATTTATTTATGAAGGCTCCCTTGTCACATAAAACCAATATTAAATAAATTGGCATGCTTTTCTCCTTTAAAACTTTTTCTTCTCCCAGAACTCTCTCTAGCTGTGTATCCCCTAACATAATTTCATCATACTAAACAACTGAATAGAGGCATAGCTCTCACTCAGTACTTGGCCTTTGTACATAAAATCATTAATTCAACACGTACTTGTTAAAGAGAAGCACCTGTGATGTGACTGTCACTGTCCTTAACCTATGAACCTGCTGCTTTCCTTACTTTCTATTCATTCTTTAACCCTCTTTAGCATTGCATTTGCCCTCATTATTACCCTGAAATTACTGTTGCAAAGGTCACTAAATAGTAATCAGTTTCCATATTGCCAGATCACCATCCTTCTCTTCCTTGACCTCTCCAGCATTTGATAACCTTTCATAGCTCACTCTTCCTTTAAACTCTCTGTTGCCTTCACTTTAGTGCCCAACTAGTTCATGTCCTTCTCCTGCCTTTATAATAACTTCTCGGTGTTCCTCTTGAGTTTCTCCAGAGACTTTTTCAAAGATTGGAGTTCCCTCAGGTTTTATCTGTGGTCACTGTGCTTCTCATTCCCTTTGCTTCACTTTGTCCACTTCCAGTCTGTTCTCCTTAATGCTACAGTAGTGCCAGTTTAATTATGTCAAGCCCTTCAGTGGTTCTTTACTGTCCTTAGAGAGTGTTGTGGCCCTGCATGGTGTCACCTCTTCTTGATCCTGCCAGCCTTATCTTCAAATTTTACTCTCTAAATCACACTGTCAGGATTAGGATTCTTTAAATTGCAAGAAACAAAACCTAATTCAAAATTATTAAACAGTACAAAACAAGAAATCTGGAATTAGGAGTTTTCCAGGTTGGTTAATTCAGGAGTTCATTGGCAATACTAAACAATGAGATTTCTTCCATTTTTCCGCTTTACCATCCTCAAGATTTCACTTTAGTTGCCGTGATGACTTTTGCCATGGTTGCAAGATAGCTGCCGTAGTTCCATATGTGTTTCCATTTATCAGTAAGACGACCTTTCGCAGAACATCCTGAACAGTCATTTCTTCACATCTTATTGGCTAGATTAGTCATAATACCCCTTAAGCCAATTACTGGCCAAAGAAGCAGGATTACAGATTTAGTCATGCATTGGGCAGGTGGACAGCTAAATAAAATTGGGGCTCCATAGCAAGGAATAAGGGTGGAATGCTACTGCCCACTGTCACCTACACACGTTTCTTCTTATGCATACACCTTCAAAAATGTTCATACCTATAGGAAACACATTCTTTCCCAAAGGGAGATCAGTCAAGTATCATTCAAGACTAGGCTCATCAAGGTGATATGCGGTCCTCTTTATCAAATCAGCTGTGCCTCCCCAGTTCTTGTCTTCACAGCCACATCTAGTGTGAGCTCTGGTGACAGAAACATCAATTGGTTGCTCTCTCATACATGCCCCAACTGGGGAATGAACCTGCAGCCTGGGTATGTGCCCTGAATGGGAATGGAACCAGCAACCATTTGGTTATGCGATGACACTCCAGCTGAGCCACACCAACCAGGGTTAGAATACACTTCTTGAGGGTGTAAGTTTGATGCCCTGACTCAGAGTTCCCACTTTCCCATCACTGTGTCCTCAGTGCCCTTCATTCTGCCTCTTCTGCCCGGCTTGTTATACATTCTAGGGTCTATTTTGTAGTATTCCAGTTCCAAATACCAAATTGTCAGTTTGGGTTCTTGGTCATTAGTAACAGTGATGGATTCTTGGTTGTTAGCAACAGCAGCATAAAAGATTTTATTAGAAGAGTATTGTGCCACTCACAGAATAGACAAGAAGGACTAGAGAATCAAGATCAATCTAAGTCACATAGCCAGGAACAAATTGCAAAACTACACTGCACAACTGGTCAGATGAGGAAATTGTAGCCACTGTTCTCAAGCATTAAACACTGAGTATTGTAACACTGTCTCTACGGCTATAGAAATTTTATTTTGATATAACTTCACCTACAGAGTATTAACCAAGGTCCTTTTTGTATGCATTGTATCAACTAGCTACTAATTTATGTGGTTGGCAGAGCCTAGGTCAAGTATCCAGGCCTTTAACTCCAAGGAAAGTTGAGAAAGCAAATTCAGCTTCTCAACTGTTTGGCATTTCAGCTTCTATAAAGGGAGTTGCCACAATGGAAGCTAAGATGTAGGGAATTACCTCAAACATAGAAGGGGGCTTAGATTCTGTATTGCCCAAAAGAAGAACCAATCTCCTTTGTGAGGGCAAATCCAGATTTTGTGGGGCCTGAATTTACACAATTTGGTGGTTGAGTAGGTAAGGAGGCCTTATTTCAGAAAAATACAAAATTAGAATACCAAATTAGATAGAGAGTTTGAAGCAGCTTATGCAAATAGCCCTGAAGCTGTAATTCCCAGCTCTTTGTTTTCCTTCTCCTTTCCAGACCTCTGAGTTTGCTGTCACTCTGCTTGGCACAGATTATCTTATTCTATTTGGCTAACTCCTACCTGCTCTTCAGGCCTCAGCTTAGACATTATTTCCCCTGAGAGCTTTCTCTGAGCCCTTAAAACCTTGCCACTGCTGTCATGGAGCCCTTTAATTTCTCCTATTTGGGCACATATGACACTAATTGCCTACTGATATGTGTCACATCAACACTAGATTATGAAGAGGAAATTATATTGTAGTCATTTTAGTACCCTTAGTCCCAAGCATAATATCTATAGAGAGTAGGTACTCAATAGTTATTAAATATGTGACTATACTACATATTCTCCTTTCCTGTTTTCATGCCTATATTCTCATGTTGCTAACTACTATCTGTATGCTGATGATTATTAACTCTTTTTTGAAATGTTTTTATTTATTGCCTTTTTGAGAGAGAATGAGAGAGAGAAACATCAATTTGTAGTTCCACTTACTGCTGCATTCATTGGTTGATTCTTGTATGTTCCCTGACCGGGGATCAAACCCAAAATCTTAGTGTATTGGGATGATGTTCTAACCAACTGAGCTAACTGGCCAGGCCTGATTATCAATTCTTTAATGTACCTCTGAACTTGTTTTTAAAATGTCTTCATAAAGCTATAATTAATATATAATAAACTGCACATATTTGAAGGGTATAAACTCGTGAACTCATCACCATAGTCAAGCAGTGAACTTATCCATATGTTTGGTTAACCTTACCCTAAAGGTTTCTGTGTGCCTCCTTGTAACTACTGCCTTCTTGATGTTCCTCCCTGCTTTTGGCCCATTTCACCCCTCAGACAACCACTGATCTGCTTTCTGTAACTACATATTACTTTGCATTTTCTAGAATTTTATGTAAATGGAATCAAATATTATATATTATATTTGTCTGGCTTATTATACTTATAATTATTTTGATATTCATCCATGTTGTAGTGTGTATCATTCATTTTATTGCTGTGTCACATTTCATTACAAAGGTATACTACAGTATGTTTCCTTATGCACCTGCTGATGGACATTTGGGTTGTTTCTAGTTTTCAGCTATTACCATTAAATCTACTATAAATATTTCTGTACACTTCTTTGTGTGGGCATGTATTTTCACATCTCTTGGGCAAATACCTAGGAGTCGTCTGTCTGTGTCATATGATGTATCATGTTACATTCCCACCAGCAGTGTATGAGTCTTACAGTTGCTCCATATCCTCTTCAACATCGTCAGTCTTTTATATTTTAGCCATTTTAATGAATGTGCACTGATATGGCATTGTGTTTGTAATTTACATTTTCCTAATGACTAAAGATTTTGAACACCTTTTTTTTGTGATCCATGTATCTTCTTAGATGGAGAGATTGTTTTAAAAAAATTTTCCTATTTTAATTCTGTTGTTTTCTTATCAGTTTTGAGAAATCTATATATCCTGGATACAAGTGTTACTGGTCCTAAGTCATGTGCCTGAAACTTGAAAAGGTCAAAACTCAAATTATCAGTTTGGAGTAAGAAGAGGTTTATTAGTCAAGAAGGTGCCAAGTAAGAAGACAGGAGACCTAATCCCCAAATCCATATTAAGAAAGCAGACTTTAGGCTTCTTTTATGAGGGAAAATAGGAGGGCTATTTTTGTGAAAACTCAAGCCCTAAGCAGAATTCCTTTAGATTAGCATGTCTAAACCAGGAGCTATTAGCCTGAAGACCAGGGGAACAACTCAGGCTTGAACAAGATGGAGTCAGAAAGACCAAGCATTTTACTCTGTTACACAAGCTCTTCATCAGATATAGGATTTGTGAATATTTTCAAAGTGCAGAAACTTTTTAATATCAGTAAAATCTAATTTATCAACTCCTTTTATGGATCAAGAAGACATGGCTTATGGTGTCATGTTTAAGAAATCTCTGCTGAATCCAAGTTCGCAACAATTTTCTTTCTTCTAGAAGTTTTGAGTTTTTACTTTTAGGTCCAAGATTCATTTTAAGTTAATTTTTGTAGGTGGTGCAAGGCATGTATTGAGCTTCACTTTCTTGCTTTTGTATATCCAATTCATTGAAAAGACTATTTTTTTTTCAATTGAAATGTCTAAAATGACCATCCTTTCTACCCTGAATTACCTTTGGACCTTTGTTCAAAATCAGTTGTCCATATTTGTACAGGTGTATTTACAGACTCCATTCTGTTCTATTGATTCACTATCTTTTGTGCCAACACAGAATGTTGATGTGTTAAAATCAGGTAGTGTTAATTATCAAACTTCGTTACGTTTCCAAGTTTATTGGGCTGTTCTAAGTCTTTGGCATTTCATTTGAATTTCAGGATCAGGTTTTTTCAACTTCTGAATGAGGAAAAAAACTTTCAGTTTTGCTTGGGATCATGTTGAATCTATAAACAAATTTAGGAAGAACCAACATGAGTTGGTCTTTGGACTCATGAACATAGAGTGCCTCTCCATTTGTTTAAATGTTCTTTAATTTCAGCAATGCTTTATAATCCTCAATGTATACATTTTGCAATACTGTGTCATTTATTTTTCTGTACTTAAAATTCTTTTGCTTTGTAAAGGTCATGATTTTAAAGAAATTAAAATTGTTGATATTTTTTATTTTAAATATCCCCCCTTATTTTACTGAAGCATAAAGTGCACAATTCTTAGGTGTATGACTTGATAAAATTTTACATCTGAACACATTGGCACAATTACCACCCAAGTCAAGCTATGTAACATTCCTGTATCCACAAAGCTTCTGTCATGGCCTTTCCCAAATAAATCACTGATGCCAGATAAATCTCTGATGCCCCTCAGAGTAGGGTTTTTTTTCTTACTCTATATAAATGGAATCAATCAGTCTATATTCTGTCTGGCTTCTTTAACTCATCATTATGTTATGAGTACTGGTATTCATTATTCTTTTAATTATTAAATCATTTTTTAAAATACAGTTGACATGTATTAGTATATTAGTTTCAAGTGTACACCCCAGTGACTGGACATTATATAACTTATTAGTGATCATCCTAATATATCTAGTACCCATCTGACACTTTACCTAGTTATTACAGTATTATTAACTATATTCCCTAGGCTATACTTTACATCCACATGACTATTCTATAACAAGCGATTTGTACTCATAATCCGTTCACCTTTTTTATGCATCCCTGCAACACCCCTCCCATCTGGCAAGCTTCAAAATGTTCTGTGCATCTGAGTTTATTCCCATTCTGCATGTTCATTTGTTTTATTTTTTGGATTCATTTAATGATAGATATGTACTTATTATTGTTTTTCATATATATATATATTTATCTTTTTTTACTTCTTAAAGAAGATTCTTTAACATTTAATATGATGGCTTGGAGTGATGAACTCCTTTAGCTTTTTCATGTCTGGGAAGCTCTTTATCTTTTGATTCTACATGATGCTTTGCTGGGTAGAATAATCTTGACTATAGGTTTTTTCTTTTCATCACTTTGAAAATTTCTTGCCAATCCCTTCTGGTCTACAAGTTTCTGTTGAGAAATCGCCTGACAGTATTATGGGTGCTCCTTTGTAGGTAACTAACTGCTTTTCTCTTGCTGCTTTTAAGATTCTCTCTTTGGACTTCTGACCAAGATGGAAGCATAGGTAGATACACTTTGCCTCCTCACACAACCAAAAGGCCAACTACAAATTTAAAAACAAAAAAATAACCAAAACTGCCAGAAAATCAAACTGTATGGAAGTTCAACAACCAAGGAGTTAAAGAAGAAACATTAATCCAGACTGGTAGGAGGGGTGGAGATGGGCAGCCAGGTTGGAGAGGACACCCAGCAAAGCGGGGACTGGAGGACCAGACAGGCTAGGCTGTGGCTGGCGGTGCCATGTTTGCATTCCAATAAGCCAGGAGGAACAGCTGGGGAGTGAGACAGACTGCACAACCCAGGGTTCCAGCACAGGAAAAAAGCCTCAAAACCTCTGGCTGTAAAGACCCATGGGGGTTGCGGTGGGAGAAACACCAGCCTCATGAGAGAGTTTGTTGGACAGACCCAAAGGGTCTTAGAATGTATACAAACCCACCCACCTGGGAATCAGCACCTGAAAGGCCAAATTTTCTTGTGGATAGTAGGGGAAGTGACAGAAAGCCAGCTGAGAGCCAACCAAGCCGCATTGTTCCCTCTCTGACCCCTCCCCCACATACAGCGCCACAATGCAGCGATGTGGGTTACCCTGCCCTGGCGAATACCTAAGGCTCTGCCCCTTACATTGTAACATCTGTGCTGAGACAAAATAATATGGCCCAAATGAAAGAAACTCCAGAAAAACCCCACAAAACTCCAAAACTTCAAAACTCCAGAAAAATAACTAAGCCACGAAAAGATAGCCAATCTATCAGATGCAGAGTTCAAAACACTGGTAATCAGGATGCTCAGAAATAGTTGAGTATGGTCACAAAATAGAGGAAAAAGTGGAGGCTATGCAAAGTGAAATAAAAATATACAGGGAACCAACAGTGAAGGGAAGGAAACTGCAACTCAGATCAATGGTTTGGAGCAGAAGGAAGAAAAAACATTCAATCACAACAGCATAAAGAGACAAGAAAACTGAAAAAAAATGAGGAAAGGCTTAGGAACCTCTGGGACAACTTGAAACATTCCAGCATCTGAATCACAGGCATGCAGGAAGAAGAGGAAGAGCAAGAAATTGAAAACTTATTTGAAAACATAATTAAGGAAAATTTCTCCAATCTGGCTAAGGAAATAGACTCCCAGGAAGTCCAGGAAGCTCAGAGAGTCCCAAAGAAGTTGGACCCAATGAGAAACACACCAAGGCACCTCATAATTACATTACTCAAGATTAAAGCTAAGGAGAGAATCTTAAAAGTAGCAAGAGGGAAGGAGACAGTTACCTACAAAGGAGTGCCCATAAGACTATCAGCTGATTTCTCAAAGAATCCTTACAGGCAAGAAGGGGATGGAAGGAAGTATTCAAAGTCATGACAGGCAAGGACCTACATCCCAGATTGCTCTATCCAGCAAAGCTATCATTTAGAATGGAAGGGCAGATAAAGTACTTCCCACATAAGGTAAAGTTAAAGGAGTTCATCATTACCAAGCCCTTATTATATGAAATGTTAAAGGGACTTGTCTAAGAAAAAGAAGATCAAAATTGAACAGTAAAATGACAACAAACTCACAACTATCAACAAATGAACCTAAACAAAAATAAAAACGAACTAAGCAAACAACTAGAACAGGAACAGAATCACAGAAATGGAGATCACATGGAGGGTTATCAGCAGGCAGGGGAATTGGGCAGAATGGGGGAAAAGATACAGGGAATAAGAAACATAAATGGTAGGTACAACATAGACAGGGGGAGGTTAATAATAATATAGGAAATGGAGAAGCCAAAGAACTTACGTATACGACCCATGGACATCAACTAAGTGGGTTGTGGGGAGGGGTGGGGGGAATTGCTGGTGGGAAGGGGGTGCAGGTCAGAGGGGAATAAAGGGGAGAAAAAATGTGACAGCTGTAATAGTATATTCAATAAAATGTACTTAAGAAATAAAGACGACTTTAATTAAAAGATTCTCTTTTTAATTTTTTGTGTTTTAAAGTTGATATGTCTTGGTGTGAGCCTCTTTGGGTTCATCTTGTTTGGGACTCTCTACTTTCTGTACTTGTGTATTTGTTCCCTTCACAAAGTGAGGGAAGTTTTTTATCATTTTTTCAATAGGTTTCAATTTCTTGCTCTCTTATCCTTCCAACACCACCATGATGCAAATGTTAGTATGTTTGAAGTTCTCCCAGAGGCTCTTTACACGATCCTCATTATTAAAATTCTTTTTATTTTGCTGTTATGATTGGGTGTTTTCTGCTTCCTTACCTTCCAAATCTCTGATCTGATCTTCAACTTCATCTACTCCACTGTTGATTCCCTGTAATGTATTCTTCATTTCAATTGATGTATTCTTGACTTCTGTTTCTTTTTCATGGTTTCTGCCTCTATTTTTATGTTTCCTGTCGCTTTGTTGAAGTTCTCACTAAGTTCATTTACTCTTCCCCTAAGTTCACTGACCAGCCTTATAACCAGTAATTTGAACTCTGCATCTAGGAGATTGTTTGTCTCCATTTTGCCTAGTTCTTTCTGGAGTTGTCTCCATTTTGTTTAGTTTTTTTCCTAGAGTTTTGTTTTATTCTTTGATTTTTGACCTATTTCTTTATCTCCTCATTTTGGCAGCCTTCCTAATATAGGTGTTCTCTAGGGTCCAGTGGCCCAGTCTCCTTGACCACCCAAGCTAGGCATTCAAGGTGCACCCCCTGTGTGAGTGTGTACACCCACCCCCTTGTAGTTGAGTCTTAATTGCTTTTGGCACATTAGTGGGAGAGATTTACCTCAGGCCAATCAGCTGCAAGGACTGGCAGTGACCACTGACCACCAACTTCGACCACAGTGGAGGATCCACTGTTCAGGGACCCACCCCACTGGGTAGGACTTACTTCAGCAGTGCCCTGGTGCCCACTGAGTCTGACCCTTGAATGTGTCACTGGTGGAAGTGGTTGGGTGGTGGGGCTTCAATGTAGTCTGAAGCTTTGCACTGAATACACTGCCTCTGGGGCCTCCTGGGAGGTACTGGCCAAGCTCAGTGGCTGTCTTTGTTCTGCCCAGGGTTACCTGGTATGAGCTACAAAGTGATCTGTAGATGGCTGCTACTTGTGCTCTGCTTGGAGGTACCCAGCTGAGGGCAATCTGTGAACCTAGGCCAGCTGCTTCTGCTGCTGGGCCTGGGGTCCTTAAACAAGAGGTATGTGGCTCAGTGAAGTCAGATGCTGCTTGTTTGAGAGATTTTATGAAAGTCTGAAGCATGAGCCAAAAAAGGCCATTTGTATGTAAAGTTCACTGGAAACTGCTTGGGTGAACCTGAAAGTTGGGTGGAGTGAGTCCTCAGGTAATCACCAGGGATGGGCAAACAGTATGAGCCAGGTAAATGGAGTCTCATATATGGCACTTCCTGCCAGATCTGTGGGGGAAGGGCTCATCATCGGAACAATGGCCAGCACATCTGTCTGGGAGAAAGATGCTTTCCCCTACCTCTCACTCTGATGCCAGACAATTCATTCCCTCCGCTGTCTCTGATGCCTTTCAAGCTGCTGCCCCAGCTTGAAAGGCATCAAGGGAGTGAGTCCTAGTAAGTCTGTGTGTGGCCCTTAAAGAGGAATTTCCTGGGGCTCTTAGTGCCCTCTATCTCTCTGAGCCTGATCCCTGCTGAATTTTATAGTCACAAGTTATGGTGACCTCTCTTCTTGGCAGTGGAACCCTGGGCTGAAGACCCTGGTATAGGGTTGAGACACCTTGCTCCTTAGAGAGAACCTCTGCAACCAAGATATCCCTGTAAATTCTTATCCACCACATGGGGTGGGGGTGTGAGACCAGCCTGTTCCACATCTCCACTCTTCCTAACCAGTCTCAATGTGGATTCACCTTTAATTCCCTAGTTGTAGGACTTCCATTCAACCAGATTCAGGCAGGTGTGAATGATGGTTGTTTTGTAGTTTAGTTGTAATTTTCATGTGGTTGTAGGAGGAGGCAGGTATTGCATTTACCTATGTCACCATCTTGACTAGAAGTTCACAGACTGCCCAGAGACTTGAGCAAGCTCCTCATTTGCAAGTGAATCTCTGAAAACAAAGGGGCATTCTTTCCCACCCGGTAAAAATGTCTGCCCCTGCCAATGCTCCCAGGTAGGAAAACAGGGCCCAGAGCCCACTGAGGGCATTGTAAACAGTCCGGGTGGTGTCCTCCTGCATGCCCTGCTGAGTCCTAACTGCCAAAAGGTTCACAATAAGGCACACAGGTGCATCAGGCACCCAGCCACTCTTCTTCTATGTACTGGTATGGTAGTTCATTCTCAATCATTCCTTTTTAATATTTTTGTGCTATGAGAAGAACATGGGTTATTTCTAGTTTTTGGTATGTTAATAATGCTGCAGTCTATATTCTTGTACAGGAACATAAGTACTCTTTTCTCTTGGGTATATACCCAGTAGTAGAATTATTAGGTAATAGGGTAGATAAATGACTAGTGTTAGTTGATGGTATCGAAAGTTTTCTAGAGTAGTTTTACCAAATTATAACCCCAATACCAATATATAGTGCTCCATATCCTTAGCAAAGCTTGATATTAGAATTCCTTTTAATTTTTTAGAAGATTTTATTTATTTACTTTTAGAGGGGAATGGAGGGACAAAGGGAGAGAAACATCAATGGTGGTTGCCTCTCACACGCCCCCAACTGGGGGCCTGGGCCACAAACCAGGCTTGTGCCCTGACTGGGAATCAAACCAGCATCCCTTTGGTTCACAAGCTGGCATTCAATCCACTGAGCCACACAAGCCAGGGCAGTATTCCTTTTAATTTTAACCATTCTGGTAGGGATGTTTAGTACTGAGTTGTGATTTTAATGTTCCTGACATTGATATAGAACTTCTTTTCATATGCACATTGGCTGTTTTTAGAACATTTGAATATTAATGAATGTATTTCACATTAACATATTAAAGAAAAATACATATGAACATTTCAATAAAGGTATATGATAATGCAGATTTTCCACTGATGTTATAATGAAGACAAGAAGTCCATTTCCACTACCTATACTCAAACTAGAGTAGACATCCTACCCACTGACAGACTGCATGGAAAAGAAATAAATTTATAATGATTGCACAGAAAGACATTAAATAATCTCTATTCATAGATGACAATATTATGATCGTAGAAATTCTGAAAGAATCTACAAAATATTAGAACTAATAAGGGAACTTAGCAAGATGGCTGACTATAAAGTCAATGTATAAATTTCAGTAGTGTTTCTATATACTAGCAACAAACAAGTAGAATATAAAAAAAGTCAAATGCCATTTAAAATAGCATAAAAAAGCCAAATACCCAGGAATAAATCTAATGAAAGATATTTAACACCTTTACACTGCAAACTACAAAATATTGCTGAAATTAGAGACCACTTAAATAAATGGAGTGTGGTATGATATTCATGCATTGAAGGACTCAATATTAAGATGTCAGTTTTCCCTAAACAGACTTACAGAGCCAATGTAAGCCTAATTAAAATCCCAGCAGTGTTTTGTTTTGTTTTGGAAATTGACACGCTTAGTATAAAATATATAAATAAATGAGAATAAATTTTGTAAAGTCTGTAAATACAAATAATGGAAATACAAAGGACTTAGAAGATCCAACACAATGTTGATATAGGACTTTATCAAAAGATATAGGACTTTAAGATGTATTACAAAGGTACATTGATTAAAACACTGTGATACTGGTACAAGGTTAGGCATAGACAAACAGAATGAGAACCATGGACACAGACCCACGTATGTGTGGTCATCTATTTTACACAGATGTAATAAAAATTTAATGGGGGAGCCTTAGCTGACTTCTGGTCAAGATGATGATGTAGGTAAATGTGGTACTCACATTCTCCCACAACCACATCGAAATTACAATTAACATACAGAGCCACCATCATTGAGAACTGCCTAAAATCTAGCTGAACAGAAGTCCTAAAACTAAAAATATACAGAAGAAGCCACATCAAGACTGGCAGGAAGGGCAGAGATATGAAATGGGCTGTTCCCAAACCCGCATGTGGTGTTTAAAAATCAGGAGGGATATCTCAGCTGTGGAGGTATCCCCAAAGAGTGAGGGGTTCAAGCCGCACACCAGGCCCCCAAGTCCAGGGTTCCAGTGCCAGGAAGAGAAATCTCTACAACTTCTGACTGTGAAAACCTGTGGGGATTGTGGTTAAGTGAGATGTAGGGCTTTCTGGAGGGCCATTTGTTCCTCCTAAAGATCCTATTCACAGTCTTACTCAGACTCACTCTCAGCTCCAGTGCTAGGGCAGAAGCTCAGAGTTGAGGGACAAATGGGGAGGAACTGAATTGTCTGGCAACCAGGCAAGGACTACTGGGGCTGCTTTCTCCCATACAGCAGTGTTGACAGAGGCCATTGTTCCTCTGATCAGTACTGTCCCCACAGTTCCACCATGTGGTTGCCATAACTGAGTCTCAATCAATTTGGTTAACACTGTTTGGCCCTCTCTGGTGATTTCCTGAGACCTTACCCTATTCATTTCTGGGCCCACCCAAGCCACTTCTAGCAGCTTTTCTATACAAACAAACGCTCTTAACTCATGCTTCAGACTTTCCTAAAATCTCTCAAACAAGCAAAATCTAGCCTCAATGTGGCTTGTACCTCTTGCTAAGTGGTTCTAGGTCCAGCAATAGCGGCAGCAATAATGGCCTTGGTTCACAGCTTGGCCTCTTTCAAGCACCTCTAAGCCCAGAACAACTACCAGACATCTGCAGATGACTTTGTAGCTCTTGTCAGGTAGCCCCAGGGAGAGCACAGGAGTGGCTGACCTTGGCCTGCCACTTCCAGAAGGCCCTAGAGCTAGCACACATGGTGGGTAGCTTCAGAGCACACTGAAGAACTTCCACAAGTACCACACTTGAGGGGTGAACTCAGCAGGCACCAGTGCTCTGGTAAAGGGAGTCCTGCTCTGTGGGGTTGGTCCCTGGACAGTAGATCCTCCACAGTGATCATGCCAGTCCTCACAGCCTTTTCTCCCATTGATGTGCCAACTTCAGTTATGGGTCTACTACAACCAAAGGGCACACACAACCCACACAAGGGATATACCTGGAGCATCCCTCAGGTGACCAGGGAAACTGTGCTACTGGGCTGTAATACAAGGGCCACTCTACCAATACCAGGAGATATAATATGTCTACCTAATACACAGAAACAAGCACAAAGGGGCAGCCAAAATGAGGAGACAAGAAATGTGTCTCAAATAAAAGAACAGAAAACCCCAGAAAAAGAACTAAAGACAATGGAGACCAGCAGTTTACTAGATGCAGAGTTCAAAACACTGGTTATAAGGATACTCAATGAACTTAGTGGAAACTTCAACAAAGAGATAAGAAACATAAAAATGGAACTAGAAAACAAAAAAAGAACCATTCAAAAATGAAGAATGCACTAACTGAAATGAAGACTACATTATAAGGAATCCACAATAGAGTAGATGAAGCTTAGGGAATATAGCAGAGGATCAAATAAGAGATTTGGAAGATAAGTAAGCAAAAAACACCCAATCAGAACAGCAAAAAGAAAAAAGAAAAAAAAAGGATAGTGTAAGGAGCCTCCGGGACAGCTTCAAGCATACTAATGTCTGCATAGTGGGGCCGAGGGAAGAAGGAGAGAGAGCAAGAAAGTGAAAACCTATTTGAAAAGTAATGATGGAAAACTTCCATTACCTGGTGAAAGAAGTAGACATACAAGTCTAGGAAGCACAGAGTCCCAAATAAGATGAGCCTAAAGAGGCTCATGCCTAGGCACATCATACTTAAAATGCAAATAAAGACAAAGAGAGAATCTGAAAAGCAGAAAGAGAAAAGCAGTTACCTAAAAGGGAGCTTGCATAAGACTGTCAGCTGGTTTCTTAACAAAAACTCTGCAGGCCAGAAGAAATTGTTACAAAATATTCAAAGTAATGAAAAGCAAGGACTTACAACCAAGATTACTCTACACAGCAAGTCTGTCATAGGGAATCAAAGGAGAGATAAAGAGCTTCCCAGACAAGAAAAAGCTAAAGGAGTTCATCACCACCAAACCAGTATTACATAAAATTTTAAAGGGTCTTTTTTAAGAAGAGGAGGAAAAAAGATAAAAACTGAAAATAATGGCAATAAATACATATTTATCAACAATTAATTTAAATGCAAATGGATTAAATGCACCAATCAAAAGAGGTACAGTAGCTGATGGATAATAAAAGAAGACACTTAAATGTGCTGTCTACAAGAAACTCACTCTGGATTGAAAGATACACACAGACTGAAAAGGATGGAAAATATATTTCATGAAAATGAAAATGAAAAAAAAGCTGTGGTAGCAATACTAATATCCAACAAAATAGACTTAAAAAGAGGCTATAACAAGAGACAAAAAAGGACCCAACCATTCCACTTTTGAGTACTTAACTAAAGAATCCCAAAACATTAAATCAAATGATATAATCATCCATATGTTCATCGCAGTATTATTTGCAATAGCCAAGATGTGGAAGTAACCTAAGTGTCTATCAATAGATTAATGGATAAAGAAGTGGGGCATATATATATCAAATATGATTCAGTCATAAAAAAGAATGAAATCTTGCCATCTGCAACAATGTGAATGGACATAGATTGTGTTGAGTGAAATAAGTTAGGGAAATGCAAATGCCATACGATTTCATTTCTTTGAGGACTCTAAAAAACAAACTATATAAACAAGTAGGGCAGAAACAAACATACATACAACTCTTTGATGATTGCCAGGTAGGAGGGGTGTTGCAGGGATTGTGAAAAATGTGAAGGGATTAAGAAGTACAGTTTGGGGGCCAAGATGGAGGCGTAGGTAGACACACCGTGCATCCTTGCACAACCAAAATAAGGACAACAACAATTTAGAAACAAAATAACAACCAGAACTGACAGAAAATCCAACTGTATGGAAGTCCGACAACCACGGAGTTAAAATAGACATATTCATCCAGACAGCTGGGAGGGGTGGAGTCAGTGGCCGGGTGGAGAGGGGTTCCAGCAAAAAAAGCAGTGGCTCGCAGCCCTTGGCGCACAAGTCCCCCGGGCACCCAAGACGGCAGCTGGCGGACCCTGGGCACAGGGGCGGCGGTGGGCAGACCCAGTGAGATGGCGACTGTGGAGCAGGGCATGATCCCACATTCATGTGCAGATAAACCAGGCGAAACTGGGGAGCGAGATAGACCACACAACCCAGGGCTCTAGCGTGGGGAAATAAAGCCTCAAAGCAACGATTGAAAACACTTGTGGGGGTTGAGGTGCCGAGAGATACTCCCAGCCTGACAGGAGAGTTCGTTGGAGAGACCCACAGGGTCCTAGAACATACACAACCCCACCCACATGGGAATCAGCATCAGAAGGGCCCATTTGCTTGGGGAAAGCGGCAGAAGGGACTGAAATCCAGCAGATAGTGAAGCAAGTGCCACTGTTCCCTCTCAGACCCCTCCCCCACATACAGCATCACAACCCAGCGACTGGGTTGCCCCGTCCTGGTGAATAACTAAGGCTCCGCCCCTCACTACATAACAGGCATGTCAAGACAAAAAAAAAGAAATGACCCAAATGAAAGAACAGATCAAAGCTCCACAGCAAATACAACTAAGCGACCAAGAGATAGCCAACCTATCAGATGCACAGTTCAAAGCACTGGTGATCAGGATGCTCACAGAATTGGTTGAATTTGGTCACAAATTAGATGAAAAAGTGAAGGCTATGCTAAGTGAAATGAAGGAAAATGGATAGGGAACCAATAGTGATGGGAAGAAAACTGGGATTCAAATCAATGGAGTGGACCAGAAGGAAGAAAGAAAGAACCAAACAGAAAAGAATGAAGAAACTAGAATTCAAAAAAATAAGGAGAGGCTTAGGAACCTCCATGACATCTTTAAATGTTCGAACATCTGAATTATAGGGGTACCAGAAGGAGAAGCAGAAGAGCAACAAGTTGAAAAGATATTTGAACAAATAATAAAGGAGAACTTCCCCAATCTGGCAAAGGAAATAGACTTTCAGGAAGTCCAGGAAGCTTGCAGAGTCCCAAAGAAGTTGGACCCAAGGAGGAACACACCAAAGCACATCATAATTACATTACCTAAGATTAAAATGAAGGAGAGAATCCTAGAAGCAGCAAGAGTTAATGAGACAGTTACCTACAAAGGAGTTCCCATCAGACTGTCAGCTGATTTCTCAAAAGAGACCTTACAGGCAAGAAGGGGCTGGAAAGAAGTATTTCAAGTCATGAAAGGCAAGGACCTACATCCAAGATTACTCAATCCAGCAAAGGTTTCATTTAGAATGGAAGGGCAGGTAAAACGCTTCCCAGATAAGGTCAAGTTCAAGGAGTTCGTCATCACCAAGCCCTTATTATATGAAATGTTAAGGGGACTTATCTAAGAAAAAGAAGATAAAAAACATGTATAGTAATATGACAGCAAACTCACAATTATTAACAACCACACCTAAAACAAAAAGAAACTAAGCAAACAACTAGAACAGGAAAGGAACCACAGAAATGGAGATCACATGGAGGGTTAGCAACAGGAGAGTGGGAGGAGGAGAGAGGGGGAAAAGGTACAGAGAATAAGTAGCATGGATGGTAGGTAGAAAATAGACAAGGGGAGGGCAAGAATAGTATGGGAAATGTAGAAGCTAAAGAACTTATGACCCATAGACATGAACTAAAGTGGAGAATGTGGGTGGGAGAGGGTGTGCAGGGTGGAGGGGAATGTAGGGGGGAAAATGGGACAACTGTAATGGCATAATCAATAAAATATTTTTTTTAAAAAAGAAGTACAGTTTGGTTGCTACAGAATAGTAATGGGGATGCAAAGTACAGCATAGGGAATATAGTCAATATTATTGCAGTAACTATGTATGGGGCCCTGCCAAGTATTTCAGTTGGTTAGGATGTTGTACTAATATGCCAAGGTCACAGGTTTGATCCTGGTCAGGGCACATACAAGAAGCAACCAATGAATGCTTAAATAAATGGAACAAATCAATGTTTCTCTCTAAAATCAATTTTAAAAAAGATTTTATTTAATTTTAGAGAGAGGGGAAGGGAGGGAAGGAGAGAAACATCATGTGAGAGAGATACATCTCTCAGCTACCTCTTGCAAGCCCGCAACTGGGGAACTGGCCTGCAATCCTGGCAAGTATCCTGACTGGGAATCAAACCAGTGACCTTTGTTTGCAGGCTGGTACTCAATCCACTGCGCCACACTAGCCAGGGCTCTAAAATCAGTTTTTTAAAAAAGCTATGTATGGTGTCTGATGGGTAATAGATTTGTTGGGGTGATCGCTTTGTAAGTTATGTGTCTAAACACTGGGTTGTACACCTGAAGCTAATAAAATATTGTGTATCAACTGTAATTGAAAAGTAAATTATTTAAAAAGAAAAATTTAGTGGGGGAAATGAGAAATGGTGGTGTTTTTTCATAAGTAGGACAGAGTCAATTGGATATCCATATGAGGGGAAAATAAACCTTGATTGTAACGTCGTATCTTTTACAAAAGTTAATCTGTGACAAATCAGACCTGGATGTGAAAGGTAGAATAAAAAGGTATCTAGAAGAAAACACAGACTGTCCATATAGTCTTGGCATAGGTAAAGCTTTATTATATATAATACAAAATGCATGAGTCATAAAACATTAGCAAAAACAGTTTTACCTCAAATATTTCTGTAATTCTTACCTTCCTTTCCATCTCTACAATTGTTGACCTATTTAAGTGCCACTTTGGCTTGTGAGGGGGAGGGGGCGGGGTCCAGAACAAGCCACCCCAAGATGTGCCTCAGTGGTGTGCTGATTCTTTTGCTGTAAAGGCCATTTTAGCTTCAGGCTCAAGAGAAACTTCTGCCCTCCTCCCCCAAGTACCTAGAAGAATTTGCATTAGAAGCCTTGCCCATGGGATTATCAGAGATAATTTCTTTTGACATATTTTAGGACACGGCAAACTACTAATTACTGAATGTCTGCTCTTATCATCCTGCAATGACCTTTTTAATTTTCCAAAGCACCTTACCTCATCCCCAGCTCAAAATGTCTCATACACCTCAATCCTCCTTTCTATCTCTGAACCTCCCAGGTATGCATGGTCTCTGACTTTCTCACGTATGTGGGATTCCCATGCACATATTCAATTTTTTTCTCTTGTCAATCTCCCTCCTGTTGATTTGATTTGGCCAGCCAGAAGAACCAGAGGAGAGAAAGGGAAATTTCCCTCCTTCCTCACACCTGTACAACAGCAGTTGTCCCCCCAACAGCTATTCTCCTTTTCTCTTTAGTTATTCTTCCACAGCACAGAGAGCATAATATATTTACTCAAAATGCAAATTTGACTTTACTGTTTTTGACTAAAATTCCTATAATGGGTTAACATCATTAAGAGAATCACATCCAAGCTTCTCAGCAGAACATACATCTTGCTCTTTGACCTGATGGTCACTTCCTTCTCCAGCCAGTCTGCTCCTAACTTGAATTTTGGCTCTACTAATTTCAGAGTTCACATTGTTTTCTAACACACATCCCACTCTTAATTATCTTTTCCATTTCCATCGTCAACTACGGTAATTCTTACTCATCTTTAGAAGCTGACAGTTACCGCATCTTTGAGGAATCCATTCCTATAGCTTATATTCCATAGGTGACCCACCTTGCTATCACATATTCCCCTTCTTTCATTTTACTAGTTAGAACAGCACTGACTTGAGTTTCTGCGGGGCATTAACATTTTTGAGTCCCTGAGCTTAGCTTAGATTTTGGGTGTGTTAACATTGAAGTTTAGGTACTTGCTTCATCTCTAGTGACTGAGCAGCTTACTACCAATCCCTTTTGCTCTTCCCCACCCTTCCAGAGTAACTTGCTGGAAGCTTCATCTGATCCATGTGCGTCAAAGGCTGCTGAGCGAGGGCCTGACCGACTAGGCCAGAAAGTAAAGCGGCACCTAAACTTCAGGCCACCTTCCTCCTTTCAGTGCCTTCCGAAGAAAAAGGTTTTTCGTCCTCATCTGGGAAGCCAACTGGGAAGAAAACCCGGGCCTGTGTTGTTCTGGGAAACAGAACAGTGTACCCGCACCGGACCCAAAAAAACTTCGCTTTATCTAGCCTCTGCATGAGCAGAACGAGTTCCCGCGAGTACTGCCTTAGGGCTTCCAGCATAAAGATCCCGGGAACAACGCGCTGGCACAAGGGAACTTTCTCCCAGAAAACGACTCGTAGTGGCAAGTGACGTCACGGGGCACGAAAGTCTTGGCTGCCTCCGGTAACCTGAAGAGCTGTGATGAATTGTGACAACGGAGCACGATGTGGTTTGTTTTTAACAAACACACAAACGCCCCCAAAGGCCGCACGTTCTCGAGGGACACCGTACCTTACAAAAAATCTTTTAAGCTACTACCCTAGAAGTCTCTGTTAGAGTGCGGGTGCGTGGTAAAAGGCGGCCTACTAGGACGGCCGTGGCCTCCGTAGCCTCGGCTGCGAGGGGCGGGGACTGGGAGTCAGTGTTACCGGAAGCGGGGTGGGTCCGGAGACTCGTTCCTCCAAGGTCCCAGCGAGCCCCGCGCTTGCGTTTCGCCTCTCCTCCCCCCGCGGCGCGCAGCGTGGCTGCTCGTTGGCTACTTAGGACGGAAACTCGGTTGGTGTGTCTCCAGAAGTTTCCCCCTTGGGCGGCGGCGGGTCTTGTAACCTGGGTAGTAGCAGCCCCAGCAACAGCAGCAGTGGCTAGTAGGGATGGCGGCCGCTGCAGCCGGACCTGCAACAGCCCAGAGGTACATGTTTTCTCTTCGTTTTGGTATTTATTTTTATTCCCTCCCCCCTTTCCTTGGTTAGTGAGCCCTGCTGAAGTCGTTGTTTTCCTGGCAGGTTTCTCCCGAGCTTCTCAGATTCTCTGGTCGACGAGGACCCCCAGGCCGCGTTAGAGGTGAGAGGACCCGTCTCAGCCCGGTCTGCTTTCCCTTGGGGAGCGCGGCGAACCCCGCCTCTTCCCAGCACAAGCCTGTCTGGGACCGGGTGGACTGTTTTTGCGGTGTCTCATCCCCGATTTTGACAAACTCGGCCTGTTTTTGTCTCTGCTTCATATTGCCCCCTTCACCCTCCCACTCCTAGACCTTGTCTGTATATTCATTCGCATCTGTTTAGAAAAACTGTTTCTGTAGTTGACATTCATCGTTGGCCTGGAAGGATATTTATTTTAAATGACGTTTGACTACAAGAAAAAGTGAAATCTAGGCTTGATGGTATTTGTTTAATTCGTTTTTTCCGTTTAACAAGTGTCCTTGCCATTCTTATGTATCAGGCGATGTGCAAAGTGTGTGAACTCAGACTACCATAACAACCATCATTTCTCCTATAACCCTGAAAATTTCCAGATGTCCTGTTACTATTCATTATTGACTCATTTGTTTATGCATC
The DNA here is from genome assembly GCA_028533065.1 of Trachops cirrhosus. Taxonomy (NCBI): domain Eukaryota; kingdom Metazoa; phylum Chordata; class Mammalia; order Chiroptera; family Phyllostomidae; genus Trachops; species Trachops cirrhosus. Next base: position 38,298,487 of record CM052548.1, on the reverse strand, counting down.
AAAACAATATTTTGGGGGGTTGCTATATGCGAGGCACCCATTGAAGTCTTTACTTATGTATTTAATTGACTTACAAGGCACTTTGTATGAAACAAAAGACAATAAAGCTATACATGTAAGAGAGTAAAAGGGCAAGAGTTAAATAATACAACGTAGTAAGGAAAGCCCAAGCTAAGTCTACATAATGCAGTGGGTCACAAAATTTATTCAGGTGTTTCTTGCTTTAAAACACTAGGAAAAGAACCCAAACCCTGTTCTGTTGTTACAATCTAACACACTTAAGGTTAGCAGTTTGAGTCAAGAGAACCGTTTTCCTACCTATGACCTTTAGAAATAATTTACCACATGCTAATAGAGTCTTTCTAAGAAGGTGACATTTGAGCAGAGACCTGAGGGAATGAGCTTGGAAGCTCTGCAGAAAGCATTCATGCAATGCCAAAATCCTGGCTAGGAATGAAGCTGCCTGGTACAAGGAGCAGCAAAAAGGATCATTTGACTAGAGTGGTCTGAAAAAGGAGGATGAGATGAGGTGGGGAGGAAACTCCAAGCTAGGAAGTTTGACCTCTTAGGCCAAAACATGTTTTTGGATCTGGATGTGAAGGCCTTCAAATAAAGTGGTTGATTAATTAGTTGTACTATAGTCTTTCCTGGTGAGGCCTTTGGGGTCAGTAGTAGAATAGCAAATGTTACAAGAGGTACCGAGATTTTTCTCCATAATTACTTACATCTGCTAATACCTATTTTCAGAATTTACATTTGTTATGGTCCTCTTCAGCTCAGTTCCTCCTTTGGAAATCCAGTTCATAAAAGTTGCTTTTAAAGGTTGTTGATGTTACTTTCCATCTCACTTGTTTTACTTTCTAACTTTTTATTGAAGTACAACATGTAGATAACACAAATCTGAAGTCTGCAACGAATGACGTTGTTTTACATACATGTATATGGTACAGAGCAACAATATAGAACACTTTTATCCTCAAGTTTTTCTCATGCTTCTTCCCAGCCAATAATTTTCCTTTCCCACTAGACAACCCTTGTTGTGACCTCCATCACCATCAGTTAATTTTGCTTGTTCTTGCACTTCACATAAACAGAGTCATAGGCTAGATACTCAGTTGAGTGTCGGTACCTGTCTTGCTTTAAACATTCTGTGAGAATCATTCATATTGCTGTATGAAGTGGTAGTTCTTTTTCATTGCTTTGTAGTGTTCCACTGTATAAATGTAGCACAACTTACTCTAACAGTGGGTATGGAATGAGACTTCTTGTGTCCAAATCCTGGTTTCGTGATACCTTTGTAACCTCAGAAAAGTTCGTATTATCACTCTGGATCAGAATTCCTGTCTCTAAATTGGAACAAAATAGGACCTTGAAAGGGTTATTATGAAGATAAGTCATGGGAGGTATATGTTCAGTCATGTTGCTCTCTACATTCTAGCCACCTTGGCTTTGTTTCTGTTTCTTGAATTTGTCATGCTCAATCCTGTTGAGTGGCCTTTGGGCTTGCAGTTCCTTTTTCCTAAAATATACTGTCGCCTGACCTAGCTCATGTATTGCTTGGGAATGCTCATCACCTTAGATTTCAGGTGAAATGTCACCTTCTCAGAGAAGCCATCTTCTGTGACCACCTTATATTTAGTGCAGCCTTAGTGTAAGTTTCAAGAGGGCAGGAGTTTTTGTGTATATTGTTTACCACTGTATTCTTAGTGTAGTGCCTGGGAGATGTAGGCACCCCAATGTGCTAAATGACTCTTACCATAATTCTTTTAACAACTGTGAGGTGGGTATTTGCATTTTCTAACAAGGAAGCTGAGGCTAAAGAGATTTAACTTGCTCCAGGTTATGTAGTTTAGAAGAGGTAAGTCTCTGAGTTCAGTGCGTTGGGGTTATCTTCTGGAGGAGGGGTAGGATTGGGGTTATATGATATAATTAAAGGTTTGATAGCTGACTTTGAGGTATCTGACCATGGATAACTTTGTTGAGAGCATAGCTAGTTAGCATAAATGTGATGGTACAAGTTCTCCATGGTGATGTGTGGTTTTTCTCCAGGAGTGTTAGGCAGTTGAGGAAGGGAGAAGGGTTGATACTGTTATTATCCATGATTGGGAATTAGCTGTAGCTGGAAGAAAACAGAAAATGGTATTAAATTGAGATACCCAGAGCTAAAGGCCTTCGAACTTTTTGTCAGTCTGAGCAACACTGCTTTGCTTTTAACCTTAAAACCATTTACTTTGTTGGGTAGAATTTTATTTATTTTATTTTTATATTTTATTTTCTATTGAATGTATTGGGGTGACATTTCATTTTAAAAGAGCTTAAAACTTTAAAAATTTGGAAATCTGTTTCTAAGAGATCCAAGTCTTAAACAGTCTTACTGCCTTGAAAAGGAGTTTTTCCCCTATTCCGGGTTACCAGGTACTTCCTTCACAGTTACCTTAGTAAAGATTTCAGCATAATTATATTTTACAGATCACGAGATTTTTTATTTTTTATTTTTGAGAACTATAAATTGCTTCACTGAAACATCTCATTTTATCTGACTAAGTATAACTTTGGACATATTTACAATATGTTTCCAGTTGGTCTCCATTAAATAATAGCTTTTTGCCACTGTGATTCGTTTTTTTTGCTTTTTCAGATCCCTCCCTTTAGTCCCTTTGTACTCCAGCAGCCAGCAACTGTTGTCACAGAAACAGTAGAACTCTGAAAACAAGCCACAAGTTAGGTGTAGTTTAATGTAGCCAAACTTGTTATTTTATCTTCACTTTTTCTGAATTTATTATATGTATTACTTATTCATAATAAACTGATTATTCATGACTCACAAATTTATGTATCATAAGTTTTCAGTTTTTGAGTAATTTTTTTTGTAACAGTGTAATAAGTCAATTGCTTATTTAATTGAGTCACCATAAATTGTCCTTAACCAACAGTTGACTTGTGTTTTTAAAGGTTACTTGCATGTTGGTTGTTTGAAATTTGTAAGTTTTTACCTGACTTTTAAAGAAATGGAATGTAATTTGTCTTTGTACTCACAGTGTCTAGCCTTTCTTTGTTAAATAATATGTGTTTAAAGTAGTTTTTGAATGGATGATTTAGATATTAATATAATCTGTAACACCCTTTTGGACCCATAGTATATCTGCTTTGTTGAGGAGAGGCTAGAAATTTGGTTTGCAGATAATATTTAAGTAGGTAGGTGAGAAGCTATCAGCTATTTTCGAAATTGAAAGTTTAGTGTAAGATGGTATTATTTAACTTAGGAGTGTCAAAGTATTAGTGTCAGTGTCAGACGGTATGTGAAAAAAACTTGGAGTAAAGAAACATAACCAAGAGGCAGTGCTTTTTAGTGGTTAAAATCCAATTTGGAATCACACAGACCTGGATTTGAATCCTTTCTCTGGCACAGTCTTGTCACTAATTAGGAAGTGAAGGAATGAATCTGTGCACAATTGAGGGAAGAACATTCTAGTGAGAGAGAGCAGCAGGTGCAGAGTCCTGCTGGTGTAGGAAGAGCAAGGAGGCCATTGGACTAGAATGGAAGAGTAAAGGGAAGAGTAGTAAGAGATGATATCAGAGATAGCAGAGTTATATCAGGAAGGGCCTTTTAGGTTATTGGACGGACTTGGGCTTTTGCTCTGGGTCAACTGGAAAGACGTTGGAGCGTTTTGAACAGAGACATAGTAACAAGATCTGATTTTCATTACTGCTTGGATCAGGACAATAAGGGTTGAGATGATAAAAAGTGGTTTGGATGTGATTATCAAGTATAATTTCTTTGTGAGAATCATCACACTATTAGGTTAAAGCAAAATCAGTATGTGGCTATTGAAATAATTTTACTTTTTTTAAAAAAAGATTTTTTAATTTTATTTTTAGAAAAAGGGGAAGGGTAGGAGAAAGAAGAAGAGAAACATCAATGTGAGGTTGCCTCTCATGCTCCCTCTAATGGGGACTTGCCTGCAACCCAGGCATGTTCTCTGGCTGGGAATCGAAGTAGTGACCCTGTGGATTGCAGGGTGGTGCTCAATCCACTGAGCCACATCAGCCAGGGCTAATTTTACCTTTTAAGAAGACTACTAGCCCTGGTTGGTATGGCTCAGTGGGTTGGAGCATTGTCCCATAAACTGAAAGGTCACAGGTTCAATTCCCAGTCAGGACACACATGCCTAGGTTGTGGGTTGGGTCCCTGGTCAGGGTGAGTATAGGAGGCAACCAATTGATGTGTCTGTCTCTGTCTCTGTCTCTCTCTCTCCCTCTCCCCCCTCCCCTTCCCTCTCTCCCTCTCCCCCCCTCCCCCGCCTCTTCCCCTCTCTCCCCCCTCCCTGTTTCTAATATCAATGAGCATGTATGTCCCTGGGTTAGGCATAACAAAATAATAGTAAATAAAATAAAAAGACTACCAAATCCCTAGGGTGCATGAGTCCTAGGTCGAGAATCAAATTGTTCCTGTTTGCCTCCATTTGTCCTTGGCCTTACTAATTGTGCTATCTTTTCTTCCATCATTATTGTTCCAGCTACTACTTACATACTATGGATAGTCAGAGTGGCAATAATTTTCATTTCTCTAATGCTAACTCTTAAATCAGTTGATGGTATGAGGTATTATATTTCTAGACTTTCAATGGAATGCTGTAATTTGTTAGGGTTGTCTGCCATTGATAGATAAGAGAGGGCCAGCCAAACTGGATTGTGTATTTATTGATTCTATTAACCTCCCTGAACTCTAGATTTAACTTCCAGGGGTTTTTTTATTGGACAGCTTCACATTTTCTAGTTATCTCAAATTGTACATGATCTGTGAGTCTTTTTCAAATTAGAAGGAGAAAATCTGTGGTGGTCAATGTATATCAAATAAACTCTTCAGAATAAATGAGGTGGTAATTACCATTTATCCAGTTCCTACTATAGGGCAGGAGCTGCTAAGTGCTTTACGTAGATATTACATTATATTGTGGACTTTTGGGGGGAGGGGAGGAGAAGGGCAGATATTGATCCTCTTGCGAAGAAAAGCTCCTAGCTTGTTTTCCTGTTAACTTTGTTCCAGATAGCTTATGACAATAGTGTATTTGATTAAAAATCATGATTAATTAGAGCCCAGTGACTTTTAAACAACATTTACTTATACTCAACATGTTTGTGTTTGTAGGAGCTGACTAAGGCTTTGGAAGAGAAACCAGATGATGCACAAAATTATTGTCAAAGAGCTTATTGTCACATCCTTCTTGGGAATTATTGTGGTAACTTTTCCTACAAAATATATTTTCTTTATGTGTTACTTATAAATTTTGCCCAAGATATGAGTCAAATAAAATAGAGATTATGTTTGAGGATTTTTAAATTGGTCTTTCATACAAGGTGTGAAGTAGCTAGAATGTGACAAATATTATATTGAGTAACACCCATTTAATTTTATGAGTGTTTCTCCTTCAGTGGGTGGAGAATTTATACAGATTTCATTTGTGGTTATTGGATTTGCCAAGAGAATAGCATTATATTTACTGTTTTACAAAGTATTTAAATGAAGTGCTGTTATTTGCATTTGTTAAATAAGAAATGTATTTCTCTATTATTTGTGTTAACTGTATTCTGGATAGAAAATCTGGGTGAGGAAAAATTAAATATCTTGAGTCAAATTGCATAAATGACGTTAATGAGAAAATTAGGTGACCTTTGTGACACACAGTTTTATTTTCTGAAGCTCTCTAAAAAGGAAGTTAAATATTAGGCTAATAAGAAGATAGGAGGGTAGTATTTATTGGATCATATTTTTTTGCCTTAGCTTTTTCCAATTTGAAACCACTTGTCCATTTTACCAACTTAAAAGTCTTAAGACCAATTCAAATTTTACGTTTAGTATTTGTTAGGATCTGTGATAAACTGACTAAAAACTCCTTTTTTTTTTTTTTTTCCGTATATAGATGCTGTCGCTGATGCAAAGAAATCTCTTGAACTTAATCCAAATAATCCCACTGCTGTGCTGAGAAAAGGGTATGCAATAACTGTTTGTCTTGTTGAGTCTGGACAATAGCTGTTTAGTTTGTTGAAATTAATGGTAAGCTTTATATAAATAGTAAATTCTGTATTTATACATTCTATAACTGGGATAGGATTCAATTTTAAATATAACTTATGCTTTCATTATATTAACTTCAGTATGCGATAGGAGGTGTGTAGTCAGTATACTTTAAAATAGTGATGATTGAAGTAACTTATAGATGAAACTGATGGATTTCAAGTCTGTTTTTGTTCTTCATTTACTCTCTGACTAAAGAACATCTATTTCTCAACCAAGCTGGACAGACTGCATTTAATACTGTGAATACTCTGTACCTGTGTATTTTGTGTCCCAGTTTGTTTCTGTTGATAAGAGTGACTTTTCTTTGAGAAGTTTCTTTAATTCCTTACTATGTAACTGTACTTTGGAAGGAGCAAGTGTATACAATTAAGATCAAGAAATTCCTTCTGAAATGAGTTCAAAAATTGGATATTAATGGGAATTATACTAGATGTTATGTAGAATATTTTAGAAAATCTCTTGTCTTATTAGTATATGCTTAAATCCTTTTAACAGTAGAGAACACTGGGATATTTAAATTGGGGAGAAGGCTATTTTTCATGATTTCATGTGTGGTATTTGTTTTTAATATACTCATACAGGATATGTGAATACCATAAAAAAAACTATGCTGCTGCTCTAGAAACTTTTACAGAAGGACAGAAATTAGATAGTAAGTATTAGAATTACATGTTGATAAATCTGTTATTTCTCTTGTGTCATAAATACCATAGCTAAATTTTATGAAAGTAATCTCGTTAATTATCAAAACCCAATACCATCTTTTACTTCTTTTAATGGTATTTTTGTATTGATTGCAGAGTTTGAGTTTACTTAAATATTGATTAAATTGTCCATTTAGTATTTAAATCACAGATAAACTTTACCATTAGAAAGTAAAAACACTCAGTATGCTCCCTATAGTTAGTCTGGTTTTACTTTTTTCTAATAGACAAGTGGCAGGTTAATTTGTGCTGATGTTCAGAAGTCTATTTTAAGTTTTATTCAGATTGCTATAGGACATTTTATAACGAGGATTTTTATTGAGAAATAAAGTGTTAGGTAAACTGTGATAGGGCACAGAAGAAACAGAGCTTTGAGAGTATTGTGAGTTTTTAATGTCATCTTTTTGAGAGAAATATAGGTTTTCTCTGCCATCAGAAAGTACATCATTCCTATAATGTATATGCAAAAAGTTTTTAATATTCCTAGGCCCAAAAAATAATCTACCAAATCATACAAAGTAACACATAAAGCCTAAAAATAACACTAACAGATAGTAAAAGCAGGAATGATATGATAAATACACAGCCTGTATAAAGAAAAAATAATGTTTGTATTGTGTAGTTTCACTTATTAAAAAGACTTATTTCTCCTGAAGTATAAGATAACAAGACCATGCTTTGTACACCTATTAATCTACTCAGGCAATAGTCTTCTTATTTCATCTATTACTGGATGGCAGCTAAAAGAGACCACTTCATTATTAGCAGAACCAATGGTCACTTGAGCAGCTTTCAAGTTTCTTTCTCTCTGTGTGTAAATAGTATGAATAGTGGATGCAGGCAGGTCCAGTGTATACAGAATGCCTTTATCTTGTTCATCACAATCAGAATCCTCAATTATGTCCACTTTTACATTAAGTGCACAGTTTTATAAGCTCTGTTAGGGTTTTCTACTATCTTATTATACATCTTGCTGAAGGATGTACAAAATTGATATAAAGCAAAGATGCTCACAGACACAGTTCCAGTCCATGGCAGATCGATGTTGAGATGCTGATCTTGGTTCCTGGGGAAGGACCTTGGTGGGGCCACTCTCGATGCTCTGGTTGCTCACTCCCCTTTTAATGGCTAATGCAAAACAAATGTTGGATGCTATTTTTGCTCTTTGCATAAAAGTGAAAATCCTATTTAATTTTCTTTCAGTGAAAACAAGTAGTAATTTTGGTCTTCTGTAAAGGTGAAGTGGTGTACTGTGAATTTTCCAAAAGCACGGGATACTTATATGTGAAAATTATCACAGCAGTACAGACATTTACAGACTAGTACAGACATATATAGAAATAATAAGAGCCAAAAAATAAAAAAATCTGCAGAAGACTAAAAGATAGTAGTTGTAAGTAATTTCATAGATAATGGTAGACTACGTAATCCTAATTGTATACTATCATTTTATCTTCATCTCATGATAGAGTGTTATCACAATTCTCTAAAGCAGTGGTTCCTAACTCCCTGAGTTTGCTTTTTGCTCCTGGGGGACATCTGGCAGTGTCTGAAGAGATTTTTTGATTATCATGACTAGTGGATGGGGAATGTACTACTGAAATCTAATGAGTAGAGAGCAGTGATGCTGCTAAATATCCTGCCATGCACAGGACAGTCTTCCATAACAAAGATGTATTGTGTCCAAAATATTAGTAGTACTGAGGTTGAGAAGCCCTGCTCTGAAGTATTGGTATGGTTATATTTTTAAAAATTTACTCTCTACTGCTTTGAATATTTGCTTTTTTGCTGTATACCTACTTGAGAAAGGGCATTAGGCCCAACTTTGCAAATGGAACCTATAAATTAGGACAGAAGAGATGTAGGCAGTGGTCTTCTAGACTTCAATCCAGCTGCTGGTTACCAGGCCTCCACTACATACTAACTGAGATGGTGTACTGGGAATTTTCTTAAGGTCTGATTTTGTTGTGTGACAGAGGAAACTCCTTTAAGAGTAGAGGGGTAAAGGGAAATGTAGATTAGTATCTGAACTACTAAGGTGGTCTTTGGTTAAAATTAAATTTTTTTAAATTAAAATTCTTCAGGATGAACAACTAAATATTAAAGCCTATTGGTATATTTATAACTAACATTAGGATTGCTGTAAGATCTGTAAGGACGGGATCTGTTTAATTCACTGCTGAATCCTAAGTGCCCAGAACACTGTTTGGAATGTAGTAGGTATTCAATAAGTATTTGTTGAATAAATATGTTAGATTGTGCAGATGAATGATTTTACGCTCAGTTTGCCCTTTCTAGGTGCAGATGCTGATTTTATTGTCTGGATTAAAAGGTGTCAAGAAGCTCAGAATGGTAAGTATGTAGGTTTCCCATAGTCTTTCATTTGAAAAAGAAGTAAATGTTTGACATTTTTTGATTTAAACAAATTTGTTTTTAACTTCATAACTTGTAAGTAGTGCATGTTTCCTTTGGGATTTCCAAAGGTGGTATTTTTTAAAAACTTGCTATTATTTTCTAATAATAGCTTTATTAAAATAAAATTCATATACTGTACAACTCACCCACTTAAAGTGTTAATAGTTTTTAATATATTCACCAAATTGTGCAACCATCACCATAATCAATTTTAGAACATTTCATCACCCTCAGAAGAAACCCCATAACCTTTAGCACTACTCTTTCTTCATTGCCCTCCAACTCCCACAACCCCCAGCCTGAAGCAACCATTAATCTACTTTGTGTCACTGTGGATTTGCCAATTCTGGACATTTCATATAGATGGAATCGTATAGTATGTGGTCTTTTGTGACTGGGTTTTTCCACTTAGCATAGTGTTTTCAAAGTTCAGGTTTCAGTGACTGCCTGATTTACCCCAGTGTTCAACTTAAAAAAAATAGGTGTAACCTGTAAAGTGTCAGACCCTTCTCTCTTATGTGATGGGTTGCATCTTCCTGGGGTGTCTCACACCCTGCACAACCCTGGGGCCACTATCTTTCTTTTTTTCTTTTTTAACTAAAGATTTTATTTATTTATTTTTTAGAGAGAGGGGAAGGGTGGGAGAAAGAGGGGGAGAGAAACATCAATGTGTGGTTGCCCGTCATGTGGCCCCCACTGGGACTAGGGACCTGGCCTGCAACCCAGGCATGTGCCCTGACACTGGGAATCGAACCAGTGACCCTTTGGTTCACAGCCCATACTCAATCTACTGAGCTACACCAGCCGAGGCCTTCTTTTTTTTTTTCTAATATATTTTTTGATTATGCTATTACAGTTGTCCTAATTTTCCTCATTTGCCCCACTCCACTTAGTATTCTGCATTCCCTCTCGCAGTTTATATCCTTAGTTAAGGGGTGTCAAACTCATTTTCACCGGGGGCCACATCAGCCTTGTGGTTGCCTTCAAAGGCCCAAATGTAGAGCTCCTTGCCCCTAGTTAAGGAGTAGTTATATTTATACAGTCCTAAGATTGCATTCCCCCTTTGAAGGCAACCATGAGGCTGATGTGGCCCCTGGTGAAAATGAGTTTGACACCCCTGCCTTAGTTCATGTTCAAGGATCTTGCATGTAAGTTCTTTGGCTATTTCATTTCCTTTACTGTTCTTAACATCCCCCTGCCTGTTGTATACCTGCCAATTTGTACTTCTTAATCCCTGCACCTTTTCCCCCATTCTATTCTTTCCCCCTGCCAACTGATAACCTTCCAGATGATCTCAGTATTTATGATTCTGTTTCTGTTCTGCTTGTTTGCTTAGTTTGTTTTTTAGATTCAGTTGTGAATTTATTGACATTTTAATGTTCATAATGTTAATCTCATTTTTCTTAAATCCCTTTAACATTTCATCTAATCATGGCTTGGTGATGATAAACTCCTTTGGTTTTACCTTGCATGGGAGGCACTTTATCTACCCTTCCATTCTAAATGATAGCTTTGCTGGATAGAGTAATCTTGATTGTAGGGCTTTGCTTGTCATCACTTTGAATAATTCTTGCCAGTCCCTTCTAGCCTGCCAATTTTCTTTTGAGAAATCAACTGATAGTCTTATGGGAACTCCTTTGTAGGTAACTCTCTGCTTTTCTCTTGCTGCTTTTAAGATTCTCTCTTTTTTTTTTTAAACCTTATTTATTTACTTTTAGAGAGAGGGTAAGAGAGAGAAACATCAATGTGTGGTTGCCTTTTGCATGCCCCCAACTGAGGACCAGATCTGCAACCCAGGGATGTGCCCTAACTGGAAATTGAACCGGCAGCCCTTTGCTTCACAGGCTCGTGCTTAATCCAGTGAGCTACACCAGCCAGGGCTTAAGATTCTCTCTTTAACCTTTGGCATTTTAATTATGATGTGTCTTGGTGTAGGCCTCTTTGCATCCATCTTGTTTGGGACTCTGTGCCTCCTGGACTTGCCATGTTTATTTCCTTCACCAAATTAGGGAAGTTTTCTTTCATTATTTGTTCAAATAAGCTTTTCAATTTCTTGCTCTTTCTTTTCTCCTTCTGGCATCCCTATGATACGAATGTTGGTATGTTTTAAGTTGTCCCAGAGGCCTCTTAGCCTATCCTAGTTTATTTGTTTGTTTGCTTGCTTGTTTCTTTGTTTTTTTGGATTCTGTTTTTCTTCTTACTGTTTTGATTGAATGTTTTCTTTTTCTTTATATTCCAATCATTGATTTGATTCTCAGGATCTACCTCTGTTGTTTCCATGTAAATTTTTCTTTATTTCACTTAGTGTGACTTTCATTTCTGTGTGGGTCTTTTTTATGCTGTTGAAGTACCCATTGAGTTCCTTGAGCTCATCCTAATAACTAGGGCTTTTTAACCCTGCATCTGATAGATTGCTTGTATCCATTGTTTAGTTCTTTTTTTTTTATTTGGGCCATATTTCTTTGTCTCCTTAATTTGGCAGCCTCCCTGTGTTTGTTTCTGTGTATCAGATAGAGCCACTTTGACTCCCTGTCTTAGTAGCGTGGCCTGTTGTAATAAAGTGTACCTGTAAGTTGTGTGAGACGGAGCCTTAGGTAATTGTCAGGGCAGAGCAACCTGTGTTACCTCTCTGTGACTGTGTGGGAGAGGGCTTGTAGAGGGGACAACACTGCTGCCTGGCCTCTGCACTTTGGTGCTGTCCCCCAGCACGTGCCCTGATGACATAGACACTTTAGTTTCTCCTGATATGTCCCTGGTGCCCTTCCAACTACTGCTCTGGTCCTGGAGCCCAGAGGGAGTGAGTCTGCATAAGTCCTAACTTCGTTGTGGGCCCTTTAAGAGGATATACTTGAAGATCCTGCAGTTTCTTCCACTGCCCTAACCTGCACTGGTTTTTACAGCCATAAGTTAGGGATATATTTTCCTGGCATGGGAACCCTGGGCTGAGTTGTCTGGTGTGGGGCTGGGTATCCCTCTTGATTTTTATCCATCACACGTGGTATGGGACCTCCCCCATTCCATGTCTTGGCCCCTCCTACCCGTCTGGATGAATGTCACCTCTTTAATTCTTCAGTTTTCAGTCTTCCATACAGCTCAATTTTCTGACGATTCTGAGTGATAGTTGTTTTGTAGTTTACTTGTAATTTTTGCTGTGGTTGTACAAGGAGGTGAGCCATTTAACTTATGCCTCCATCTTTACCAGAAATCTGGAGTCTATTTCTATGAGCAATTCCTACCCATCTTCTCATTCCCTTCAGTATGTTCCTGACAAGGCCCAGCTCGCTTGACTCCTGCTCAACCAAGGAAAATGTGAGAAGATTTTTTTGTTAAAAAAATTTTTAAGTATATTTTATTAATAATACTATTACAGTTGTCCCATTTTTTACCTTCCCTTTATTCCCCTTTGACCTGCATCCCTCCCACCAGCATTCCCCTACCCTTAGTTCATGTCCATGGGCCATACATATAAGTTCTTTGGCTTCTCCATTTCCTATAGTATTCTTAATCTTCCCCTGTCTATTTTGTACCTACCATTTATGCTTCTTATTCCCTGTACCTCTCCCCCATTGTCCCCCTGCATTGTCCCCGCTGCTAACCCTCCATGTGATCTCCATTTCTGTGATTCTGTTCCTGTTCTAGTTGTTGCTTAGTTCATTTTTGTTTTGTTTTTTTTTAGGTTCATTTATTGATATTTGTGAGTTGGCATTTTACTTTTTCTTTTTTTTATCTTTTCTTAGATAAGTTCCTTTAACATTTCACATCATAAGGGCTTGATAATGATGAACTCCTTTAACTTGACCTTATCTGGAAAGCACTTTATCTGCCCTTCCATTCTAAATGATAGCTTTGCTGGATAGAGTAATCTTGGATGTAGGTCCTTGCCTTTCATGACTTTGAATACTTTTTTCCAGCCCCTTCTTGCCTGCAAGGTTTCTTTGGAGAAATCAGCTGATAGTCTTAATAGTACTGCTTTGTAGGTAACTGCCTCCTTTTCTCTTGCTGCTTTTAAGATTCTCTCCTTACTTTTAATCTTGGGTAATATAATTATGATGTGCCTTGGTGTGTGCTTCTTGGGTCCAACTTCTTTTGGACTCTCTGAGCTTTCTGGACTGCTGGAAGTCTATTTCCTTTGCCAGATTGGGGAAGTTCTCCTTAATTATTTTTTTAAATAAGTTTTCAATTTCTTGCTCTTTCCCTTCTTGTACCCCTATGATTTGCATGTTGGAACATTTAAAGTTGTCCTGGAGGTTCCTAAGCTTCTCGTTATTTTCAATTCTTGTTCCTTCATTCTGTTCTGGATGAATATTTACTTATCCCTTCTGCCCTAAATCATTGATTTGAGTTCCAGTTTCCTTCCCTTCACTGTTGGTTCCTTGTATATTTTTCTTTATTTCACTTTGCATAGCCTCGCTTCTTCCTCTGTTTTGTGACCACACTCAACCATTTCTGTGAACATCCTGGTTACCAGTGTTTTGAACTCTGCATTTGATAGGTTGGCTATCTCTTTTTTTCTTGAGTATGGATTTGCTCTTTCACTTGGGCCATATTTTTTTGTCTTGGTGTACCAGTCTATATGAATGTCTCTTTGACTCCTTGATTGTCAGACTTCCATACAGTTAGATTTTCTGGCAGATCTGGTTGTTTTTGTTTTTAAATTTGTTGTTGACCTTCTTTTCTTTGTGCGAGGAAGCAAAGTGTATCTACCTATGCCTCCATCCTGGCTAGAAGTTCAAATTTTTTTAATCATTTAAAAATGTTTTAAAATTACAGTTGACATACATTATTATATTAGTTTCACTGTACCCTCGTGATAGGTATATATAACTTACTAAGTGATCATCTTGATAAGTCTTGCACTCATCTGACACCATACATAGTTATCAGAATATTATTGACTCTATTCCCTGTACTGTATTTGTATCACCATGACTCTTCTGTAGCTACGAATTTGTACTTTTTAATCCTGTCACCTTTTCCAACCATCCTCCCACCACCCTCCCATCTGGGAACCATCAAAATGTTGTCTATATATGAATTTGTTTCTGTTCTCATTGTTTTTTAATATATTTTTCAAGATTGAATTGTTGATAGATACGTATTTATTGCCGTTTTATTGTTCAGAAGTTTAATATTTTTTTTCCTTCTTGAAGACCTTTTAACATTTCATATAATACTGGCTTGATGATGATGAACTCCTTTAGCTTTTTCCTGTCTGGGAAGCTCTTTATTTGTCCTTCGCTTCTAAATGATAGCTTTCCTGGATAGAGTAATCTTGGTTGTAGGTCCTTGTTTTTTATCACTTTGAATATTTCTTGCCAGTCCCTTTTAGTCTGCAAGATTTCTGTTGAGAAATCAGCTAACAGTCTTACATGAGCTCACCCTTGTAGGTAATTAATTGCTTTTTCTTGCTGTTTTAAGATTGTTCTTCTTTAACCTTTTACATTTTAATTATGATGTGTCTTGGTGTGGGCCTCTTGGGGTTCCTCCTGTTTGGGACTCTCTGCTTTCTGGACTTGTGTGTCTATTTCCTTTACCAAGTTAGGGAAGTTTTCTGTCATCATTTTCTCAAATAGGCTTTCAGTTTCTTTCTCTCTTCTTTCACCACCTGCATGATGCAAAAGTTGGTATGCTTGAAGTTGTCCCAGAGGATCCTTACACTGTCCTTATTTTTTTGGATTCTTTTTTCTTTTTGCTGTTCTTACTGGGTGTTTTCTGTTTCCTGTCCTCCAAATCTTTGTTTTGATTCTCAGCTTCATCTACTCTATGTTGATTCTATACAATGTATTCTTTGTTTCAGTTAGTATATTTTTCATTTCTGACTGGTTGTTTCTCCATTTTGTTTAGTTCTTTTTCTGAAGTTTTGTTTGGTTCTGCTGTTTGGGACCGGTTTTTTTTTTGCCTCCTCATTTAGTAGCCTCCCTGTGTTTGTTTCCATGTATTAGGTAGAGTTGTTACATCCACCAGGCTTGGTAAACTGGCCTAATATTGTGCGTGTTCTGTAGGGTCCAGGGGCACAGCCTCCCTAATCACCCAAGCTGGGTACTTAAGGTAAGCCCCTTGTGTGGGCTCTGTACACCCTCCTTTTGTAATTGAACCTTGATTGCTATTGGCACATCAGTACTCCTGTCCGATCAGCTGCATATCGATTACCAACCACCATGGAGGATCAGCTCTGCAGGAGCCCGCTCTGCAGGAGCCCACTCCGCAGAATAGGACTTACTTCAGTGGGGCTCTGGTTCCCACTTGGTCTGCCCCTGAATGTGTCACTTGTGGAGGTGGTTAGGTGGTAGTGCTTTGACATAGTCTGAAGCTGTGCACTGGGTGCACTGGCTCTAGGGCCTCCCAGGAAGTGCAGGCCAAGGTCAGCCACTGCCTATGTTCTTCCGGGGCCATCTGTCATGAGCTACAAAGCTATGTACAGATGGCTGCTACTTACGCTTGGCTTGGAGGTACCCAGGTAAGGCAAAGCTATGAACAAGGCCAGCTGCTGCTAGTTTGGGCCTGGGTCCACTAAGCAAGTGGTATGGGGCTTGCTGAGGCCAGATGCTGCTTGTTTGAGAGATTTTTGGAAAATGTGAAGCTAAGGCAAGAAAGGTCATTTGTATGGAAAACCCACTGAAACCAGCTTGGTTGATCCCAACACTTGGGTGGGGCAGGGCCTCAGGGAATCAGTAGGGCAGGGTAAACAATATGAATCAGGTTTATGGAGTCTCAGATGTGTTACTTGTCTGCTGGCTCTGTGTGGGAAGGGCTGAGAAAAGATACTGTGGCCTTTGCCATCACTTTTGTCCAGGAGAAAGCTGCCCTCCAGCTCTTGCACTGATGCCAGATAATTCAGTTCCTCCCTATGGAGGTGGTGGTGCCTTTTAAGCAAGCAGCTGACCCAGCCCTGAGGCTCAGAGGGATTGAATCTAAGTAAATCTGTGTGCAAGCCCCTTAAGAGGAACTTTCTGGGTCCCCAGAAGCCCTCTGTCTCCTTCAGCCTCAGTGCGGGCTGATTTTTACAACCAGAAGTTATGGGGAATTCTTTTCAGGCACTAGAACCTTGGGCTGGGGGTCTAGTGTTTGGGACTTCTGAATTCTCAGGGGGGACCTCTGCAGCCAAGACACTCCTCCTGATTTTTATAGGCCACATGTGGGTGTGGAACTAGCCCATTCCACATTTCCACCCCTCATACCAGTCTTAGTGTGAGTTAATTCCTTAGTTGTAGGACTTTCATGCAACCACATTTCAGGTGGTTCTGAATTATGGTTGTTTTTGTAGTTTAGTTGTAATTTTGATGTGATTGTGGGAGCAGGTGAGTACTGTGTTTACCTGTGCTGCCATCTTGCCCAGAAATCTTCCAAATATATTCTGATTTTCACACAGTTTGTTATTTTGAAAGGCAAATTTGGATGAATTTGTTTTGTAGTGGTATCACTGGTAAGTAATTACTAAGGAATCTGAAGTGGCTCCGGGTGCAAAATTTAAACTTTTTAAAATTTGGAATGTATGGGGAATTGGTTTGCTTAATCAGTATGCGTGTGCCAGAGAAATCACGTATACAGCTTTGCCTATAAATGTACTGTTAACTGAAAATGTTTCCTTTTTTTGTTTTTTACTAGAGTCACAATCCAGTGTGGTAAGTCCAAAGTTTTTACCCTTCATGTTTTTACTTAATTATGTTATTACCATGCATATTTGAGATGGGACGCAGAATGATCTTTTAGTTAAATATTAAGCAATACCATTTAAATACTTGTTCCTTTAGTAACTGAAATAACATTGGTGAAATAAGTATAGAAGTTTATAGTCATGAAAGTTACAGGGTTCTTTCAGTGCATTTTTAGTATGGTCAGGATGATTGTTTTTTCTGCTGAAAAGCATCACTGTTACGCTGAAGAGTTGCTGCCTTGAAGTACTTGCAGGGCTGCTTATGATATGCTAAAACACAAATATTAAAATTTGGAAATGTGTATCTAACTTAGTTTTATGTTGTTTTGGACAGAAAAATTTTCCAGTTTTTTTGTTATTAAGATTGTGGAGAGGAAAACTGTTCAATTTTTGTTTCAATCAATTTAGGTTTATATATAAGACACATAGTTAAATTATGACCATTGGTTTTTAGCAGTGATCCTCTATGTATTTAGTTAAGAAATAAAATGACAAGAAGTCAGTAGGTATGTGTGTAGTCCTAAGTCTCTAAATGGGCAGTTACTTAACCTTTTTGAGTCTTTTTTTAAAAATCTCTAATGGAAGATACGCATCTTTGTCATCTAGAATTACATTGTGATGTTGAGCACATCACTTAATTCTCCGAGCTTTCTTCATGTGTGTACTGGGCCTGATAGAGCTGATCTGCTTCACCACCTTGTGAACATCAGGCCAGTTATGTGCAAATGTAGTGATGAGGGTTTTGAATATCACCAAAAGTGAGGCTTAGCTGACTATCCATCCATGTATCTCCAGATTTGTTCATATTCCTAGGGATGATGAGTTGGGGAATGGATTGGAGGAGGTGTTTAAAAGTTGACTTCCTTTATCTGTTAAGACCTGTTTTTGTCCAGGTCTTAACAATATTAGGGATTGGAACTAGGCCTAAAAACAACACAATGGCATTTGAATAACACAAATAGCTGTTTAGACCCAGTGCATGTTGTTACTGTTGTAGTTTAATCTGGTTTTATATTGGTGCCAAGATGAACTGAAATAATCTGTTCTAGGTAGTACTTCCACTTGATATAGTCTAGATATTTCAGGTATTTCTCAATAGTTAACACTGGAGACTAAATCTGAGATCCATTCAGCTCTCTCAAGTGGTTTTACTTTCTTCCTCCAAACCCCCTCTCTTCCCTTTTTATTTAGGGACAATTTAGAGGACAGCTATAACCCTGGACAAGTTCTTTAAATGTACATAGTTTTAACTGGCACACATGTAATTTAGGAAAGTGTGGATTGGTCAAGATTCACTTTGTTTCTTGATAGGCAATGTAGAATGTTTGTTGGGGAGAGGCCATAAATGGAGCAAGGTGTTACCAGGAAGGCACTATGTAAATGTTGCTTTGTATGTTCCAGAGCAGAGTTTGTTGCCTGAAGGTTATTTACAGTATTATAAAAATGGGTTTTTAAATGTTGCTATTTTTCAGTTTAGAGAGTTAGTCAGTCTTGAAACTAGACGTTTTATATGTAACCTTTTTCAGTCATACCTTTAGAAAGTTTTGTTTTTATGCTGTTTTAATTTTAAAAGAATTTATTTTGAAATTGAAACTCATAAAATTATAAAATGCTGAATATTCTAAATTTTCGTGAAGCCTAGTATTATTTAAAAGTTACCATGCTTTTTCTTTGAAGAAAGTTTTTATGTAGGTGGTTATTCCATATCAAAGTTAACTATAGTACTGGGTAAATAAATAATACCTACATTTTGATATACAGTTGCTAAGCTAATTTGTAAAAACCTTTCCCTTTCACCTTGCCAAAATCAGTCTGTATCCCAGAGGACTCATCAGTCAAAAATCAAGTAAGTGTTTCTTTTTCATATAACAATGTATGATAAATATGTATGAAGGAAAAAGAAAACTATATTTTAATAGTAAGCAAGTCTTTACCCTGTGATTTTAAGTATTTTTTAGTTTTTTTAAAAAAATTGTATTATAACCCAGAAAAACTATTTTTTTAAAAAGATTTTATTTATTCTTAGAGAGAGGTAAAGGGAGGGAGAAAGGGAGAGAAACATTGATTGGTTGATTCCTGCATGTGCACCCCTGACATGGAACTGGCCCACAACCCAGACATGTGCCCTGACCAGGAATGGAACCAGTGACCTTATGCTTTGTGGGACGATATTCAACCAATGGAGCTACACTGGTCAGGGCCAGAAAAACTAATTGTAAAATGCTGTTTACTTATGAGTATTAGTATTTATATTTAAGGTTAAATTCAGATCATTTCTCTGCTTTAAACTTGTTCCACCTGGTTTCATGTTATGTCACCTTCCCATGTATTAAGAAGAGACTCTTCCAATTAAGTTATTAATACACAGGTAAGTTAGTAATAGGCTTGATAGAATTGTAACTTTACCTGTCTTTTATGTTTGGAGTAAACTTTTTATGACTTGAAAATAACTTGCTGAGGGCTGTAATTATAATAATGAATAAACATCTCACGTATTTGAATTCATTTTAAATTATTTATTAGCCATGTGTATAACTTGTAATCTTAGGACTGTAACAGAAACACAAGGCATTGATTTGGAGCTTTGCATCCTTACTGAATTTCAGAGGAAAACTGTGAGACTCTAAAGTTCATTGCTGTAATCAGGGTGCATCTTAATTACCAAAAATGGCTTGGAAATGTTGAAACAAAGTAATTTGTTCATGTTCTTTCTGGGGAGGTCAACTGTAACTCTCCAACTACCAAGTATACAAGGAACTTGGACTAGCTTGGTGGCAGTAGCAGAGGCAGACAGAATACATAACATCAAATAATTATGGTTTTTGGAGCATAAACTAGTTCAACATTGATTTAATAAATATACTGTATACCAGGCACTGTGCTTAGTCTTGGGAAAGTGATAGTGATATGATAGAAAAATAGCTTTGCCCTCATGGTGTTTAAAAATCTAGTTTAATTTATTAGAAAGTAAGGATTCTTTCATTTTTAGAACTTTCGGTGTGAAAGTTACTCAGAATTTCTAAGCACACTAGTTTGCCTACATACCTTGAGATTGAAGGAAGATATTGTATTTAATTTGTGCCTAGCAGAATGAGTTAAAGTTTAAATTATTTTAATTTTAGCTTATTTGCTTTTGATCGCTGTGCTCAGGGCTGTTTGTTTCCAGCTTCAGTTAAGAGATCTTAAGAGTGTGGAGTCAAGCTGATCTGGGTCCATGAACTGACTGATTGCTTCACCCTTGGGAACTTACATGTATTCATCTGTTAAAAGGGCATAGATGTGGTTCACTTAGTATTAGATTGAAAGGAGAGCGTCCAACCTAGTGATGATGTAAAATAACTGTTAGCCATTTAAAATGCATTTCTTTAACATAAGCTCAAGCACAACAGAATTAGAGATACAACTGAGAACCCAAAAAATCATTTAAGTATTTAAATCCAGTGGAAAGCTTTGGGGCATCATCTACCTTACTGTTCTCTTCTGCCTGTACAGATCATAGGAAATTAATTAGTTATATAAAATTATTTGTGAATCAATAGCTGCTTCGCTATTTTGTTCCTCAAGGTGGAGCTCTTGTTTATCAGATTGTAGTTTTTATCTTGATAAAACAAAAGCAACAACTTTAAGAAAATGAGAATTTTTGTTCTAAGTTTTTTTCTTTTTTTTAATAGGTATGACTGGTATCAAACTGAATCTCAAGTAATCGTAACACTTATGATCAAGAATGTTCAGAAGAATGATGTAAATGTGGAATTTTCAGAAAAGGAGGTCATTAGTCTTTGAACAATTTTTTTATGTTGAGATTAAATACTTTCATTTGCAAGTAGAGTATATTGCAAATAATCTATAGCAGTTTATCAGATGTGTCATTTCATCCTGAAATAATGTGGAAAATGCTGATGGAAATCTGAAGCATTACTTTTCAATTTGAATTATTTTAAGTTTGAGACAAGAGTATGTATACTGTAGGTTATTGCTAGGTATGCATTTTTTTCTTCACATTTTGGAATTCAGAGTAGAACTTGGTTGACAAATATAAAAGATAATTCATAAGATATGTGATTTGTTTACATATATAGCATACTTCATGAAGAAAGGTTTATATATTTGTTGTGTGATTTATACATGTTCAAATTTACTAACTATTAAATGAATATGTCTTAATATCTTAATTTCTTAGAATTTAGTTTAGTTTTATGATATATTTAAGAGTTAGTGGTAGAAGTAGATGTTTTGCATGTGAATACTTTTATGCTGTATCATTTTGTTCCTCTATCTTTGAGTAAACATTAAGTATATGTTTTAAAACATTATTTTCTGCTATTGTGTATATGAGAATCTGTGTGAAGGTCACCAGATGAAAAAAAAGGATTATTTTGAGATTCTTAAATCTGATGCTTTCATATAAAGTGTTAACCCTGCAATGGTATTGAAGTTCTGTGATTGTATTTAAGTATTTTATCCTTCATTATATAAATTTGTAAAATGTCCTGCTAATTTTGTGTTCATTAGTTGTCTGCTTTGGTGAAACTTCCTTCTGGAGAGGATTATGGTTTGAAACTGAGACTTCTTCATCCTATAATACCAGAACAGAGCACATTTAAAGTACTTTCAACAAAGGTAAGACAGCTGAAAAGAATTGTCAGTAGTAATATTTTCAAAATATAGAAACATTGGTCAATTAATTACCTATATGATTATAAGTTTATAGATGTTTTAGCTACATGTCTTTAAAAGGATCAGGTAAATAGCAATAAATTTTGAGTAAAAATTTTCCCCTGCCAAAATAGATTGTAAAAATCTACTTAACCTCAGTGGTGTTTGTATATTTATTAAGATAGGTATAACACTTCTCAATAAAGTTTTTGAAAAAAAATACAATAAACAGCCTCTCTCTCAGATTTGATTCTGACAAATGTCTCTTCTCTGAAGCTTGTCATTCTTACCTGTTTTGAAAACAAATACTTTTCTCACTCTACCTTACGCAGTTAAAAACGCAAACTACTGTAAGGTTTAATCTGCTCTTTTGTTTGTTTTTTAGTTAAGCTGAATTTTAGGTTACTTTGATGTGGGGTGTTAATGAATAGTTTAAATTGTAGTTTGACTGTATAATTCTTAGATTTCTTTATATTTTTAAAAACAAGTAAACTATGCAATAGAATTAAAATTCAGAGAATATTTTACGTATTAATCAAAAAATCTAGATTGTCATATAATTTAATAGGAAAAAATAACTGAAAATAAAAAAATCTGATTGCATCTTGCTTGCCCTGTAAATTCATACTAGTTACAAAATGACTAAAGGAGTAAATTTTCATCTATAAAAATGAGGGCTATGGACTAAATAAGCTCTGAATTTCTTTTATCTGTAAAATTGTGTGAAGGTATATGATAGGTTAATGAGAATGAATGATATAATAGACGTTTTTCATTACTACACCTTCTTTCTACACGTCCTGCAATATATTGTTGACTATTGAGTCTTAAGTTCTCAGAACATGTGAATTTCTCGATCGTAGGGTAGACTCAAGGTCAGCCTGTGTCGTGAAGAGTGGTAACTGGGCTTGCAGAAAGGAGAGGGTTGGAACAGGAAGTGCAAAGAAAAGAGGCAGCATTTTTTGTTTTATTTGCATCTAGTTAAAAATGATCTGTCCACTTGTTTGAAGATTTCAAAAGGAAACAGCTGCTTGGACCATAGAAAGTGAGAAAAGGGATGAGTCTTACTAAGATATTAGTCTTACTGGCCCCATCCACATTGTGTAGAACTTGTTTAATAAATATTGGATAAAGTAATCAAGCACAAAAACCTATAGCTAGACTCTCAAGTCTGGCTATAGGGAGACAGGTCAGAAAATTGAGTTTGGCATTTTTGTACATATTTCTTTCAAGAGGTTATCAATGCATGTTCTTTTGAAGTAATTTAAATGTACACAAATTTGTATGAATAGATGGGAAATGACTTAAAAATTTGTGTTAATGAACCACTCCATATATTGGTTTGGCCAAAAAGTTCATTTAGTTCTTTACTATACAATGACTCTAGTAGTGCTTAGTTGTCTTCAGCTTCATTTGAAACAATTTTGTTAGATTGTATTGTGACCGCTGTCATATCAGCATACATTTAAAAAACTTATCAAAATTGGTGAATTTTTGTGTAGCCATTTTAATATTGAAGATGGAAGAAGATACACGTTTTCAGTGTATCATGCTTTATTTCAAGAAAGGTAAAAACGCAACTGAAACACAAAGATTTGTGCAGTGTATGGAGAAGGTGCTGTGACTGATCACGTGTGTCAAAAATGGTTTGCAGAGTTTCTTGGTACTGTTGACATTTTGGCCAAATAATTTGTTGCTTGTGTGACTGTCTTATGCATTGGGAGATGTTTAGGTCACTCCAGGCCTCTACCCACTAGAAGCCAATAGCAGGAGATAGCTGACATGCTCAAAATGTCCAAATCAGTGAAGTTATTGATGAAAATGAAAAATGTGTCTTTTCTTTTGTGGAAAAAACTAAATTGACTTTTTGGCCAACCCAATACTTAGAAAGAATAGTATGTGTGGTAGATACAGAGAACAAATTGATTGATGGTTGCCAGGTGGAAGAGGGGTTCAGGGGCTGGATGGAAATGATAAAAGGGATTAAGTACAAATTGCCAGTTATAAAAATAATTACAGGGATATGAAGTTTAGCATAGAAAATAATAGTAATATTGTATTAACTAGGTATGATGTCAGATGGGTACTAGACTTACCAGGGGGATCACTTCATAAGTTATATAAATGTTTCATCACTATGCCGTACTAATATAATATTGTTTGTCAACTATAAGTAAAAAATAAAAGAAAAAGAATAGTATATATGGTAAATACACAAATTTGTGTGGCTAAAGTTGAGGATGTAACTTAGCACTGTCATCTCAGTTTTTTTCTGTTTTGAGTCTTGTCAGTACTTGTTGATTCTGACCATTCCCTAACGCCTCTTACTTTGTTCCCAATTTGCTTTTTTCTTTTTTGCTCTTTTTCCCTGTCTTTAAATGCTGTGTAACTACTTTTCTTTCTTGTGTACTAATTTGATTATATTTTATTTCCCTTATACTTAGTAATTGTGCTTAGTCTTTTTAGGATAAGAAGTATATCATATTTTTGTCTTTGTACATGCTCCAGTAGGGTTACCAGATAAAGTACAGGATGCCTAGTTAACGTTATACACGCTGAATGATTTTTTTTTAAGTAAATAAAGTATGTTCCATTTGCTGAATTTGGCAACCCAAGCCCTGTGCATTGTATATAGTGGGTGCTCAGTAATTGTTTAGTGAATGAATTTAAACTGGATTCTGATGTTACACTATGAAGTTGGCAGATTATATGCATTTTTAGTTTTACAGCTGAAAAGAAACTGAGGTTCATGGACTTTAAATGCTTTTCCCAAGTTCACATAGTTACTAAATTGTTCAGTCTGTCCCAGGAGGAATGCTTGTACTTCTATAAACCTAGTCCTTCTTTGTTTAGGTTTTTTCTAAGTTTTGGATTAAAGAATAAAGATTCTAAGGATGTATTCTGAAGGATGATTATTTTTCTTCGTGTAATCCAAAGCAATATGTATTACTCTGATAGACTACTAACTTTTAAGCTGTACAGTATATCCTCACTTAAAGTCATTGATAGGTAGTGACTTTAAGTGAAACAAGACCTGATGAAACCAGTTTTACTATAGGCTGATTGATATAATAATACAAACAAGTTAAGTTCCTATGACATCTTATCAACTTTATAACGAAATGATGTTGGACAAGATGATATAATTCAAGAGCCTGTCATACTTAATTATATCTAAGGAAAATGAAAGTTTGTGTCCCTTTTCTCACAGCAGTGGGAGGCAATGTTAAAATATTGAAAATAAAATCTTTCTCTGGGTTACTGGGAGTTATTTAAGTGATGACACTACGGGAAAAGTTGTGAAGTAATTTGATTTTCATATGCATTCAGATATCTTGAATCCTTTATGTGAATTGAGAAAAGGATGCATTTTGCTCAGAGGGATTTGCTTAAAATGAGAGATTGTGCAAACACTGTGTTTTAAAAGGGTTATTTTTTTTCTTTTGTGAATTCTGTTACTTTGTTCCCCACCTTTGAGGTTGAGCGAATGTTGCATATTCATGTATAACCATTAGTTAAGTGTTATTAATTCAAGTGAAAAATTAATATAATTTGCAAAGAAAATTAGAAGAACTAGGATCCTTAAATTAATGAAATAGCACTTCTTAACTAAATATTTTACAGTGTGATATTTAATGTTTTTCCAAGTCAGAATTCATATTTTCCAGTATCTGTTATAGTTGTTTTTACCAAATACCAGCTTTCATATCTGCCTGTTAATTCATTTTATTTATTAAGAAACTGCAGTGTTCTTTTGTTCTGTCTTGTTAATTTCATGACAATAGTCTCTGGTCACAATCACAGACAGGATTATAACTTCAGTGACAGATGTGAAATATTCATTTTAAAGATTAATACTCTCATTACCTCTAAAAAATTAGACTTCTCAGAATCTTTTGGATTAAACATGCCCTTGTGGAAATGTTCTTGTATTTCTATTTTAGTCAAAGTAATTTTTCTGGAACCATGGGAAATGAAAATGTGTTTCTTTAATTAGAGACAAATAACTCCCTTCTCCCTCCTTAAACCATTAAAATTAGAGAAGTTTTAGAGTGGTTTCTTTTTTTAATATTCATAGAAGAATTTCAGTGATGGCATCTGGGGATGCTATTGCTTTTTTGAACATAAAGATGGAGTTTGGGGATTGTTCTGGCTTTTTGATACTGTGGTGTGGTAATAGTGAGCTTTTTAAAAAAATAACTGATTAGTTGCTGATACTTACAAATTATAGATCTTGGAATATATTCTTGCCACCTTTTCTATTAATGTATATTTATTTTTAAATGAAAGGAATTTTACTATGTATACTATCTGTAGCTGTCTTTTTAAATGTAGTCATACATTGACATTACTTGGACTAAAATAGGAATACAAGATACTTTTTTTCGTGCTCTTAAATATTCTATTGTAAAGTATTTCATTGTATACATTTACTGGAGCTTATTTAGCCAGTCCCATATTGTTTGGCCTGTGGAGAAGGTAATAGGTATGACTGCCATGTATTATCCTATGCAGTACTCACAGTTAGTGCAAAGTGTAGGTATTTTTGTCACCTATTTACAAGTATGGAAACTGTACCCCAGAGATGTTAAAGAATTTACTCAGATTTTTAAAGTAGTTATAATGATGATAAAGAGATTGATAGAGCATTCAGTTATTTGCCAGAGTTCTGTCTTCTTTTTGTATGTGGTCTCAATTAAATCCTGTAAGACCCTTGAGTGAAATAGACGCTATTAGTTCCATTTTATAGGAGAAACTGAGGCTTAGTGAAATTAGTTACTTGCTCGAGGTCATATATCCAGTAATTTTCACCTATTTGTGACTCTTACATATACACAACTGGGTTTTGTCTTGTTCTCAATCTCTGCTTATTTCTGGGGAAATAAGTAAAACTTCTAACAGTAAAAGACACTTTTGGGCCCTGGCTGGTGTAGCTTAGTGGATTAAGCGCAGGCCTGTGAACCAAGAGATCACAGTTCGATTCCCAGTCAGGGCACATGCCTGGGATGCAGGCCAGTTCCCAGCAGGGAATGCACAGGAAGCAACTATACATTGATATTTCTCTCCCTCTCTCCTTCCCTTCCCCTCTGAAGATACATAAATAAAATCTTTAAAAAAAAAAAAGACACTTTTGGCAAGTTATCGTGTCTCTTGGCTTCCTCATCTCTAAAATTTGGATGGTACTCTTTTATAGGGTTCTGTTGAGTGAGATGATATGTGAAGCACTTTGTACACAGGTTATATAACAAATGCTCAGTAAACACTACTGCTGTTATTAGTTTATTCCAATTAGATTTTTATTCAGGTTATAAAAGCAATAAATGTATGTTATAGAAAATTTGGAAAAATATAAGGAAGCTGAAAAAGTAATCACCTAGTCTTACTACTGATGAAATTTTGACATATTTCCTTCCAGATAACTACATTTCTCAATACTTAGGTCTGTCACTACACGTGGTATAGTCTGGCATTTTTCATGCATGGGAAATGTCTCTTCTGATTGATTTAAGAAGAATAGAAACTGTGACCTTATGTACCAGCATAGTGCCTGGCTCAGAGTAGGCACTCAGTAAATATTTGAATTGAGCTGTAAGAACTTTGGAGAAGATTTTTGCAGTTTCTCTTTATTCATTACCATCTGTTACGTTTCAAAAAATGATTTTAAAATGATTTGAGTATAAAAGTAAAGAAGCTTGATGTGTACTCTGGCCTCAGGAAGACTGAAATACTTTGTTATTAGACAAAGGGGTTTGATATAGCAACTATATGTACAAAGACCTGAGTAAGAAAATGTTGGGAAAATTGCATTCTGAATATTATATTATTAAGGGGAACAGTTATTTTGTAACTACAGTCTTGAAACAGGTAGCTCTCAAAAGCTTGCTGGAAAAGAATAGTTTACCAGTAAACACAGCTTTCTAGTGTCTGGGTAAGATCCCTTCACTGTCAAATGTGTAGCATAAAGTGGGAGCTTATGTAGCATTTATTAAGAAGGGGATGTCTGGATGCCAAGACCCGATAAGTATAATGGCTTCTCTTTAAGTCTGAAGTTCCTTTCACTGGAAAAAATTAAACACTCTACTGTGCAAAGGAGACCTTAGAGGTGGGGGTTAGTACATGTAATATTGAAAACTGACAATCCAGCACAGTAGGAATTCTTATTAGTAACCTGTGCATACTGCTTTGGGAAATTATGCATTGAAAGCCTTCTCTGTTTATATAAGAGCAACATTCAGGCAAAATACCAAAGTTTTAAGTTAACTTTTAAATTATTTTTGACTTAAATGAAAATAGAATGGCTTATTGATGGTTGTAGTACAGATACCTGAAATTGAACTGGTGGTTTCTAGAAGTATTTACCAGAATAAAGACTTACACTTCATTGTTAAAGCATCAGAAGTGAAGTAGGTATAAAAAGGAATTCTTAGAAAATTAGTGTATCCCCACCCCTTTTTACCTTTTCAAAAAAGCTGCTTGAAATGGTTTTATTTTGTGCAGCTATTTTAATAAATGGATTAAGTACAATTTCAAGTTCAGGTCAGTGTATATCAGTTGAAACAGATTGTTACAAAGAGTTTTGACTTTAGCTTCATAAAGGCATCTTTGTTCATACTACACAATTATTCAGGTTATAATGGCTTTCAGTAGATGCCAGTGCCAGTGTATGCTGCTCTTCAGGTATAACAAGGAACTTTTTATAGATAGTAAGTGCTTAGCATGGGAACATGAGGTGCGAATATAGGGTGCCCTGTGATGGAGGTTAGTTAAGGATAGTGTTTTTGTATACCCTGCTTTTGTTATACAAGTGTTTTGTTAAGATATTTTAAAATGCTAATTCTAAGGATTCTCTCACTAAATGCAGATTGTAGAAAGGTTACCAGTAATTGCTAATTTAAAGTAAAAGATACTTTTAGAATGCTGTTAACATTTTAACAAGTGACCTTAGTTTAGCATTCAGAAGCTGTGCAGTCTGCCTTACACCTTTTATTTCCATCTGTATTTTTCATTTCTCTAACATAAATCCTGGACTTGAGGCAAATTAGTTTCCTCTACTCCCTGATGCACACTGTGCCCTTTCATACCTCATGACTCCAGTTTTAGGCTATTCCTTTTGTTTCTAGAGACCTACCCTGTCTACCATAGCTGATGCTTATTCCTCTCCCAGCTCTTCACAGGTACCCTGAAACCTTACCTATCACATCTAGGTGTGATGTCTCCTGAGATTTTAGAACATTTATTTGCCTCTTGAATATCTTTGAAGTGTATCATATCACATACCTCCAAATGGTCAAGGACATGTCTTGAATATTTAAAAAATTCCCCACATCCCTTGCTCATAGTGAGTGCTTAATAACTATTGAACAAATGATTGTGGAAATGTTGGTGTTGATTGTATTACTTTTTTATACAATGCAATGAGTTTATTTTAAAACAGGTTAATATATATGCAAATTCAGTAATTTGTTTAGGACAAGGGTTCTTGGTGGGCGCACTGTTGCCGTTTTAGGCTGCATAATTGTTGTGGGGGTTTGTCTTGTATGGTTTAGGGTGTTTAGTAGCACTGCCTAGTCTCTCCTCACTAGATGGCAGTAACACCCCTCATCCCCACCCCAGTTGTGTGACGACCAGCAGTGTCTCCATACAACAGTGTCTCCATATGATGCCAAATGTCTCTTGGGGGTCATTATCACTCCTGGTTGAAAACACTGCTTTAGAAGAAAAAAAGCATAAGGATTTCAAGACTCCTCTTAATTGTAGTTTATAATGTGTTGTATATATTTTTGAAGGGCTTTTAAGTAAAAATAAATGTTTCAGAAGTCTCCAAATTTAACCTTGTATAATCTAAGGAAACTCCTAGTGACACTATTAATTCTTATAAAACTTGGATGACTTAAGAAAATTGCGTTTTTTGTGTCTGTTTTACATTAAATAATGGATTTTGTTTGGTGTTTCCTCCAGATTGAAATTAAAATGAAAAAGCCAGAGGCTGTGAGATGGGAAAAGCTAGAAGGGCAAGGAGATGTGCCTAAGCCAAAACAGTTCATCGCAGGTTTGTTTTCTGGCCTTGATGAGCTTTAAATTCAAATTATGTTACACAGTTGAAATTAAATAGTAATGAGCATTCTTTCTGCTTTCATTATTTATGTTCCCAATACAAGATACATCCAGTATAATAAGGTTGCTCTATAATGAATACAAAATAGCATTTCTTTTGAAGGTTCTGATTTAAACTCTTAAGAGTACAAATGAATAGCAGCAAAAGCCCAGAGGGAATTAGAATTATTTACCTTGTCACTTTATGACGTCAGTTGAGGGTGGTTTGGCTTTTTATGTGTTGGCCTTTCCTATTGCTGCTTTTTGGGTATTAAGTGAATTAGTGGTTTACTGATAGATTTCCTCCTCTTCTCCCTTCTTACTTATTCCCTTCTTTTCGGATACTGTCAACTCTTACTTCCTGGAATTTCTGGGCTTCACTAAATATTTATCCATTTCCCTGTGTTGCTAATACAGAGGTGGAAGCAAACAGGTAATGAAGGCCTAAGGAAAGCCTAGGATGAGGGTAGAAAACTAGGGTTGATATATTTAAACCTTTAAGGGACAGACTACTTTATGATGAAGTCAATACTAAACATATGCAATAGGCAGGTATTTTTCTAATGGCATAATTAATCTTTAGGACACTCTTAGAACTGTAACCTAAGACTATATTTTACAGCAGTGGCTGTAAACAAATGAATGGACAGAAATACCTTTTTGATTAGAGTTAATGCTTTGATTAGATTATTGAAATGAGGTAATACTATGTTCCAGCTACAGTAATACTACTTCCAGCTATTTTTCACTGTTTTCTTCTATAACAGAAAATGCATTTCCTTATGGCATCTTTTAGAAACACTGAGTTAACTAACAGATTATTCATTTTTTACTATTTTTTTGAGTTAATTTTAGATTCTCATAGAAGCTGCAGAAAGAGTTCCCATGTACCCTTTACCCAGCTTCTCTGCATGATAATATTATAACTAAGCTATAGAATAATTAGCAAAACTAGGAAACCAACATCAACAGTAAATTTTTAAGAAAGAAATTTTGGGTTGGATAATTAAGAATGAAGTTTCATGTTGGTATTTAAGCTATTTAATTAAGGTTCTTCCTGTTTTATTTGAAAGTCATAGTAAAGATGTTATGTGCTTCTATTGGGACTGACTCCCAGAGATTTTTGGGCTGAGGTTTATGTATAGCTCAAAGCATTTGTTAAAAGAAACACTTTAAATGTGATACCTCATTTAATTCTAGGAACAGCCCTGTATAGTAGGCAGTCTAGTATTGTTCCTCCTGTTTTATGAGCTCAGGAAAGTTAAGCAACTTGCTTAAAATCACCTAGTATTTTTTATTGTCTAGGGCTAAATGTAGGTCTTCAAAGTCTAGACCTGATTCTTCTGTTAATCTATTTTTTTTTTACTGTGTGTTGCTCCATTTTCTTTCTAACAGTGGAAAGTCTCTGCTGACAAGAGTATCTTTGCAGTTACTTGATATTATAATGAATGAGCAAAGAAATTAGGTTATTCATATTGGTAATTCATCTACTATCTGTAGGTGTTAAAATTTTTCTGAGATCAACTGTAAAGGTTTTTTTAATTTTACAAACTCTAAACTCAATGTTTTGCATATTCATAAAGATGCTATTCCTCCTGTCCTATTATATTTTTGTAAGGTATTAATATGCTTATCAGATTCCTGTGTGCTGCAAGCTGCATACTGCAGATAAGGACACATTGCTTAATGTATCTGGGCAGTGGAGATTAGAACCTGTGCTCCCATCCTTCTGGGGAGTCTGCATTAGGATTAATTAAACCCATGTTTCCTGGACTCTTAATTTTCACAGCAATTTTTTAAAAATTTCCTTTGGCTACTAGTGATAATGTACAGAGATAGAGGAGATTACTATTAGAGGAAGGGTGGTTAGAATTTGGGAAATAGTATGTTTGTCCTGAATAAAAGCTTGTGGTTGTGGTTTTGTTTTGAGGTGAGGGTGGGCAGGGAGAAAGTTGGTTTATAAATGAAGAGAAAGTTTGGAAAAACAATGAACAATTAGTAGTTTCTCAACTATTTTGAGGAAGGAGATGCAGAGAGGCAGTTGTTGAAGAACATTTAGATTAGCACTAATGTATCTTAAAATATTGATAGTGAGTCTTTGAATCAGGTTTTTTTAAAGCTCTGTAGTAGCTGTGCTGTCCAATTTAGTAGCTGCTAGCCTCATGTACCTATTGAGCATTTGAAATAAGACTAGCCTGGATTGAGATGTACTATAAGTGTAAAATACATTTAATTTTTTTTCATATTGAAATGATACTATTTTGAATATATATTAGGTTAAATGAAATATGTTATTAAAATACATTTCACCTGATTCTAGTGAGGTGGCTACTAGAAATTTCAAAATTATGTATGTGGCTTGTATTGTGGTTTGCATTATATTTCCATTGGTCAGTGAACAGAATTGCTCTTATACCTACTAGGTAGCTTAGTTACTTTTAATTTGTTTGTGTGCCAAGACCTTGTTTCTTTGGTCTTTGGGGCAGCCTTGACAGTGCCCTGAGTCCCTAGGCTGGTAGTCTGTCTGGGTGTGAGCAGTCTCCATTTATTTGCTACATGTGCATGCTGTGGGCATTAAACTTTAGGTTACCCCATGTAATATTGTTCAACATTCAGGAATTCCTTATTATCTCCTGTTGAAGTAATCTAATATTTTTAATGTGGGGAGAGAATATAAAGTCTTAACTCACTGCCGAATGGCACGGATAATTATTTATATTTTCAGTTTATTTCTACTCTGAAAGATATAAGTACCTCAGAAAAAGTATTTTTAACATTAAAATCTTGTTTGTAAGAAAAATGTCTTTATGAAGCAACTTTTTAAAAACAGTAATTTTAGAATTATTTATACTGTCTTTGCAACTTTTCTGTAAATATAAAAGTTTCTGTATACTTCTCACTGAGTTTCCCCTATTAACATAAGAAGTCTGTTTTTAATCTAATTTTGCATAATGTACCAAAAGTTTACACTTTATTGAGTTCAAAAGAAAGTCCTCGATTTTACATTATGTTGATTCAGTTTTTAGAAGTGTAAATTTAATTACTGATGTGTGTATCAGAAAGATACTTATTTCAAACATGAAATTCAATCACCTATTATTTGTTAAGGTGTTCTATACCAAGGTCACAAAGTTTACATATTCTTGGCATAATCAACATGTTGATTAATCACTTCTTTTTACTCCATAGATGTAAAGAACCTATATCCATCATCATCTCATTATACAAGAAATTGGGATAAATTGGTAGGAGAGATCAAAGAAGAAGAAAAGAATGAGAAGTTGGAGGGAGATGCAGCTTTAAACAAACTATTTCAGCAGATCTATTCAGATGGTTCTGATGAAGTGAAGCGTGCCATGAACAAATCATTTGTAAGAACATGAACTTTAAAAAAATACATCATGGTAGTAAATTTCAGAAATTTTGGAAGGATACCTTTTAGAATAAGCATTGTCTGAACATTTCTTCTTGCTCTACACTTAGAGTAATTATTGAAGTTGGACACTTGTGGAGTATAAGAAACAAAGGGTTAATGCCAGATATTTTTCTATTATTGAGTTAAAACTGAAATGGCTTAAGATATACCGAGGTTACAGTGGGTGAAACAGTTATTTTGGTTGGATTGGATTTATCACAGTGGCTGAATGAGTTTTCATTGTTTACCTTCTACTATCATGTATGGTCTCAATGTCAGAGAAAAAGAACACAAAGGGAAACTTCCAGAATGGTGTTTGGCAAGTAAGGTTCACATTAATTATTCATTAGTTTGTTAATAATTTCTCTATTGATTAATAAAATTCAGGCTATTTGCCAGAGCATCATAAATGCTGTCTAAATTTGGCTTCAAGTTCTGAGATCTTATGACAAGTCATCACCTATAGAACTACGGAGATTATTTTGCTTGAAAATGAAATTTGATTTTTACCAGTAGGTCTGAAAATATTACTTTCTTAAGGCATTTATAGTTACAGTAGAACATTAAAATTGACACTTGATTATTAAAATTAATATTTAGTTAATCAGCGTATTGGAGGTTTAGATATTATATAATATCTAAATTATTAACATAACATAAGTACATATAATATCTAAATATATAACATAAGTTACCATGTGGTAATTAGTCATGATTGTGCTTTTCACTGTTGACTTAAAAAAATTTTGCTTTAATTTAAACTTTATTTTGAGATAGTTGTAGATTCACATGCAGTTGTAAGAAATGAGGGAGATTCCTTGATTCCTTTATAATTTGCCCCTATGGAAGCATTTTACAAAACTGTAGTACAGTATTATAACCATGATACTGACACAAAATAGAGAACATTACTTTTGCCACAGGATTCCTCCTTGTCATTTTACAGCTGTACCCACGTCCTTCTCAATCTTATCCTTCCTTAATCCTTGGCAACCATTAATCTGGCAAGTCATTGTCAGGTGTGTAGTTTGCAAATATTTTCACAGGCTGTATAGCATGTCTTATCATTTCCTTAATGTTCTTTTGCAGATCCAGAGTATTTAATTTTGATGAAAATTAATTTATCAGTTTTCTATGGATTGTGCTTTCAGTGTCAAGTCTAAAAAAACTCTTCTAGTCTTGGATCTCAAAGATTTTTCCAACATTTTTTTTTCTTTTAATAAAAGCTTTGTATTTTTACTTGCTACATTTAAGTCCATGATCCATTTTGAGTTAGTTTTTCTATAAAGTGTGAGACATAGGTTGAGGGGTTTTGTTTGTTTTAGCTTATGTATGTTCAGTTGCTACATTTATTGAAAAGATTGTCCTTATTTTAAAAATTTAATCTCTTGTATTTTTTTCATTACCATTTAGTCTCCTTATATGTCCCTTACCCCAGCAGTTGCCACCCTGTTGTCCACATCTGTGAGGCCTTTTTCCTCAATTCTATATCCCCTGACCTCCACACCCTCACCCCACCCCAGCTGTCATCTTGCTCTCCATCTGTGAGTGTATCCCTGTTTCTCCTTATTCAGTTTGTTCATTAGATTCCACATATGAGTGAAATCATATAGTATTTGTCTTTCTCAGACTGGCTTATTTCACTTAGCATCATGTTCTCCAGGTGCATTATACTGTCTTCGCAACGGGTAAAATTTTCTACTTTTTTACAGCTGAGTAGTATTCCATTGTGTTAATGTCCCATACTTGTTTTATCCACTCATCTGCTGATGGGCACTTGGACTACTTCCTTATCTTGCTGATTGTAAATAACACTGCAGTGAACATAAAGGTGCTTATGTTCTTTTGGATTAGTGTTTGAGTTTCTTTGGATATCTTCCTAGAAGTGGAATTGCTGGGTCATAGGCAGTTCCATTTTTAATTTTTTGAGGAAGTGCATATTGTTTTCCATAGTGGCTGCACCAATCTGGATTCCCACCAGCAGTGCAAAAGGGTTCCCCGTTCTCCACATCTTCGCCAACACTTGTTTGTTGATTTATTGATGATAGCCGTTCTGACAGGTTTGAGATATATCTCATTGTGGTTTTAATTTGCATTTCTCTGATGATGAGTGACATTGACAATCTTTTCATGTGTCTGTTGTCCATCAGCATGTCCTCAGAGAAGAGTCTATTCAGGTCCTTTGTCCATTTTTTTATTGGGTTGTTTGTTTTCTTTGTGGTGAGTATTGTAAGTTCTTTATAAATGTTGGATATTAACCCCTTATCAGATGTATCAGCAAATATGTTCTCCCATTCTGTAGGTTGTCACTTTATTTGTTGATGTTTTCCTTTTCTGTGCAAAAACACTTTAGTTTGATGTAGTCCCGTTTATTTTTTTGTGTCTCTTGACTAGGGCGATATATCTAATAAAAATTGCTAAGAGCAATGTCCAAGGTTTTGCTGCCTGTTTTTTTCCTAAGATTTCTGTGTCTTCGGGCCTAACATTTAAGTCTTTGATCCATTTTGAATTCTTGTGTGTGGTGTAATAAGGTTTAGTTTCATTTTTCTGCACATCTGTCCAGTGGTCCCAACACTATTGAAGAAACTATCTTTAGCCCATTGCATGTGCTTGCTTCCTCTGTTGAATATTAATTGACCATAAAGGTGTGGGTTTATTTCTGAGCACTCTATTCTGATCCATTGATCTATGTGTCTGTTTTTATGCCAGTACCATGCTGGTTTTTTTTTAAGATGTCATTTATTTATTTTTAGAGAGAGGGAAAGGGAGAGAGAAAGGGAGAGAAACATCAATGTGTGGTTGCCTCTCACAAGCCCCGTACTGGGGACCTGGCCCACAACCCAGGTGTGTGCCCTGACTGGAAATCCAAACCTTTTGGTTTGCAGGCCAGCACTCAATCCACTGAGCGACACCAGCCAGGGCCAGTACCATGCTGTTTTGATTACAGTGGCCTTATAGTTTGATATTAGGCAGCGTGATTTCTCCAGCTTTGTTTTTCTCTCTCAGGATTGCTATTGCTATGGAGGGCCTTTTATGGTTCCATATAAGTTTTTGAAATATTTGCTTTAGTTCTGTGAAATATGTCATTGGAATCTTGATAGGAATTATGTTTAATCTATAGATTGCTTTAGGTAGTATGGACATTTTAATGATGTTAATTCTTTCTATTCATGAACGTGGTATGTGCTTCCACTCACTTGTATCTCCAATTTCTTTCTTCTGTGCCTTGTAATTTTCTGAGTACAGGTCTTACATCCTTGGTTAGGTTTTTTCCTATGTATTTTATTCTTTTTGTAGCAATTGTGAATGGGATTGTTTTCTTACTTTCCCTTTCTGTTAATTCATTATTGGCATATAAAAATGCAGCTGATATCTTGATAATAATTTTGTATCCTGCTACTTTGCTAAATTGCTTTATCAGTTCTGATAGTTTGTTGGTGGAATCTTTGGGTTTCTCTATGTATAGTATCATGTCATCTACAAATAAAGACAGTTTTACTTCTTCCTTTCCAACTTGAATGCCTTTTATTTTTTCTTCTTGTCTGATTGCTGTGGCTAGGACTTCAGTATTATGTTGAACAAGAGAAGTGAAAGCGGACATTCCCGTCTTGTTCCTGATCTTAAGGGACAGTTTTTAGTTTTTGCCCATTGAGTATGATGCTGGCAATGGGTTTGTCGTATATAACCTTTATTATGTTTAGGTATGTTCCCTCTAATCCCACTTGCTGAGAGTTTTTGTCATAAATGCGTGTTGGATTTTATCAAATGCTTTTTCTGCATCTATTTATTTGATCATGTGATTTTTATTCTTCATTTTGTTTATGTGATGGATCACATTTATTGATTAGCGAATATTGTACCAAGCTTTCATTTCCAGAATAAATCCCACTTGATCGTGGTGTATGATCTTTTTGATGTATTGCTGTATTTGGTTTGCTAATATGTCATTGAGGATTTTAGCATCTGTGTTCATCCAGGGATATTGCCCTATAATTTTCTTTTTTTGTAGTGTCTTAATCTAATTTTGGAATTAGGATAATGCTAGACTTATAAAATGAGTTTAGCCTTCCCTCCTCTTGAATTTTATGAAATATATTGAGAAGGAGAGGTGTTAGTTCTCAGAATGTTAGGTAAAATTCACCTGTGAAGGCATCTGATTCAGGGCTTTTGTTTTTTGGGAGTTTTTTTATTGTTGCTTCCATTTTACTAGGTGTAATCTATCTAATAGATTCTTTGATTCTTCCTGAGTTAGTTTTGGAAAATTGTTTGTTTCTAGGAATTTATCCATTTCGTCCAATTCTGTAGTTTGTTGGCATGTGGTTGTTCCTAATATTTTCTTACAATCCTTTGTATTTCTTTGGTGTTGGTTTTTATTTCTCCTTTTCTATTTCTGATTTTATTTATTTCGTTCCTTTCTCTTTTTTTCTTGATGAGTCTGGTTAAAGGTTTGTCGATCTTGTTTATGTGTTCAAAGAATCAGCTCTTGGATTCATTGATCTTTTGTATCCTTTTTTTTTAGAATCTTATTTCACTTATTTCCACTCTGATCTTTATTATTTCCTTCCTTCTACTCACTTGGGGCTTTATCTGTTTTTCATGGTCTTTTAAGTGTAAAGTTAGATCATTTATTTGAGCTTTTTCTTGTTTTTGAAATAGGCCTGACTGAGATGCTATGAATTTCCCTCTTAGGATTGCTTTCCCAGTGTCCCACAGGTTTTGGATTGTGTGTCTTTATTTTCATTTGTTTCAAAGTATCTTTTGATTTCTTCTTTGATCTCATTGTTGACCCATTTATTATTTAATAATGTGTTATTTAGCTTCCATGTCTTTACTTGTTTTTCTTTTCATTGAATAACTTTTTACCTTTCTCAAAAATCGGTTGAGCACTTTTGTGTGAGTCTGTTTCAGGGTACCCTGTTTCATTGGTCCACAGGTCTGTCCCCTAACAGGGGGACACCACATTCTTGATTACTGAAGTTAATAAATGTTGAAATTGGGCAGATTCATTCCTCTTATTTAATTTATTTTCAAAATTTTTTATCCTAGTTCCTTTGCCTTTGCTTTTGCATATAAATTTTAGAATATTTTTATATATAACAAAATCATGTTGGGAATTGCATTGAACTATATATTAATTTGGAGAGATTCACATCTTGACTGGATTGATTTTTCTAACCTGTTTAGGTCTTCTTTGATTCCTTAGATTAGCATTGTGCAATTTTCAGCATGTAAATCCTGTGCATGTTTTGCTAGATATACCTAAGTACTTAATTCTTTTTCTGAGTGGTTATAAATGATTTATATGTTTAATATGGGTTTGCTGTTAATACCTAGAAATAAATACAGTTGGTGTTTTTAAATGTTTATCTTATGTTCTGTGAGTTTTTTGAACTTACTGGTGTTAGGAGATGTTCTGGTAGATTGTTTGTGGCTCAAAAATAAATTCCTTCTATTTTCTACATCATGTATTCAAATATGGACAGTTTTCTGTTTTTTCTTTCTGATATGTGTGCCTTTTATCTTATTTTATTGCTGTATTGAACTGGCTGGAACTTCTAGCACTGTATTGAATAAGAGAGGTGAGAGTGGACTTCCCATCTTAAGGGAAAATCAGTCTTTCACCATTAAGTATGTTAGTTATAGGTAGTTTGTAGATGCTCAGTCAAGTTAAAGTTCTGCTCTCTCCCTATTTCTTTACTGAGATTTTTATCATGAGTGTCTGTTGACTTAATGGAATGCTTTGTCTGCATTGATCAATATAATTATGTGATTTTTCTTCATTAGTCTATTTTACAGTGGTGACTTATAATAAATATGATTGATTTCTACTGTTGAACCCCTGGAATAAACCCCACTTTTTCCTAGTGTATAATTCTTTTTATATATTACTCAGTTATATTTTAAAATACTTTGTTGAGGGTTTTTGTGCCTATATTCATGAGGCATATTTGTCAGTAGTATTCTTTTTTTTGTACTCTGTCTGGTTTTGGTGTTGGGGTAATACTAAGTTTATAAAAGCAATTGGGAAGTGCTTCATATTCTGTTTTTTTAGAAGACCTTGTGTAGAATTGGAGGTATTTTTCCTTTTAACATTCTTTAAATCAGTGAAACCATCTGGACTTGTTCATTTTTTGGGGGGGAGTTTTAAATTATGATTTTAATTATCCTAAAAGAATATTGGACCATTTGTTTCATATTGAGTAACTAGTGGTAGTTTGTGTTTTGAGGACTGGTCTGTATTGTGTAAGTTGTTAGTATTGGGAGTATTCTCTTATAATCATTTTGATGTCTGCAGGGTCTCTGATGATACTCCTTTTCATTCCTATAATGGTGATTTGTGTATTTTCTCTCTCTCTATTTTCCTTTGTCAGTCTTGGTTGTCAGCACGGGTGGAAGTCTAGGCTCCCCATTCAGCTTTTGCTGACTTGGGTGGGGCCACAGTTTTTTCTTTGGTGTTTAGCTGGAGTAGAACAATTAATTACTGTTAGAAGTTTTCTGACTACCTAGGCTGTCTTTATGTTTTTCTTCATCCTTTGGCTACAGAGATCAGATTTTTATTAGAGCTTTTTCTTTTTTCTTTTTTTTTCCTGCATCCTTTGGCATTTCCAGCCTCTTTAGCTCCACCTCTAGGATATATGAGGCAGAAAGAAAACCAAGGGAACTCACCCTTTGTTGTTTCTTGGTCCGTCATCTTCTTTTCACCTTTTAGATTCTTATGTTCATTACACACACACACACACACACACACACACACACACAGTGTCCAAGGTTTTTAGTTTTACTTAATGGGAAGACTAAGAAAAAGATTATTTATTCCATGTCCCCAGAAGTCAACCAATTTCAGTATTGACTTTCAAGAGTGTGCTAGAGAAAGTAGTAGTGTGTGAAATTTCAAAGATAGATTATAGGATCTGCACCCATTTTCATATAGAAACTTTGCTAATTGTAATTGAACCATGTACAACCATAAAATAAACCATCTGTTTGGCAACATTGACCTGAAACATACTTAAGGTTGCTTCTCTCCTTGTGGAAATCCAAAAGAAACAAAATAGGCTCTATCATGTATGATCTTCTAGCCTAATTGGGACAAAAAGATCATCATGTACAAAATAATCCGGGAAACACTAAATTGCACTAACAATCTGTAGAGAAGGGAAATAAATTTCACTAGTGAATATGATCAGATTATAAATTAAATATACTTCCTTCAGTCCTCTTAAGAGTAGTTTATTATATAGACTTACCCAGTTTTATTCAGTATTTTATTTGAGGCCTACCAGGTGCTGGGCCATTGTGTTTTAGGTCTAGGATATAAGTATTAGTAAAATATGTTCCTGGTTTTTAAGAGCTTTAGTTGGAGCCAATAGTGGGAAGCAGATATAAGAAGGCTGACCCTTAAAGTTGCAACAGTGCAGTGTGATATATGTTATATTTATGGTAATTATGCTCATACAGAAGACAAATTTCTACCAGAGTAGAGTCCTGATAAGAGTCAACAAAGGCAAGAGAGATATGGGGACATCTTGTGTTTGGCATATAACTAAAGACATAAAAAAAACTAGGGTGGAAAAGAGCATCCCATTCAAAGGACCCCATGTAAGGGAGCTTGGCAGAGAGAGTGGGGCATGGGTTAAAGTAAGGTTTCAGTGTAATGGTAGGGTATGTAACTTTATACGTTTGACAGTAACACAGCTGATTATTTAAAAATGTTTAGAGTCACACTGTTTTTTGCTGTGATCCAAGTCAGTGAAGTTTTATTACATTAGGATAACAAATGTCCAGAAATATTTTTAAGTTATTTATGAATATGCAAGCATTGGTGGGTGGGATATTTAGTAAATACTGCTTAGATAACCAGTTTTCTACTGAAACACTTTGTATACCTGGGTGTGTGCACCTTGATTTAAAAAAGTTTTCAGCATATATTTGAAGTTATGTCCAACCAATTTAGAAAGAGTTAACTTTGCCTGGTTTTTATTGTTCTTGATAAAAAGATTACATCATTATTTTCTTTGGAAGCCAATTTTATTCTCATCTAAAGGTGGTTTTTCCACATGGACCTCTGTTATGCTGATGAGAGGGAGATGTGGTGCTGCATATGTGAACATGCTCCTACCTGCCTACTCTAGAGTTCCCTTTTCAGCTTTTACAGAACATGATAACTTCTTTGGAAAGCTTAAGGTTAAATCAGAATATTGTCTTGTGTTTTTATTGAACCAAACATTGCTTATATTTGGGAATCTATGTTTAGAAGAGTTTTATAAAAAATATTATTTTGATTATGTAGTCCAAGAATTAATCTATTTTTATTTCTTATTGCAGATGGAGTCTGGTGGTACAGTTTTGAGTACCAACTGGTCTGATGTAGGTAAAAGGAAAGTTGAAATCAATCCTCCTGATGATATGGAATGGAAAAAGTACTAAATAAATTAATTTACTATCACTGTATTGCATATATTCACCTAATGCCCGTTGTGTATTAATACTGCATTCTTGAATTTTGAACACTGAGTATCTTTTTCAAAGATTATACCTCTTTACCTCTGTGTGCTTTAGAAATTATTTTCCTTCAAGTGTTCTAAGATTCTAATGAATGAAGATCATATTTTGTCACTCTTTTTTTAAGGATTTCAGACACGCTGAAATGGAGTGAAGTATCATTTGCCACTAGAAAGATAAGTTCTACACAGTTGTGCGAGTGGAGGAATAGTTAATGGGGTATCTCGGTTTATTGCCTTATTTTTGATGCAGTATTCTGTTAATAATTTATCAGACTTGACAACTTTAGGTGAGCATAGATTTTTCAACTTCAGTGTTACCGTGTTTGCTTTTGAAAACTGCTTTTGAAATAAGTTGTAAATACAATTTTTTTCTATGAAGAAGTTTGGTTTATTTACCTTTTTCTTAAGTTTTTAATGAGAACTTTGAGCAATTATTTATCACAGAATTCCCATTTGGTTCTTTTTATGGAAAGTATTTATAAGTGCACTGATATTTGGATTCCTACCTTACAAATTCCTTTATAAAACATAGACACCTGAGTTTAATATGCTGCAGATTTAACTGTACTGAAGGCTAACCTGTGAAGAGGAAAGCAAAGAGTAATTTAGGAAGGCCTATCTTCACTTCGTGCTGCTTTTTTGCCATAGGATTCCCGAAATTACAGCACTGGCAGTTTGATTTGGTTTGGTTTGTTTTTTTCAGGGTTGTTTATTTCTTTTTTGTATTTTTTTTCTTTATTAGAAAGATCTCACATCCCCATGATTACTTTGGTTTCCTTGGTTTAGGGTAGCTGCTGAGAAGGTAAATTAATATGTATATGTTTAGTATCTATTTAGTAACATTTTGTGGTAAGGCACTACTCTGCCAGGATAGCTGAGGATAGAATCAGTGGGAGGCAAATCAGCCATCATTTCAGCCTCTGAAAGAGTGGGAATTTAGCTTCTTCTGGTTATTGGACATGAAGTGTAGGGTGGTTCATAAGGAGAATTGTGGGGTGACACCAGACCATGCCCAAACCTCTTATAGCTTGTATAAGCGTGGGCTGGAGGGAGGAGTTCACTTGTCCTTCTGCCCATTTAGAGCTGCAGACTACATTTTTTTGTTTGAACACTGAAGGAAAAGGCAAAATTAAGTTCTTGATTTTATGAATTTCTAAAATTTTCTCAAGGGAAAAAATAGTGAATTTTGCATTCTCTGTGTTAAATTTTCTCAGTACCATTAATCCTAAGAGGTAGGTAGGTTGTTGCTACACAGGAGGTTTCAGGGAAGAATACTGCACTGCACCAGAGATAAGAATCCCAGCTCTAGCAAGTCTCTGCCGCTAACTAGCTATATTAATCAGGTTTAGGCTTTCTGTCTTACTGGTAGTTGTTGCATCTGTAAATAATCTGTAGGGTCTTGGAGTTATATTAAAAGTCCAAGAGCCCTAGCTGGGTAGTTCAGTTGGTTAGAGCATCACCCCAATACACCAAGATTGTGGGTTCGGTCCCTAGTAAGGGCACAACGAGAAGCAACCAATGAATGCATAAATATTTGGAACAACAAAAAAAAATAGATGTTTTGTTCTCTTTTTCTCTTTCTAAAAACAAAAATAAAAGGAGAGCCTATCATTCTAAATACAGAAACATTTTTGCCACTTAGGAGTAACTTTTTCTTTGTTAAGAATGATAACGGTTATAGTAGAAGTTTGCTTTTTTAAAAAAAATTACTACTAGTTTTCTTGTATTTTAAAGAATACATTATGTCTAAAGTGCTTACCTATTGTTGAGGTTTATTTAGTGTTGTTATGGGATTCAGAATTTTGTTGAGCCAAATGGAGTTTCTAATATACATGATTTACATTATGAAATTATAAAATGTACCTGATCTAAATATAGTACATTTATTGATAAAGAAGGGAATTTGAAGAAATAAGTTAGATTATTGTCCTAAAGCACTGCTTTTCTTTCAGCACTATAATGAAAATTTGTAAGCCTCCAGAGTTAAAAGCTTCATTTGGATTAAGAGCCCTATAACTTGACTGTTATCTTAGCTATTAATTGGTCTCATTTTTTTCTAGACTCCCATTTTCAGATCTCAAATTTTGATTCTCTTAATACTCCTGGTTAACCTTTTGTTTCTCAATATGTACATGTTTTTCACTTAGTATTTCTTTTTAAATTTCAATCCTGGAATCCATTTTTTGTCTTACTCTTAAATTCTTCATCTCTTTTCCTGATTTCTGTAATCACTTGCGCCTTGTTGACTTTGCAGAATTTTCACACTGTCTTCAAAGAATCTTGATGGGATGATCTGCTTCTTTGAAATCTGCTATCAAGTAACCTTGGTAGATACAACATAGGTTTGATACATTGGGTCAATTTTGATAATTCTGTTTTGTATCCTAACCCACTTGGAGTAGGCTACTAACTAATAAGTTCAGTCTTTAATATTGGTAATTCCTGGCCACTTAAAAAAAGACCCTGCTTTTTCCATCCTTATGGAATGGAGGGAAAGGCTGGTTTGCATTGATAATTACAATTTTACAATTATTTTCATTCCTTTGATTTGTGATAGTAACTGCAGAACATTGAATCATTATTGTTATTGACTTCCTCACTCAGAGAGAGAAGAATTTCTTAGCAAGCTACTATATGGGACAAGGA
Organism: Trachops cirrhosus; assembly: GCA_028533065.1. Classification (NCBI taxonomy): domain Eukaryota; kingdom Metazoa; phylum Chordata; class Mammalia; order Chiroptera; family Phyllostomidae; genus Trachops; species Trachops cirrhosus. Next base: position 38,254,320 of record CM052548.1, on the reverse strand, counting down.
AGAAAAGAATTGGACTGTCCTATATAAATTTTTTAGATCAATTTCAGTAAACATTTTAAATGGAGGTATGGTACTGTTGTTATGAATATTTTAATTTTACTTTAGTTCAATACTTACATATTTGGTTATCCTTTACCATTTTTCTTTTCTCCTTCTGCGGTTATCTACATTATCACCCTGTGTCATTGACCTCTGAGATACATTACTGACCCAAAGCAGTATTGCCTATTAAATTTACCATCTGATCTGCCCAGTGCACTTTAATTCTATTGGGATCCTCTTAGTTCAGATTAGTGTACATCTCTCTGACTTGTAGCAGTTATTGACATTTCCAAAAATGAGATAGAAAATTTCTGGGTGGTGTGTATGTGTTTTTGTTTGCCATGACAGCTATTTTTCTCTGTAATCAGCATTAGGGAAGTGTATCTTTGCACTCATACTTGCTATTGTAGTCCCATAAGAATACAGATTTCAGTTATATCTGCCTTGGAGAGAGGCACCAAGGAAAAATGAATAATAAAAGCTAAAAGGGCAAAATAATGGTTTCTCTGCCAGGAAATCATGTGTAGTTTTAGTTTTTGTTGTTTTTAATTTTTTCGTTCAATTACAGTTGATATACAGTATTATTAGTTTCAGGTATACATCATAGAGATGAGACATTTATATAACTTATAAAGTGATCACCCTGATAAGCCTAGTACCCATCTGACACTGTACATACTTATAATATTACTGACTGTATTCCCTGTGCTGTACTTTATATCCCCATGACTGTTTTTATAACTGGCAGATTGCACATCTTAATCCCTTCCTCTTTTTATTAAGAGGGGTCATCAGTATTCATCTGGTTTCTTTTGTCTCCAACTATGCATATTCTGTTATAAGATCATTTTATACACACCAAGAGATTTTATTTTGGAAATGTTCGGGAGCATGAAGATAAATTGGAGATACTGAATTGCTCACAGATGTTATTATTTGGAGTCATCCTTGTGATTTGCTTCTGAAATTAATTTAACTCTTAGGCTCTCTTCCTACCGCAGTGAACTTGCCCCCCAAATCAACTGAAATCATATATATTGCTAACCCATTAGGGCAGTAGGCAGTGGTAGCTGTTCTGTACTAGTACTTTTTATGGGCCAGGTGTCACTAAGTGCTTTATATACACTACCTCATTAATAAAAGCATTGTCAAGTAGTGATTGCATGCTGTTACTGCAGATTTTTTTAAAAATGAGGCTGACGTTAAGTTCTTAGCCCAAATTCATTTCACTGATAAGTGAGGAAGCTGACATTTGAATCCAGACCTGTCAGACTCCAGTGCCTGTGCATTTAACAGCTGTGACTCCTGCTGCAGGCACATGTTGGGTGTACAGTGATTTTTATTAATCTACTTTTTGACAATGAAGCAGGTAACATGCAAGTTGAGTTACAGTTTTTTAAAATCCTCACCCGAGGACATATTTGTGGATTTTAGAGAGAGAGGAATATTGATCAGTATTTATGCACCCCGCATGCCTCCTGTATGCACCCTGATGGGTCATTGAACTCGCAACCTAGGTATGTGCCCTGACTGGGGATTGAACCTTACAACCCTTTGGTACATGGGATAACGCTCTAGTCAACTGAGCCATGTGGCCAGGGCAAGTTGAATTATTTAATAATTCTTGTACATGGAGTAAAACAATACTTCTAAAGATCAGAATGTTAATCAGTTTCTTAAGCAGGAAAGCTTATTAGAAATACAACTCTCTGCCTCAAATTGTGCTGATTGATGTTAAAGGTGCTGTTTTTCTCAAATACAGATAATTACAGAGAAACAAAATGTCATTACAACTGCTGTAGATGTAAGACTGGCACATTATGCTGATAAAATTCTTTAAATGTGGGAGCTCTCACACTAGTTTTCATTATACAAACAAGATTGTTTCAAGGTTTGTTCTAAATACATGTAGTAGGGTCAGTGTATCACTGATTTCTTCAATAAATGTGGAATGATTCAGGTTTATTCCCTTTGTTCCAGTTGTGTTAGCATTGTATATACTGAAATTTAGCTTGTCCAAAATCTTCTAAATATTACCTTTGCTGTGCCTTCAAAGTAGAATTTTTAATTCTTACTTTATAGTGAGACTTTTCATAACAATCACATTAACTTTATTTTCCCCTTTGATTATGGGATTTTGTTATACAAAAAGATGTTTTAAGAACGGTACTGTTTACCCAAAGACAATTTGTAGTTTAACAAAAAGGAGGAAAACCATCTTCAATGCCTATATGTGAGCTTTAAGAAACTCTAATATATAGTGCAACTAAATAATAATAAACTATTGTATAGAGTATGTTTAATGCTCTGTTAAGTGCATGAAAAGGCAGTCAGTATGTATAGTATCTATAGTGTGTGAAAAGGCAGTATCTATAAAAATGGGGCTATTTTGAGTTGAATGAGTTAATATAATTCCACAATTATTTCTGCCAATCCAGAGGCTCTAAAAACCAAATTTATTTGTACATATCACGCAATAGTATATAACCTGCTGTGAACAATATGAATAGTCATACTTTGCTACAGAGACAATATGTTTAATTACAGAATGTTAGCATAGATCCTGCTGAGGTTGTGACAGAATAGATGGTATATCTATATTGTGGTATTCTGAAATCTAAAATTCTGGATTTAGAAACAAATCTGGCTCCTAGGGATTTGAAATAATTACGTACCTGTCTATGTAAAGTGTGAAGAGCAGTGCTCAGTGTTATAGATAGCATCAGCTTATTGTATATGCTTTTAGACTGACAGGTTTAAATCCTGTTGAAAGCCTTTTTGTTAGTTCGATGCCTGGTCAGGGCACATGACTGAGTTGCGGGTTCATTTCCTGGGTGGAGCGCATATGAGAGGCAACCGATTGGTATTTCTCTCATACATCGATTTTCTCTCTCTCTCCCTTTCCCTCTCTCTAAAAAATAAATAAAAATTTAAATACATACACACATACATGTGTATACACACACATATACATACATACACATGTACACACACATATAAATTGAGTCCTTCAAGATTCAGAATTCTGTCTGAGGAAAGTGTGTCAGCTAGTTAAAAATTGTTAGTATAGCCCTGGCTGGTGTAGCTCAGTGGGTTGAACGTGGGCTGTGAACCAAAGGGTCACCAGTTCGATTCCTAGTCGGCACATAACCTGGGTTGCAGCCAGGTCCCCAGTATAGGGCACGGGAGAGGCAACCACACATTGATATTTCTCTCCTTCTCTTCCCCTCTCTCTAAAAATGAATAAGTAAAATATTTTTTAAAATTGTTAGTATAGTTTTAAAAATTTATATTTTGAGAGCATAAGAGGTCCTAGAAAAGTTTTAAATTTCAATAAGTAGTAATTTTCATTTGCTTAAGTAGAGTCTAAAAAGTATCTTCAGCAGCACCTTAAAAAGAATTAAAAGTGTTAATTAATGGTGGCAGAACATACGAAGGGGGACCCCCTAAACACGGAATTTATTTAAAAATTGTGTATTCTTATGTTTCAACGTCAGTCACCTTCAAAGTACTTTATATTTGATGCAATACATCTATTGAAATGTTTTTTCCACTGCTCAGAACAGTTTTTGAACTCGATTTTGATGCCTTTTACTTCTGCCGTTTTTTGTTTCACCTCTTTCACATCAACAAAACGTTTCCCTTTGAGGACTTCTTCATTCAAGGAAATAAAAGTTGTTTGGGGTGAGATGGGTGAATAGGGAGGGTGGGGCACGAGGGTCATGACACTTTGGTCAACACTGCTGAACACTGAGCGGCCCGGTATGGGCAGGTGCCTACCATGAAATGGGCAAATGCATTGAAAGAGTCTTCAAAAAAAAATTCACTGAAGCTGAACGCAGCCTCTCACAACATTGCGAGCTGGCACACTGATACAGATGGGTTCCTAGAACACTCATCTAGTGAAGGAAGCCTGTACTACAAGGGGCGTACCCTCCACAAGATAATTCTTTTTTGGGCCCCATACTTGTATAAATTATATGTAGAATATTAAGGGACTTCTTTTCAGAAGTTCTTTGATCTTAATTTAAGTCTCACAACAGTAATACTACTAGGGTTTATAAAAACAAAGTGCAAAAAATACCATACCTTGAAAACTATGAATTCTGTTATTCCCATCAGTCTAGAGAAGCTGGTAGATACTTTTGCAAGAGTTAGTTCATCAATCCCATCCCCCCCCAAAAGTAATCACTGGGGAGCAAAGGTAAGTATATGCATGTACCACTGTGGACTAAGGTTTGGGGTTCTCCCCCAATTCCAGTTACCACTTTTTGTTGTACTGGTAGCATTGACTTTTTCTGTGACATAATTGACTACCAATGAACACTTTTAATTAAGTTAGCTAGCTAGCTTAGGCTAGGGATACATACTTAGTACCCATGAAATATGCTAAGATACCTAATGCATTTCCTTGGCTTTACTATTATTTTGCTATTTCTTACGAAATGGTAATTTCTTTCGTCCCTACTCTACCACAGAGGCAACAGTTTTGTGGAAAGGATACATGAATCTGGAATCATAAATTCCCATTTCTGGCATTTTAATACTAGTGTGATTTGTGGACTAGTAACTCATCTGACCTTTTTTTCTTATCTGTAACCCTGGGAAAATTACCTCTCAGGATTTTGAGGGTTTGGTTAAGTCCTGACGCAAAGTATGTGACCAATAAATGTTACTTCAGTGTAAAGTCCTCGATTTTTTTTCTCAGTTCTATTGAGTAGTGGCATTCCTAAAAGGAGGGTAACAAGTGTGCCTATAATACCTGCTATTCAAGGGCTTTCATAATGCAGTCTCAAGAAAATTTTTTATTTTCATCTGTCACTTCTTCACTGTATACCTAAGTTTTAATCACACAAGGATACTCCAGGGGTCAGCAGACGTTTTCTGTGAAGGGCCATATAGGGACTATTGTAGGCTTTGTGGGCCATGTATAGTTTCTGTTGCATGTTCTTGTTATTTTTAGTTTGCAGACCTCTGTTCTGTTCGAATATCCTATGTATTTGCATTGTTTCCTCCACCCAACCTGAGAAGCTCCAGTTTCCTACTGATGTGTCAAAACCGCACGCATTGCCACCTCCAGGAAAGCTGTTTAATCTTGTGTTACTGTCAAAGGCTGACTTTGTAGCAACTGGATTGGGTTATTTGCTAATGGTTGAGGCATTCATTAGATGATGTGATAGAATTATACCCAAACCATAGTGTCTCATGAGCATGTTTGAGAGTCTGATGTATTCTCTCTCTATCATGTCACTAGTCATGAGCTACTTAGAAGTGGAGGGGAATCAGGTGGCAGGCAGTGGCTGGCTGGGAATGGGCCCTCAGAGTTTGGTTGATAGGCTGATGCATGCATGCATGCGGAGAATGTCCTTATCTTTAAATATCCCCAACAGAAAGTCAGTATTCTGAAATCCCCATTCCGTGCCATGTACAGGAATTCTTTGCTACTCCAGCTGTGATGTTCACTGCTTGTTTATGCTTTTATTACAGCACCTCTTGCAGTTTCAGTGATTTTTAGGGCTTTTTTGCAGTGGTGTTGTGTCCTGTGTGTCCTGGTTGGTTACAGTGTTATTTTACTTAGCTTTGGATGTTTGGTAAAGAACAGAGTTCCTTTCACATAGTAGATACTCAAGTATGAGAACTGTTACTTTACCCCAAACTGAAAAATTATATTTTTAAAAGTTTACTTTGTTTTTATTGGTATGATGCCCTTGAAGTTGATCATTTATTCATCAGTATAGATACAGTAGTAATTTTTAAAGTAGGTTTTCAACGTAAGGTCATGAGAGCTAAGTCTGCCTTGTTCTTAAATTACATTATTAGAAGGAATAGCAGTTACATAACTAATCACAACAAGTGTAATATCCAAGTTTTTTTGTTTTGATAATTTTTAGATTCTCTTTTATTCTTTTTGGCCCTTAATGTTTTAAAACCAAAATATGTGTTTCCTTAAAGAAAGGACTGAAATTCATTTTCTGACTAGGTCAGCCATCCTTTCAGAAGAAGTCTTGAGCCCAAGGAATTTGGGTAGAGCCCAAATTTACAAAGCCAGGCATGCAGTTGGTTTGAACATATGGAGAGGTCTACACATCAAGAGTGAGTCAAGCAATTTCACTTACAAGTATACCAACTTCTGGCAAGAATGTGAACTGCTCACTAATACATTTTCTCTGGAAAATGTCCCCCCAATTTTTGAGATACTGAATACTGTGTGAATCTCTTTGGTGAGGGTTGCTTTATGTTTTAACATTAACATCCTTGAGGTCTTTCAAAAGAAAGACTTTTTTCAGTCAAAAGCCATATACCTTTTTTCTTGGCATAGGTTTTCACTTTAACGTAGGTGTTAGAATAATATAGGTTAAGTGCAAAAATACATAGTTCATGATACATCCATTCATTCATTGAGCAACTTTGAGTGCCAAGTATGTGCCAGACACTATTCTAGGCTCTAGGGTGAACAAAAATCCCTCTCGTTATGGAGCTTAGCTTATGGTGGGAAATAAGCAAGATGTATGTTAAGTGCTGGTAAGTGCTAAGGAAAAATACTGTGCAAAGAGGAACACTACAGTGGTTGAAAGTGGGGATAGGAGACCAAGTAAGAACTCAATGGGCAGGTGACATTTGAGTGCAGACTTGCAGGGAGTGAAGGAATGAGCCTTGCAGGCACCTTTTCAAGACCACTCCCAGCAGAAGAAACAGCAAATGAAGCCTTCAGTACAGGAGCGAGCAGGGTGTTGAGATCACTGATGGGTGAGAGGGGTAGTGAGGTGCATTGCCAAGTAATAGAGATGAGATGATGGTAGCAAAGATCAAGGCTTTTCCAAGCTTAATGTTTTGTTGTCCTCAGTGCTGCCAAAATATCACCCAATTTTCCCCTACTTTTTATCAAGTGTGAATACAGTCAAGTCAGATTTACTTTATAAATCTAGTGGATTGCAATATAGTTTTACTCAGAATACCTGATGGTATTGATGTCTGTGGTTTGAGTTATGGTATATGAGTTAATGGGTATGTGGGAAGCCTTCAGTTTCAGTGCTCACCTTATTTATTCCTTTTTTCCCTTACACATTAAATTGTAGGTAATATCACATTTTAGTGTAATCTTTGTTTAGGAAAAGCTATTTCTTGTTCTGCAGTATAAGTACAGTTAAAGCAGAATAGGTACTGAGACAAAATTGGATTAAGTAGAATAACTGGTTGTGAACAGGAACTTAAGGGTAAATGTTGCTTAGAATTTTATGTTTAATAGAATTGTAAAAATCAGATCATCAGGGCGTGTTTTTACGGGCCACCTGCCAAGAGTAGAAGTAGCTTTGGTACCTATTACTGCCTTAAACATGTATTTGCGTTCCATCCCCTGTCAATATGAGGAGGGAAAACAAATAAAAAATTAGAACTTTAGTGCTGAATAAATCTTAAATACTATTGTGTCCAACCTTTGGTTTCACAGATGTATATTTTTCACCAGAGCATTCTGGCATACTGTTTTCTTCATGAACAGTTCTTTAACAAAACTCAGATAGTTGGTGATAGAATCATAATCTCACCTAAAACTTAATTTATTTACCCTAATTTTGTACTGACTTTCTGACAGTTACCCTGAGTATCAGGCAACTAAAACTTAAGGTATAGGTGAAGTATAGGTAAAACTTAAGATATGCTGCTGTATAGTCTATGATAATGGTTCTCAAACTTAATGGTGAGTAACTCTCACCTGGGAAGTTTTAAATCCAGGCTTTCTTAGCTGCCTTCCTGAGATTTTGAATCAGTAGGTTTAGGATAAGACCCAGTAAATCTATGTTTTTAATGATTGGTGATACTGAAATACGTAATGACCTGGGACATTGCCCTTAAAAACCACAGATTTCAAGGAGTGAAGGATAAAATAATGAGAAGTTAATGCTAATCATCTCTAATGCCTTATTTCCAATAAATTTTAGAAAAGAGTAAAAATCTACTTGGGCGCTTGTTCCTTTGAAGAATTTGCCCCTTACATAGATGTGAAAGCAGAGGGGAGATGCTCATGATTATTTCTGTTCCTGTGTCATTAGAACCTGAAAGTCATTATGACGAAGCATTGAATCCATATAACTGTGGTACTGCACATGATGAAAGAAAATCTGTTTCAGTTAAGAGAGACAAATTGAGACTATTTGGACAAGATGGTAGTGTATCACTGCTAAGATACCACTAATATTGAGCAGAGAGTACTAAAATATTAAGTATTCATGGAGAGCAATGGCGTAGTACTGAAATGAAGCACTGTTTCTTTAGCAACTATAATACTTTCAGATGTTGCTTGTCTGATTACACATAGATGCTAAGTGAGTATTAAAAGTTATGGTGCTGTTTGAGTAGGTCGAGTAAATTGTGTTAGGATATATCCCCTGGAGATCTTTTTTACTGCATAATTTTATAGTTAACTCATTAAGAGGTAGGAATATAGTTTTAATTGGAAAGAAACCACTTGCCTTCAAAAGCATGATGTGTTGCTAAGAGAAAGTTAAAAATTCATGCTTGACTTCAGACCTTTGACTATGTCAGTATAAAGCAAAAATTCATTAGACGAACGTGGATAATAAGTGTAGAGTAATGGAATATAGGTAGTTGAAAAAATTTTTTTACTGTTTTTGGATTTTGAAAAAAATTTTTGGCAATTTCATACCTTGGAAAGCTGAAGGACAGAATGACACAGAAATCACATTTTGTTTTTAAAGTAATTGCAAGTAAATTTGCAAATATAATACTAGTTTTTTTTAAGTATGTATATAGGTGTTATTTCTTTGAAGTTCTCTAGTTGCTATTAAAATTTTTGTGAACATGTTAGAGATGAGAAAAAGGTTGAATTTTGTAGGGTTCTGATTCAATCATAGGGATTGGATATGAAGAGAATTTTTTTAAAGTAGCAAGCACAAAGAGAACAGGAATATGACATGTAACATCTGTGAAGTTATTACTAAGAACTTAGTAGGATATACCTCTTGAAACAGATGGTTAATAATTTGAGGTTTAAATCTAGGGACTTAGTTATAGCTTAGGTTGTATACTCTTTCCATTCCCATAATCTATTTTTATCACTCATACCCTAATAAAGACTAACTTCTATATATTTAATTTAAAAGCTGTTAAGATGTGGAAAATGTTTAGTAAGCCAAACTTAGAAAATAACATCAACTATTCACCAGGGTTTGCATAAATGTATATATACAGATATAGTTAACCTTTACACAGTAAGTACCTAAAAACCACATGTAAATTGAAAATTTATTACTTCTGAATGTAAACAGTTGAAATAAAATCTATGGTGAGTCCTTTTATTGTTAAAAGTCAACACTTTCATAAATTTGATTCTTAATATTAGGCCTTTTCCTAGTGAATATTAGCATGCATATATGTACAAAAGTCCTTTAAAAGTTGTTCAGCTTTCTTTTATAAACACCAAAACTCACTCTACTTGTAAAACATTTTTGCTGAAGATTGCATCATTGACTCCCAGATTTATACCTCTATGTTTGAGATACACTGCTAGGACTATCTGTGCATGTAGATTTTTGTCAGCACTCTCCTTTCTCAATAAATCAGTTAATTTAAAAGAAATTGTGACCATTCCTATAAAATAAATACGCATAAAACAAATCAACATATTCATCTTATATAGAAATAAAAGCCATTCCATTTATGTAAGGAATTTCTATTTTTTAAAAATACAGCTTGCATTTCAGAGTATAATAAAATCTAGCATAAGAAGTAAACTGTTGAACTTACAGTCAAGATGGAGGTGTAGGTAGATAAACTTTGCCTTCTTGCACAACCAAAAGGACAACAAATTTAAAAACAAAAAAAAATAGCCAGAACTTCCAAAAAATGAAACTATGGAAGTCTGAAAACCAAGGAATTAAAGAAGTGACATTCATGTAGACTGGTAGGAGGACTGGAGATGGGCAGCTGGGCCGGAGGGGACTTGTGGCAAGGGGACAACTGGAGGATGGGCAGTTGAGGCAATGGGTGGCAAACTGGGTGGTCCCACATTTGTGTGTGGGGAGCAAGGCCACAGAACCCAGGGTTCCAATGCAGGGAAATAAAGACTTAAAACCTCTGATGGTAAAAATCTGCGGTGGTGGGAGAAACTCCCAACCTCACAGGAGAATTGGAGAGACCCACGGGGTCCTACAACACACAAGCTCCCCACCCAGGAATCAGCACCAGAAGGGCCCAATTTGCTTGTGGGTAGTGGGGAAGTGACTGAAAGCTGGCCGAGAGCAAAGCAAGCAGCATTGTTCCCTCTGGGACCCCTGCCCAATATACAACACAACACAGCCAGGTGGGTTGCCCTACCCTGGTGAATACCTAAGGCTCTGCCCCTTACTATATGCCCCTTACTATATAACAGGTGCACCAACAAAAAAAAAATATGGCCCAAATGAGCATTGCAAAGTTCCAAAAATAAGTGATGAAGAGATTGCCCACCTATCAGATGCAGAGTTCAAAACACTGGTAATGGGAATGTTCACAGGAGGTTCAGTATGGTTGCAAAATAGAGGAAGAAGTGAAGGCTATGCACAGTGAAATAAAGGAAAATGTACTGGAAACTAGCAGTGAAAGGAAGGAAACCAGGACTCTGATTTGGAGTAGAAGAAATAAACATTGAACTAGAACAGAATGAAGAAACTATTCAAAAAAAGGAGAGGCTTAGGAACCTCTGGGAAAACTAAACGTTCCAACATCTGCATTATAGTGTCAGAAGACGAAGAGCAAGAAATTGGAGACATTTGAAAACAGTGAAGGAGAACTTCCCCAATCTGGCCAAGGAAATAGACTCCAAGGAAGTGTAGGAAGCTCAGAGTTCCAAAGAAGTTGGACCCAAGGAAGCACACACCAAGGCACATCATAATTACATTACCCAAGGTTAAAGATGAGAGAATCTTAAAAGCAAGTGAAAAGGAGACAGTTACCTACAAAGGAGTTCCTGTAAGACTGTCAGCTGATTGCTCAAAAGAGATCTTACAGGCAAGCAGGGGCTGGAAGTGTTCAAAGTCATGAAAGGCAAGAACCTACATCCAAGATTATCCTATCCAACAAAGCTTTCATTTAGAATAGAAGGGCAGATAAAGTGCTTCCCAGATAAGGTCAAGTTCAAGGAGCTCGTCATCACCAAGCCCTTATTATATGAAATGTTAAAGGGACTTATCTAAGAGAAAGAAGATCAAAACTATGAACAGTAAAGTGACAACAAACAACTATCAACTGAACCTAAAACAAAAATGAACTAAGCAAATAATTAGAACAGGAACAGAATCACAGAAAGGGAGATCACATGGAGGGTTATCAGTGGGGAGGAGGAGGGGTGAAAATGGAAAAGGTACAGGTAATAAGCATAAATGGTAGGTACAAAATGGGGGAGATTAAGAATAGTATGGGAAATGGAGAAGCCCAATAACTTATATGTATATGACTCATGGACATGAACTAATGTGGGGGAGTGATGGTGGAAGGGGGCATTCAGGTGAAGGAGCATATAGGAGAGAAGTGACAACTGTAATAGTATAATCAATGAAATAAAAGTAAACAGGTGCTGGCACTACAGCTAAAAGAAACTTGAGCAGGTAAAGTGACTGTTCCTAATTTACTTTTTTAGAGTAAACAGCTATTTGAGGTGGTGGAGAAAGGTATAAGGATTAGGTTAAGTTTTTAAAATTGCAGTGAAAGTTTGTTGCCATATTTCAATGAGGTATATTAATGTAGCAAAGAACTTTTATTTATATATTTCAGAGCCTAGCAGTACCATTTCTTCATATTCTGTATGTTTACTCAGCAGCACTGATCACATCTAAGACTACAGTAGCCCTTCCAGTCTGAGTCAGACCTAAAACTTTGAAAATCAACCCGTGATGCCCATTAGGATAGGTTTGCAACACCACTAAGAATTAAATCAGAATCTATAAAATAAGAAATACACCTGCACACATACACAGCAGCTTTTGGACTGGCCTGGTGAAACAATCTGCGGATTAGTACCAATTTGTGAAAAGTTTGTGTTCTGCAGTGTCCTCTCTCCCTTTGTACACTTCTCTTTCAGAATAGGCCTTTAGTTTTCTACCTTGAACAAAATTTGAGTCTATTACCATTACTACCTTCTAAAACAAACGAATTTTCTCTTTCCCTTCAAACATTGATATTTTTTCCCCTAAGTTGACTTCCATGAGTACCTAGTGCTTTTCAGAACACAACATAATTGCATTATCTAGTGTGAAGTAAATTACTCATCTCCTATATTTTCATGTAATTATGGTGCTTTGAAAAGGGAGTCCTTTTTCAAGAGGCAGTCTTCCCTAGTGACATGCTTGCTTCCTTAAATCTGGCTCCTGCTTTCACACACAAAGCTACCAGGCCTGAAATGGAAAGTTAACCAGCCCTCTCTTTGCCCCTTCTTTCCCTGAAACCTTTGATTGGTTCCCTATTTCTTACCTACCAAGTAAATAAATGAATTCAAGTTAACATGCAACGTAAGATAATATTTTTGTCTACATTTTCATCTTAATATTTCCTACCTCAACCTGAATGCTCTGTTTACCTGTTTGTACCCCACAACTTCCTCCTCGCCCCTCAGTAAACCAGTTAACTTTATAAATCTTTGGCTGTACTAGAACTGCTCTCATTGTGTGGAATGCCCTTTCTCTGTCACCCTCACATGGCTAATTCATGCTCATCTTTGAAGATGTAGCAAAGGCATCCTCTTCCTCCAAGAAGAGGCCCCAAGGATATATGTTCATTGATTTTTAGAGAGAGAGAAACATCTACCAGTTATCTCCTGTACACACCCCAACTGAGGATTGAACCCGCAACCTAGGTATGTTCCCCAATCCAGGATCAATGTTCAAATCAAGCCATCCAGCCAGAGCCCAGTATTCCCACCTTTATTAAGGCCTTTGGTGTACTGAAACCTGATTATCTGTCTCTCTCATGAGACCACACAGGCTCTTCTGGGCTGGGGTCAATGAGTCATTTTCCCCCCTTTTCAGTTCTAGAATCAAGTCCAGGTTGTAGGGTGGTGAGGTGGGAGATGGTGTGTGGAACCATTGGCATAGAGTTGCTTCGTAGAATGACAAGTATTTCAAAGATTAAACATGTAAAATTCATAACTGCAGGAAGGAGCTGCTGCCTGAGAACACTGAGCATTACGTATAATCCAGTGTGTGTATTTCTTTATACCTTTTTTTCCCAGAGACCTAGCTTGCTGTATGTTCCATTAAATGCAGGTATGTGAGCACTGACTGATAACCAGAATTTTAAAATTCTGTATGATTTTACAGACAAATTGGGAAACACTAAATGTACACTAATAAGGTATATTTAGAATATGAGATGGTAGTGAGATCTTGGTATCAATATCTTTTGTCTCTGGATCCTTGTTTTGGAAATCTTTTGTTTTCCTTAGAGTTTTTTCCTCAAGTTGTGGGGTTCAGAGCTAATATGTCAAAAATATGAAATACCTGCTCATCTTCTTGGCTGAGTATTTCAATTTCAAAAGAGTCCTTGTTCTTATTAACGTTCCTGAGAGACTTTATGTCATTATAAATAAAGCCATTCTAACTCTGCTGTATCTGCCAAGCAGAACTGTCAGCCCTATTACTAGGAGAGTCACTAATTGGTAATTGGGCTACATCAACAGCCAGATTTGCACTACAGAGGTAGAAATCATTACACTTCTTCATGCCCAATGAGCACTTATTGAAAGCAGTAAAAAGAATGTGAAGACCTGCTTTTCAGAATGTCAATGAAAGTCCTCTTCCCACAAGTCTGATTTATCTTCGGCAATGTTTTCCCTCTTTATCCTGATGCTCTTTTTCTGGAGGTGGCTATTAACATAGGGCAGCCACCTATTAGTCATATGCCAGCACATACTATAGATTAAGAATTTCTGCCCCACCTGCTGTGGCTCAGTGGACTGAGCACCAGCCTGCAAACCAAAGTATCACTGGTTCAATTCCCAGTCAGGGCACATGCCTGGGTTGCAGGCCAGGTCCCCAGTATGGGGTGTGTGAGAGGCAACCACACATTGATGTTTCTCTCCCTCTCTTTCTCCTTCCCTTCCCCTTTCTCTAAAAGACAAATAAATAAATAAAAATCTAAAAAGAAAAAAGAATTTCCCATGAGCTCCCACATTGAGGTTTATAATGTTTACTTTCAGGTAAATTCCATTAAGTGTCCTGTTTTACTTTGTGTTTTTATCTGGGAAATCTGGGAGCACATTTGCAACACAGGGAAGAAAACAAAGGTTAAGAATAACTGAGGAATTCTGTACAAATAACAGAACAATTTAATTAGTGACTTGGTTAAAAAAAACTAGTGTACATGAGATCTTTGAAAATTTGTAAATTTTCATGTTTATTTCAAAATAGCTTGGGAAGGAGGTCTTACGGGCAAAGCAAATAAAAAATAGCAAGTAGTAAAAGGATTATTACGACATTTTAGACTACTTTTTCAGTACATTTGCACATTCTGAATAAAGTTCTGTAAAGCAGTGGAGAAAATTAATCATGTTAAAAGTGTGAAAGAACGTCACTCAGATTGAGTATAAAATACTTCGTGGTTCCTTCAGCATCAATATACTTTATACTGTGGTTGTTTCTTGGATTAATTCTTCCTTTCCAGCACCTGGTATATGAAGTGATTTCACACAATGCCCAAGATTCGGGCCACCCACCAGCTACATGGCATGATAACTCTGCAAGCTGAACGGCAACCTTGATAATTATAGGGCCATGGATAATAGCCCCCCAGGGGTTCGCAGATCTTATGGCAATGGGTGTAGCTCCGCCTGCATTCTATACAGCAGATTCCTTCATGATCCAGTCTAGGGTCGAATGTCATGCCTTCCCCTTCCTGCTGCTGTGAAATAAAAGAATTATTTGTGTTTTCTCCATAATAAGAATGTTGTAACACGTTTTAAAATAGGATCCTGGATCTTTCACTACTACAAGAAGTCAATATTCTTGATTTTCTTTAAGGAGTTTTCAATCACAACCTAATTCAGAATTTCTTCTAACATAAAGGAACTTAACGCCTACCTAATCTGTCACTGGCAGGAAGGTGAGTGTGTGTGTTCTGGGTTTTTTTGTTGTTGTTTTTCGTTTGTTTTTTAAATGTTATGGTGAAGTTTCTCCATGCTTTAAATGAGCTGTGGTTACCCCTCAATAGTGACTCATCTTGTTTTAAATAGGCAACAAAAAGGAATCATGATTCATAAGTAGTATTTCTGCCACTGCTAATTTTAAGACAGTGGCCACTGGTGCCATCCTGTAGTAATGGCTTTCAGGTCTCCTGGGAGCACGCTTTGATCCTCATTGATACAGGCTAACAAGTTGCTATTCTAATTGTACTGGAGTCATTTAGCTTCTGCTGTTATTTGAATGTAAGGGGTCTGTAACACTCAGGAAAAGGCACCATATAATGTGTAAAAATTCCAGACCTTAAACTACCTTCTGGTTTCTGGGTGCCATAATTAGAGTTACATAAACAAAATCATATCGATGAAGTAAAAATTACCTATAAAACTATGTTTTTCATCACTGGAGAGATCACAGCACTGGAAGGAACTTGCCAGAACTGTGTCAAATTTACCTTATGTGGCTTAACTGTTTATAGATATCTAGGGGTATAGTTTCTGTAGCCTCTTTAATATGTAGCCTCCTTAATTAATATAAGTAAATTCTTTATTCAGTTTAAGCCTCTTTCTTGGAGGTAGTTGGACTTAGGCAGGTGCAGCACCAAACACAGGCTTGAGCAAAGTGAATTTAGCAATCCAGTCACTTTTTCTGGTCTAAAAAAGTTCACTCAATTTTTATTTTTGGAGGGAGATGGTGCTTTTTATCAGGAAAATTTCGAACATACTGGAAGTGAAGAAAATTGTATACTGAACATCATCTAGATTTGACAATTGCTAACCTTTTGTCAAATTTGCTTGATAAAATTCTGAAATGAATTTAAAAAGAATTGAAGGTACTGTGAGATTTGACCCATAAGCACATTAAAATGTACCTCCAAAACAAGAATATTTTTCTACACAACCACACTACCATTACACACCTAACAAAATTAACAATTTCTTCACATCACCTCATACAGCATATGTTCAATTTTTGTCATCTCAATATTTACTCTCTTATACCATTATTTTATATTTTCAGACTCCCTTTTTCTTTGCTTATCTCTTGAAATAGGTTTATATGGGACAAAAAAAGAAAACCACCTCATTAGTAATCATAGCTGACTCTTTGGGGCCGGGAGAGTCAAGCCTGTTGATTGAGACATTTCTTCATCTGGGGTTTCAGCAAACCATGTTAGGATTAAGAAGTTGGGAGGAAATTTCAGGTTGTTGCTCTAAAATACTTCTTTAAAGAAATATGTGACTAAGGTCATAGGTAGGTGTTTCTGCTTAAAGGTGAACATGAAGTAAAGGAAAATAATTGATGTAATTGGAGCTTTTAAGAGAATATGGATGACTCAAGTCTGGAAGCCAGACAGACAAAGTCAGCCTCCCGGCCTGTAAAGGGGCTGATGCCTTTACCCCCTGAACCAGATTCAGGTAACCCAGCCACCTGGGGAATAAACTGTATTAAATTTTCTGTTTGCCTATTCGGATTTTATCTCTTTTTTTATTCTTTGAGTTTTAGGGAATGAAGTACTGTGGTGTCCAAAATACTCTGATGAGCCTTGGGTTGTTTAAAAAATACCTTTTGCTCGAAATATTTCTAAAATATATTAGTCTAAAATGATAAACTAGAAAATATATTTGCAACACAGCCAACAGAATAGACCTGAAGAGGTTACATGGGAAAAAAATTACACAAATGGCTTATCTGTATATGTAAAGATTCTTGACCATACACGTAATTAAAGACAGGCATGAAAAACCAAGAGATAAATTTTATACCCCAAAAAACTAGTAAAGTTTAAAAATATTTTTAAATTAAAATTTTTTTAAAAAAGTGATAATAAATGAGTCCTTTTTACTATTTGAAGACATGTAGTTGGCATAATTCCTTGGAGGACAATTTGGTATTCTCTCAAAATATAAAATTCCTATCTACCTTGACCCAGCAGACCTACAAGTCAGTATTTGTGTTAGATATCTTTCCCCATGTGTACAAGAGGTGGAGTAAGACTAATAGCTAACACTGAACAAATTGATGTACCCATGAAGCTATGTGCCAAGCACTATGCTAAGAGCTTTGCCTCATTGATACCTTCCCATAACCCTACAAGGCATGTGTGTATAGGTTGTATACTATTAACAGTATTTGTAAACAGGGAAGTTTGCATGTCCACCAAAGTAGAACTAGTTAAGTTTCTGCATCTATCCACAGAATGTAATATGATGTGGACATTAAAATGAATGAGGCAGATCTATATAGGAGATATAGAACAATCTTCAAAATACTGTACTGTAACTGGGAAGCAAGAGTTTCATGTGATCTTTTGTGTTAAAATTGTGTGTGTGTGTGCCCTGGCTGCTGTGGCTCAGTGGACTGAGCACCAGCCTGTAAATCAAAGTATCACTGGTTGGATTCCCAGACAGGGCACATGCCTGGGTTGCGGGCCAGGTCCCCAGTATGGAGTGTGTAAGAGGCAACCACACATTAATGTTTCTCTCCTCTTTCTCCCTTCTATTCTCTCTAAAAATAAATGAATAAAATCTTTTAAAAAATTGTGTGTGTGTACTTATGCAAAGAAACTGGCCAAGTAGCTATTGTTAACAGGTTGCTCTGGGGAGGGCTCTGAGATAGCAGGGAAACTCACTATTCATTGTATACCCATTTATATTGTTTTTTTTAAATGCCACATATTGTTTTTTTCATTATAACCCTAGTTAAAAATAAATACTTTTCTACCTCTACTTTCTGCAAAGTGTAGTAATAGTAAATAATATTTTGTGGAAGATTTGAGATCTGAGAAGTTTTTAGCACATTAGTGTTATCCTTCCAGACATCATTTCTCAGTGTTTCAGTCTACAGTGTTTTATCTGTGTATGACTGTCTCCAGACTGGACTGAGAGTCCCCAAGGGCAGAAGTTCCTGCCTGTCTGTGTGCACAAGGCCTGGGAAATCAGGTTCTCAACAAATGTCTGTTGAAGGGATGAATAAAGTGGATATAAAAGGGGAAAAATACTTTCATTCGTGTGTTGCCCTTTGAGTGCACTCTTGGAAACATTTTAAAATAAATTCCTGACTTGAATTTGTCTTTATAGATTTACCTGTGACTCAAGAAAATGAGAGCACAGAAAACAACTTTGAATAAGGGTTACAACCAATCGGGACTTTACACTACAGAGGCAATGCTTAAGTGTTCTTACCCATATCTATAAACCCTGCAACAAACAAATGAAGATGTATTTTTAAAATTCTCAGTTGAACTCCAAATGCTCCCTTGAAGCCTCAACTATAAACACCACCACTTCAGTTACTACATTCGTCTGAGCACGTCCCACAAACACCAGTACGCACGTGGTAAGGGTTGTCTGGGTTGAAGGCTTCAGAATCCTCTTGGACACCGGGTCTGGTTTTGTTATTTGGTCTTCCAGGGCCTGGGTCGCCCCGTGGTCCACTGTGTGGTCTTCTTGTGGTAGTTGTAACAATTTGCGTTACCAGTTCTCTTCTTTCCCTCTGGATTTCTGCAAAAAAAAAAAAAATACTGCAAGTTAATTCCTTTATTTGAATAATTGAGGAAGTTCTATGTTTATTAGGGTGAAAAACAAGGGCACCCAAACACAGACATTACTAGATACCACTTCAATTTGTACTGATGATTTTTGTAATAATAAAGGAGGTTTTAGAGTCTTGGGTTAGTAGTTAAACATACAGATAGCCAGAATTCGATTTTATAACACTAACTGAGGCAAACATTGTAAGATAGCTGACAAAAATCCATCCTTAATACCCTGTTTTATTTGCCTGACCTTACTATAGGGGCTGAGAAAGTAAAATACCACTCATTGCCCTAGTCTCCATGGTAATGAGGAGTGCCTAGATTGACATTTCTGTCCAGTGAGACATAAATAGAATATGCTAGTGCAGTTCTGGAAAGGCTTTTGCTTTCTTGGTAAATGGGAACAGACATGGCCTCCTATGTCTTGTCTTCCTTTCTTGAACGTAGGTGTGATATTTGTGTTATGAGAGTCAAGTTGTGACCAGAAGTGATAGGCACAAGGGTGATGAGCCAGCAAGCTATGGGAAGAAAAATGGTAAGCTATAAAGAGATATTATGATATCACTGAGTAGCTGATAATGCCAGAAATGTATCTCCAGACTTCTGGCTATGTGGGAAAAAAATTAAAAAATCAACCTGTATTTGCTGAAACCACTGTTGATCAGATATTCTGTTACAGTCCTGTGCATTCCTAATGGAGTGACTATACATGTATAATACTTTACATTTTGGGGGGGATTTATTATCTTGATTGATTCTTTTAAAAATCCTGTGGAGTAGGAAAAAGCAGATACTTTTTTAATATGGGCATCAGGCTCCAGAAAAGACCAAGATCACAGAATGAACAGCAAGCATAGGAGCTGAAAGTGAGCTTCTCTGACTTCCAACTGAGTGCTCTAGCGTACCACCCCTCCTCAGGCATCCCACAGCATGACCTGCAGCCACTGAGTAATGATGGAAAACACCACACAGCATGGACTCTGATGTCTCTCTGAGCCTGTTTGTTCATCGGTAAAGTGGGGATAATAATAGTATCTAATTCTCAAGGTAGTGATAGAGTTAATGAGCAATTTGTGTGTGTTTTAGCATAGTGTTTAATGTATAACACACACTCAAAAGTTAAGAAATCCTATGTTGTTTATGAGAACTTAGACATGCTTTATAGCCATAGATAGCTTCTTGGTTTCTGAAGCTTGGTTGGAGAGGCAACAGGGAGACCTGGATTCAAATCTCAGCTCCTCTTCTTTTAACTGAATGACCTCAGACAACTTATTTAATCTCTGTGAACCTTAGTTTCTTCATCCATAAGATGGGAATATTAGTAGTTACCCAAATGGTTGTTGGTAAAAATTAAATGAAGCCAAAATGTAAAGCTCTAGAATGCTGCCTAAAACACAGCCAGAGCCCAGCAGACATCAGCTCTCGCCCTTCTCTCTGACCTTGTCTAGCTGCCACTCACGGTGTCTCTGGTAACACAACTGTATGACGCTGATGACCTGCCAGCCTCAAGATCCAACGGTAAGGTGGCTAGACCCCCTGGAGTTGGGGGCTTAGAATTAGGTGGTGGGGAGCCAAGCATCCTTAGAGGAGGTTTTATTTTTGAAAATTTATTCCAAAATATGACTATATTTATGAGAGATTGGAAAAATCCCATTCAAAAAATTTATTCTAAATTATAATTGACAGTATTATATTAGTTGCAGGTGTACAACATAGTGATTCAACATTTATATAAGGGGGGACCCAAAAAACCAGGAATTTATTTATAAAAAATTGTGTATTTATTCTTACATGTTTTAACTTCAGTCACCTTCAAAGTACTCTCCATTTGATGCAATACACCTAGTGAGATGCTTTTATCTTGCTCAGAACAGTTTTTGAACTCATTGACTTTGATGCCTTTTAAGTGCTTCTGCCATTTTTTGTTTCACCTCTTACACATCAGCAAAACATTTCCCTTTGAGGACTTTTTTCATCCAGAGAAACAAAAAAATTTGCTCAGGGTGAGATAGGGTGAATAAGGAGGGTGGAACATGAGGATCATGCCATTTTTGGTCAAAAACTGCTGAACACAGACCAGTGTGGGCACGTGAGCTCATAAATCACCCATCAAGCACTTTGAAAGAGTCTGCAAAAAGAAAAACTTCACTGAAGCCGAGCGCAGCCTCTCACAACCATGCCAGCTGGTACACTGATACAGATAGTTTCCTAGCACATTCACCTAGTGGGGGAAGCCTGTACTGCAAGGGGCCCAGCCTCCAGAAGATAAGTTCGGTTAGGGGGGGTCTGCCCTCTCATACCTTACAAAGTGATCTCCACAATAAATCTAGTAATCTTCTGTCACTGTATATAGTTAATAAATAAAGTCCCTTATTTTCAGTGTCACTTGGTAGTCCATCATATGGCTATACCAACATTGATTGAATCCTTTTCAAATCTGGAGGACACTTAGGTGATTTGCCCTTCTCTGGTGTTGGACGTAATGTGTATAATTCTTGTATGGATCTTGTAGTGATTGTATACTTACGGTGTGATCATGCTGTTGGGCTGGGAGGGGGCACAGCACATCTTGAATGTAGGAAACAAGCTCTTTCCCAAGGTACTCATGCTATTAGTAATCCTGGCACTACCCACAGCACTGTCTTCCCAAACCCACCTCCTCCTTGTCCTACTGTTATATTACCATAGCATCTGTATCTTGCCATATTAATTTTCTTATTTTAATTTTGTGTTTATTGTTGTCTCCAGTTGCTACAATGTAAAACACCTGAGGGCTTGGATTCTTATCTGTTTTGTTCACCAGTGCATTCCAAGTGCTTGGAACAAGTAAATGGCACATAATAAATGTGTTAATAAATGTTGAATGAATGGATGAATGAATGATTGAACTCTCTGGGTAAGAGTCTTGTCCTCAAACAGAAAGTGCTTAGGGAGAGCGATTATCCATGGTAGCAGAGTTGCAAACTTTTGTCCTTGACTGGAAAAGGTGACAAGGTATTGGAGAAGTAGTTCCTGGGTAGTGGAAAGCAAGAAGTCCTGTTCCATGGGGAGGCAGGTGGGGAATTGAAAGCAAGAACCTTGAAAGCAGCCATAGAATCCTGAGTTTCGACTACCCGCTGGGCTGCAGGATGACAACAGCAATTGTCCATTTGGCAGCCCATCTCCAGCTCCCTATAGTTGTGACAGACACTGCTTGTGGTTTTCTTTCCTACTGAGCCTGCATGTGACTTCAGGATCCTTCTTAACCCATTCTCCCAGGCAGCCCTGGCCCGTGGCATATAAATTTAATCCTATTTGTCATGCCTGGGCTGAAAAGTAACCATCTTATTTAAGCTCTGGGACAGAATAAGACTTGTGAACTGTAGGAATAAGTTAGCCGGGGCAGAATCAGGAGTCTGGGCTTTCTAAGCCTGACAATTTCTTTTAAAAGAAATTGTGATAAAATATACATAAAATTTACCACTTTAACAATTTTCAGGGTATAGTTCAGTGGCATAAAGTACATTCATATTGCTAGGTAACCATCTGTCTCCAGAATATTTTTCATCTTGCAAAACTGAAACTCTGTACCCATGAACAATAACAGCCCCTCCCGCACCCCTCACTCCTGCCTGGCTTTCATGCCTATATATATTTTTTATTTCCATGCTGCTCTCTCTTGGTGTTCAGTAAAATCTTTCAGAAAACATAGTGTACCTCCCTGTGCTAGGAGAAAGGCCTATTTTCCACACTTGAGTCGGAGCTACAAAGTGGGCCTTTGGGAGGCCAGACGTGTGACTGTGGTGGAATCAAGAGTCAGAGCAGCCCTGAGGACACGTGGGACGACGACGACGGAAAGAGCCTGGCCTGCAGGGTTCACCTGCCCTTCACCACCTGGAAATAGTTGCAAGGTGTGCTTCAACCTAGCTCAGAACCTCAGGCCCCTCATTCCTTTTCATGGAACTTGGAGGCTGATACTTGAGCCTTGCACTTAAAGAATCTCAATGTATGCCCACAGCAGCTTTTGGCTTTCCTATACTCCTAGGTTTGAACATAATAAAGATTGGGCAGTATCATAACTTCTTACTCCCTTGATTCTATGCTTTAGGAATAAAAAAAAGTAAAATTGGAAAGTGCAAACAACTGAAATGAAGCAGTAGAGCAGAAAGACATGGGAGTATCATCAATAAAACCGGCAGGTACTGCAGTGCCTTCTGACTCCCTGGCCTGCTTCCTGCTACGCTGCTGCTCTGCTCCTTCCTGACAACTTTGGTGGTCCTCCTTCTCCTCTCTGATCTCTCATGCCAGTTACTGAGAGACTGCACCACTGTGCCCTGCGTCCTCATTCATCTTCTGTGTCACAGCTCAGTCCTGTGGAGGGCCGGCCCAGGAACCTCATGCAGACAGAGAAAATACCAAGCATTGTTAAGAGAGTTTACATGTTACCCTGGCTGGTGTGGCTCAGTGGATTGAGCACTGGACTGCTAACCAAATGGTTGCCGGTTTGATTCCCAGTCAGGATACATGCCTGGGTTGCAGGCTAGGTCCCCAGTTGAGGGTGTGTGAGAGGCTACCATACATTGATGTTTCTCTCCCTCTTTCTCCCTCACTTCCCCTCTCTTTAAAAATAAATAAATGAAATCTCCTTTATTAAAAAAAAGAGAATTTAAATGTTACCTTTTGGATATGTTGGTTTAAGCCAGAAAATAGGAAGGTCACCACAGAGTTCTATGACTTTAGAGCTCAAGAAACTGCTGTCCTTCAGGGGCTGGTCTCCAGCCACCCAGATGAGAGAATTTTCTTCATACTTAACAGGCATGATCTTGCCTTCCTGTAAGTGAAGATGAAATGCACTGAGCAAGAGGGTAGTGGAATACGCTGTGTATTAAGATTCATGTGTGGGTAAAAGATTACTCTGCTTTGTAAAACTTAACGAAAATTCTGTGTGTAGGCATATGCGCTCCTCTACACACACGCTTGAAGATTTTAATCTCTTCTCTTTGTAGCTCTCTTCACAATATGCAGCACCTGCTCCTCACGCCTGCCTTGGGAGAGCTGGGATGTGAGAATATACGTGTCCTAAGTAGAAGTGAAAATTACTTGATACCAACTTTGAGCTTTAGGTTAATGTGATATTTTTGATCAAAGATGTTTTTGAGCAAAAGCAATTGAATGGCCCTGGAATCTTACAAAGGATAGAGGAACCCTCCATTTGAAGTGAAAATCCTTTGGGGTTTTATACTGAACAATGGAAAAAGCAAATGATTGGTTCTTTAATGTCTTCAGTTCAAAGTATTATTTAACATAAACCATTTCTACATTTCCCATCTATCACAAAACACATTTCAGATGTTCTTTGCATCAAGCACACCACTGAGATTTCAAAGCTAAACCCCGGATTTTCTTTTGCAGCGTGATGCTGGGAATGATTTGATAACCCAGGAGACAAATTTATTTTGCCAGGTTGTTCCTTTCATGTATTTATTAGTTTGCAATAGTTTGGAGAAATTAAAATATTTTCTCTTTATTTTTAGCTAAAGCAGTACTTCATTTATGCTTTCTCCCCCAGGCTTATGGCTGCATTAGAACAACTCAAAGTTATTGGAGAAGCAAACACTCAGGTAACCCACTTATTTATCTTAAATTAAGTGGCTCCATCCAGGAAATGAATGCTCTTTTGGTATAATAGCTTTTTAAAGTTATACAAAACTGATGAAAAATTCATAAGAGCAAGCAGTGCATAAATCTGCCCCATCATAATCTAAAGTGTGTGGGGATAGAGTGGGGTGATAAGGATAATGCCTATCTATGCATCCTGTGAGCTAGGATGCTCATGAGCATGTGGCACATGCTTTCAGTTGCCTACCCAATCTCGTTTCTCCCTCCCTTTCCTTGCAACACAGTCCTGCTTTTGTTTGGAGCAGCAATGTGCCTGGTCCCAGGAAAGACATTTGCTTTCTCAGACTCTCCAGAAGCTATGGGTGCCTGTGTGACCAGTTTTAGACATGAGGTCCATGATGAAGGACGTTGGGGAGCTGAGAAGCCTTCTGCTTTTCCTGATCAAAGGGAAGTCATGGTTGGCACTGCTCAGCCTCTTCCTGACTTCCTTACTTGAATGTATGGTTGACATTAGGAGCTGGAAGGAAAGGCCAAAAAAGTCAGAGATGCTGGAAACTGAGCAAATGCCTGTAGCTGCCTACCTTTACCTTGCTTATTGTGGAGAAAACAGAGCCTTATTTGTTTGTCACTCTGAGAGTAGTTTTCTGTTACTGACAGCCCAACACATTCTTGATTTACACAAACATAGTGTCTGAATGGGGTTTTGTCCACCAGAGGATCCACCATGTACAATATAAACAACTGAAACCCAAGAAAAATAATCCACTCCTATGGCCTAAGAAAAGAATCAGATGCAGACAAAGATTTAAATACAAAGTATTCACCACAGGGAATTATTTCTGTATTCAAAAAATTATTTTGAATCATTATTTTAATTGGTGAAAAATTTAAGATACCTGAGTATTCAAGAACAACTTTTAAAATTATAATCATATATAATACATATAATACGCCCATTCTAATCTATGTTTTAGAAGAACTAAAGTTAAATGAAAATGAGAATGTACAATACAAAAATTCAGTTATGAAAAGAATATCATGCATATTTACACATAAAGAAAATTCACCAAAATGCTAACATTAGCTACCTGTGGATTATGCAATTGTGAGTGATTTTCTTCTCTGTTCTTGTACGCATTTCCCAAATTTTCTACAATGACAAAGTACTGTTTTTAAAAATGAGAAAAAATGTTTTTTTTTAATTTGTTTTTAAGAAACTCAGAATATGTACTGCAAACATATGACTAGCTCTTGGTCAGCTCTGAGTGGGGAGCTGGTGCTTGAGGAAGGCAGGAGAGAATGGGTTCCCTGTCTACTTACAGGGATGATGTCAAGAATTACAGTTCACCAACAGCTTTGTAACTGAAACTGAGTGATATGACTAAAGTAAAATATAACAAAGGACACTGAAATGGAGGACGGGATGTCAGTGACCAGAGGGGAGAGGGGAGGGAATTTCAGGGGAGAAGGGAAGGGTTTATAGGAACAAATATAGAGGACACATGGACAAAACTACGGGGCTTGGAAATGGAAGGGAGGAGGGGAGGGATGGGTGGGTGGGCTGGAATGGGAATAAAAGATAGAAACTGTACTGAATAATCTAAAATAAAAAAATAAAAAAAATTTAAAAAAATGGTGATGCAGTAACAGCAGGTCAAAGGTCAGGACAAAGGGGATCTGGGTCTCCTTGTTACACTTTGTACTGTGGATTCACAGTGAGAGAGCATGGCCTTCCGCTCTGAAGGGCACAGCTCCTGAGGAGCAAACTGGAACAGGATCAGCGGAGATGACTGGAGCCATGAAGGTCTGGAACCTTCTCATAGGACGAATGGCTGGGGAAACTGGGAGTAGGAAAGAAACTCACCGGTTTGTTTTTAGCTTTTGTTTTGTTTTGTGTTTTGAAATACTTCCCACTGCTGTTCCTATGAGGGCAAACAATTAGGCAGTTTCCAGGCACCTTTGCTTACCTTTACTTTTCCTCATGTGCCTTGAGGGAGCTGATGCTGCCTTTGCCTCCCTCTCAGGGAGACAGGAAAGACCAGAGGTGATCATAATAAAATTAATAATTATAGCAGCAGCCATCTACTCATTATCTAGCAGGTTCCAGGGCCATGGGGACAATATGTATACCCCTAGTTTGTAGATGACAAAGCTGAGGCTCACAGAGTTGAAGCCACATCCACAAACAGTGTCAGAGCTGGAATTTGAACCTACATTTTTCTGACTCCAAAGTCCATTTTCTTTCCACCAGATGCTGCCACAACTCAGATGGAAGACAATAATGAATATGACCATTTTGTAAGCCCTAAAGTATCAAATAAATGTAAGATATTATTGTTAAATGTGTCTTTAGAACTCTGTGCAATTCTTAAAATAAATGTTTATAAAATCAAGCTCAAAAGCAAGTTATTAATAATAAATGGGAGACTCATGCTTTTTAAAAAAACTCACAAATTTGACACATAGGAGAAAAATTTGATATATGTTGAGTAGCTAGCTTCATTGGGTTGAACTTGAACCAATGGGAAAAAATTGTAGAGAGGGAGCCATCTCAGCTCAGTGTAGGGCAGAACATTTAGAACTACCTCCCATGAAGTTGCCAGACACACAGGTAAGGGAGCAAGATGCCCTACGGCAACTTTCCCAGCAGAGGCTGGGTACAAAGCTGTCGGGGATTTTCAGGAGAAATTCCCACACTGAGTGGAACTGAGGCTTAGCACTCTCCCACGACCCCTCTAACTCAAAGTCCTCTCTGTTGTTCTCGTCACTGATCAGGGAGTTCCCTGTCCTCAGGCAAATATAGGCCATGTGAGACCAAGCCCTTTAAGTACTTTAAAATATGGTTTTCCAAAACCTTTAAATATGCTACATCATGTAAGAATGATCGTTTAGTAACAACCAGAAGGGCCAAAATAGTTTAAATTCCTTTAGTAGAGAAGAACTAGAATTTATGTTCTGGTCTCAAACCTATCCAGAAACTGGAGACAGAAAGGGCTGTGCCTCCAAACAACATCTGCCATACCCCCTCGCTGTCTGGAGCCTGCTGGTACCCACCAGTTCCGCGGTGATGCTCTGCTTGGCCATGGTGCCCACCTCAGGAACGCGAGCCTTCACCTGTGCTTTGATATAGCACTTCTCCCCTCCAGCAAAACGAATTCCTGTGATACCCTGGGAAATGAAATAAATGTTCATCCATCCATTTATCCATCCATTCATTTCTTCAATGTATTGAGTATCTACTGCAAGCCAGGCACTGTTCCAGGTACTGGGTGTAGGGATGAACAAAATAGATGGAATCTGCCATCCTGGAGCACAACTTTTAGCGTTATTAACCAAAAATTAAAAATTGAGATAAAGTCAGGTGGTGCTAACTGCTATGGAGAACATAAATCAGAGAGGGAGATGGGAATGATCAGGGATGGTGCTTTTGTCATTGTGGTCAGGGGAGGCTTCTCCCAGGGGTGGCATTTGAGCTGTGACAGAGTATGTTAACTGCTCCATCTCTCCCTCAAGCTCAGGTGGAGAGCTGTCGCTGCCATGTCGCTCTCTCTGACCATCCCAGGTAAGGGAGCTCCTTTTCCTCTGACATCCATAAGACCCCGCCCCCCAATGTCTTTATTTCTCCTTGAGCTCTTAGTTCTCAGTGTCCGGCTGGTAGTACCTTGTGAATGTTTGCTCAGTTATGAGCTTCTTGAGACCACTATCTGAACTTTTTACTTTTTGGTGATCCCACAAAGATTCTTAAACAATGTTAGTCCAGTGAATTAATTCCATAAATTGAGATTTTTCCTAAATTACCAAGCTGAGTAAATTGTAAAGCTTTCTACAACACCAGGAGCTGAACTTTGCTCCAAGGCCTTACCCAAGCAAGGATGTGGATGATTTGTTTATGTCCCCTGTGAGAAGGAAAGTGTGTCTTCTCTCATCCACCTGGGGATGAGCCTCAAAGGGATGCTCAGCCTCAGGCTCCAGCCTTGGGTGACAGCCCAGTGCTGATTCTGCTCCTGGAGCCCGTCAGGCACTGCAGGGGGTTCTGGCCCCGGAGGGTCCATGTTCACCCTGCTGGTTAGCGTCATGGCTAGTGAGTGGCCAAAAGAGTGTTAAAGGTCTACAAATTTTATGCCATAATAAGGCACACAACAACACAAATCTGGATATCTCAACTTGTCAATATTCTGTTGAGTTGAGACAAATGTCAGGAAGCTAAGAACCTATTCCAATGCCAATGCCAAGGAGTGGGGAAAGAAAAGCATTTAGAGATCCAGGGGTTCTGGCTTGGGATTCAGCCATCTTAAATGAATAAATAAGTAGAGTGTAAATCATGTGTGAGAATACTCATGGAAAGTTATACCATCTCAGAATCTTTTATAAGCGGGCAGGTGATGGACAGGAGAGCAGAGAAGTAAAGGCTTATTCTTCCTGAAGCTCCTAATGGATTTGCCTTGCAGCCTAATTGGCCGTGCACACACAAGTGACACATTTCACTTATTTCTCCCAGTGACACCTCTCACCCAGAGAGAGGTGGTGGCATTATGCCCACTTTACAGAGGTAACTGTAGAGGTTTCTGACTCACTGCACCAATGTCACCTGGAAGGAATTTAAAAACACAAAAACACAAATGCAGGGGCCTCTCCCCAGAGATTTCCATGTAAATGGCCAGGGGAAGTGCTCAGACACTGTTATACTTAAAAGCTCCCGTGTGTTTATAATGTGCAGCCAGCTTGAGGACCGCCAGTTTCAGGGGAAAGGAACTTGTACAGGGTAATAAAGTTTTAAATGACCAAAACAGTCTGCTATAGACTGAAGGTTCATGTCCTCCCCAAATTCATATGTGTTTCAACATATGTGTTGGTATTTAGAGGTGGTGTCTTTGGGAGGCAATTAAGTCATAAGGGTAAAGCCCTCATGAATGGTATTAGTGCCCTTACAAAAGGGATCCCAGAGAGCTCCCTCGTCTCTTGTGTTATGTGAGGACACAGTGAGAAAAGACAGGCCTCTATGAATGAGAAAGAGGGCCCTTCTAGTCACCCACTCTGCCAGGGCCTTAATCTTGAACTTTCGAGCTTCCAGAACTGTGAGAAACAAATTTCTGTTTAGAAGTCTAGTCTGTGGTAATTTGTTACAGCAGCTTGAGTGAACCAAGACACAGTCTTTAGATCCAAGTTTCTTCTATACCAGTGGTTCACACTTTCCCTTCATCAAATGCACCAGGAAGGCTTGTTCAGTGAGACGTGAGACACAGTGTTGGGTCCCACCCCCAGGATTTCTGATTCGGTGGGTCTGGAGTGAGGGCTAACCTGTACTTCTAACAAGCTCTTAGGTGCTGCTGGTCTAAGGAATACACTCTGACAACCACTGCTCTCTACGGGGCTATGTCCTGAAGCTCTATGCTCTTATTCTGCATGTAAATCTAGGGTTTATGGTTTGAAAAACAGAAGGCAGGGATGGGAGATTATTGCCCCTATCACAGATGTGATCTGTTCTTTTACTTCAAATCCTCATGTCCTTTGAATGTGAGATGCAAGGAAGGAAACACCGTATAACAATTACCATATCCCCAAAGGAGAGAGTTGACTCTACTGAAGGATTCACAGCCTGGATTGTGAATTGAGTATTGAGTTAGTTCTGTCTGCACAGTGCAAAGAGGACTAGAACACCCTAGGAATGGGTCCTGTAGGAAAGAGTTCACACATAATAACCACCACGTCTAGCTACAGATCCATTTCAAGCAGCCAGATATATTAAGAGATTAAACAAAGGGAACAAAAAGCAGAAGAATGTCAAGCAAATCTTTTGTTTTTATAAACAAATTAGGCCTTGAAAGCTGGTGATAGTGAAATTTGCTCACAAAGATAATGAGTGAAGAGTCCAATGACCTAACATTCTTTTAAGAGTTAGTAATCTCATTTTAGCCACATATTTTTTCTTTCTAGGGGATCTCATCTATTTCTGTGGCTTAATCCAGAAGTTCCCAAGAAGGGCAAGGGGTCCTATCCCCAGGGGGGCACTCCTGAAATCTCTGAGGGAGTTTTTGTTGTCACAGAGATTGGTGGCTGTCCTGGTCTTTAGTGGTCATGACTCAAGGATGCTCATCCCAATTAGCCTGGGAACGTCCTGAAGAACCAAGAGCCTTGGGTGAAAAACCTGATTGGAAGTACCTGTGCCTAGAACCTAACATGGTTTCACATAAAAACACAAAGTGATTTTGGGCACAGTTTTAATGTACAATGATTTTCCTAGGAAGGCAATTACTGTGAAAATGGAGAGGCAATGGCCCTTTTGTTCACTGTTTGAAAAAATTACTCAGTATATAATTTGCCAACACACACTGAGGTTTGTCTGTATTTTCAGCTGTGCCACTGACAGCAATTCAACCTTGCGAGCAAAAATATAACTTTCATTTTATTTTTCTTTTATGTTATAGTTGGGGGCCATACTGAGTTTTGAAATCAATAACCTACCTACTAGATAGATTATGCTATCTTTTATTCCCCTCTAGCTTTTTAAATAAAAAATTTCAAATATATACACAGTTGAAATAATTGTATAGTGAACACCCATATATAACCCACCAGTTTATTCTATTTTGACTTTTAACCAAGATTTTTGTTATATAAAGGGGTCATTAGGTCTGAGAGGATTGGTATAAACCAACAACACTGGTGCTTTCGAGGGTATAACTTTCTAGAATGTAACTCATACACTATGCACAAACCCAGGTTTTGTACTCCTCAGGGTACTGACAAAGACTCCTCATCCCAACTCTTGTCAGGCTCCTCTGAATCCTCTTGTCAACCAGGCCCTGACCTTGTGCTCTGTCTTGGCCTGCTTCTTCCAATTTTGCAAGAATCCTGCTGAGTCAGCTTGGTCTGACAACCCTCAATATCTGATCACCCTGGCCTACCTTCCCTTAGCAAAAATCCTGCTAGGTCAGTTTAGTAAAGAACTGCTCTACCTCTTAGAAATTTTCCATCTACCAGCACTCCCAGTCTGGCTATAACACCCCATTTTTCTTTATTGTATTCCGAGCTGAGCCCAGTCTCTCTCCTCTACTACAAAACCCCACGGCAATAACTCTTCTTGAATAAAACCTGCTTTACCTTTTTTAACAAGTGTCCTGAATCATTTTTTCTTTAACAATGTAGAACCTGGAGCCCTTTGTTTGGTGTTATTCCCTCTCAGAATGTTCTTTTTTCCATCAGTTCTACTAACATCTTGGTGGGGTCCTAGGTTAACAGGGGAGACTGTTCACTTACAATTCAGAAACTTTTCTAATCTGGTCCCACCTGCATCCCCATCCTCTCCCCCACCTTCAGCCACATTGGACTACTTATAACTCCAGAGCAGGCCTGTGAATTTGTACTCAGTGTTCTTTCCCGGGCTTGAGAAAGCCCGACCCCTACTTTTCTGCAGGTTGAAATCCCAATTCTTCAAGACCTGATTCAACTGTCACCCCCTCTGTAAAACCTTCTCCAACTCCCTATTCAGTGGCAATGGCTTCCCTCTGTGCTCGCAGCACTCTGTCCACACTCCGCCAGTGCATGCATGTCCCGGCTGACCTGAGCCACTTCTGTGTGAATGTCTGCCCCCTGGCCTGGACTGGGAGGTCCTTGAGAGGGGGAGCAGGTGCGTCGGTCATCTTTGCATCCCGCATGCTATCACCATTCCTTGCACACATTATACCCCAATAAATGCTTCTTGAATTTGATTTAAAATATAGGGGAATTATGCAGTTACCATAGTGGCAGATTCACATGTTTTCAAAGTCCAGGCTTGTTTAAACCCATAACAGGTTCTATCCATAAGAAAGATCCACCAGTTCTGACTTAGAGAATGTGGAAGCTATCAAAGAGAATTGATCAGTTTATAAAACATTTGTGGCCCTTTTGGCTTAGGAGAACAAAACACAGTCAATACCATTATTAGAACAAATGATTATAAAACAGATATATAGGCTTGGGATTAAAATACTTTAAAACTATATTTATTCATCTGTGTAGCTACCTTTGCATATCTTGGTATTTTGGCACATTATAGGTATTCAATTTTGTTTTGGATTGAATGATATGTGTGTGGGAGTCACATTTTATAATTTTATATTGAGCAATACAAAGAAAACTTCTTTTACCTTGTTTTGCATCTTGCAGTAAAAACTTTTAATAGGTCCAGAGAAATCATCCTTGTGCATTGACCAGAACCATTTGCAAAGCAATGACTAACTGAAATGCAGCTGGGCACATATAGGGCTGCAGAGCCCATCCCCAGGGTGGAGTCCACTCTGAACATAGTCAGTAGTCAGTCCTCCTCCTTATCAAATAATGTCTACCATCACCATGGCTCTAACATTAGCATCTACTCGGTATTTAAAGGGTCTATGAAGTGTGTCTTGGTATCAACAAGGGAGTTCTTTCATTCAAATGAAAAGCATCTCCAGTTTTTCTCCTTAATCAAAAGAAGACGGGACATGAGATGTTTGTGGGCCAATAAATGCTCAGAAAGACATTATTTTCAAGTGCCTTTTTTTCATTATGAAGGCTCACCTACTCCAGCTACAGGTTTAACAGGAGAGCACAAATAGTGATACCTCTTGCTTATCTAAGAGTACGAGAGAGAAGAAAATATTTATGTTGGCCAACAGGAAAGTAGGCCTGGAGTGACATTTGGTTTGCTGATGAACACTGAAGCATGGAGGCTTAGCTTAATGTCTCAAATTGCCTGTAAACTGAATTTTTGAAAACAAACATGTTTACCTTTTTCAAAGGAGACTAGAATATATCCATAATAGGCAGTAGTCAGAAAACATATGCTGTAATGGGGGGTTTTCTCCACACTAATTTTCTAGGTTATATGAGAAACCTAAAACATTGAGAAAAGTATATAAATAGGTGCTAACTGTATTTGATAAGATTATTAGGTCACTCAAATCCCCCTCCTCTCTGTAAATTCAAAAACAGACTTTGTAGCACTCTCAGATAGTTTATTTTATTAATTGTGTTATAGAAATCTGTTTGGAAAGAAATAGCTCTTTCATGTCTTTCTGCCAAGACTTTATATGGTTCCAAGAGCCTGTTCTTTTCAATGCCAAGGTGTTGTTTATCTCATTTTGAAAATATTAAAAACAAAGAGTGATCCTTTTTCAGAGAGAATCTGCTGCATGACATATGTGGAGCAGCGGCGCTGTGATTGGCCGTAAAAAACAGTTACCATTTGGATATGAGTCAGAGATGCTGCTTCTCTTTGAATTAGAAATGTCTCCCAGGCTTGCCTAGTTAAACTCTCTAAATGCAGGAAATATACTTACGTTCTGGAAATCATTAATTTCAATTGCTTCTTCAGCTCCACTTCCCATTTTAAAGGTCTCCAAGTTGTTCCCAGCATCTATTTCCATGGACCCATCTTGTAGTTTCCCATTGATACTCATGGTGTAATGGACATTGTAAATCTGGAAATGAATATAAGAGTAGTGACACTTTCCTTTTAAAGCAATTCAAGGATTATCTTTCGACATGCAGTGTATAAGGTGACTTTCATATTTGTCAGAGGTACACTGAGTCATCCCTGAGATCAATATATTGTTATATGAGAACTTCATCCATGTACCAATCACTTGATACAATGATTTCTTTCGAAGTACCTCAAAAAATAAAAGTAAAACATTTGATATTCTCTGATACTAATTCAAATAGCTCAGGTATTCTCAATCCTGGCTGTGTATAGAAGCATCTGAGTGGAATCTTCAGCTACCATGGCTGGGTTTTCAGTCAAATCGGAACCTACAGGTTTGGAGCTTGAGCATAGATCTTTCTTTTTTTTGAAAAGGACAATTCTTCCCTGGCTGGTGTGGCTCAGTGGACTGAATGCTGGCCTGCAAACCAAAGGGTCACAGGTTAGATTTCCAATCAGGGAACATGCCTGGGTTGCCCCCCAGGTCCCCAGTAGAGGGCGTGTGAGAGGCAATCAGTCCATGTATCTCTTGCACATCGATGTTTCTCTCCCTCTCTTTCTTCCTTCCTTTCCTTCTCTCTAAAAATAAGTAAATACATTTTTTTTTTTTGAAAAAGGACAATTCTACCATGCAGCCAGAGTTGAGCTCTGTTGATGGATAAGTGGAAATCGATGAGGCAGAGGGTTAACTGGGCTATTAACTGAACAAGTCTGCAGAGGCACCTTGATTTGAAAGGTTTTAAAAACCTTTTGGTTAAGATTTGGCATGAATGTGGTGTATAGTAAGTACTGCAGACAGGGCTGGGATTTGCCTGACATAAAACAGCATTTGCAGAAAGCAAGGTCAATGTGCACATCTGTTTCAGCTCAGAATGGGAGTTACTCATTTTAATGACTCTGTGGGACAGGCATGGGGTTGTAGGGCATTTGTTATGAGATGTGTAGGGTGAGAAGAGAGAGAAACTTGGCACTGTAGAAGGGCACTGGTCCAGGAATCAGAAAGACAGGTGGCTGTACTGCTTGTCCCTGGGTCTTGGGAGTGGCTTTGAGTATAAAATGAAGAAGTTGGATCTCAGAGGTGGTTTTTCATTTATGTCTTTAAAGACAGACGTGGTCCAGAGATGAAGGTGACAGAACAGGTAGGACTGTGAGTCTCCTTTCTCCCGTCCATCTACAATTTAAGCAGAGTGGTTCAGCTTCTGTTTTACATATTGGATTTCTGAGTAAAATCTTAAGAACTATTCTTCCATTAAATACATTTTTTAAAAAGTTTACCACTAAATTAGATGGTCCAAAGCACTCTCTTGGTTTAGACATCTTGTTGGTACTCTAGTTCAAACACTTATCCACACCCTGCTCCTGCTCAGGGTGCTGCTGCCCTGCTAGAACTTTCTCTGGGTTGTGGAATATAGGAGGGCTCTTTTCTTATTTTTTCTGACTTAGAGGTATATATATCTTACATATTATATATGTCATATGATATGTAATATATACATTCTTTAAAGGGGATAGAATAGGAACTGATGAAAGACATTTACTCCTTAGTGTCAGGATGGTAGGTCAGAACCACAAATAGCTCAGTTTTCTTTCAAGTCTGATTTCCTCCCTCATTATGAAGAATGCAACATGGATACACACTGGATAAGGATCTGTAGTTACTGGATCATTACTTGTAGAAAGCTCATTATTATAAGACCCACAGGGCATGATTTTATATTTCTTCAGTGGAGATGTTAGAAATGGCTTTGCTAGCCAGCACCCTTTCAGACCTCAGCCTTCCTTCAGCAGAACAGAAGATAACTGGCATGCCAGCTCAGCTCCACTATGTCTCAGCGCCCCTCCGTCCCTCCTTCTGCTGAACTTCGGTTCCTGCAGTACACCATCTCCCGAGCTAGACTGAGTCTCAGGTCCACTTCTAGGGGTTCTGATTTAGAGCTGGAGCAGAGCCCACCAACCTGGTTTCACTTTGTGATGCAGGTTGTCTGTATGATCAGCCCAGTTAGAGAAACCTGTTTTCTTTGGCTGAGCCAGTGCTTTCTGCGGGGAAGGTTTAGAGAGCAGACTCTGTTTTGTCCCTGTGCTCCCTGAGCAGCTCCTATTCACATGGGTAATTATGACTGTCAATGGGAGCTTGGCAGACAACACTCACGTGAGTTCCCACTGGCTTGGGTCCTGAACTCAGGCTACAAGAGGCTTTTTGGGGGGTGGGGATAGCATAAGCTTTCACAACTGAAGCAATGCAAAATTTAAGAAATTAACAGTTTCCACCTTTTTAGTGGGTCTAAAGCAGACAAGATGGTGACACTAGGAGAATGGCTTATGATCCTAATTTCACTTTCCTTTACCACCACCTGTTGTTACCTTCCTCCCAGCAAAAGCTCCCTGACTATGAATGGGTATTGCATCCTTTCTACTGTAGCTCCATACTGTCTTTTATAAGCAGTGTATAGCCTGCATGGGTAGCAGTGGGAGGTCTGCACCCTCCTGAAGCGATGGGGGCAGTGGTGGTAAACAGACTGAAATGATTTCCAAAGTATGAACCCGGAGCTCAGAAGGAGGCTGGGCTGATGGAGCAGTAATCACATTATTTCCTCTAAAGTGATGGAGCTGCTGGCACCTAAGGCTATTTCCATCCAAGTACAGTGAAGTTATTATTTGTCAAAATTCTGTTCAACGTTGTATCTTTTACAGCCAAGGATATTTGCTAATGAGTTCCTAATAAAGCCTGGATTCTCTAAGATTAATTACATAATGTTTAGAAAAATCAGTCTGAGAAGAAAGGCCCCCAGCAATGAACTCACCCCTACCCCACAGGAGAGGTCACCAGTTACCTCATATTGGTGAGAATTTCCCATATTTCAATGCCTTGTCCCATGTGCAATAATGTGGCTGAAACATGGCCTCAATACTTGAGCCCAGTCACTCATCCCCAATTATTAGCACTTGGACATTTCGTAGTCCTCCAGCTGACTTCGGTAAACCTGTCCTCAGGGGATTTACCCATATGGAAGGGGTAGGAGGTGAATTACAGCTGGTTCAGCCAATATAGAGGAGCAGAGCCATGGATGACCCCCAAAGAGTAGGTGGTCCATTTGGCTGGGGATGCCTTTCTGTTTGACAGACACTTACCTCTTTTGATTATGTTTTGTTTGGGCTACTCAGACTTGTAGCAGACCTGTGCATGTGCTAGGCATATATGGTGCCAAATTTGCACTATTTGGTATTTTATGATTTGTTTTACAGACTTAAGTAATATGGGTCAGCACTGAATATTTTGGAAGTTAAATTAAAACAAACTGTCACAGTGTTCTTCATTCTCCTTCCTATATAGGAAATAGCAATATCTTTGATTGTTGGCAATAAAATGTGATTCACTATTCCTCCATATTCTTAGAATTTAATACTGCTTTCTTGAACCAGTTAACCAACCATCTTGTGGGAAAGTAAAAGATATGAAAAAAGAAAGCCTGGCTATTCAGTTTGATATTTCAATCCCTCTTTTTAGAAGCTTGTCAATTAGCTGTATTTACCTTGAATAATTAAACGCCAAAGGGTAGTCATTTTAATATATATCATGACCAAAATCTTTACCCCCCAAAAATAAATAGCGAGGCTATTTTTATACCCAAGTTACTTGTAGTGCTGAGGTTTTGTTGTCTAAAAGATAGCATTCACATTCTATTACCATACAATTTCCCAAGGGATGACAATCTAAACCCTGCTATTAATGGAGATGTAGATATTGAAATTGTTCCCATGTTCAGTTACTGCTTTCAAATATGAGCATCTGGCCCAGATTCCATATTTAAAATACAAATACATTAAGGCACTTTTCAAATATACACAAAATACTGTGCAATTCTGATCTTACAAATCAGTGCTTGTAAATTTGATATAGTCTCTAAAACAGATTCAACACTAAATGGCATGCTTATCTACATTAAGCATTTGAGTTAAAAATACAAATTAGGCAGTGACTGCAGAAAATGTTATGTGTAAAATGGCTGAATTGCTTTCAGCACCATTTTCTCTAAGCACTGGCATTCGTTCATGCTTTGAATTTCCTGGGTGGGGGGACGGGGCGGGAAACAGCAGTCATAGATCCTCTGAGGATAGTGATTAAGAAACAGCCCTTTGTGTGTATCCCAGAGATGGAATTCTTTTCCATTAGTCCAAATAAGCTTATACCAGGCCTAACAATGGTCATCAAGATAAAACGCCCCCCTTTCCATAGGTGAACAAAGTTCAGAGTATTTAGAGAACACACTGGAATCCTGCCCAGTCAGGTTAGAAGCACTTTCTATACTCCTTGAGGGCCCATAGAGCTTTACAATAAATAGTTGCAAAGAAAGAAGTAGGACAGGAGTTAGCAAAACATTTACCATTAAATCACATGTGACTAGGCCAGAAGGGATTTTTAAAGAGATTTCTCACTTTTAAGGAAGTTATCCCCCTCCCCACCTCTTAGAACAGGAGAAAAATGATCATTACCGAATAGGTCACATGCAAAAAAATAAGCAAACAAAAACTTCTGGAAGGGTAAATTCCTTCCCAACACTGGGTCTAGATACTTTTTCACTACCTTTGTCCCAGGTTCTTAAATTCACAGCCTTTCTCAGATGAGAGAAGCCTTAGAGTTCATTTAGTTCCATGTCTTCCCTGAGAATGAGTAAACTGAAGCTAGAGAGATGACATGCCTTATCGAAGGTCACAGAACTGCTCAGGGGAAGCGCTCGGCTGAGATCTGCGGAAAAGTGCTTTCCTTGAACCCTCCACTGCATTTTCCCTCTACTTTGCCACTCTGCATTTTAATATTGTCCCTTAAAACCCTGACTTGCTTTTCTACAGTGTCCTGTGAACCAAAAGCAGCTCAGTGGAGGGAGGAAGCAGCGAGTTGGAAGGAAGAAGGCAGAAAGTGCCCAGGAAGGCCCCGGCAGGAAGCAGATGCGGGGGCAGGAAGGCCCGCCAGCAGCCCAGAATGCGCCCCCCCCTCTCCCCCGCCACCCCTTGTGCGCACGCTTGCGGTCTAGCGCTCTGGCTCCACCTAACGGGCAACAGGCGAGTGACAGGGAGAACCCAACATACCAGGTGCTCCTCTGGGTCCTGCGTACCGCCCAGCACTGTGCAACCTCCCTGGACTTACCTGATTGTCACTCCCTTTCCAGAAGTAGAAGGCCCCGATGGCCCCAAAGAGCAGCAGCATCGCCCCTGAAATGAGGACCACAGCTCCGACCTTCAGCAGTCGTGCGGGGCTGGAGGGCTTCACGGTCACTGTGGTGTACGCCTGCTGGTGGGGACCGGACGGGACAGGTCATGTCTGTGCCCGTACTCCGCGATCTTGCGCAGCGCCCCAGGGACTAGGGGTGGGGGTGGGAAAGGCTCGCCCTGAATTCCTTTGGGCTCCTCCTTTCTCCGAGCTCCCTCTCACAGGTCCCTGGCGCTCAGGCGTGGATGTACTTTTCACGGTGCAGGGCCATTGCCCTGTTGATCTGCACTCCTCGCCGGCCACAGGACGGCCCCTCCTGACTCTCTTTCCACCCTGCCCTTCATACCTTTCTGTGGAGCTGGTGGCTCCTGTACACTATCACACGTGGGGCATCACCCTCTACATTTGG
The DNA here is from genome assembly GCA_028533065.1 of Trachops cirrhosus. Lineage (NCBI taxonomy): Eukaryota > Metazoa > Chordata > Mammalia > Chiroptera > Phyllostomidae > Trachops > Trachops cirrhosus. Next base: position 38,214,918 of record CM052548.1, on the reverse strand, counting down.
GTACCCGATTTGCTCTCACCTCCCTCATTCGGTGGCGCAAATTCCTGACGCCGCAGAGTGGATCCAGACCCTTACTCGAAGCCTTGGCCCTGCGTGTGGACCAGCCCTGCAGCTGGACTGGAGATCCCTGGCGGTACTCACCCGGGGACTGCAAAGCTCGACGTCGTCAGGCCCTACCAAGGCGATAGGAACTTTGTCAGAGGTCTCTGTCATGGCTGCGGCCGAAGGAGCAAGACACTGGGAGGCTCCGTGGACGCCGTAGGTTCTGTCTTGCGGCCCCGACGTGCGGGGCTTTTCAACTCCTCACAAGCCCTCCTTACACACAGTGCCCTGCTCCGCCTGGGCCAGCCCAGCGGTCCCCACCCCTTCCAGAGCCTCACTTCTCTCCTCCCTTTCCTCTCTAGCTCAGAGCAGCAGTGTAAGCTTGTCCTACACTCAGGACACACCTTCTCTCGTTCTTGTCTACTGACCACCCTCTCTCCGTGGCCCCCACCACGATAAAAACATCCTAGTAAACCTAAATGTGTCAGGGGTGGGGGTCAGGTGAGGTGGGTGGGTAGACCAGGATGCTGAGTCCTGTGACCCCAAGAAATGCTAAATAGTCAGGACTCTTTCTACAATCCAAGGATCTCTTAAAGTGTCAGAGGACTCTGCTGTGACACCTGGCTGGAGGCCCATTTCCTACAGTTTCTTTCTTGGGGAGCTGGTAGAACAGGACAGGGAGGAGAGCAGGGTCATGTAGGTGGACAGGGACAATGGCCAAAGTTTGTCAGGTTTACATTAGCCCAGAACTCCTGGATGGCCCCTGGGACTAGAGCATCTTAGAGATGGCCCCTTGACACCAGTTTTTGTAGGAGGTTTAGGAGGAGGGTACAGCGGCAGAAAAAATGAAAGCCAAGCAGAAATGTCTGGAGGGAAGGAGTTGGGGAGACCAGAATACGAATGCATTCTGATTGGTTGACAAAGTTAAACAAACAAAAAACAGTGGTAGCTCCCAACACCTTAACACTAATATGTCCAAAAGAATAACTGGAACATATATACACATACATTTTTAAGTTGTTCTGGCTGGACTAACTAATAATCAAATTAACATGAGGCAGATTAAGAGGAAAATAACCAAATTTTTTTATGTATATATACATGGGGTTTCCATAAGAATACTAGACCCAAAAACAGATGGGGAAGTTGAGGCTAATATGCCATCTTGAGCTAAAGAGGTGTGTGGGGAGGTGGTGGCTGGTGGGGATGGTGTTGTTGTTTGTGACTTCAAAGGGCAGGAAGGCAATTCACATGAAGATGGAAAGTTAAATATTTGTAAACACACATTTGCTGTGCCATCTTTAACAATGGGACACAGAGAGGGCTTAATTAAAAGGGTCTTTTTTAAAAATTTTTTATTTTAGTTTATTCATTACAGTTTCTATCCTTTATTCCCATTCCAGCCCACCCACCCACCCATTCCTCCCCTCCTCCCTCCCCTTTCTAACCACCCTAGTTTAGTCCATGTATCCTATATATTTGTTCCTGTAAACCATTCCCTTCTCCCCTGGAATTCCCTCCCCTCTCCCCTCTGGTCCCTGACTACCTGTCCTCTATTTCAGTGTCTTTTGTTATATTTCATTTGTTTCTTTGTTTTGTAATTTAGGTTCCTGTTAATGGCGAGATCATTTGGTATTTGTCTTTCACTGCCTGACTTATTTCACTTAGCATAATGCTTTCCAACTCCAT
>CM052548.1:38187230-38212687 GCA_028533065.1 Trachops cirrhosus | reverse complement strand
ATGGAACTTCCTGATAATCATTGCCTTGAACTCAGAATCTGATAGTTGTGTTGCCTCTATTTCATTTAGCATTCTTTCTGGGGCTTCCTCCTTTCCCTTCATTTGGGGATTGTTTCTTTGTTTTCTCATTGTTCATGAGACTCTTCTTGCTAGTCTCAGCTTCTTAAATTGATCTGTTCTGGCTCCCTGGTTTATGGTGTGAACTTCTGTTGTAGAGTACCTGTGAGGTTCAGTGGTATAGTCTCCTTTTGGTATCCAGGTGTTCACAGTTTCTACCTACCATTTTTTGTGATCATTTGGAGGGGTAAGGCAAAATTATTTAAGACAGCAAGAGAGAATTCTATGATATTTACAGTAGCAGCCAGTAGAGAGGAGACAGGATATCCTTTCGCTGTGTATTGTGTTAACTGTGATCTTTCACCCCACTAGCCACTTTTTAGAAAGGATGTAAAGAAGATAAGACTCTTGTTGGGCAGGAAAGGATTGTGAGTTGGCTGTAGAAAACAGTGAGGATGTGGGAAGTCAGATTCTGAGGTAGGGTGAGAGTAAAGAGTAGTAAATAAGTTAGTGTGTGAGAGAATAGAATTAACCACTACAGTAATAGAGTTCAGGAATCTGTGAAGTGGGCTAAGGTCTGGGATGGGTGTCATGAAGTATTTACAATTGTATAGAATAGCTATTATTTACAGTAATATGTAGATAAAAAGAATAGAGAGTATTAAGCCTTGAATAGAACCTCAGGAATAGAGAGTATTGTACTAATGGAACACAAAGGGAGGACAGTATATTAGCAATACAGTATGAGTGAGATAACAGGGGAAACCTATCAGATGATACAATATAATTAGCCAAGCAAAGAAGTTTATACAAAAAGAAGAGGAGTACCAAAGTACTATAAAAATAAAAGGTGTACGAATAATGAAATAAGGATAATACAATTATGCAATTATTTGCAGGTTCAAAAAAAAAAAGGAAGGAACCAAGCAGAAGAAGGAAGTAAGAAGAAGAGATAAATTTGGAAAGCAAGGGAGAAGGGTCAACACTAGGGTGACAGAAAGAGAAGTATAAAGAATTGATAGGTCTAAAAATAATACGAATTAAAAGATAAAAGTTTACTTGAAAATAATTAAAAGAAAACAAAAACTAAAACTAAAACAAACAAACAAATAAAAAACAACAACAAGAAAAACACACCTATTGTTGGTTTCAGACTGGCCAAACCGGTTTTTTCTAGCTTGCTTCAGTACACTGAGGGGCGACATGAGACAGTGTTTCTCTGTTGTGTTTCAGGACTCAGTCAGCTTCTGGCATACTGTCTGTAGTGTAGGTTCGCGTTCTCCCCCAAGCCCGTCTGGTGCCTCCCGGAAGGGACCTGTGTGTGGGGGCTGGGTGCAACTATGCGCGTCCTTGGGAGTTCACTGCCATGTGTTCCAATGTCCCATGGAGCGCCCGCGCCTTTTCTGGGTTCAGGGGTGCGCACTCTCTGGATCCTGAGGGGTGTTCACTCTCTGGGTCCCAAGGGGTGCTCACTCTCTGGATCCCGAGGGACACCCACTTCCCCCAAATTCACAGCCTGGGCATCATAGGTCCCAGGGAGTTCCCGCACCTTTTCCTTTTTCACCAATGTGGTTTCTGAGACTTTCACCAAACCACGCTTTCTCTGCGTTGGGGGCGTGGGCATAGAGGTGGGTGCCTTTGGCTGCACTGGGTGGGGTGCACACTTTCACCAGGGCTTTGCGTGGGTGCTTACAGCCCCTGTGTGGGTTCCTCTTCGTCCTCACTCCTCTCTCACTCCTCTCTCTGTGCCCTCTGGTAAACTGGCCTCCCCCAGTGCTGCTCAGTCCTTGTTTGGCCAGGGAGGGAGCGGATGACTCAGCTCTCTCCCAGGAGCCCTGTGGCTGACCATGGTGCACTGGGCCTGGAGCTGCAACCTCCCTGGTCCCCATGCTGATCCGCGTAGTCTCCTTACTGTCGGGTTTTTCAATGTCCGCTACAATTTGTGATCTCCTATTTTCATTTACGTCGTGATAAAGTTGGCTCTTTGCTCTGTTTCTACCTAGAATGGCTAGGATTTTTTCCTGGGTGTGGGAGAGGTAGAATCTGTTCCGTCCTACCACGCCGCCATCTTGGAATCCTCTCAGTTTTTCTTTAAATGTTTGATAGAATTCACAGTGAAGTCATGAGATTCAGGACTTTGATTTGTCAGGATATTTTTTTAAAATTACAAGTTCAATTTACTTACTAGCTATGGGTACAGACAGATTTTCTGTTTCTTCATCATTTAATCTAGGTAGGTTTTGTGTTTATAAGAATTTGCCCATTGAATCTGGGTTATTGAGTTTTTTGGGCATACAGTTGTATATACTCTCTTATATTCTTTTTATTTCTGTAGAATCAGTGGTAATGTCCCCATACTTTGCATCATGTCTATATTTAAAATCTACTGAGAATTAATTTGTGGCCTAAAATATTCCACATACACTTGAGAAGAATGTATGCTGTTTTTGTTGGGTGCCGTGTATTGTTAGATTCAGTTGGTTTATTGTGCTAAGTCCTCTATTTCCTTATTTGAGTGCTGTCTGATTGTTCTATCCATTACAGAGAGTGGTGTATTGAAATCTTTATTATTGTAGAACTTTCTCCCTTCAATTCTGTCAGTTTTTGCTTTATATATTTTGCCAATCTGTCATTTGGCACATAAATGTTTATAACTGTTACATATTCTTGCTGTATTGAAACTTTTATCAATACATAATGTTTTTGTCTTGTAACTTTTTTGATTTAAAGTCTCTTTTGTCTGATACTGATATAGCCACCCCTGCTCTCTTTTGGTTACTCTTTGCATGGAATATCTTCTTCCATTCTTTCATTTTCAAACTGTTTGTGTCCTTGATTCTCAACTGAGTCTCTTATAGAAAGCATATAGTTGAATTGTGTATTTTATTTTTATCCATTCTGCCAGTCTCTTATCTTTTGACTGGAGAGTTTAACCCACTTGCAGTTAAGGTAATTATTGGTAAAGAAGAACTTACTTCTGTCATTGTGCTATTTGTTTTCTATATACTCTATAGATTTTTTGTGTCATTTCATGCATTGTTATCTTCTTTTTTATTAGTATCTTCTTTTGTGTTTAGTTGATTTTTCTGTTGTAAAATGTTTAATTATCTCTCTTATTTCCTTTTGTGTATAGCTATTTTTTTGTGGTTACCATGAGGATTTCATGTAACATTATATGGTTATAACACTTTAATATGAATTTATACCACCTTAACTTCTATAACATACAAAAAACTGATACTTTACAGCTGTATTCCCACCCTTTTCAGTTGTTGATATCATAAAATTACATCTCTGTACCTTGTGTGCCCCCAAATATAAACTAATAATTCTTTTAAATGAATTAGTCTCTTAAATTGTATGGGAAAATGAGAATTGAAGTTGCAAACCAAAATTACAGTAATATTAGCTTTTTTAAAGACTAATAATGCTTTTCTTTACATATACCAGTCTATTAAATTATGTAGAAAACAAAAAGTGCAGTTGCAGACCATTGTTAAATAATACTAGCTTTTATAATCACTCGTGTATTTATCTTTATTGAGATTTTTATTTCTCCATCTGGTTTTGAGTTACTGTTTAGTGTTCTTTTATTTTATCTTGAAGGACTTCCTTAAGCATTTCTTGCAGAGAAGGTCTAGTGGTAATGAAGTCTCTCAGTTTTTATTAATCTGGGAATGTCTTCATTTTCCCCTCACTTTTGAAGGGCCACTTTGCTGGATACAGAATCCTAAGTTGAAAGTTTTTTTGTCTTTTATAGTACTTAGAATATATTGGCTCATAGACTTATGGCTTCCAAAGTTTCTGATGAGAAATGTGCTGATAATTCTACTGAAGATCATTTGTATGTGATGATTTTCTTCTCTTTTGCTGTTCTCAAGATTTTTTCTTTGTCTTTGTCTTTTGGAAGTTTGATTATGTGTCTCAGTGTGGGTCTCTTTGAGTTCATCTTGGAGTTTGTTCAGCTTCTTGGCTTATATTCATATCTTGCATCAAATTTAAGAAGTTTTTAGTCATTATTTCTTCATATATTTTCTCTGCCCCTTTCTCTGTTCTCCTTCTGGAGCCTTTACAATGTATATGCTGATCTGCTCAATGACATCCCACTGGTCCCTCAGGCACTGTTCACTTTTCTTTAATCCTTTTCTTTTTGTTCCTCAGCTTTGAAAATGACTATTGTCCTATTTTAAGCCCTCTAGTAAATTTTTCATTTCACTTGTACAAGCTTCAGACTTTCCTTTTGGCTTCTTTTTTAGCTTTTCTTTTCTTTATTGATATGTTTTCGTTTTATTCATACATTATTTTCTTGACTTCATTAACATCTTCTTTTAGATCTTTGAGCAACTTTAAGACAATTGCTTAAAAATCTTTGTCTAGTGTATCTGCTACCAGGTCTGTTTAAGAAACAATTTGTGTTGATTTTTTTCCCCTTTGAATGGGTCATATATTCTTGTTATTTTTTATGTGTGCATTGTGACTTTTTGATGAAAACTAGATATTTGAATCTAATAGTGTGGCAACTCTAAAAATCAGATTTTCTCCTTCCCCTAGGGTTTGCTGCTTTTTGTTATTGTTTTATTTATTTTTTTATTTTGATTATTCTAGGATTTCTCTGTGCTGACAATCAGCCTGAGGTATAAACTTAAAGCTTCTCAGGTCTTTTCTGAGAATTTCCCTGGGAATAATTGCTTATTTTTTAATTTTTCCCCATTTGAAGTTTTTTTTTAATGTCCTAGTCTTTAATGTTTGGCTTCCACATGGTGAAAAGAGAAAAACAAAGAGGGGAAAGCATTGGTTCTTTAAATCACTTGGATGTCACTTTAATTGGAGGGGGAGGTGCAACAAAGATGGCTTCCTGCTGCTGTGTCTGCACTTGTGTGATCAGAAACACCAATAGCACAGTGATCATAGCACAGATCCCTCATATTTGGAGGACAGGGTCCTTCTTGCCAACCCTGGCTCCAACGGCTGTGTGCAATGGCTCCAGGAATATACACATAGCTGCCTTCTGTGTGGCAGGAGTTAGGGGATATATAGCTGCTAAGAGCTGAAATTGACTGAAGTTAACTGCAATTTACCATCATAATTTGTCCCTGGATGTTGCAAGCCTTTAATAGATTCCAGAGTTCCAATATAGTTACATCAGACAGATTCTGCCAGTGTAACTACTGTCATGGAGACATAAATTTCTTGTGCTTCCTACACTGTCATCATCCCAGAATCCTGTATTTTAATTTTTTGAGGAATTTCCATGTTTTCCATAGAGGATATACCATTTTACAATCCTAGCAATGCACAAGTGTTCTCATTTCTCCACATTTTTGTCAAGACTTACTATTTTCTGTTTTTGTTTAAAATATCTGTCCTAATAGGTGTGAAGTAGTATCTCATTATTATGGTTTGATTTGCATTTTCCTAATGATTAGTGATACTCAACATGTTTTTAATGTGCTTACTGGTCACCTATATATCTTTTTTTGAGAAATGTTTATTCAAGTTTTGCTTATTTTAAAATTGTTTTTGTTGTTGTTGAGTTGTAGGAGATTTTAAAAATATAGTCTGGACACTAATCCTTGTTACCTGAAATTTTTAAAAGTTCATTCCAGTTTTAATGTTTATACATCTTAAAACTACATAAAAACCATACCAGCTGCTAACTCAATAAACTTACACTCTATCATAGATAGCTTAGAACCTGGCTACTTAAAACATGGCATCAACATCACCTGGGAGAATCAGTATCACCTGGGAGCTTGTTAGAAATTCAGAATTTTGGGCTTACTCCAGATATTCTGAGTCAGAATCTGCATTTGAATGAGATCCCCAGGTGATTGAAGCTTGAAAACCACTGCGTTAGAACACAGTGTAGCTGTGTAAGATAAATCAAGCATTTTCTTGGTCAACTTTTTATTCCAGAGTGATCCCATCCTGGCATTATCGGTTTTTCTGCTATTAAAAATCCAGACCAGCCCTGGTTGGGTGGCTCAGTTCTCCCATACACCAAAAGGTTGTGGGTTTGATCCCTCGTCAGGGCACAGGCCTAGGCTGCAGATACGTTCCCCAATTAGGGTGTGTACAGAACAAAGGCAGCCAATCAATGTTCCTCTCTTTTGTTCCCTCTCTATAAAATCAACAAATACATCCTTGAGTGAGGAAAAAACAAACAAAAAAACAAGGCCAAATTATGCAGCTCTGATGGCAATGTCACGAGTTTACGGACCTTCCTAATTTTGACATATTGAGATGGGTGTTTTTCGCCAGGGTTGAATCATATTAATCCATATGCCTACATCCTTTTCTATCTATTTCTCTTCTCCTTTCTCTGTGTACCAAAAATAAATGTAGCCAGTGGCAGTACCTTCTGTTTGTTTTCAGAAAAAAAAAGGAACAGATTCTCACACTGGTTTTCATAGGCCCATCTGACACTGTTTTATTTCTTAGCTGCTCTGTGTAAATTGCTTGTAGGCAATTCTCTTCTTAGTCTCCAACTGGTGCCTTGTGCAGCTCAAGTGGTTGTTATCTCAGCAAGTTAGTGACATCAATCCATCCCTTATCCTGTGGGATTGCGTGGCTTTAATGAGAATACTCCCCAAGTGTTTACTTCTGAGCTGCTAGGGCCAGTGCAGTAGCCAAGGATGAGACCTCTGCACAAGGCACCTTTGAGTCAATGAGACTTTTCTCTGACACCTGTATCCTACACACTTTATCTGATCATTAGTGTTGAAAAATACCTTTGGCTCTAGTGGATTTCTGGAAATGACAATAATGAACACAATACCCATCCTAATGGACATGTTCACCTTGAACATGGACTGGCTGCTGATTAGTATGTTCCCTCATGGTGAATCTTGTTTTAATGGCTTACTGAACTCCCACTTATTCAGTCTAAGTTGTATTGGGTTGGCCAAAAAGTCAATTTAGTTTTTTCTATAAAATAAAAGGCACATTTTTCATTTCCACCCATAACTTTATTGATTTGGATATTTTGAGTATGTCGGCTATCTCCCACTATTGGCTTCTAGTGAGTAGAGGCCAGGGGTGCTGCTAAACATCTTCCAGTGCATCAGACAGCCACACAGCAGAGAACTATTTGGCCAAGATATCAATAGTACCAAGAAACTTCGCAAACCACTTTTTACGCAAATCACTTATTTGATTAGTTGCAACACCTTCTTCATACACTGCACAAATCTTTTTCTGTATTTCGGTTGCATTTTTACCTTTCTAGAAATAATAAAGCATAATACACTGAAAGTGTTGCATATCTTCTTCCATCTTCCATTTGTGAAAATGGCTGCACAAAAATTCACCAATTTTGATTTTTTAAAATGTATGCTGATAAGACAGCTGTCACAATACAATCTAATAAATTGTTTCAAATGAAGTTAAAGATAAGTCAGCACTACTAGAGCCACTGTACAGAAAAAATGTAATGGACTTTTTGGCCAACCCAGTATTTTAGTGATGGAAACGTTATCTTTGTTTATACATGTTTTTGTAACATATGCATATAACACATTGGAAGAAGCTTGAAACTAAAATACATAATTAGTTTCCCACCACTACTCAGCAGCAGGAAATCTGAAAGGAAGGAGGCAGGAGAGAGGTACCTCTTTGTAAAACTGACGCTTGGTGTTAGTCAAAAATCTCAGTCTATTCCCTGGTGATGTCTCTCACAAAGGAGCTGCAGGAGGGGGCAATGACGGTGTATGTAGAGGATCTTGTGTTTGACCAGCAACTGTTTCTCTCCCTTTGATTAGTCCAGTCCATTGCAATTATTCTATTCCCCCGATAGTGATTTGTTCTGGAATGGCAGGTGATGAAATGAGGCATGCTGTGATGTCTGGGGTGGTATATGGGTGGGGGTATTCTGGGAGAGGTTTCCTTGTTCTATGGAAAGATGGATTTTCATTCTCCCTTTGATGTTGTCACATCTGGAGATGATGCCTGGACGTTCTGCCGCCATATTGCTATGAGCCTGAGGATGACACTAGTACTTAGAACAGCAGAGCAGAGGGATGGAACCACCTCGGACCCGGATTATATTGCTTAGATCAACAAACCCTGAGATCCTGACCTGTGTGGCTCTCAGTTTTGTGGGACAGTGAATTTGCTCATTGTCTAATTCAGCTTCAGTTAGGTTTTTTGTTTCCTGCAGCCAAAACCATTTTAACAGATACAGAGGAAAAATATGGACAGTTTCCCCATACTTAGTGTTTTGGGGTTCTTTAGTTTGCAGTGTTGCAAGTTATGGAACAAAATAGACCCATATTTCATACTGTAAAAACACATTCCAGTGCTGAATATAAATTAAATATAATTTTTAAGAATAAGTTGTGATGACTGGAGACTGAACTTGGGGTGGTGAACACATAATACCATGTACAGGTGATGTGCTGTGGAATTGTGAACCTGACACTTGTATGGCTTTGCAAACCAGAGTCAGTCCAATGCATTCAATAAGAAGAAAAAAATGTAATCTTTACTTATACTTTAGGCTGCCAACCCCATGATATTTCTTCACTACACAGATGATCACCAGCTGGCTGTTTTATTTCCACTGAACTATGCACTTTTGGGGTAGAGAGGGGTAGCTTTGTGTCCAGCACCTCCCTTCTCAGTCTGTTCCCTTTGAACTTAGTTGTGGGAACACCCAGGCACAGCTCTAATGAGACTTAAGGATGACAATAATCACAACATATGTTTCAATTCCATTAATTTGGGGGGTAAGATAAAATGGATTTATAAAAGGAAATTTAAAGTTATATTTAAATTTTAAATTACAAACATTTAAACTAACATTTAAAATGAAATTTTAGTTATTTTCTGAATAGTTGATTCATGTGTTTGGTGCTCAATTCAAAGGTACAAAGAGAGGTGCAGTGGAAAGAAAACCTCCCTCTTCTCCCTGGCTTCAGCCACCCAGTTCTCCCTCCTGGAGGCAATCACTGTTGCTGGTAATGAAAGGAAACCTACCTCCCTAATCCACTCAGGCGGTTCAACCTAGGATGTGAGCCTGCTGATACATATGATATTCTGAAAAGTTGGATAGCGCCCTTGACGGAGACTCACTAAGATTGTGCTCTGGTCCTGACCTTGAGAGAAAGACTGAGCCCCTGACCTTGATGAGGCTGTCTGGGTTTTCTTTATGAAATGTGGATTAATAATGCCTACTCTATTCTTCTTAAACTTCAGATGAGATACGATAGTAAAAGTTCTCTAGAAAGATGAAAACACAAGAGCAGCTAAACACAGGCACATAAAGTTTACCCTATTGGCATCCAAAAATGAGATAAATATTTTCTTTCATTTATTTTAAATTCTGTTTAATGCTTCAATAATTCCTTCATGAACTAAAATATAAATATAAAATAAAGTGTCAGGAACCTGTTGTCAATGGATTCTTACTACTTGCATCCACTATTTTTGACCCCTTCTGAGGTACAGGAAGCTTTAGAATTTGGGCAGGTTTTTTTTGTTGTTGTTTTGTTTTTTTCAATTTTAGGCATTGAGTAGTTTTGTTGTCACCTCAGTGCAGGGGTAAAAAATGGAAAAGGAGGGCCTGGTTTATAAAGTTCTGGGTGGTACCGTGTCCTATAATACATGGTAGTGGTGGTGGGTCAACCCACCCAGATATCTGGGGAACCAGATATCTGTTCCCCACCCTTGAGGAGGGGAAGCTACTGAAGTTGGTTTCTTGGTCTTAGGACTTCAGTGTGCATGTTTGAGTGCCTAGCAGTGAGGTGGTGACACTGAATAGCTAGAGTGAGGGGACAGGGTAGTGGTATCAGGACTCTTCAATTCAGGCTGGACCTGAATTGTTACGGTATGAGCGTGGCATCACTGGAGAAGAATTACAACCCAGCCTCTGTTTAAACTGGGGGCTTTTGGGAATACGCTAAGCCACAGGCAGAACTGAGGGATACTGAGTAGGAAAGGACCCAGAGCTGCCAGGGCTTCACTTAGTTCACTCAATGAGGATGGACTGGTAGGAAAAAGCCAACATTGTGAGGGTCCGATGGCAGGCTGCTGTTGCAAGGCATGCTGTGTTTGTTCTGGCAGGCTCCTAGTAAATCCACGCCAAGCCCCAGCCAGGGCACTGTCAGGTATGAAAGGGCGCTTCACCTTCTGCATGCTGCTTTTCATTAGCCTCCTGGCGCTTGTGGTTCAGAATCTGTTTAGATTTTGAGTCCAGCAGAGACACTGCCCCATTGTGGAAGGCTGATGTGACTGAAACACTCTGCTTCTTTTTTATTTTATTTTATTTTCTGAAAACCAAGAACCTCTGAATTAGCACTCAAAGTACTGCCCTAGGATTGGGCCAAAATTATGTGGTTACCACGGCAACAGCACCTTTTCCTACCTAAGAATGATTTCTTTTTCTCAGATGTAATGCAGTGTTGGCAGCTCCATCCCCCTTGCCTCAGCCCAGGTCTCTGTAAGTAGGTCCCTGTGTGCACAGACAGTAATTTCTGGAATGGGGGAGGGGGTGCCACTGCTCCTGTTGATAAGTGTCATTCCTGTTACTTCCCACTGTCCCCTGCCCAGGTCTGACCTGAACACAGTATTTGCAAATTTGGCAAAATTGGGCTTTAACAATTTACCCCCTGCCTTTACATTTTTCCTTTTCCAGTTCAAGTAAATTCAGCAAACTTTTACTGAAGCAGTGGTTGTTGAGTTTGAATTGCAGCTTCAACATTTACTAAGTATATGTCCTCAGGTAATGTTCTGAGTCCACCAGTTTTCTTATCTACAAAATGGAGCAAATAGTAGTATTTTCCTCACTGGACTTCAGGGAGGGATTAAATTGGGATTTTGTGAGCAAAGTTTCTGGCACAGTGCCTGCCTGGAATGTAGTAAAAACTCACAAATAAGCTTTAGTTATAATGATGTGTCAGCAGTGCAAGGCTCTTTTAGCCTGAAACAATACAAAAGGCAGCCAGCAGAAACAGATATCTGCAGCCATAGGCTGTAGTCCATTCCAGCCTAAGGGCAGGCATAACCTGGCTTCTTCCACACTCGCCCAGCTTTCTGGTTCCTGGGCCATCAGTTGCTCTCAATGTGTTCTGGTAGTCCACAGTCTACATGCCTCATCCTGGCTTGACCTGGCATTGGTAACTGTTACTCTTTCCAGAATTCATCCTTACATCTGTCTTTTTTTTTCCTTTTCTGATTTAGAGTCACTGTTGACAAGATACAATCTCCAAAGCTGAGTTTCTACTGTTCATGCTGTTGGACACACCTATAAATAAGGTTTTTGTTTTAGGCCTATGTGGCCAGCTTAGCACTTCTCCAGCTGAGTCACTAACTCCCTTCTGTCAGACCACCCACTCCCAGTGCGCATGACAGCAGGGCTCACACCAGTGTGTCTGCTGCCTCACCAGAGAGCTACCCTGCCCAGGAGCGGACCTGTTCCTACCCTGCAACTGAGTTCTCCCCAGCACAAGGCAGACCCTCCCAGCACCCTGGGACCTGACTCCCTTCTTTTCTGATGGATTCCCCATGTAGTTTTGGGGGTGTTTATAGAGCTCCCTCCATTCTTCCCCATCCAAGGTTGCCTTCAATTCAACCTGGGAGTGAATCAGATTATACTAGACAGACACCTAAAGGACCAGGTGGGGAGATTAGCCAACCATTGCAGCAGAAGCAGAATTCCCTTTTAAGCCTCAAAGTTCGTTTAAACAGCAGCAAAGCAATCTACTATCATCTTGTGCTATTATTTCTTATATAGATCTATGTTACAAAGTGTAAGAGCCATAGTCACATGTAGCTAGGAAGTGCCTGAAATGTGGCTAGTCTGAATTGAGGAGTATCATACATATAAAATATACACTGTATCTTGAAGATGGTACAAAGGGTAAATGATCTAATTAATATTTTTATATTGATTACATGTTGACATGATACTACTTTATATATGTTGGGTTGAATAAAATATATTATTAAATTAATTTCACCTGTTTGTTTTACTTTTCTAATATGGTTGCTAGAAAACTTTAAATTACACATGTGGCTTGCATGTGTGACTTACATTATTTTTCTACTGGATGGTGATGCTCTATAATGTAGTCTCTTTGCAGTAAGTTAGACTCAAGGAAAATAAATATTACTCCAGGTATTTTAATTACAGAGGGATTTAACACAGGGAATTAGATGCTTACAAAACTAGGTCTGGAGGAACAAAAAGCAGCAGCAGGTGTGTGTGTGGGTAGAGGGGGTGGGTCTCCTTAGCTTTCAGGTTTACTGCTGGCTTTCAGAAAATCTGAGAGGAAGCACTGCTCAGTGTAGAGTTCAGAAAACTGTAAGAAAATGCTGCTAATGGTCCCAGCTGTCCCACAACGTGAGGTGGATGGCTGGCAAGAGTTTTGCTGGTTCCAGGCATGTGCCCTGACCAGGAAAAACTCACATCTGACAAAGCTCATGTGTCCATTGTTGGTGTTGGAGGAAGAGTAATAGGTCCTCTTTCCTCTTTTCTGACTTCCAAATCTCATGCCAACATGTCCTATTGGCAGAATGCAAATCACATCAGGATCCTGGATGCCATGTAGTTCTCAATCTTCCAGCCCTTTGATATACAGAAGAGCCAGAAAAGGATGCACAGTAATGGTTGAAAATAAGCAGATGAAAACAAAACAAAATAGCCTCAATGTTCAGCACATCTCTCAAGGAGAGCCATATTCATTTTCAGGTATGGCATAGAGTCTAGCACGTAATAGGTGTTCAATGAAATAAAAAAAACATTTTCTTTGTGGATGTGGATATTTATGTTGGTTCTAGTATTTTGCTATTGTAGATAATTCTGCAATTGATTTCTCTCTCTCTCTCTCCTTCCTCCCTCCCTCCCTTTTCCTTCCTTTCTTCCTTCCTTCTTTCTTCACCGGAGGACATGCTTATTGATTTTAGAGAGAGAGGGAGAGAAACATGGATATGAGAGAGAAACATTGGTTACCTTTCATATGTGCCCTGACTTGGGACCATTCTCGTACATGCTCTAACTGGGGACAAACCAGCAACCCAGGCATGTGCCCTGACCAGGAATGAAACCTGTGACCTTTTGGTTTAAGGGATGACACTCCAACCAACTGAGCCACACAGGCCAGGGCTGTGGACATTTTTATGTATGATTCTTTCTGTTTTTATTAATATATTTTCTAGGGATAGACACTCAGAAGAGGGATTACTGAGAATTGTTTAATTTTGTTATGTTGCTTTCCAGAACTTGTGCACCAATCTATAGTCATATGTACATTATATACACATGAATTCTACATGAAGAATAGCCTGTCATGGCAATGTCACTAACCCTGTGCATTATCATTTTTTGCTTATATTTGTTCAAATTTAGTGTGTGGAGAGTGAGCCCAGTTTTCTTGGGACTGGGTACTACTGAGGCAGCAAAAGGGTTAGGGATGGGGCTGACTGACTGAGGTGGAGAAGTCATGATTTTTCTCATCGTTCAAGCCCTCCAGCTACCAAGAACTTTGTTCAGTTTAAGCCTTCCCCACTGTTTTATGTGTTTTCTCTTTAAGATTACCTGAAAGGAGTAGTAAACTTTGAGTCACCAAATTCTTCTCTGCTCCCTGTGAGAGTTAAGGATAATTGCATAGACATATGACAGTTGTCTCAGAGAAAGAAGTACTAAATTGTAATAGCTAAATTAACCTTTTATTTTCTTCCCTTTATTTTGTTGTGTTTCATGATGGGGGAAAACAAGGTGATGGCTTGTGGGTTTATAACTTATATTCTAGAACAAATACATACTTCACTTCTCTATAAGGGGAAGATGATGTAAAGGATGCAAAGATAATGTAGAATCAGACTAGAGCAGGGTTTGGGTTTCCTTACCTGTGAAGTGTGATAAATAACAAGCTACCTCACAAGGTTGTTGTGAAGATCAAAGGATTTCATACATAAATGGTGCTTATCGGTGTGCCCAGAACACAATAAATGCTCAAGAAATGGTGGCTGTGTTTGGGACAGGTGAGCCTATGAGTGTTCCTTAACATGGACCCTGATGCTGTTGGCCTCATACCCGAGCTGCATTTTGCTTTATGATCACTAGTCAAGTGAAGAGGCTGTTGGCACTTAGCTGGGAAATACAATTATCTGTAAAATGCCATTCTGGGGTTTATGAGTGGAATGATGTATATAAGGTGCTTAGAATTATAATGTGTTGAGTTAAAGGATGACTGAACTGGCAAAGTTCTTTTACATCATTTAATGGTATCATTTTTCAGATGAAGAAATGGAGGCCCAAGAAAATTGATGAAAGACTCAAGATTTTCCAGAAAGTTAAAGGCAGACCTCAGGGTTAGAAGTTGAGTCTTTAGATTTCCAGACCAGTATCTTGCCTAATCCTTAAGGGTACCACACCCAACATCTGGCCAATGTAATGAGCATGTAGTGGTAGTGGTGGGGAGACAGGCTGTCCCTGAAATTGCCCCTTCCCTAGACCAAAAAAGGGAAGAGATGCTATAAGTGAGGGAGCCAGGTTCTCTGAAGCAATGATTCCCTATCTTATTGAGAATAAGGAATACTTTCCAACATCAATAAATTTTATAGACATGCTCCTTCCAGTGTGCGATAGAAGCTATGGATTTGATAGCTAATGTTAAAGAAGAGGTACAATAATATTAGGTACTTCACACATCAGCAATTTACAATGGAAATGTACATGCATTCAAAAGTGGTCATACCTATATCATTTGTTCAGACTACAAATAATGATTGGATAGCCTTTATATTTGTGAACACCTTCGCAGATGACTTCCACATCCATTACTATGAGGGGCTGTTTGTTTCCCATATTTTTTTGAAAGATCCAAAAGGAGGAAACTAATGTAGGGGTAATGTAGCAGAAATAAAGAGGAGCAATAGGTTAAAACATTCTGTTCCTTTCTCCAAAACGGTCCAAGGCTAAGCTCTCAGCTACAGGGAATGAGGTTTGAGTAGAAAAACACAAAACAAAACCACACAAACAAAGCTATCCTTTGTTCTTTCATATAAATGCAATGTAAACTGATATCCAATTGGGAATGCTGGTCTCGATAGTCTGAGAGCCAAACTATTTGGAGGCAGCTATGGTTCATTAACTGCATTGAAGAATGCAGAGTGACAGTCAAAGCTGGAGTTTCAGCAGCCAGACTTGTATGTTTTTGTTATTAGGTAATATTTGTATGACAGAAATAGATTCAAGTTGCAAAATCCCCATTCCATTTCCCTATCTCTGTACAGAGCCGGGAAGTCTGGAAAGAGTGATGAGCTTCTGGGAGATGGTTCTGAAGGGTATAGACCTGGGAAGGGCATCTGCCTCTCTGGGGCAGTTTTGGGCTGGCCTGGGTCAGTGAAAAAGAACGTCAGAGAGTGAGGGATCCCACCATTGCTTTCTCCAGAGACTTGAAGAAGATGGTGGGAAGGACTTCCGGTGATGGCTACACGAGAAGTGGGTGGTTCTGCTCCACAAAACAAGTGTGGAACTGGAAAAATTGTCAAGTAAAACTATTTCAAAGCACTGTAAATTGACCAAAGCCAAACAACAAATTGAGAAGGTTTTAATCTGGAGCTTCGGGTAGGAACAGCAGGAGTCTGTGGCCTCCTTGTCAGGAGCTGCTTCCATGCCTTTCTGTCGGTTCAACTGGCCAGAACTGTAGTTTTAAAAGTGCATGGCTGGCCATGAAAATGAGCAACTTTGCAGCCAGAACTGGCAGACTCAATTTGGAGTGTGTGTGTACACATGCATGCATGTAGTGCTAACCTGGGGCTTTGCTGGCTAAAAGTGGAGGACTCAATTGGGAACAAATGCGACTTTGCTAGTCTAAGATTTCCTTTATGGCTGGAGTGAGCAAAGGGCCCACCAATAATTTAATGGGGGAAGTCCTGGAAATGAAAGAACATTACAGAGAAACTGAGAAAAGTTCTCCTCATATTCCTGATGGACTGGTTGATTATGCATGCATGGAGGGGACCCAAGAGAGCCCAGGGAAAACTGAAAACCAAGGGGAATTGAGATCTGGCTGCAACTTTCAATGTGTTCTTTAATGCCCCCCCCCGCCCCCTCCCCCACACAGAACTATCAGTAGTGAGATTGAGACCTTGGCCAGGTGACTCCTGGTCAAGTCCAGTGCTTGTGCCACTGCCCCTGTATATAAGACACTGGAGAGACTTGAGATAATGAAGTGATGATCATAGCTGTCTCTTTTGCTATATGTTTTGTGTGCTATTTGGTGGTGATGTTGAGATAGTGTGGTATGCTAGAAAGAGGGTGGGTTAGGGTCAAACCAAATGGGGTTTTAATCTCAGCTCTATCACTGACCTTTTGTGTGAATATGTGTGAGTTGTACAACATCATTGTATCTTACTCAATCCTTAGAAAAGTCCAATGAAGTGGTCATTATTACTATTCCTATATTCTAGGATGCAATGATGTGAACAGCTTTTAATCTATAAAATAGGTTTTTTTTTTTTTTGGTGAAGATCGCATACTTTAATGGTAATAATGTACCCAGCACATGGTAGTTATTCAATAAATGCTTTTTTGTTTGTTGTTTTTGTTGCTATCTATTCCTGAAAATGCAGAAGAATAGAAGAATTATTTATGGCTAGGTGGATAAACCCAGATAGTCAGCAAGAAAATCATAAGATGCTGGTATTAATGCTGTAGTAGGTGAAACATCTGAGTGGCCTCTGATTGGTTATCTATTGCTGCCAAAGTAAATTACTGCAGTGGCTTAAACCAACACAAACTTATTATTATGCAGTTTTGTAGGTCAGAGTTCCAGGCACAGTGTGGCTCATGTGGGTCTTCTGCTTAGAGCCTCATGCAGCTGAAAAAAGGGTGGGCAAGGCTGGGTTCCTTTCTGGAAGCTGTGGGTATGAACTTACTTCTAGGTTCATTCAGGTTGTTGGCTAAATTAAATTCCTGACAGTTGTAGGCCTGAGGTCCTTGTGTCCTTGCTGGCTGTCAGCCAGAGGCCCATCGTTATTAGAGATCCTTGCTAGAGGCTGCTTAATTTCTTCTCTTTTCCCTACCTGACTTCTCCCTCCAGCAGTAGGGGATGAGTCTCCTTCATGCTTAGAATTTCTCCAACTTTTCCTTCTGCTGCATCTCTCAGACTGCATTAGGCTTACCTGGATAAATCCAGGTTAGTCTCAGCATTTTACAGTCCCTAATCTTAATTACATCTGCAAATTCCTTCATTCTTGACCTGGGGATTAGGGTGTGGTTGTCCCTGGAGGGAGGGCATTATGCCTATCATAGTCTATCAGGGGAGGGTAGGTATAGGTAAACTTTTGCAACAGAAGACTCATTCATATTAAGCCAGGAGCAATGACACATTAGGAAATGCTGTGTCAATTTGGATTACTGAGGCTCTCTATAGCCCTCTTTTTTTTTTGTCCACCCAATACTGGAGTCCAGCTCCTGCAGGTCCAGGAATCCCTATGGAAGGAACGGCGTTGGTGAGGAATGACAGGGGGCTTGGTGCTTTTAAGCTCACCACCGGGGCATCTCTGTCTTGCTGGGGGGAGTGCTTTATTTTATACTCTGGGGTAAGCATATGTGGCAATGTGGGAGCAAAAAAATTTTTTGTTTTCCAGAGTACATTTACTTTATCATTGTTGTGTAGAAAGCATTACATAACATTCGGATATAATAGCAATACATGTTATATAAAATACAATTGAGCAGTTAGATACTTTGTAGTTTGCAAGCCTTATCTATATTGACATCATCTCTCTACCTGAGCCTCTTCCCTCTACTTATTTTGACACCTTATTTTTTCAAGCTTAGGTGCAAATTTTGTGGTTAACATGTAAAGCTATGAGTTGACTAGAATATGGGCACATTTGAGTCTGGGCATCTTGCCAAGTGACTGAGGATACAGGGTCTGTGGTCATAGTGATTAATATCTGTCTCTCACCTCTAAATCTGCTTTGCTAGCTATAAATGCCAAAAGCATTGAGATCCTGTTTGTTATGAAGGAACTGTCTCCTCTATTCTTTTCTCTTTCCCGGGAATGGAGTCCAACCCCAATGTGCGCAGGCCCTAAGTAACTGCCTGAACAATCTATCCTTTTGAACCTGTGTATAAAAATACCAAGGAGGTCTGGTTCTCCTAAGCTTCTCTGAAAGGGACAGTTCTAACCAATTTCTCCAATAACCATTTACATTAACCATCCTATGTCTATTTACATAAGCTCTAGTATAGGGCAGTGGGGGGTCAGTTGGTTGTGGTGTAGGGGCTCTTGTGGTCCAAGGAAATCTATATAAAACTGATATTTAGCTCTCTTCTTTCTCCTGCCCTTTCTAGGGGATTTTAGCCTGACTAATCTATTCGGGGAAGTTCTATCGGGACTGGCTATTTGGTGGGCATAATTGTACTATCATGAAATAACTCCCCTTCTAGGAAACTCCTGATCAAGTCTGGGGTACAAGGGGGATTTGGAGTGGTTATGTAGTTATCACTTATGTTATCTCTATAATTCTCAAGAAATTCTCATTCTCACCATCTGCTCCAGTATGTATAGCAATAAAAATGATCCCAAGCACAGGCAAGCAAAAGAGAAACAACACAAGGGAGATTCAGGTGCTTTCCCTGCCGAATCTGCTGTGCGGACTTGTGGCTCCCTCTGCGACTGTGTCATACAGCAGGGATGGCAACATTCCTTTCCTTGGGGGAAATGCTCATTCTTCATTCTCTGTGGTTTTTATGGGGATGCCAATCACAAGATTCTACCTGCTTGGCTACAGAAATAGAACCATGATCCAAAATGGGTCAATGAGATCATCTCTTTCCCAGGAACTGACTTATGAGAGGAGACAAACAGTCATTGGAATTGAATAGAGAGGAGTCCTGGAACATCAGAGTCCGAAGCTCATTTGACCAGCCTCGTTCGATCCTTCCTGACACCTGAAACAACTTCAACACTGGGACCTACTTAGAATCCTTCTCATACATTCCTTTTCTGGTTTAAGTTACTCAGAATTGGTATCTGTTGATTACATCAAATAATCTTAACTGTTACGTTGTCCCTCCATATCATGGTCACCATCATCATTACATAAAAGAATATTTACTCAGGTCTCCTTGGTTGGAACTATGCTGGGAACTTATTGTTGACACAATTTCTAATCTCTTTGTTGGAGCTTCTTACCTTGAGCCATGTCTTTTTAACACTTCCTTCATTAACCCTGATAAAACTAGAACACACAAACAGAAAAGAATTTAATAATGTGTATTACCTCAGAAATCCAGTAACATTAAAACCATCAGCCAGGCAAACAGAAATTATTACTCCTTTTAACCTTTTATTACCTACCACATATAAATTACAACCACCCAATATAATTCTCATTCAAGATGATGGCCTGAATCATTAAATTGTAAGTATGAAAGGTACTCTGTTTATTTTAGCAGGAAAGTATGCAATACAACCAGTCTTCTTGTTTGTTTTTATGATTTGGTGCTTTAAGGAGTAAACCTAAATTACATAGCACATTCACAAAGTGCCTCGTCCTACGACAACGAGGTCAATGAGGTGTTATAATACATAAGAATTAAGTTTCAAATTGCCTATAAGCCACAAGCAGTTGTATTTCTTGTATGATGAGAGAAGGGAGTGTTCTGAGCAATTCACATTTATATAAAGGAGGATTGAAGGAGGCCACTGCTTCTCTTGCCTTGGATCTGACTACAGTTCTTGAAGGCAAGAGGGTTTTAGGATTTGTTCTGATTACTTGAAAGGCAGTGACTCTGGATGGATATGAAAGTGGCCCTTCCTTGGTGCTCCTAAGAAAGCTTTGATGTGGTGAGTTCAATATTTTTTGGCCCTTTCTGGAGAGTTATGGCAAATTTTGTTCCACCCAACCTCTCAAAATGTCAGATATCCAGTGCTCAAGCTAATTCTCTGTGAAGATTAGGATGCAATGAGTGTGCCTGCTAGGTTATCTTCCAGACCCCTTCACTATATCTCTTCAGACCCCAGGAACCCAGTTTCTCTAAAGAAGAAATTTGGACAAACAGTTTACTCCCTCAGTCTAATTTCTCTTATAGTCAGGAGAACAATCTCTCAAAGACAATTCAGTCCAATAATAATAGTAATACAGACACCACACCCACCTCCTGTATTTATATCACACTGCCTTTCCAGAGGGATGGAACAATTTGAAGGTCCTCTCTCCTTCCAGAAGGCAAGGAACCATTGCTCCCTCTTGAACTCTCGGAAGACTGGGTGAGATTAACCTGAAAAGATTCAATCTTCATAAAATCACCCTCAGACATTGTGATCTTCTCTGAGCTGGTAAATGGACTTTTTGATGCTACATTCTATTGAGTTTTTCTTTTCTCTTTCTTCCCTCCCTTCTCCTTTTAAAGACTTCATTTTTAAAAAGTATATTTTATTGATTATACTATTAGAGTTTTTCCAATTTTTTCCCCTTTATCCCCCCTTCCCCCCACACCCCCCAACCCTTAAACATTCCCGCACACCTTAGTTCATGTCCATGGGTTGTACATATAAGTTCTTTGAGTTATCTGTTTCCTATACCATTTTTGACCCCTCCCTATCTATTTAATGCCTGCCAATTATGCTTCTTCTTCCCTGTACTTCCCCCCATTCCTCCCTTCCCCCTCTTCAATGAAAACCCTTCATGTGATGTCCATTTCTCTGATTCTGTTCCTGTTCTAGTTGTTTTTCTTCCTTTTATTTTTTAAGGTTCATTTGGTGATAGTTGTGTTTGTTGTCATTTTACTGTTCATATTTTTGATCTTCCTTTTCTTGGATAAGTCCCTTTAACATTTCATATAATAAGGGCTAGGTGATGATGAACTCCTTTAACTTGACCTTATCTGGGAAGCACTTTATCTGCCCTAAATGATAGCTTTGCTGGATAGAGTAATCTTGGATTAAGTCCTTGCCTTTCATGACTTCAAATACTTCTTTTCAGCTCCTTCTTGCCTGCAAGTTTTCTTTTGAGAAATCAGCTGATAGCCTTATGGGCACTCCTTTGTAGGCAACTCTTTCCTTTCCTCGTCCTGCTTTTAAGATTCTCTCTTTGCCTTTAATCTTGGATAACTTAATGATGATGTGCCTTGGTGTGTTCCTCCTTGGGTCCAACTTCTTTGCAACTCTCTGGGTTTCCTGGACTTCCTGAAAGTCTATTTCCTTTGCCAGACTGGGGGAGTTTTCCTTCATTATTTGTTAAAATAAATTTCCAATTTCTTGCTGTTGTTCTTCTCCTTCTGTAATTTGGCTTTGGAACATTCTAGGTTGTCCCAGAGATTTGTAAGTCTCTCTTCACTTTTTTGAATTCTTATTTCTTCATTCTGGTTGGATGTTTATTTCTTCCTTTTGATCTAAATTGTTGATTTGAATCCTGGTTTCCTTCCTGTCACTGTTGGTTCCCTGAATATTTTGCTTTATTTAACCTTGGGTATCTTTCTTTCATTTTTCACCCAAGCTCAGTCAGTTCTGTGAGCATTTTGATTACCAGGGCTTTAAATTCTCCATCAGATAGGTTGGCTATCTCCTCACTGCTCAGCTCTCTTTCTGAGGTTTTGCTCTGTTCTTTCATTTTGGCCCTATTTCTTTGTTCAGGGTCACTGCTAGGTTGTAAGGGGGTGGGGCCTTAGGTATTCACCTGGGCAGATCAACCCTCCTTGCTGTGCTGCA
Source organism: Trachops cirrhosus (assembly GCA_028533065.1). Lineage (NCBI taxonomy): Eukaryota > Metazoa > Chordata > Mammalia > Chiroptera > Phyllostomidae > Trachops > Trachops cirrhosus. The sequence goes on along the minus strand of CM052548.1, from coordinate 38,190,962 downwards.
GAGCTGCTGGTAGGGGAGGGGCCAGAGAGGGAAAATTGCAGCTCCCCTGCTTCTTTTCTAGCCCACTTTTCAATGAACTCTCATGTGAGACTGGGAGTTTCTCCCACCGAGGCAACCACTATAGTCCACAGCAAGCTCTGTGTCTCAGTTTCTTCTTAAATCAGCCTCTCACAGACGGCCTACTGTCTCACTGCAGCCAGCCCTGTCTGAACGGTCCGCCACCACCCCACGGGTTCTCTCCATCTGCTGCCTTACCGGTCTGATTGTTCTGTTTTACTGTTGCTTTAATTCCGTGGTTGTTGAAGTTCCATGCGGTTTGATTTTCTGGCACTTCTGGTTGTTTATTGATTTTAGATTGGTTGTTATTCTCCTTTTGGTTGTGTGAGAATGTGAAGGGTTTCTACCCATGCCTCCATCTTGGCTGGAACTCTTTCTTCTTTTCTAAAGATTTTATTTTTTTAGAGCAGTCTTATGTTCATAGCTTAATTGAAAGGAAGGTACCTAAAATTCCTATATACCTCCTGCCCCCACACATACATAGACTCCCTGGTTAACAACATCACCCACCAGAATGGTACATTTGTTACAGTTGATGAACCTCCAATGACACATCCTATTCATCCAATGTTCTTGTTTACCTTAGAGTTCACTCTTTGTGTAGTACATTCTATAGGTTTGGACAAATTATAGTGTCATACAGAGAATTTTCATTGTGTAAGAAATCATCTCTGGTCCTCTATTCATTGCCCCCCTGTAGCACAGCCCTTGGGCTTTTTACTGTCTCCATAGTGGTGCCTTTTCTAGAATGTCATATAGTTGAAATCACATAGTATGTATTTTGTCCGATTCCTTTTCAGATTGGCTTCTTTCACTTATAATATACATTTAATATTCCTTCATATCCCTTTTTGCAGACTTATAGTTCATTTCTTTTAGAGCTGAATATAACTCAATTGTCTGCATGGACTGCTGTTTGTTTATCCATTCACCTACTGAAGGACATCTTTGTTGTTTCCAAGTCTTGGCAATTACGAGTAAAACTACTAGAAACATCCATGTGCAGGTTTTCGTGTGGACACAACTTTTTAATTTTTTTTGGCTAAATACTAGAGAGTGTAATTCCTGGATGATATGGTGGGAAAATGTTTAACTTTGGAAGAAACTGCCAGACTGTCTTCCAAGTGGTTGTACCATTTTGCGTGCCCACCAACAATGAATGAGAGCTCCTGTTACTCCACAGCCTTACCAGCACTTGATGTTTTCAGTGACCTGTAATTTGGACATTCCAATATGTGTGTGGTGGTATTTCATTTTAATTTGCATTTCCCTGATGTCATATTGTTATTGAATAAAGGTGGGGTTCAGCTGCTCACCACCACCCATAGGCAAATTCTGAAGAAAAAGGTTGGTGAGAAAGGAAAGAGGTCTTTATTAAAATATTACAAAATTCGTGAGGATGCGGGACACCCTGTCTCTTGACTTATTTCTTCTGCAAAACACAAACAAAATCCATCTGTTCCCAAAAGACTAAAACACAAAACAATGCCCAGAACTCCTGCTCCATTCATATCTGTCCTTTGGAGCCCAAGCCAGCTAAGTGGGTTGCTGTTCAGCTTCAGGCTCCTTTCAGGGGTCTGCATGTGGAGCTAAACACTGTCATTTGCCATGTGGTTTCCAGGACCAGCAACATCCTGCAAAACCTGGCCTATACATCTCTGACATAAGTCCTGGGGAAAAGAGAGTGTTTCTCCTTTCCCTCAGTTTAAATTTTCTGACCCAAACTTCTGTGCACTACAGGAGGGTCTAGCCCTCCCAGTCAATCCTGTCCTTTTCCCAGGCTAGACTGACAGGATAGCACTCCCCCTGCTTCCATGTGACTTTTATGGTACATGTGCCCCCATCCTCTGGTATTGCCTTTAATCAGGGACCATTAGGGGTTAGGAGGGCTTTTCCCTTTCTCAGTCACTCTTTGCTAGCCTTGCACATGCTTAGCACAGTGACTTCCTTCAGCACATGTGAGCTTGGTTACTGGGGTAAGGCAATGCTGTCCCTGTCTTGGTGTGGTTCCCTCCCTTGGTCTCATGGTCTGTCTGTATCAATTTCCCCCTCTAACACTCTGGACATTTGTAATCTTATAAGGGCAAATAGAAAAAGACCTCATTCTTCTGTAACTACTTCATGCTAGACAAGTGCATAGTCCTACCTATTCCTGGGTTCAGAGATTCTTAATAAAAAGGGGGCCTGGAATGGAGGGTAGTCTTTATGTGAGGGAGAAAGATCTTGTAAAGTCTAAGTCAGTTGGCTCTCCCTGGGAAATGGTGTACATGATGTCCAAAGGATGCATTGCTGGAAAAGTTTGCATCCTTGTTATTGTACAGTTGACAAATTTGGCAAGAAGTTTAGAAGAGATAATCTAAAAATGAGGAGAACCATAACAACTAAGTGACAAAGGTAGGGACTAATTCTACACTGTCCCAGATTAAGAAGAAGGAGTGGCTTCCTTAAAGGAAGGTGTGTAAAGCATGTTACACTTGTCTGGAGCCATTTTGTCCACTATACTTAACTTGAATTAGGCTGAGGGGGATACTCTAAGATCCCCTCCACCCCACTGAAGAATTGTGGGCCTTTTCAGTCTGAACCATTAGAGCAGAAAAGGAAAGCAGGTTTAAGCGAAACTGATAGACCACCCCATATTTTACCAACTCAACCATCTCAGCTCAGCCAAAGAGTAGTCTCATTTCAGGAGGCAATGATGTAAATGAGCTTCTTAAGTGAGTGAGGTCTATACTGTGTAAATAAGCAACCAGGTAGAGGGACTGGAAGATGGCGGCGTGGTAGGAAGGAGCAGATTTTGCATCTCCCATACCCGGGGGGGGGGAAAATAATCACCAATCTGGGTAGGAACTGAGCAGGGACTCAACATTGTTACGACATAACTGAGAATAGGAGATCAAAAATTGTGGTGGACATTGAAAAACCTGAAGGTAAGGAGACTACATGGATCAGCGGGCGTCCACGGGGGTTGCAGCTCCAGACCTGGCGGCGTGCCTGGGTCGGCCTGCGGGGCTCCCGGGAGAGAGCTGGGGCATCCGCTCCCTCCCTGGCCAAACAAGGACTGAGCAGCACCCGGGGAGGCCAGTTTACCAGACGGCGAAGAGAGAGGAGTGAGGACAAAGAGGCACCCACACAGGGTCTGTAAGCACCTACGCAAAGCCCTGGTGAAGGTGCGCACCCTACCCTGTGCATCCAAAGGCACCGCCTCTACGCCTGCGCCCCCAAGCAAGAGAGAGAGCGTGGTTTGGTGAAAATCTCAGAAACCACAGTGTTGAAATATGAAAAGGCACAGGTGCTTCCCAGGACCTACGATACCCAAGCTGTGAATGGGGGGCAGGTGGGAGCCCTTTGGGATCCAGAAAGCGTGAACCCGGAAGAGGGGTGGGCGCTCCGCGGGACATCAGAGCACACTGCAGTGAACTCCCAAGCTCGCACATAGTTGTACCCAGCCCCCACACACGGGTCCCTTCCGGGAGACTTCAGGCCAGCTGGGGGAGAAGGCGCACCCTTGCACTAAGAACAGTACGTCAGAGGCTGACTGAGTCCTGAACGGGGAACGGAGAAAACCTGTCTCCAGTAACCCCTCAGTGGGCCAAGCCAGCTGGAAAAACCGGTTTGGCCAGTCTGAAATCAGTCATACATAGGTGTATGTGTTTGTGTGTGTGTGTGTGTGTGTGT
>CM052548.1:38158885-38186730 GCA_028533065.1 Trachops cirrhosus | reverse complement strand
CCCATCAGTAAATGAATGGATCAAAAAACTATGGTACATTTACACAATGGAATTCTATGCAGCTGAAAGAAAGAAGGAGCTCATACCCTTTGCAACAGCATGGATGGAGCTAGAAAGCATTATGCTAAGCGAAGTAAGCCTGGCAGTGAAAGACAAATACCATATGATCTCACCTTTAACATGAACCTAAACAAGAAAACAAAGAAACAAGTAAAATATAACAAAGGACACTGAAATGGAGGATGGGATGTCAGTGACCAGAGGGGAGAGGGGAGGGAATTTCAGGGGAGAAGGGAAGGGTTTACAGGAACAAATATAGAGGACACAAGGACAAAACTACGGGGCTTGGAAATGGAAGGGAGGAGGGGAAGGATGGGTGGGTGGGCTGGAATGGGAATAAAGGATAGAAACTGTACTGAATAATCTAAAAAAAAAAAAAAAGCAACCAGGTAAATGAGGTCATAAGCATACACTCTATGAAAGTAGAAGGAAGAACACAAAGATTAATTTATCCCCCAAATCATAAACCAGTCTCCAAGTTTGCAACACTGGAATTTCAAAAGACTTCCAGTAGCAAGGCCTTTGCTGGAATGATACTAAACAGTGACAATTTGACTAATTCTTACTGCCTCTAAGTTGAACATTTCTGATGATGTCATGAGGTGCTGAGGTTAGACCTGTATGGCATATACAGAAACCAGTTCAGCTTCCAAGTGAAAAAACTTTGGATACAGTTAGCTGCACTACAGTCCAATATTCACAACCGGGAATTGTGGTTTTCCTGAAAACATGATTTTTCTCCTTGAGATCTCTCTCATTGTCATCAAAGAGACTGCATTAAATCCAGTCTTTAATTTTGCTAGATTATTTTCTTAAACAAAACAAGAACAGAAATCAATCACACGGGCTCTTTAAACCTGTTTTGCTGGAACTTATAAATGGAAACATTTGGTTGAGCTTTAGTCAGCCCTTCAGGTCACAGAAGCCAAGCTGCTCACTACCATAAGGCTTTGCCGGCAGTTCCTATATCCCCTCAAATCCTTCAGGTTCCTATAGTGACTTAAGGTTTTTTCCTTGTCATCTTGCAGGAAAGCGACTTTTGTTCTTTACCTGGAAAGACTGCCATGAACCACATGACCAAACAAGGTACCAGGCCATTTCTCCAGTGGACTTTTATTAACTTCAAAAGTTGATCTCAGTTCCTCAAATCTTTCTGGTGACATACAGAGTCCACAGTGCATCCTTCAGGTATGGCATTGCAGTCAACGTACTGGTTAATAAAACCACAGTTAGAAACTGGTTTTATCGAATATATGCAAAGAAACTTTATACCATCACTCACTCACTCACTCACTCACTCACTCACTCACTCATTAAGAATGCCAAATTCTGGAGGAATCAGATAGGAAGAAAGATGCAAAGCAAAAAGGAAAATTCTTGCCCTTACAATATCTATGAAAATTGCACCTCCATGCCTTATGTCTTCAATTACTAAAATCATACCATTTCTTTCCAACTTAATATGAACTTTTAAGTCTTAGAAACGTCAATTTCCTTTCAAAACAGCTAAAAGAAGGGACAGAGACTAGCCATAGAATCTTATCTCACACCAATCAGTATACCAACAGGTACCTTAAATAACCTTGATAAGATCCAAATGTCCTGAAGCCCAAATGGCAGAGACATTATTTCACACAAACTGGTACACTAACTGGTACCCATATAGCAGAGATATTATATTCCCAATGTGTGCAAAACTGCAAAGATCAAACCAAGTTCCCAAAAGATAAGAAAGTAAGCAAAGAATAACTGTAACCAAGAAATGAAGTTTCTTTCTTTTCAAAGTTAAAACTTTTGCAAACTTCTACAACCTTCTATAAACCTTCTGTATACCTTTCTATGACTTTCACAAACCTTCTATTCACCTTTCAGTAACCTAACTTACTTTCAATCCTTGTCCTTTTAACAATGGAAAGAACCATACTCTAACTTGGTATCAGGCAGCTAAAAGTCCTTAGATTTGCAAACACATTCCATATTGTGAAAAGACACAACCACTCAGACATATGGGACCGTGTCCCACTTCTCCAAACATTTGGCAATACGGTTCCAACTTTGTGATGATATAGTAATTTAGGGAACCATTTATTGGCCATTTTCCCCTATAGATCTAAATATATGTAGGCCATACAGTGTTACAAGAAAAAATCAATTCCTTTTTAGATTTTGGATGATAGCTGTACATGGACAAATCTACTAAAATTCAGCCCAGTGGGCTGCTTTTAGGAATCAAAGGAGAATAACCCCTGATGGCACAAGTGTTCAAACACAAGAACATAACTACAATAGTCCAGAAAAAATGGGAACATAGGAACAAAACTTGAACCCACAATTCCATATCACAAGCAGGTTTTAGTGTCTTATCTTCTGCCAACTGGTACCACAAATTGTGGTCCCCAAACAGTGGCCCTCCAAAACTCAGGTGATTCTCATACAATCTTAGAGCCTGGCTTCTTCCCAGACCTCTTCCCTCAGTAGCCCCTGAGAACTTGGACAGTGTTCACCCAGACCCCTGTTCATTAACTCCAGAGCTCAAATGGTCTCCCTCAGACCCCAAATCATAGCCGCTAGAACCAAAGCTGTCTTTACTGGACCCTGGTTCATGGCCTCCAGAGCTCAAACATTCCCCCTCAGATCCCAGTTGCATAGAAGCCCTAATGACGTGATGCTCAAGTGGCCTATAGCCCAAATGGTGTGAAGCTCAAGTTGCATAAAACCAGAATGGCACAGCATCCATATGGCACACAGTCTGAATGGCAGGTGTAGTCCACCAAGAGTTACTGCAAGTGGTCCTAATCAGACCAAAATCGCATGGAGTCCAACCCCCAATGTGCATGCCAGTTCAGCTCACCCAGTCTTGGGGTTTCTGTCCCCACCAGACCTGTTTCCTTCCACCAGCCAGGTGTTTCCAGCAGCCAGCGCCTTGAGCAGGAGTGCAGTGAAATTCCCTGAGACTGGGAAATCCCCACAGTTCTACTTTGGGATCAGCCTGTCACAGGCAGCCTGGACTTATCTCTAGGATTTATCAAGGTCCACAGTGTCCCATCTAGGTGTCACCAAGCTGTTGTTGAACAAAAGTGGGGTTTGGTTGCCTGCTGCCACTCACAGGCAAATTCTGAAGACAAAGGTTGGTGGAGAGGAAAGAGGTCTTTATTAAAATGTTGCACAATTTGTGAAGATTGGAGACCCCATCTCCAAGCTCTTCTACAAAACACCCAAAAAATCCAAAACAATGCCCAGAATTCCAGCTCCATCCTTATCCATCCTTTGGAACCTGAGGTAGCTCAGTGACTTGCTATTTGGCTTTAGGCTCCTGCCTGGGGTCCAGCACTGCCATTTTCCATGCAGCTTCCAGGACCAGCAAGGTCCTGCAAACCCTGGCCCTCATGTCTGTGCTGTGGATCCCAGAGGAAGAAAGAAGGTTTCTCCCTTCCCTCAGTTTAAATCTCATGACCCAAACTTCTGTGTGGTCTAGGAGGGTCTGTTCCCCCAGCCAATACCCTCCTATTCCTAGGCTAGACTGACAAGACAGTACCTCAGCCCGCTTCCATATTGACCTTTATGGTACATGTGCCCCTGTCCTCTGGTCCCACCTTCAATCAGGGACCTAAAGAGGGTAGGAGGGCTTTTTTTTTCAGTCACTCTCTCTAGCCTCCCACATGCTCAGCACAACTCCCTTCAACACTGGGCTAACTTGGTTACCAGGGCAATGTGACACTTCCCCTGCCTTGGGTTGGTTCTCTCCCCCAGCTCTCTGTATCAGTATGATGTGAAGCAGCCCTTCCTTACTTCTTTCCTTTCTCCTTCCTTTCTTCCCTTCCTTCCTTTCTTTTCTTCTTTTAGTAAGATTAAGCAGTTAGAATAATATTCTTATAGTCATCTACCAAGCAGCTTCTTTTCAAGTTTTTAAAAATGTAGTGGTACTTTTCCAGACTTGGGGGCTCTCAACAGTCTCCTGGACTCCCACAGCCTGGGTGACTCAGCACCTCATGAGTGCCCTGATATATTGTTTTTCTCTGCAGTGACTAGGCCAGCACTTCATTCCTTTAACACAAATGCATTTATTGACTAGTTTTGAAGGGAAATTTATTTTCCTTTGTCTTTCTAAACCACAACTACGACACCTCCTCCTCCTCCTCTTCATAATTGCCACAGTAGGATGTTCAATTACAGCTAAAAGCCCTAGATTTAAGTGACAGATTAAGAGGCTCAGCAGGTTGTTACTATAATGTTCATTTCACCTGTTGGTTTATTTTTCTAACCTGCAGGCATTGGACTTTAGGTAAGCCTTTTGACTTATACCATTTGCTGGTGCATCCTGTGGCTGTCCAGCACTCTTTGCAGGGTGTATGGTCTTTGAGAGAAGTCACCTGGAGGGTGCCTCCCCTCCTCCCCCTCCCCCCAGGCCAACCTCACCAAGTGTTGTGAGAGAAGGAAGAAGCCTTTCAGACACCACCTCTCCTGCTCCACACCAGCTCCTGGAACAGAGCCTGGCACATAGTGAGTGCTCCATAAAGTCTGCAGAATAAAATAACAAAGTGCTCCAAATCAGTGAGCTTTAAGTATCTACTTTTGCTTCAGATGGAGATATGGGGAGAGCTCACAAATGACACCCACTCCTCTTGAAATTACAGAACAAAAAGGCATTCCCCTCCCCCCATTTTGGGTTCATTTGGCTTCCAAAAGTATATTTCTGCTTCTGTGCATTTTGCTCTCTTTCTGTTCTTTAAGAACAGTTCCCATGTGTCTTTGACCTCCCTGGGCTTCCTAACAGGAAGTTGTTATTGGCTGCTTACCTCTTCAGGTGGGATCTTCTCTTAATTGAGGCTAAGACTTTCCAGGGAAATTTGCACTTTAATAACAATGATAGACTTCTAGATTCCAAAGAACTGTGGGGTTTCAGACACTCCTTTCAGGTTGAAGAGGAGCTGTCTGGAGGTCTATTCTACTTTCTCTCAAAGTCTGTTCTCATCTTCCTATATGAGTAAGGCTGCTATCTCAGACACCTTGGAGCTTCCTTGTAGAACTACTTGGCAGGAACAGTGAGGGAGTCAGGCATTAGTGCTTTAGATGGGGCTCAGTTCCTGTCTCACTGCAGACACTGGTGTGAGGGCACCGAGCATCTTCCTGGTTGCACCTCTGCTTCCTGTTTCTGCTTGCCAGAACTTACACAGCCACAGAGTCCCTGTGGTCAGTGCACTCCACATGGACTTGTCTGTCCAGGGCCCTCTGAGGCTGGTACCTTCTTCAGGGTCCTTCTCTCATGCTGGAGCTGTATCTTATTCTTGTCTAAGGCATCTGACTTAGGTGCTCCAGGGGTGCTCTAGACTTCCCTTCACTGCATTCAAATTTTCTATGTGTTGTCTTCTCCCAGTGGCTGTAAGTTCCTTAAGGAAAGCTTTCTCATTTTATATCCCTTGTGTCTTGTACAATTCCTAGCCCATTATAAATATGGGTGAAAAATACTGACACAGAGGGAGGAAAGAGGGAGAGGAAGGAGGAAGACGGGGAGGAGAAAAAAGGAGGAGTTTCAGCTCTCTTCCCACTAGACTAATAACTGATTGCTCACATAGTTTTAACAGAAAACTAATTGTGAATACATCCTTATGGAACTGAGTTTCCATCCCGAGGCACTGGGTACTGGATTGTCTCACAGAGACTTAGAGTCCTTGTCTTAGAGTTATGAAGGGAACATTTTATAGATAATTAAAACAAAGGTTTTTGTGTCTATCTCCTTGATCCCTTACTGTTAGTAACTACTCCAATCTTAAACTCCATTTTGGTCTTTTTACATTTAGCCTTCATCTGCAATCAGTTGGTGTCTGGTAATTGCAAATTATTTGAATAAGAGGCAAATAATATAGCAAGAATTTGAAAAGGTCAGAGGAGTTATGTCTAAGAATTGCAGCTAGAGGGTTGAAGAAACTTCACTTGAAGCATTAATTTTGGACAATTGCTAGGCCTCACTAAATTAGACTGGAAATGCATCTGGTATTCAGTACTGGGTCCTTCTGTGATGAGCAGGCTGAGGCAGAGCTTTCTGGTATGGTTGATGTGAGTGTGTATGCACACGTGCTTGAGTGTGAACAAGACAAGATTCAGCTAGAGCTAATGTGGTTGAACATTCATGTGGTTGTCACATCCAGCATCTATTCTGAGTGGTCAGTGCCCAGGCTATACTAATTATTAAACATGATGATCTTCAAAGCAGTGGGGCTATAATGCCTACATTTGTAGATGGGGATGGGGAAGAACTACAAATGCCCCCACTCCTCCTGAAGAAGAAAATACTCTTTTCCCTCTTCTCCCTCTACTTCCTCCTCTTCTCTTCTCTTCTCTTCTCTTCTCTTCTCTTCTCTTCTCTTCTCTTCTCTTCTCTTCTCTTCTTTTCTCTCCCTTCCCTTCCCTTCCCTTCCCTCCCCTTCCCTCTCTCTCTCTCAGCCACAAAATATGTATTAAAGTTGGGTAAGTTTCAAACAAAAATATTATATTTTTATATCTTGCATTTTAGGCTAATGTGAAGGTTTAGTCTAACCCTAATGAACATAAGAATAATGCTAATCAAGTAAGAGAAGTAAAGACACCCATCCTTCATCACTCCATTCATATTCCAGGTAATCATTTCTCCATTCTTGGAGGACTCTTTCTGGAAGAGAGAATTCCTGATGGAGGGAATATTTTTGCATGTCAGAAGTTTCCCCAGAAGAAAAGAAGTCCACCATTCAGGAGAACTTTGGGATGTGAATGTTTTTGTGTCTCTTGATCTCATTCCAAATGTCTAAGAGGTGCAATGCAGAGAAGATGCTGAAGAAATGAAAGTGAACAGTGGAGGCTTCCCTTCATTCACCCACATTTGAAATTGCACCTCTGCACTTGTGATTTGCTGGGGAGGACAGGACCATGGTGCTTGAGACTCTCAAGATTCCTTCTCTTAGCTTCTCTACCAAGAGAAAGGAGGAATCAGGGGTATGTAGTCTTTACTCATACTCTTCCACTCTCTAGGCTGGCCAAAAAGTTTCCATAATTTTGGTCTCCTCAGGATTTTCTAAGGGTCCTATTTGCTCTCCTGAGTAACCGTAAGGCTGGCTTGGCCTGACAGGGCCCCAGGGGGAAAGACCCCATTCACAGCCTCTAACTCCACATCCCAATCCTGAAAAGTCCATCAGCCAGGGCTCTGCTTATATATGTCATCTTGTTCCAGATGTCCTTCCACCTCGGTTCTCACTTGCCCTAGGCTCAGGGTCAGAGACAAGCTTCTCCAAAGCCTGGGGAGGGGTCCTAAAGGCTTTCTCTCCTGTTCCTACCAGAGCGCTGAGGACACAAACTCAGTGACTACTAGGAGTTTCCCCAGGTGCCCACGTGCCTTTTCCAAGACAGCTTTACTTCTCTCCCCTTTTGTTTCTCCCTTCTCCGTTTTTTCTCTTTCCTTCCCTGCCATTCTTTACCTCCACTTTCAATCTCTCTTATTTTTATGTCCTTACCTTCTCTCCCCTCTGTTTTCCTGAATGCTCTTTCCTCCCTGCAGAGTCAGCTTCGTCCTTGGGTCCTGTCACCTCTTGCAAGCCCTAAGAGCACCTCCTGGCCCTGCCCCACCCTCCACAGATCTAAATGCTGCTGTGTTTCTTGGTCCATTTCCCTACACCTGCATTTCACATGGCCAGACTGGTTTTCTTTTTCTTTTTTGTTTCCCTGGTATATCTCTTCTTCTCATCCTGTCTGTAAGCTCTGTAGAGGCAAGCAATACACCCTTATTTTTTGGATCCCCTTGCAGACTGGAAGGTGCTTTAAAAAGAACTTGGTTTTTGTTTGGTCGATGCAAATTCTGAATTAGTAAACCTCAGGCCAGTTTAGCTTCCTACAGGGCTAAGATGAAGGCCAGGGTGAGCACAGAGACTGAGTTGAGTTGTCTTCCCCAGTAGGTCCATGGGGAAGATTAGAATGAGAGGCTAAGAGCTTCAGCTTTGGAGCCAGAGAATTAAGGGATCAAATCCTAGCTCTATCACTGACCAGCTGAGGGACCTTGGGCAATTGATCCTATCTCTCTGAGTCTGATTTTCCTCATCATTAAGATGGGGATAACAGTCCTGGTTGCTGTGATGATTAGATCAGATGGTGTTTTAGAATGTCACTGAATGCTATTTTCTTTGCTCTCCTGCAGTCCCTATTTGCTGAAGAGAGAGGACACAGGTGCCAAGCTCTGGGACAGCATTCCCTGGGCATTGTCATATAAACAGAGGGAATACCCAGGTCCAGCTGGCTGGGGCTGCTTATGGCAGGCTTAGGGTATTGGGGAAGTTATTCTGACACCTCAGGGCAAAATGAACAACCAGTTCTTCCTCAGACTCCAAGGCTGCTCCATCTTGCCAGCTTTCTCCGGCTAATGCTGATACATTGGGTCCTGGGAGAGTGCAGACCACCCTGGTGCCTCTGTGACAAGTGAGTGGCTGCCAGACATGCTGCCCTTGGTGGCTGGGCCCACGACTACAAGATGGCTTAGGCCTAACCTGGCTAGAAGTTCCAAGGGGAACTTACCAGATGCTATATAAGACCTTCCTTTAGTTATCAGTTGGGTGAGGCTACAGAGCTCCTGGCCTGCAGACAGTGCTGGGTCTCAGACATACCTGACTGGGAAGAGGCTCCAGGCCCATGTGCTAGGTTATAGTCCATTCCCCACTTTGCCTTGGAGATTCTAGAGTGTGATGGTTAAGAGCTGGTGCTTTGGTGCCACACAGACTTGGGTTCAATCCTTTACCAACCAGCCCTGTGACCATGAGCAGTAACTCAAATGTCCTTGAAACTCAGTTTCCCCATTTATAAAAATGGGGATGATAACCCCAACCTCACAGGCTGGTCATGATGTAACATGTGTGCAAATCTTGTAGTAAAGATCACAGAGAAGGCCCTAAATAAAAGGGTCTAGGCCTAGAGGCACTACATTCCATGGTCTATTGCCTGGAGGAGGATGTGGAGAAATGGAAGAGCTTTACAGATACACAAACACTGGCATTTGGAGCTGAAGCTGAGAACACTCCCCTCTGGGCTTCCAGATTCTGAGCCCAAGATTGATTGTCTGCCATCTGAAATCCCTGAAGGATTTCATGGGGAACACCACAGGCCAAATGCACACAAGGAGCTAGGTATCAGGGTAGTTTGTTTGAGTGACTGGTTCTTCCACTGTGGGGTTTTCATGTGTGTGAAATGTGCAATGTAGCATATACTGACAACATTTTCATAAGGCCCAGGCACTTCCGCAGGATACTCCAGAGCCTTCCACCTAAATTATTTTGCTGTCAAAAGCTGACATTATAATGACATTGCAGGAGAGACCCTTCAGGAAATCACTGCTCATTTCCTTTCAGGCAGTTTGTTTACCTGCAGAAGCTGGACTCTTCTCCTCTGTTCTGCAACGTTAGGCGATTGACATGATCCCATAAGTCAATTTTGCAGCTGAGTGGACTGAGGTCCCAGAAAGCCAAAGGCCTGAAGTGGAAAATATTGAGCAGGTGACTCATTAAGGCTTGAGTCTAGGACTTGAGCCCTGAGGAGGAGCCTACACATTGCTGATCTTATTGGATGTTGGGAGGCCTGGCTGGACTGTGGCCTCATTTTAAGCCAGTGTAAGAAGAGTGCTTGTGAATATTTTTCACTACTGATTTTTCAGGTTTTTAAGTGCATTTATTCTTTCACTTAGCTCACTTTGATTCTTCATTCACTTTTCACCATCAGCCTCTGGTGCTAAAAACTTTCTTCTGGTGCCTTTCATACTGTTCCATTCGAGGTACATGAAGACATCCTCCTTTCTCTTCAAGCACTCCCACTCCCATCCCAACTCAACAAAGGTTATGGCTTCAGTTTCCCTGAGAAGATCAAGACTTACTGGAGTGACCTTTGGTAACCTCTCCTCCACTCCAATATATTTCTAGTTTGTCACCTCTCTCCATGTTACTAGTTTCAGAAGATGAGGTGGCCATGTAACCGGAAAAGACACTGGCATTCGGGCTGCCTGTCACTACCAAACCCAATAAGCAATGACAGTGATTGAATCTTTATGGGCACTTTATTCAGATGGCCGGCAATCTGAGAAGATGGTGGGTTCACACCCTAACAGGCCATCTTGCCTTCTCTTTCCAGGCCAGACTTTTTATACCAGGGAATAAACAAGGTGTGGTGAGTGCTTTGATATTCAGGGAGGATTAGGTGATAGAGGCTGCACCATTCCTGCCCTGGGCAGTTAGCTGTTCCCAGAGGCAGTGGTCATCTGTCTCTCCCTGGAACACAAAGGTCTGGATACCTCCAGTTGTCCCCAGGTGATAATCTTTAGCAGTGCCCCAGGAGGTTGGCTGTTTTCTCAGGAGCCAGGACGGGCCTTATCTGTAGTTTCTGAAACAAAACTGTAGCTTTAACATACACATTACTTGCTAGACTTATAACTTTTTACCTTAAGCTAAAATTTTCCAAGTCTTGAGTCCCCTATCAGCCATTCTCTTCAGCAGAGCCAACCTCTCGTGCCATCTTTTCTGCCTTGACCCTGGATTTCTCCTCTCTCTTTCTCTCCACCACTTCCTCTCAGACTTTCAGACATGCACTCAAGCCAACTTCTACTTCTTTTCACTGGTGAGCTTCTTAAACAGTCATCCACATCTGCTATTACTGCTTTCTTGCCCCTGGGCCCCCTTAAACCTTCAATGTCTACTTCTCCTTGATTCTACTCAAATGGCACCCCTGAAGGTCACATGTGTCCCTCCAATGGTCCAGTTGCTTCGTGCTCATCAGCCAGTACTGCGTAACCATGGATGCTCTTAATAACACATCTTTGAAACTCTTTCCTCCATAAGCCTGCATGATACTCAACTCTGAGCTCTCTTCACACTTGTGACTTGTTTTGTCTCTCATTCCCTTGACATGTCTTTCACTCTTCACTCTGGAGCTACACAATCTTTAGGGCTCAGTATGTTACTCTTATAATTTCTCATTCTTTCTCTGAAAGCTCACTCACTCTCAAACTCTCATCAGAATGTGTATCTCCCAGCTCTATGGCAGGGTGACATTCAAAGCTGTGTCTCTAGTTTTCACTTCATTTCTAAGTTCTAGACTTATATCTCAAACTATTCCAAGCATCCCTTTTTTTAAGATTTTATTTGTTTATTTATTTTTTTAGAGAGAGTGGAAGGGAAAGAGAAAGAGAGGGAGAGAAACATCAATGTGCAAGAGAAACATTGATTGGTTGCCTCTTGCATGCTCCCAACCAGGGACAAAGCCCACAGCCCAGGCATGTGGCCTGACTGGGGATTGAACCAGGGAACTTTTAGTTTGCAGAATAATGTCTAACCCACTGAGTCACATGAGTAAGGACAACTCCAAGAATCTTTTTGACTGGATAGGCTTCCAACACCTCACCTGGGGTGTGGGCAAAGCTGGACTGTGTTCTCTGTCTTTATTAAAAGCACAATTATCATTTCGAGGCACAATAACAACATGGTTGAGTGTGTATGCTCCAAAGCCAGACTGTTTATGTGTAAAGCTGCCTTGCCCTTGCTCTTACTAATCATCTGACAGAGGGCAGATTATTGAATCTGCCTCAGTTTTCTCATCTTTAAAATGGGAATAATAAAACTGACCATATAATGTTGTGATGAGGGTAATTAAAAAATACATGTAATGTCTTAGAATGTTCTTAGAATAATGCCTGATAAATGTTACTAAGCATACATTTTCAAAACTTTTGAGTTCCCTTGGATATATTTGCCTTCTCCATCCTATCTTGTATCTTCATTCCACATTTCCTTTTCTGGGCCCTTCACTTTCACCTAGGTTCTTGCTACTCCAGGCTGGGATAGTGTGTTTGGCTTTGAACTGGCCTCCTTATATCAGGCTCTTCTGCTCAATTCAGCCTCCACATTACTGCAAGAGTCATGTTTTTTAAGCCTGTCTCTCTTTTTAAAAGATTTTATTTATTTACTTCTAGGGAGAGGGGAAAGAAAGGAGAAAGAGAGGGAGAGAAACATCAATGTGAGAGAGATGCACCAATTGGTTGTCCCTCTCATACCCTCAACTGGGAACCTGGCCCACAATCCAGGCATGTGCCCTGACTGGGAATTGAACTGGCGACCTTTCGGTTCACAGGCTGGTGCTCAATCCACCAAGCCATACCAGCCAGGGCTAAGCCTCTTTTTTATGTGCCCTTTACATAGTCACCATTGGTTATAAGAGAAAATTTTCTACAGTCTGAATTCAACCTGTTTCCCCATTTCATTTTTCATCTCTCACCTACTCAAACACTTAGCTCCAGGGGGGCTAAGTGTTCTATAAATACACTCTGTTCATTTCCACCTTCACCTTTCAGACCCTCCTCACATTTCTAGTCTCTTAAAGTTGTTGGTCATTTACCAGCACATGAATGCCTACAGCACTTACACTCCAAGTCTTTTGTTAATGGACTTAATCATATACGACTGTGTGGTAAGTGGAAGCCATTGCTTCCCAACAAGACTGGGAGCTCCTTGAGGGTAGCAACTGTGTCTTGTGTTCCTTTATATCCCCCAGAGCACCAAACACAATGTATTATTCTCAGTACAATATCAATAAATATCTGTTGGCAATTGGCCAAATAATCAAAACATCAGATTCAACATTCACTGTGAATATGTACAAAAGGATAAGAGAAATCCTTGAATTCCTCATGAGATTTAGTCTTTGCTTTCTATACCCAGTAAAGACATGCATGTTAATAAAAGGGCTGGACTTGGAGAAGAAGTACATTTTTTCATTTTAATTTTTAGAATAATTTAAATATTTTTCAATTACAGTTGACATACAATACTATATTAGTTTCAGGTATTAGTTTTGTAGAGCATAGTGTAGTGATAAGTCTAGTAGTACCCATGTGACAGACAAGGAGTAGATTTAAGAAGAATTAGTTGGCAAGGGAAACTGAGATATTAATAATAAGGGAGGAATTGGCTTATTTGGGGGTTTCTTGGCATTTTAAAGGATTGCTCCTGTGCATCCCATAATTATTCATTCCCTGACTTTCTGTTTCCTCCCTTACATTATGCATATGTTAATTAAACATTCCATTTTGTTGGAATCTGGAAATATAGTCTTAAGCTGTGCTTTTTATCTGTTGACTTAATAATGATTGACAGTTCTAAAACCTTCTTGTCTGGTTTGTGAAAACCAATCATCTGTGCCACAACCATTCTCACTAGGTGTGTTGTAGGATTGACTGGTGAGGGGATGAACAGACCCTGGCCAGGCATTGATGTGCAAAGCCAGCCTTACTCAGGATGGCTGAAATAGCTTCTGTCTGGCAGGAGTATTCCTGCTTCAGAGCAGAGAGGCACCTGGGAGAGGGGAGTGTCAACTATCTCTTCCACTACCCTCTTTACTTTTCAAGCGAGCAACATTGGAACAGCAAGCAAACTGATCATTGCTAAGA
This sequence comes from Trachops cirrhosus, assembly GCA_028533065.1. Taxonomy (NCBI): domain Eukaryota; kingdom Metazoa; phylum Chordata; class Mammalia; order Chiroptera; family Phyllostomidae; genus Trachops; species Trachops cirrhosus. Next base: position 38,173,232 of record CM052548.1, on the reverse strand, counting down.
TTTATCCTCAAGACCAAGAGACTTTCTTTCCCAGAGAAAATCAACCTCGTATTATTTTTTATTTTATTTTTTTATCCTTACCCAAGGACATTTTTTTCATTGCTTTCAGAGAGAGAGAAAGGAAGAGAGGGAGAGGAGGAAATTTGTTATGAGAGAGAAGCATCAATTGATTGCCTCCCATCCGCACCTGGACCTGACCGGGGATCAGGGAACAAACCCACAACCTAGGTATGTGTTCTGACCAGGAATTGAACCCACAAACTTTTGGTTAAGGGACAATGCTCCAACCAACTGTGCCACACAGGCCAGGGCCAACCTTTTTTTAAATCAGTCTTTGTGTCTGAATTTGGCTTTCAAGATTTTTGTGAACTCCATCAACATCACTGACAAACTGGGAGATGCCCAAACTTCAACAGAAATTAATCGTGCTACAATTTGGGGGAAAAAAAGTTACTTCGTTTTCTGATTTGTACCACAAGCAGTGGCTCCAATCTGTCATTATGACTGAGAACATGTCACAACAATCTGTTTTTATTCTTTAGGAAAGAAGAACAACATCTTGCTCTCCTCCAGCAATGGCTAATTTAGAAAATTTGCAAGCTGACATGCAACTTGATTAAAATGACCTGGAGCCACCAATTCTTTTAAAATGCAACTCAGCGCTCACAACCCCAGACCTTCCATAGTCCAGTTATCTCCTTCACAGCTTATTTTTCTGCGGGAGGAAGAGAGATTGGGAGAGAAGACGGGGGAAAGAGCTATGTGCTATTATCTACACAGAGATTTAACATTATTTTTTTTTTAATTTTTCCTCTTCAGCCCTTCTGTCACCATGGATTTCCTTTATAGCCCTGTGGAGAGGAAAAGCAATGTGATGTTTCTAAGCGGTTAGTGTGGATTTCATAGTTCTGAGTACAAGGCAGGTGCATGATCCAAATGAAACATCCATGTTGGAGTTGGAGACTGTTTTGACATTGTGGTTTCACTCCCAGCTTATAGTTTTAGAAAATATGTAGGAATCTGTCCCAGTCTGAATGAACTTACTAGGTCTTTGTCAAACCGTGGCTGCACTGAGAGTGATGGGATTTTTCTTCTAGGGAAACTGATGGGTAAAACAAAACAGTAACAGTTTGGCCCATTCCAGGACTGGGAGTCATAGGGCTTCACATAAAGGAAACCAAGGTAGTATTAGGAATCAGAGTGTAGGTTTGCTCTATAAATACACTCATAAATATCTCATTTTTCTTTATGGCATCTAGAAGTGAGCACTATTGTTCCTCAGTGAGGGAGGGTGTTAATGAAGGAGGTGTTAATGTGGACTGGCATGAGTGCCAGAGCTGTACTGCTCACTAGAGATGATGTATAATTATTGGGAGACAATATGTAATTACACATTGAATTGTGTGCTGCGAACTGTTACGTGTTGGTGTTCCATCTCAGAGAGGAGAGAGCTAATACGGTTGAGATCACATAAAGGCAGACACTCATTTGTCAGGGAATATACAGTAATGAGAATCATTTCGAAATCCTGTTGCCTTGGCAACCCATTCTAAAATGATGTAGATAAAGAACAAGCAACACTTATCAATGAAGTCAGAATGTGTTGGGAAGAAAAGCTGCTGAAAACAAGACATCAAGCATCAGACCAAACTGACTCTTAAGGGAATGGCCTTGTTCAAAATCAGGTCAAGATGTGAAATGAAGGGTTAGGCATTTAAAGACATGGCCATCATCGATATCCTGCCTGACACCCTGGCCAAACACACATCCACTGTCAAGCCTGAGGGACATTAATCAGCTTAGGCTCTAGCTCTTATTTATGGCAGCTCTCCTAAATGGATCATTTTTATGTGGACGGACAGTAACTGGGATGCAAGAAGGGACACTCTAGGGTGAGTGAGGGTGACCCAATTCCCCTGGCTTGGAAGAGGTAGAGCTTCTAGGTAGCAAGAACATCTGGACACTTCCTCTCTCCCCTGGTCTCTCCTGGCTGATGTAAATACACTATCTGATTTGGAAACTCTGACAGAGTTAACTCCTTTTTAATGCTGAGGAAAATAAGGTGAGAAAGGTTAAGTAACTTGTTTATGTCATATCTTAAAGACAAGTCAGGACCAAGACCAGGACTTGATTTGTTCTCCCTCAGGAATCCCCTGACCCCACTACCTGACCTCAGGACCTGCACATTTTTTCCTTTTTGACTCAGCACAAGCCCTGACAAGGGCTTACACTATGGCCCTGGGTTCAAATACTGCCTGAGCTGTGCACATGGAACTATAAATCCAGAACTAGGTTCCTGGTGGATGGGGTGTGGTGGGGGCAGCCAACTTCTGTATGACCCTGGGCTGAGGGAGGTGAGGCTTCTCTGGCGTCCACACCTGGGTCAGGTGCCTCCCCTGGTTTGTGGGGAAGCAAGACTGACATATCTATCTGGGCATAATATTTTATTCTAAGAATATCAATAAGGAGATTTTGAGACTGCATTTTGAAAGTTTCTTTTTATAACAGTAAGTCTTCAGATTTTGAAAAAACCTATTTTAACTATGTTCTTTTAAATTATATACCATCAAGTTCAGGCTGACTACATTCAGACCAAAACAATAACTCAGGCATCTTCCAGATACGAAACTTCAATTATTGTTTACATTAGCATCAATCCTGGATTGAAAGAATGAAGGAGCTCTAATTTGCCTGCTGTTAAAGGCCATCTATAAAAAACACTAAGAGAAAAGATGAGAGCATGAATAGCCTACTGTGGCATATGTTTAATTCCTGGGCTCTTACACAGAGAAAAACTCTTAAAAAAAGCCCTTTTGCTCTTGTCAATTACACAGTAACAGATTGGGGGGCTGCTTCTTCCCACTATATTCCTTCATATGCAACAGTTCTTTCCTTTCTCCCTCCTTCCCTTCCTTCCTTCTTTCCTCCCTTCTCTATTTATCAAGCCCTTATTAACACAGCTCTGGGTACTGGGATATGAAGATGGCTGAAGTATAGATTCTGCCCATATGAGGCTCCCCTTCTGGTTGGAAATAGACACAAGGTTTTGGTGACCATTCTCCAAAGTCTTAGGCACAGAGAGAAAAGAAATGGGATAAGCCCTGGTCAGATGGCTCAGTTGGTTGGAGTGTTGTCCCGTGTAAAAGGAAGCTTCAGGTTTGATCCCAGGTCAGGGCACATACCTAGGTTGTGGGTTCCATCTCCGATTGGGGTGCATATGAGAAGCATATGTTTTAGCTCATGTCCACTGGTGAACATACACATTTCTTTTTAAAAAGAAATTAAAAATATGTTTATTGATGCGAGAAAGAGGGGGAGAGAGAGAGAGACAGAGACATAGAGAGAGACAGAGACACACAGAGAGAGAGATCAGTGTGAAAGAGAAACATTGATTGGTCGCCTCCCGTATGCATCCTGACCAGAGATTGAACCCACAACCTAGGTATGTGGGAATTGAACCCCAACCTTTTGGTGTATGGGATGACACCCTCACCAACTGAGCCAAATGGGCCAGGGCTACACATGCATTTCTGACAGGTATATACATAAGAGTGACATTTCTGGGTCATAAGGTATGTTCAGTTTTAGAGGATAATTCCAAATGGTTTCCAAAGTAATTGCACCAATTATGCTCCCTCTAGCAGCGCAGAGAATACCAGTTGATCTGCTTTCTCATAAACACTTGCTAATTTCTTGCTTTTTGTTTTTGTCATATGGTTATATATAGTGGTATCACTTTGTAGTTTTAGTTAGTGCTTGTTTTCCTTATGACCAAAGAACACCTTTACTATGTTTACTGTCCATTAGAATACCATATTTTGTGAAGTGTCTGCTGAATTAATTGTTCTATTGGGTTTTCTTATTGGTTTATAAGTGTTCTTTACATATGCTGATGTGGACTCATTTAAAAATTTCTCTGCAGCCCTAAGCACTATTTGTTTCCACATTCAGTAAACTTTTGCTGCATAAACTAGGACAGAAAGGGTGCTGTCAGTCTTTAAGCCTTCCTTCCTTACTGCCACAGCCTCCTGAACAATTAAAGAGGGAGTATTTATAAAGGGCAAGTTGGGACGAGGCTAAGAAAAATCTCGAGGTCTGGTGTGGCCTCATCCTGCTGACCATATGTCCATAGACAGCTGCTAATGGAATGCTCTTGCCCAACAGTGACTTTTGGACTGTTTAGCCTTAGACACGGCTCTGGTGGTGGGGATTCCTTCCTTCCTTCATTCAACAAATATTTACTGAGCACCACCAGGCACTTGAGATACATCAGTGAATAAAACAAAGATCCCTATCCTCATCAAGCTTAAGTTCCAGTGGGAGAGATAGACGATCAGTGCTAAACATAACAAATTCTTAAGTTGCATAGTATGTTAGAAGGTGCTTAGTGCTATGTGAAGAGGGGAAATAGAGCAGGACAAGATGAATCAGGAATGTTTAGGGAGCAGTTGGCAACAGGATGAGAAGGTAAACTTGAGTAGAGATCCAGGGTGGTGAGGCAGGCAGCTATAAGGATATCTGAGGAGCATCCAGAGGAAAGAGCTAGTACAAAGGCCTTTGGTGAGAGTATGGGTGGCATGTTCAGGACACAGCAAGGACAGGAGGTCACAGAAGTCACAGGAGCCAAATCATAGCAGGGTCTGAAGGCTGTTTTAAGGCGTTGCTTTGACACTGCATTAGATGAGCCATTGGAGGATCTGGGCAGAGGAGTCACATGATCTGACTGATATGTACAGCTCCAGCTGCTGTGTTGGGAATAGATTGAAGGGAGAAGGACAGAAGCATGGAGGCCCAGAGGGAGGTCTTTAATGACTCATATGAGAGATGCTGGTGGCTGGGATCAGGGTGGTTGCTGTGGAGGTGGGAAGAGGTTGGTGATATTCTGGATACATTTTGCTGGTAGAACCATCAGGGTTTCCTGATGGAGGGGATGTGGGTTGTGATTGAAGATAGGAGTCAAATATGGGTTGGCTTCCATTAGACTGCCTGGGTTGCGTCCGTGCTCATGATGACTGCTCCTTTCCCACCAGGTCTGGTGTTTTCCTTTCATCCCCATCTGGCATCCAATCCTGTCTCAGTCCCAACCCAGTCCAGGTTACCCTCACCTGGAGGCCACTTCTTTTCAATCCATCATTATGACACAAACGCTCTTTCCAGTTTCCCTTGGGGCTCCACTAACAGCTTACTTTGAAGGCAAAAAGATATTTCTTTTCTTGCATTCCCACTAAAGTATTCCTATTTCTCCCCAAGGCCACATGAATTCTTCTGTCTGAAAAAGAATTACCATCAGTAAGAAAAGCATGATTGATTAATATTTCAAAATAACTTGTTACTTAGTTTACTTACTATTTGTATATTTATTTCTGCTTAGAATTAGGGACACTTCTGGTGTTAGGGATGAAAGAAAACCAAGAAATTTTGTAATTGAGGGCTTGCCTTTTATGAGAAAAACTGAGGCCCAGGGTGGTAAACTGATGACAGAGTAAATAGATTGAGGCTCAGGAAGATAAATCTGAGGTCCAGGGAGGTAAACTGATCTATGGGTGAGTTTGTTTCATAAATAGACTGCAGGTTTTCCACCACCAGAGAAATGATCCTCTATGACAACTGTTGAAAACAAGACAACAGGCCCAAAATAGAGTTGTGTATGTTAAGCCCCATGTCAGCAAATGCAGACTTAATTAATTGCAGTTTCAGCTTTTCCAGAAATGGAATTTTAAACCAGTCAGTTAGGAGTTGCCTGACAAGTACTACAGTACTAGTTAGGTCATTTGCCTAATGGACCCTGCTGTCCCATTAAAGAACAGTACCTTTGCCATAACCAACCTGTTTTTTTTTTTTTGCCTCATATAACTTCCTTGTTCCTATTCCCTTCTGCCTATAAATGTCTTTCATTTTGTACATCTCCTCAGAGTTCCTTTCTATCTGCTAGGTTGGATGCTACCTGATTTGCATCAGTTTTGCTCAAACTCTTAGCATTTTTCATATGCCCCAGTTTATCTTTTAAAACAACAAACCAGGGGTTACCTAGTCTGCAAAGTTTCTGGGCCTCTCATCTGGCCTTTATGCTCCCTTTGGCCTTCTTTCTGCCTTCAGCTCTGCTGTTGAGATCTCTCTATTGTGGTAGTTGATCTGGTATATGACATAGTCACCTTGATAGCAGGTGTATTCTTAAAAGGCCCTCTTTGGATCCTTTGTGGTAGGCTGACCTTTTGACAAGGTCTTGGAGGGCTGTGTGCCTTTGGGAAGGGCAGCCAGCTGTCTTTTGCTGGGGCCCCAAACCCAGCAGCATCGCAGGCCCCTTCAAGTCTGCTGGAGGCAGATGGCTCTGCAGGCCCACCCCTCCACAATGCAGAATGTAGCCACTGTTTGGGCTATTTGGTGCATTCTTTCTGTCAGCCTTGGGCCTCCCTTACAATAGCATCAGTGTTTTTCCCTGGCTTGGATGGTGTTTGAATTAACTTAAACATAGGCAGAGCAGCTGGTTAGTGGAATGGAAAGTTTAGGCTGGGGATGCTGGCTGACACTGCATATTTTGTGGCTACCTCTAGCGGTAAGAATCCAAGCTTAGGCCCTATTTCCCTGAATCAGAGCTTGCTGTTTGTGTCCTTGGAATAAGGTGAGTCAAGAAGGCTAGTCATGGTTGGTTGACTGCTTGCTGACTGCATTATAAGAACTTACAAATGTAAACCACAGTCAATCTTAAAATTTACACACTCATAGGGTTACAGAACAGAGCCAAGGAGGGTGTACATAAACTATTACTGAAAGGACTCCCCACTAGGTTTGATATGGCTGCTGCCAGAGGAAAGACATCTCTTAATGCCAGAGATTTGTGAAAAGGAAAGGAATTATTATTTATTTAAAAGTTATACAGACTAAAGTTCTTTAGAATACCCACAAATGCACACAGTCCTTCCTTCTCCCTCTGCCTTGTCGGGGTACTGTATCTCAGGAGAGAAGTAGAAGTCCATGATTCAGGCTCCTGGCACCATCTGCTGTGTCACCACCATGATCTCCAGTAATCCAAAGCGATGTGGCATCTCCTCATGGTCCACCAGCAAGAGTCCTTTCAACCCTTTTCTTCCTGGCAAAGTCTCTCCTGCTTCCTAAGCCATGTGGTAAAAGGGAGTACCCCAAAGCCACGTGGTCCTCACTCTTGCCAAAGTCGTGTTTTTTTCTCTCACCAAAGCTGTGTGGTTCGCCTTTCTACTGCCACAGCCACATGGTCCTCTCCTTGCCAAAGCTGTGGGGGTCCCCACTCTGCCAAAGCTACGTGGTTCTCCCCTCCAATGGCTGCTGCGTCTGGGTTTAAATCCCCGCACCAGTCTTCCTTAGTAGCCCTATTTCTGACTCCACCTACAATCAGTTACACCTGCCAGCATTCCCATATCCTTCCAGCTTTACTAGGCTGCCACAGTGAGTCTAGGCCGGCATGGTCCCATGGCATGGAGCCAATCATCTCCAAGCTCTCACGCAGGTGCCGTAACCAGGGGGAGTTGCCTCCCAGTTACAACTTGGGCAGAAGTCACTTCCATCCCCCTGGCTCAAAGCGTGGCCACAGCTATTTAACATATCTATGAAACTAGTTAAAAGTTATAGATGTGTTAAATGACCATGGCAGGGGTTAGCTGCAAAGCTGTTGCTATGCAAAACAGCTCTCAATGGCCCTGCTCCATGTGTTCCTTCCCCCAACTCAAACCTGTAATGGGGGAGGGTTGAAGACATCCTATAAGTTTTTTTAATATTTCCTGGACACCTTGAGTTCTGGACCCCATTCCAAATCCCTATTTGGGGCCCCCCCTCGGCTGTACCCTGTTACAATGAGATGTGAAGCACACAAAAATGCAGATGGGGCACTGAAGCTCAAAGGAGTGAAGTGAGATGGGTCTCAGGCAATGAGAGGGTGAGAGGCAGAGCTGGCGTTCACACTGAAGGCTCCCTTGACCCCACATCCCATCCTTTCCCCCCTAACTGCCTGCTGGGACCCTGAGATCTTCCTAATAAGTGGTGTGTTCCATATTAACCTCTGCTCTCAAGCGAGTCACCAAGACTGTTCTCTGCCCCTGGGGTGTCAGTTACTGGCTTAGCCTTCTGCAGCCACAGCTTTAGTCTACAGAGATTCCCTATATCAATTCTATTTGCCCTTTTCTGGGGTGCTGATGACTGTTGCATTCAGCAACTGCAAGAACAGATGCCGGAGACTTTTCAGGGTTTCAAAGATGTTACTTTATTGGCCAAGTTTTACCTGCGCAGGGGCGAACTCTCAAAGTGTCCCGAGACACAGTACCCGCAAGGGCTGCTGGTGAGAGCTGCGCCGAGCGCTTACAGCTAAGTCCTTATATAGGGGCGGGCAAGCAAGCGTTATACAGAAGCAGACGTGGCAGTTAGCTATTCGCTTACAAAAACCGCGCGCGGGAACAGGGTTGGGCATTGGCTCAACAGTGGTAGCTTTTCAAACCAAACATGTTAGGTTGCATCTGTTTTACAATCCTTTGTTCTTGCACAAGGCAGGAGGGCAAGATGTTCGTTCAGTAACCTCCTGTACCCTGGGACCTAACCAGTTCCTGTTTTCTCATGGTCTAAGTTTTCCTTGCTCCTTACAATGACCATCATGGAATCCCCCTCTCTAGGCTCAGAGGTAATGTGACTAGCCCCTCTGATGCTCCTTTTTTTCTGGTTCTGTCCTATTGTGGAACATGACAGCTGGCATAAAGGGGCTGGGGAGGGACCAGGAGCTGAGCAGCTGCTCTGAGACCAGCTGTGTGTTATATACCATGTCACCTGGGGAGCACGGCTGCCCAGGGTCCAATTTCCTCATCTGCCTGATTCCAAAATTCTGTGCTTCTCTTTATAAAAGTAATCTAGCAAACCAAACAATAAAGCTAAAAATACCTCCCTGAACAAAAATACCCTCAATATCCACATCCAAAGGCCTTTGTGACCTGGGCAATAGCATTTATGAATGTGGTTATGAGATGCTAATACAGTGGCTGCTAAAAGTCAGTCAGAAATATTGAAGCAATGCATTCTGGTAGACTTTAATCCCTAAAAGTCCTCTAAGCAATATTTCTAATATATATTTTGTCAAAGATTTGATGCTTTCTGCTTAGGTATTTCTAAGAAGCTCTCTCTCCAAACACTTCTTTGCAAATGCATTAGATAACACAGTCCCTTCAATTCCATATCTTCCTTTCTGTCTTAACTGAAAAAGCCAGTTCACGTTATTAATGACAAGCCATTTTGCAGAGTGCCCAAGTTAATAGAAGAGATAACTGGCAAAATATAAATGTGTAATACTAACATGCTGAAGATAAAACAGAGGCCTAATGCTGAATGCATAATGGGGAGAATGGAAGAAAAAGTTCCTAGCTGGTACAGAATTCCTGCAGAATGAACACCAGGTGGTCCATTTGTTCTTAACTTGCTGCTTTCTTGTCTTTTTGTCAACTCAACTATCCTTTTTGAATCCAAGTCCTAGGATTTCAGAGTTCAAAAAAAGGGTCCCTAGAGAATGTTAAAGATGAGGAAACTGAGGCCCAGCCAGGTGAGGGAACTCACCCAAAAAAACACTATCAGTTTTCTCAGGTACCTGTGCAGTCTCTTGTTTCAACACTTTGCCCTGATTCTAGTATTGCAGGTGCCTTCTCCTGTCTTTCCTATACCAGCCCAGGCCACAGGGAGGGAGCAGGGACTTAAATTCAGAGCACAGTGAATTCCAATCCCAGTTTCACCACTCTCTAGTTGTATACCTTGGTCTCCCTTACTGTAAAATGAGTTACCATAGGTAAAGTCCATTGCAATCTAGTGAGTGTTCTGAAAAGTTAATGATTATCCTTAATATGTGTGATTTGTTTTCTATTATACAGTCTCTATCTGGAAGCAGAGGACAGGACTGGAAGACCTCTTGACATCATATCTGGCTGAAGAATTGTGTATTTACTTGATAGTCCTCAAGTTTGGTATCAGAAGGAATGTGGTAGTTAGCTATTCTCTGTGCCCAATGAATGTTAAGAAGGAAGACACTTACATGGTAACAGAAGCCACTGGGGTGTGCTACAGTTTGAATGTGTGTGTTCTCCCCAAATCCATATGTTGAAATTTTAACCCCAATGTGATAGTATTTGGAGGAGGGGCATTTGGGAGGTGCTTATGTCATGAGGTGGAGCCTCATGAATGGGATCTGTACTCTTAGAGTTGCCAGAGAGCTCTGGCCCACCTTCTGCCATATGAGGATACAGTGGGAGTTCTGAAGTGTGCAACCCAGAAGAAGGCCTTTACCGGACACCAGATTTGCTGCCACCATGACCTTGGACTTCCCAGCCTCCAGGACTGTGAGAAATAAATGTTTGTTGTTTATGAGCCACCCAGCCTATGGTATTTTGTTATAGCAGCCTGAATGGACTAAGACAGGATAGATTCCTTAACCTCAAGAGAGTGGAATCTCCTTCAGTGGCATGTTTGAAGCAGAGCCTGGGACCAGCAGCCATCTCATGTAAACTTCAGGGAGGCCAAGAGCTACCTTAAGTGATCCTTAGAATCCTTTTCACCACAAGAAGTTGGACTTCCCACTGCAAAGTTTAATGAGTTAGTCACATTTTATAAATATGAAATGAATTTAATTCTTCAGGTCCCATTAGAAAAAGAGGGCTTATCCTTGAGGATTATGAGAAAACTAAAACCAGAATTGAGCTGGATAAACTGCCTTGAAAAGCTGGGACTTTGTAAACTGATGTGCATTTGTGCTTTCCAGCTGCATGACCTCGGGCAGGTGACCTCATCTCCATACATCTCAGTTTCTGCATCTATAAAATAGGGGAGGTGCCAGCTTCTTCTCTATAGGGTTGTAATGAGAACTGATGAGGCAATACATAAAATGCATTTAACACACTGCCTGGAATATAGTAAGTACTTAATTAATGCTAATAATTATTGTGATTTAACTTTTAAAAAAGTTAATGCCTCATATAATTACAATCCTTAGACAAAAAGATTGCAAAAATGCCTCAGCATAAATGTTCATTGAGAAGGATTTTGGTCATTTGTTTCTCAATTAACCCTCCATCATTGAAACAATAAACATGTGATGAGGTGGCAGGCATCCATTCTCACTTCTCAGAGCACTTTTGAATGGGCAGTTCCTGAAGCTGTCTCTGGGAGAAAACCTCTCCTGTGTCTAAACAACCTGAAGTATTTGGAAAAACAAAGAAGGCTGGATTGACCTGAGCTGATTGCCTTTTAACGGATTGGCTGAATTCAACTATTTCCTCCTTCCACCAGCCATTTTTTGGGCAGATATAGTTTCATTGTGAAATCTGATCGAGCTTGATTCTGGATAATTCAATCTCCGGGTATAAACAATCTGGAATGTTTTGTTGAAGACCGTGGAAGATTTCTGAGCAGGAAATGGTAGCCTGAAGAGCCAGAGAAGGAATGAATCTAGCTTTTCAGTTTCTGGTGACTTTAATTAGCACACAGCAACAAACTGACTGCTGATCCTTGACCACCGCCCCCTGCCCTCTCGCTCACACTGTTTCAGCCATTCTACTCTCTGTCTGGAAGAATCACTGGGTAAAGTCTCAGGGATTAGAGGAGCCCACCCTCATTCTATAGATGATGAAGCTGAGATTTAATGAGTTTGCATGACCAGCATCTATTACTCTGATATTTTTCTCTTGCTTCCAACACAGTGCTACATTTTCTTTGAGCAAGAACTATTAAGGGAATTTCCAACCATTTTCCAGTTTCCATGTTACTCACAATAAAATAGTTGTCTTTATTAAAAATGTAAAAGTGTCAGCTCTTTAGATCTGGGAGAACCTATTTGTTTCCATGAGAGATGGTGGGGAGGAGACAGGTTATCTGTCATCAGGGGTTTCCGGGGGCAGGGGTGGGGGGTGGGGGGTGGGGGGGTGTAGTTTGGTGGTGCCAATGCACAGGGTGAGGAAGACCTTCCCTGCCACCTTGTGGTCACCTGGAGCCCCAAAGGGTTATTACTCTAGAGCATCAGTCTGTCTAGCTTTTTCAGCTGTTTGCTTGAGATCTTTATTGGCACAATCAGCATTGTTCCAGTAGAGCTTTTGTTATTGCTTTTCTTTCCAGTGGATTTCACTTTCTTTAGCCCCAGGAAAGGGGAAGTTGTTAAAAGCTAGCAAAATTCTATATTCTGAAAAAATATCTGTGGCAGGAATAGGTCAGGATCTTATGATAAAATGTTGGAAAGCCTTGCAAGATCATTATCTCCTCTTGTTGTAGCATCTCTACATAAGCAGAGATTTATGGAGAAGTCGGGCTCGAAGTTGGCACCTGTCATTGTTATCAACTGGTCAATTGTTGAAGTCAGGACAGATGAAAATTCATTTATTATCTCACTTATCACCCTTGTCTGCAGTCCAAATTAGTTCTCACATCACATTCTGACAGTCTCAGATTCAATACCATCAGTTGAAATACTAATGATACTTTTCAGTGCAAAAAATGACTTTCAAGGCATGCATTATGGAAAGGATTATAATAAATTAAATGCCTAAACTGGCAGAGTGCAAACAATTTTGACTCAGATCTAAATGTTTGCACTGGCTGTTTAAACATTTAATTTGTTAGAATGGAAGTACCAACACTGAATAAGCATATTAATTAAACCTGGGCTTCAGCGACATGAGTCATCCCACATACACAGAGTGTGACAAACTCGGACGGCAAGAGCCAATGTGTGTTGATTTCTCATTCTCCAAATGAACACTTTGCATCTTTAGACCCTGGAGACATTAGTGATTTTTAATATGCTGTTCTGTTGTTCTGAGGTGACTTTTAGATGATGCTGTAAAATGTTTTTAGTCGGGGAAGTAACTTTGCTCTTAAGTTGCAGGGAAGTTATCACCATAGATAATTGATTAAAGTGGTTACATGCTCTGTGACTTTACATTAAAATATAAAAATGTAAAGAATATGAGATACAAAAACCATACACCTCCTCAAGACCAGCCTATCAAAACAAAGAATCTCCATCATTATTATTGTCAGGGTGGGCGTGGTAGGACACAATGGTTGCCGAACTACAACCCGGAAAAGACGGCTGACGTCAGACCAGAGAGCCTAAATGGCAGACTTTGCCATGGCAACCAGAGCCTAGGGAGGACCACCAATGATATGCTGCCACTTTGTCCTAGAGGGACCAATCCCCAGACTCCATGAAGAAGACCCCCCAGACTTGGGGTATATAACCCCACTGTGCTCTTTGTTTGGGGTGACTTCCACAGCCCCGCTCTGTGGACCGGGGAACCTCATCCCGGTGTGCAAACCCCAATAAAGCTCTATACTGCCTGATTTTGTGGCTGATTGGCATTTCTTCCTTGGCAGAGACTAAGAAAACCTTACATTTATCATATTAGCATCCTCACCATCATCACCATCAACATCATGACCACCATTATCTTCACTATGATCATCATCATATTTTGAACTAGTGGAATATCCCAGCCTAATTCTCTTGTCTGGTCCTGCTTCTTCCACAGAGTGGTAACACAATGCTGGTTAAGGTACTTAAAGTACTTGTCTTCCCTAAGCTTCAGATTTCTCATTTGTAAAATGAAAGTGTTTCATTAGTTGGGGCAGGCTACTCAAGTATGGCAAAGAGGCCTCCAAATACAGTGATTTAAATAAGATAGTTCATTTTTTTTCTTAGGAAAAAAAACTGTTGTTTCAGACTGGCTGAGGAGCTCTTGATTCCTTACCTAAAGTGCTTGGCGACTCCCCACTGCTTGCAGAACTGAATCCAAGGTCTTTTTCAATCTGATGCTAATCCCCACTTCTGACTTACTCTCTTGTCCTTCTACTTCCACCTGTGTCTTTGCTATGCTGTTTCCTCTGTCTAGGATGCCCTTTTCATCTTCATCTATTGACATTCCATTCATTCTTCATGGCCCATCTCAAATGCTGCCTCCTTCAGGAATCTTTATAATTTGCCTCCCCTTGCTATCCTGTTAAAACATTCATTGTTTCTTCCTCTGCCTTCTGATGTCTTTGCCTTTTATAACATCCAATTCTGTTTGCCTTATACTTAAGTCAGTTATTTATACAAATAGACTTTATGTTCCAGGAAGCAACACAGTGCATATTATTGGTCTTTCTCAACTCCTTTCTCCTTCCATGCCTTGCCCAATATGCAGCATTGTTCCTTGCCCAATAAATGTATGTTTTTTTCTTGTTTTTTATTGATTATGCTATTACAGTTGTCCTATTATCCCCCCTTCATTCCCCTCCACCCTGAACACCCTCTCCCACCCACATTCCCCCCTTTAGTTCATGTCCATGTGTCATAAGTTCTTTAGCTTCTATATTTCCCCTA
>CM052548.1:38131825-38158385 GCA_028533065.1 Trachops cirrhosus | reverse complement strand
ACCCCTATAATTCGGATGTTGGAACATTTAAAGATGTCCCGGAGGTTCCTAAGCCTCTCGTCATTTTTTGAATTCTTATTTCTTCATTCTTTTCTGGTTGTATATTTTTTTCTTCCTTCTGGTCCACTCCAATAATGTGAGACCCATCTTTCACTCCATCACTATTGGTTCCCTGTGCCTCTTTCTTCATTAAACTTACTGTAGCCTGCATTTTTTTTTTATCTAATTTGCAACCAAATTCAATGAATTCTGTGAGTATCCTGATCACCAGTGCTTTGAACTGTGCATCTGATAGGTTGGCTATCTCTTGGTCGCTTAAAAGGATGGGTTCTGGGGCTTTCAATTCTTCTTCTGTTTGAGCCATCTTTTTGCTGGTTTTTTTTTTTTTTTGGTCTTGAGCTCCTGTAGTGAGGGGCAGGGCCTTAGGAGTTCACCAGGGCAGGGTACCCCAGTTGCTGGGTCGTGAGGCTGTATGTGGGGGTGAGGTCCGAGAAGGAACAATGGTGCTTGCTCCGCTGTCTGTAGGACCTCAGACCCCTCTGCCACTTTCCAAAAGCTAATTGGGCCCCTCTGGCACCAATTCCAGTGTTGGTGGGCCTGTGCACCCCGTGGGACCTTCCTTTTCAGTCAGTGACCCAAAGCTCTATTTCCCGGCGCTGGGACCCTGAGTTTCGCACAGTGCCTTGCTTCACAATGGCCACCTCACTGGGTCTGCAGGTCACCACCCCCTGGCCTGGCCTGCCAGCCACCGCTGCCTGTGTGCCAGGGTCTGCCTGCTGTGGGCTTTTGCGCCCAGGGTCTACTTGCTATGGACTTGCACGCTGCCCTGGTTGCTCAGGTCTCTGCTCCGTGTCCCTTGCCAGGCCCGACTCCGCCCCTCCTACCGGTCTGGATGAACGAGTCTATTTTTAAATCCTTGGGTGTCCGACTTCCATACAGTTCAATTTTCTTTCAGTTCTGGTTGTTATTTTGTTTCTATATTGTTGTTGTTCCTATCTTGGTTGTGCGAGGAAGCACAGTGTGTCTACCTATGCCTCCATCTTAGCCGGAAGCCAATAAATGTATGTTTAATTGAATGAAGTAAAAAGTTGTCATAGACAGAAAAACTCAGTCATAAAAATAGCAACCATTTGCTAGCTCAAGGGGCCAATTAGGCAACAGGCTATTTATTGGAAAATTCCAGATGTGGATCAAAACAGTTCCAATTAGATTTACATCTGTGCTAGACCAAGAACAGCCTACAGAAATACTTGTTGGACTATCCATCCATGTGGAATAGTATTCTACTCATGTTTATTAGAAAGAACATTCTTCCTGGCACTGCCATGATTTTTCTTAAAACCTTTGTCCATGAACCATATGAAAGAAATAATTTAACTTGTATATGTGCACAAATGCTGTATAACATATAGTTGAAGTCTATCTCTGTGGAATTCCTACCTCCATTCTATCTCAAGGCCAGGTTAGAATCTAAGAATTAATTGCCTGAGGGAGTTTCATTTCAAATAGAAACTTGGCTCAAGGGATCAATTATAGGGAGCTCAGAGCTTTGAGCCCTGCCATGGATTTGCTGTGCAGTTGGGAAAACTCATCTCCTTTCTTCAGACCTCAATCTTATTTGTAAATGGAATTTCTACAGTTTTTTCCTTCTCACAGAGCTGTTTGCATAGATGATGGCAGCTCATTAGTGAAGCTTTTTGAAAAGATCATATGGAATCCTGTTGGGTACAGTTGGGAGGCTAACCTCCAGGCTTATGAAAGTGGATATTAAAACCATGCATCTGCTTGTTCCAGTCACTGGGTGCACATGAACAGTCCCTTAATTGTATTTACAATACTGCAGTTTTTTTTTTCTGAAGAGAAAAATTTGTTTTTTCAAATTTTACAAATGCAACTATGAGTTAATCCACTTGAATGAATTTCAAATCATAATTTGAATAATGTCAGGAAGGCAATAAAATTTGTAACAGAGAGCAAGGGTAGGGAAAAGAGAGAGCAGGAGGGAGAGATTCAGACAGCTCTGACTTTCTGCCTGGCTCTTTATTTTTTCCCCTCTTTGCCCTTCAATCCTGCAGCATGTGTAAATCTTTCTGCTCCCCTTGGTTTAAATGAATCTGGCCAGGTGGCATTAATGCTTGTAAAAGTAAATGGAAACTGCAAGGACGATAGCAGAGTCTGTCACCTAGTTCAGGATTTTTCAATTCTTTGTGACTGTCATTTTACAGCTCACCTGTGATTGGAACTAACCTTGCTCAAAATGGTGAGGTTGAAGATGTCTGAACATGATGCCCTCACCTTCCCTTCCTGCTCATGTTTTCCCACTTGGCTCATTTATTCAAGCAAGAGCATGTGCCAGGTCCCACCCTTGGACCTTCCTGTGTAGAGTGAAGACACAGATATGAATGGACCAGGCTCTGCTTTTAAGGAACCCTCTTATAAACTGGATAGGCTTCAGTTTTTCAGGGGACAAGGCTTAGCCCAAGAATTAACATGTAGTGATGCAATTTTAAGAGTGGGATGAATTTGGGGGAGGGCAAAGGACTTTTGGGGTGTCTCAGAAGTCATGCCCTAAAGCTTATGTTGCCTGTTAATAAGACAGGACCTGATTGTACAATAAGAATGAATTTTGTGATGTTCATATGACTAGGGATGCCTTTGGGATGAGGTTAAATAATCTCTCCCTCAACACACATGTGTACACGTACGTGTGCACACACACAAAGGAGGTGAGGACCAACAATCACTTTATACTTGTCTTAATCAGGGGCCATTTGGTCACAGTTTGTTCAAGCTGGCTTAGGCAAAAGGGGAAATTTGTCTTACACTCCAGGAGCAGAGACAGCAGTGGGGCTCCCAGGAGGCTGAATCTGGGAACTGAAGAGCAATGAGGAGCCATGGCAGTGCCTCTGTGGAGCCTCAGGGTCTCTGCTTCCCTTGTCAGCTCAATTCACTTTTTTCTCCTTGACTGACTGGTTTCCTTAAGTCACACAAGCACCAAGCATAGCTTTCCTGATCTATCAGGAATCCCAGGGTCCTAGTGCCAGATCTCCTAAATAAGTAGCTCTGACCATTAGATTGACATACAGATGGCCATTTGGCCAAATTGTTCCAATCATGTGACCACTTTTAGACTAATCTTGTTGGCTGGGGTCTCAGCAGGAGGATGGGGAAGCAGATTCTCAGAAGGAGAATGTACAGAGGGTAGAGGAAAGGGCATCTCTGGTGCAACATTGAACTCCTGACCATATATTAAGTAATTCTACAGATTTTCCAGATTCTTTGCTTTTACATATCTCTCTCTAACTTTAACCATGGCACTGCCTGTTGGCCCAGGAAAAATATATTTCACTTTACTTCTTAATAATACCATAGTTTAACTAATGGTTTAATAAGTAAGGATTGATGTAAGAAATGTATGTTTTTCTCCTGGAATCTAAAATTATGTGGGAAAGACAGACAAAAATAATCCAAAACAAGTAAACCAAATAATTGCACATTGGGTTAAGAGAGAAAACAAAGTGTTGAGTTAGAAAATATGGGATAGGGAGGAGAGGATTTATCTTAGTTGCACTTGCAGGAGGACTGCTCTGGGAGTTGGTGGAGTTTAAAGGAGGCAATCATAAAAAAGTTGGTGGGGAGGATGCACTAAAAAGTATCTCAAACAGAAAGAGGACAGCATGTGCTGAAAGATGTAAATCCTTGAGGAGAAACAGAACTTAATTTGCTTTTAATTCCCAATACTCTGCATGTTCCAACTCTCCTATGTGTTGGATAATTGAGAATTGGAAGGTCTTCTTTGGCAGACTCTGTTAAGCTCTATTGCAAAAAATTAAATTATAGCAGATATACTCACATATTGCCTTGCTTAATTCAATCAACACTCAAGATTGCAGAATTACATTACCATAAACTAATCTGGCCATTTACTTGGAGATAATTATGTATATAATATTTAGTATTCTTGGGTCTTGAGATCGGGGAGATATGGGCTGGGTCTTGGCTTTGTGATTTATAAGTTGTATAACTTTGGCTCTGTATGTCTTTGGTTTCTTCATCGCCCCATCTCAGTCTTCATATCCAGCTCACAGGAATTTTTTAATGATAATTAGTTTATATTAAATGAGGAAATGTATATAAATTGAGTAACATAGCGTCTGACACTCACTACACATTAAAAGCAATAAAAAATTGTTCACATCTCCCATGTATATAAATCAAATTCTAACAAACTTCTCCTTTTAACTGATCTGTGGGGAGTTCAACGTACAAAAAAATTGTATAGTGAATACTTTGGAACACATAAGGGAGTGGATCAAACATAGGAAGCTACTTTTCTTTCTCTCCAATTCCCTCAATGCAGAGAATAGAGATTAACACCAGAAATTGAAGGGAATTCCTCAAATGGATGGGATTAGAAAGATCCCAGAAAACCACGGTCCAAAATCCACCTAGAAGAAAAGAACTGTAGAATAAGAGAGACTTTGAATTTAGCTTCAGCAAATACTGTGAATAGGAAGAGGGCCCTGGGGCGATTGTTATTAATTGGATTGAAAACTGTGTTCAGTCCAGAAGAGCTAGTACAACTCTCACTAACCTCTTGTCCAGCAAGGTTGTCTAAAAAACCTCTCAGGTGACTAGAGGGATTGAGAATGAAATAGAGATGACATCAAGAAGACACTAAGATGACATCAAGAAAGTTCCATGCCCTGGCTGGTGTGGCTCAGTGGACTGAGAGCAGGCCTGTGAACCAAAGGGTCTCTGGTACAATTCCCAGTCAGGGCACATGCCTGGGTTGCTGGCGACATTAGGTCCCCAGCAGGGGACACGTGGGAGGAAACCACACATTGATGTTTCTCTCCCTCTCTTTCTCCCTTCCTTCCCCTCTGTCTAAAATAAATAAATAAAATCTTAAAAAAAAAAGTTCCAGACTTTGTGAGAGATACAAGCAGGAAAGAAGGCAAGACCTTTCTCCCAGGAAGGAAATCGTAGTTCTTCATGGCTGGAGTACAATCATCCTTACTTTGGCATTTGGGGGCTGTCTTCAGCTCACCTGCCTGCTCCATGCCCAAATGTTTCTGCTGGGATGTACCCCTCATTAAGAACCCTTTCAAGGCAAGGTCTCCTGAGAAAACCAAACACAATTGCGGAAGAAACACTTGTCAGCTGCCTACACTGATCATGGTCTGAAAGGACGACCAATGAGTGTCAGACATTGGAGAAAAACCAACAGCATAGAGAGAAGAACCAAGATTAAGAAAACTGCTGATCTTGGAGGAAAAAGGGACAATTCAGGAAAGAGAAGCAAAGTTAAAAAAACAAAACTGAGAAGTAGGTATACTCATTGAAACACTAACAAAAATAGGTTGCTCTGAAAAACAAAAACTTGGAGAGCAAAGTTTTGGTACAAAGTTAAAAATATGAAATAGAAAACTCAATAAAGGGACTGAGCAATAAAATAAGTCCAATTAGTGATCTGGAAGATAAAGCTCAGGAAATCGATAAAAATTCAGAACAAAAATATATGGAGATGGAAAATGCAGGGAAAAATTAAAAGACAAAAATGATCAATCCCAGAAGGTCCAAAACACCAACTGAATAGGAATTCCCATGTGAGAGAACAAAGACAAAGGAAGGAAGGAAATAATTGAGGAATTATTTCTTCAAGTTAAAGAGAGACAGGAATCATCTATTTTAAAGGAGCCACTGAAAGCCAGTAGAACTAATGTTAAAAGATTCACACCAGATAATCCCAGCAAAATGAATAGGTTCCAAGGATTAAAAAATAAAAAGTCTGAAAGCTTCCAGAGAGAAAAGAAAGCTTATTTTATGATAGTGGATAAGTAAATATGGTTTTGCATCTTGTTTGCATTTCCTTATCGTTTTTCCAGTAAAGGTACCCATCTTCCTTTTTTTTTTTAGGAGAGTTTTCTCTCTCTCTGTGTCATTAAATGGAACTATAAGTTATAGGCCACCCTCTGGCCACAGGGAGAGGCTCAGGACCCAGACCTGACCAATCAGAGAGTCCTACTCTATGGCTAGAGTGATTAGCTCAGGGTGGGCAGGGACTCCAAAGGGTTCACTCACAGTCCCTTCCAGGATTTTCTGCATGTGTTAATGGGCCATGTGGCTAAAGGGATGTTAGGTGCAGCTGTGTGTAGTTATCTTTCTTGTATAGAGAGGAAGCTTGTCACAGTAGTAGAGACTGAGCCTAAATTATAGGAACAGACAAAAAGGCTGTAAGGCTTGGAAAAGAATCCTGATGTCGCTATTTGGACCACCAGATTCAAGCCATGCTTGAGGCCAGCTCCACCTCTAACCTCCTAGGTATGAGGTGGTAAATTTCCTACTGGCTGAAGCTAGCTTGCTTTTCTGTCAAATGTACCTGCAAAAGAATAAAAATTAGCATGAAAAAGAATGAAAATCAGACTTCTTATTGCTACGCAGATGTTAGAAGACAAGGCAGAAAAATCTTCAAAGTTCTGAAGAAAAATAATTTTGAAACTAGAATTTTGTATTCATTTGAGGATATGTAATGACTTAGGAGGCTTTCCATTCATAGAATTTCTCTGAAAGAATTCCTCAGGAATGTATTGTAGCAAAAAGACAAAATGGAGTCAAGAAAGAGGAACATGTAATGTGGAAAATAATATTGTGCAAAGTCACCAGTAAAAATTATAATTAATCTGAATAAATACTGATACATGATACAAAATAGTCACAATAGACTGGAACTAAATTTCTGAGTAACTGTGTCATGGGAGGGAGATGCTGTTAGTGCACCAAGTGTCACATATTTTTAGGTAGAAGCTACAGATACTATATCTAAGCATTGGTAAAAAAAATTTAATTGTCAAAATTTAATGGTCACCACTAGAAAAATAGAAATAAAATGTGTAATTTCCAGATCATTAAAGAGGAAAAAGAATCCCAATTAGATAAAAGGCAAGTAGGGAAAAAATCAATAGCAAGACACACGAAAAGGGAGCATGCCTTGTCCAGTGAAGCTCAGCTGGCTGGGCGAAGCAAAAGGTCGCTGGTTTGATTCCCGGTCAGAGCACTTGCCTGGGTTGCAGGTTTGGTACTGGGGAGTGTACTAGAGGCAGCCGATTGATGTTTCTCTCTCATATCAATGTTTCTCACCCTCTTTCTCCCTTCCTTCCCTTTCTCTAAACATACATACATACATACATACATATATAAATACATAAAATCTTTTTAAAAAGAGAGAGAAAGCATAAAACAAGCTGACAGTAGTACAGCCAAACATAAGAGGGAACACAGTAGAGTCTGAACAGGTGAAATGCTGCTGCAATGTGCATGCCAGCAAGGCTGGATCCTTGTGGGTTAAGGTCATTGCTGAGTCCTTCAAAAAGTAATTGTTGAATGAATGAATTGATAGATATTCCAAGATTTGATTTTTTAAAAAATCCTGTTTAAAAACTGGATCTATATTAAACAGTTCACACATGCCACATGCACACACAAAGGCTGAAAATAAAGGTATGGGAAAATATTTCCCAGGAAAAGGCTGATAGAATGGGCAAATACAGCAAAATTAGTATCAGATAAAAGATTCAAGGTCAAATGCATTAAAATGAGTCAATGACAATATTTTATATGTCTTTCTAGCTAGGAAGTGAAAACAAATGAACTGAACTGATGAAAAAGGTCAATAAGGTGACCAATTACAAAATTAACCTGCACAAATGAATAGCCTTTTTACATACTAACAATAACCAAGTAGAGAGAGATTGGAAAGGATAAAAGATCCAAATCACAAAAAACCTACAAAACACCAAGAGTCCTTATATAACAAACCTCACAAATGGGCAAGTCTGATAAAGAAAAAAGAACTATAAACTGATACTGAGAACATTACAGAGCAAAACATACAAATAAAAAGAAACAAAATAAAGTCTGAATAAAATAAGAAACATACTTCCTAAGTGAATAACTCAACATTGGTAAAGATGACAATTATTTCTAAATCAGCCTACAAATTCAGAGCAATTCAAATACAAATCCCAGAGTTTGATAAACTTCCTAAAATTAATATATGGGGGTGGGAATGTATGAGAACAGCTATTTTATGAAGTTAAAAAGGAAATACTTGCCCTATTCAATATCCAAATATGCTACAAAGTATTTATTTATTTATTTATTTATTTATTTATTTATTTTAAAGAGTTTATTTTTAGAGAGAGGGGAAGGGAGGGAGAAAGAGAGGGAGAGAAACATCAATGTGGGGTTGTCTCTCCCACCCCCTATATTGGGGACCTGGCCCAAAACCTAGGCATGTGTGCCAACTGGGAATCTAACCAGTGACCCTTTGGTGTGCAGGCTGGTGCTCAATCCATTGAGCCACATCAGTCAGGGCCAAAGTTTAGTAATTAAAACAGTGTGGTGTTGGCGCAAAGCTAAAAAATAAGTTACTAATACAGAATACAGGATCCAGGAACAGATGAATCAATTTACAGGACTTTTGCTTATGATAAAGATGGCATTTCAGTTAGTGGAGAAGTGATTCTCAGAAAGATGTTCAGAAAATTACCTATTCATTTTGAAAAATAAAGCTAGATTTCAATCTTACACCATCACAAAAGTAAATTAATGATGTATTAAAAAGCTAATCATAAAATCTAACTGTAAAATATTGAAAGAAGGTAGAGGATACTTTTATTATCAGGTTGAAGTGGAGGCCTTCTTGTGTGAGACATAGACCATAAAATCAGAACAGGAAACAATGATGGATCTGACTCAAAAACCAAAAACAAACAAAACCAAAACTATTCTATGGGAAGCAATGTTTGAAAGATATAAATACACAAAAGATTAATGTATATAATACTTAAAAAGTCGTAAATCAACATACAATAACATTGAAAAATGGACAAGGGATATAAATAGACAATTTGCAATGGAAGAAATATACAAGGTCACTATGTATGTAAAAAGTACTCAACATTATTGCCCTGGCCAGGTGGCTCAGTTGGTTGGAGCATCATCCCATACACTAAGAGGTTAGGGGTTCGATTCCCAGTCAGGGCACATACCTAGGTTGTAAGTTTGATTTCCTGGTCAGGGTGCTTATGGGGTGGGGCCAGTTGATGTTTCTCTCTCATATTGATCTTTCTTTCTCTCTCCCCTTTCCTCTCTAAAATCAATAAACATATCTTCAGGTGAGGATTAAGAAAATACTCAACATTATTAATAAAAGGGAAGTGCTAATTAAAATAAAGATGTGGCATCAAGCTTTACCCATAATAAGTTGGACAAAAAGTTTGAAACATGGAAACCATTCAATAATGGCACATAGAAACTTTTGGCTGCAAGTAGCTTCAAGACATGACTTAAACTGCCTTGAGGAGTTAGTGAATTTGTTATCTGACATAACCCAAAGTCAAGAGGTACAGCAGTTCTAGGTGTGGTACCTTTAGAGGCTTGTAGTGACATTGGTGATGCAGATTCTTCCTCTCTCTTTGGTCTGCCAAACTGTATCCTAAGGTTTTTCTCTTATAGTGATGAAAGGGTTGAGGCGGGTCCAGATTCCACATCCAGTCCTGATAGGGTTCTCAGGAAGAGGAAATCTTTTCTTGTGGCCGTTTTAGAAGTGAGGAAATCTTTTCAGAAGTTTCTCCAGACAGATTTCCTTTTCTGTTTTGTTAGACTAGGACTGGGATTTTTCCCATCCCTAAATCTAGCTTTAGAAGGAGGTAGACCTCACTTTCATCATCTGGGAAGTTAACCACCAGGACTTCTCTAAGGAGGGTGAGGGGAAACTGGTACTCTCCCTGTTGGAAGAATGCATTGGCACAGTTTATTGTTATCTTTCAAAATGTAAAATTTGCATATCTTTTGAACCATCACTTCAAGCATCTATACTGCAGAAATACTGGCATTGCATAAGAGACATTTACAAAGCAATTTATCGCAATGATGCTTATCTTAAAAATTGGATACCCTCTGAATATCTGTCAGTAGTGGAATGGTATATTCACACAATGCAATACGCAGCAGCAGTTTCAAAAAACCTCCAAGCTGTAAGCAAAAAAAAAAAAATCAGGTTATAAAAGTGCTACATTTATGTTATCAACAGATACAAGCTACAACTATTTGCATACAAATGCATAGAAAAGGAACTTGAAGGATACATGCCTTACTTCTAAGGAGGAGAGTCAGCAGTGGAATATGTAGATTCTTCTTTCAATTTTTGCTTTGACTTTTTTTCTTACAGTAATGGCTTGGACAATAAAGACATTTAAGTATTTCACATAGATAAATGTCTAGAGGCAGGTTCTCCAGAGCATGTATGGGCAGCAGTCAGGGATATCACCGTGGGCTCCAGCTATTTCTCTCTGTGCTCAGTCATTCCTCAGCATATCAGCGTGTCATTCTTAAGTTTGCTGCCCATGTTCTTAAACTTTCTCAGTTCAGTGTCCTTAGTGGTTCAGAATTTTTGTGCTTGGCACCACTAGTCCAAAAGAAATGTGCAACATTTCTATTTATAGTAGGTTAGTCACACCCAAAGAATTTAATAAGTATTTATGTCTTAACAACTAGTAGCCATTTGAAAAAAAAGAACACATACATTGAAAGAAAAATCATTTTTTTTCTTTGATTGGTCAATAACTACAGTTACTTACAAATGGGATGGGTGCCCCTGATGTGCAATGCATGACTTCTCAGACTTGACACTGCCCTCAATTCCTATTTCATATTGCTTTTCACACAGTACTTTTTAAAAGTTACAGCAACTGCCCAAAACCTAGCTTCATAAAGATATGATGTCATCCAAAGGAGTGTAGTGAGACCTAATATGGAAACTGTGAACTACCTAAATTCAATAGTTGGCGTGATGTTGGACAGATGTTGGGTATTACTGTGTTTTTCTTTAATTCTCATCTGAAGACTTTTTTTATTGCTTTTAGAGAGACAGAACGGGAGAGAGGAGGGGAGAGAAACATTGATTGGCTGCCTCCTATATGCACCTGGACTGAGGATCCAACCACAATCTAAGCATATGCTTAGATTGACCAGGATTTGAATCCACAACCTTTTGTTATGGGACAAAGCTCCAACAAAGCCACACTGTCTGGGCCAAGTATCATTTTTTAAAACTTTCTCTTGAAAATTTACCCCATGAGGTTTCTGTGAGTTTACTGTGGCACTCCAGGGACCCCAGCACATAGTCTGGGAGCTGTGATTACAAAATGGTTGCCTCAGCTCCAAACATACATCTCTATACCACAATGTTCATGGAAGGAAGAAGGTACAGGCTTTCTCATTAATTCATGTTTTTTAAGAAATTCAAGTTTATTGAGATATAATTTCATACTTTAAAATACACCTATTTTGAGTGTATGGTTAGAAGAGTTTTGACAAATATGTACATCTGTATAATTATCATCACAATCAAGATTCAGAACATTTTCATCACCCCAAAAAGTTCCTTTGATCCCCTTCCCACCAACCCGCAGCAATCACTGATCTGCTTTCTGTCACTCTGGATTAAATCAATTGTTTCTAGACCTTCAGAAAAGTGGAACATGCAGTATAGATGCTGGTGCTGCATATGATGTTGAGATTCATCAATGTTGCTGCATGTATCAGTACTACAGTTCATCCATTTTCACTGATGATTAATATTCCATTGTTTGAATAGACCACAATTTGTTTAGCTATTTACCTGCTGGCAAACATTTGTGTTGTTTCAAGTTTTTCCTATTATGAGTAAAGCAGCAATGAACACTGAGGCCTTTTATGTGCACTTGTGTTTTTCTCTTAGATTATCTATCATTCATTTCTATCTATCTGTCTATCTATCTATCATCTATCAATCTATCTATCTATCTATCAATCAATCAATCAGTAAAATTATTTCCAGAAGTGTCCCAAAAGACTTTCACTCATGTATCACTGGCTGGTCCTGGGTCACCCTCACACTCCTCACCCTAGAAGGAGAAGTGGGGTCACCTTGAAACAATTAGTTCACCTCATTTGGGGCTGGGGGCTGAAGTTCTCCCTGGAGCAACTTTCCTTCCCAAATAAAATAGGAGTTGTGCAAACACAAGAATAAGGAGGGGGATGGCTCTTGAGTATGCAGTCAACTACATCTGCCTCTTTACTTTATCTGTGAGTGTTTTTACTACAGAATATGCTAGTGGCATTTACTTATGACAGTAGGAGCCTTTTCTCTGACACAAAGGTGCTTAAGCAGATCTGTTGCCTACAGATATTCAACAGTCCTAGAAATAAGACAAGAAGAGAAAAACATAAAAAACCTTGACAGATAAAGAATTGCTCTGGGGAATATGATGTGAGGGCACAAGTGTCATGTGGAGAGATTTTACCAACTGGCTGCCAGATGTGGGCCTGCCACAGGCTGAGGTGCAGCTGGTCTGCCCTGCAGTAAATCAGATGTGGGAGGCAAGTGCCATCTGGCACATAAAGTTGGCAGAGCCTGGAAAGACAAGTTAACTCACGTGTGAAGTTATTATTATTATGAATCCACATGAACAGAACCCTGGCACTTGCAGCACTGTGAGCTGCCTGCCTCTCAGGGTACATCTTCTGCTGCTCCTATAGAGAGGCTCCCCTCCCAGGCCCTGGGCTCTTCTCTAGTCAGAACTGGCTGGGCTTGAGTGGCTAGCAGGTAAAGGAGCACTGGCCCTTTAACCAACCCTCATTTAGCACATCTCCTATTTACCTCTCCTTCCTGTAGTCTCCACTTTCTAAGAGTTTATCTCCTTGTTTGTTAAGCTTCCCAAGGGCAAGGATCACATTTTTATCTATAATAAATCCTCACTTAAGGTTGTCATTGATAGGTTCTTGGAAACAGCAACTTTAGCAAAATAACATGTGATAAAACCAATTTTCCATAAGCTAATTGATATAAACAAGAGTTGAGTTCCTATAATAAATTTCTGGTCACAGAAACATCCCCAAAATTTGAAATAAAGACCTAAAACACTTCTAATATTAAATATTGAAAAATGTGAGCTATATATACACTCAAGAAAGATTAATAAAAACAAGTCATGTCATTATTTTCCAGCCTGCTTATTCCAATTCAGGGTCATGGGTGGCAGGAGTCTATCCTGACAGCTCAGGGTGCAAGATGGGCACCCATCCTGGAGAGGATAGCCTTCCATCATAGGGCACACTCACATCCACTTTCACACTCACTCAGACTGGGACAATGTAGATATGCCCATTTGCCTCAAGTGCACATCTTGGGATGTGGGAGGAAACCAGAGTATCTGGGAAAAACCCACATAGACATGGGGAGAACATGCAAACTCCAGACAGTGGCCCCAGCCTGGAACTGATTTTTTTCTCATCAATGTTATGACAAAACGGTATTATCCAAAGACCTGCTGTGTTTTATTCTCCATCCTTCCTCCTAGCATCTTGCCTTGAACAAAGCAGAGCCTCAACAAGTTGTGAAAATGTCCTAGCCACACAGGTAAGGACAAGAGGGAATCGTTATGACAGTAACACACCTTCTACTCTTTGTACTTATTTCTAGGTATCTATTGACTGGTGATGTCAAAGAAGAACCCCAACAGATACATCTTTAGATACATCTTTAGGGCATGTAAACCATGCCCTAAAACACCCTGTTGCCCCTAATTCTCCATTATCTGCTTCTAAGAATCATAAGCTGAGTTGGAAGACACACTGGGGAGAGCATTTTATGGGTAAGAAATCCAGAGAGTTGAAAGACTTGCTCAAGGCCATATTGCTAGTTGGTGCCAGAACAGAACAGTTATTTTATAATCCACCTTATTTCTGTAAAGATTTAAAATAGCTTTGAAGAATAACTAAAATATAAGACAGTACAATTACTATTAAGAACTAAAGAAGAAAGCAAATAACAGAAGGGAACTGAGAGTGAGGTCAAAACAGAATTGTATACCAAAAGACCACCCGGATGGGTCTAACCACAAACTTAACTCTGTCTACACACCTATACATCAAAACAAAAAAGAAACCTGGTCAGACATAGAATCCACAATGTGCATGAAAGAAAAACAGTCTAGTAGTTCAGAGAAGACCAGTGCTAGTACCGGACAGGCATCGCCCATAAAGAGAGTGCTGTGTATTGCAACACAAATTCTCACCAGCCTTTCAGAGTGCACAGAACAAGCATCCCTTGATATTGGACTAGTGGTTGATGACAACATAGTGAAACTCATCCTGAAAAAAAGCACTCTATAGTGGGTGTCAGGAAGAACTGAAAACCAAACGTAAGATCACCAGTAAAGGACAAAAGCTTTTCAAATTAAGGTGTGAAAAAATTTAACTCAGAATTCTGTGACATCAGGTGTTCAATAATAGTTATTGTTCTTAAGTAGTAACCAGAGGCACTGTAGACCCTAAAGTATTTTCAAAATCATCTAAAATTTTCTTTAAAAAATTCAGTCGGGTTTCATATTAATTTAGCATTTGGTTAGTTACTGTCATATGTTCTGGCTGTTATTTCATATATTTGTGTTCTATCCCCTTCAATTAGATTGCCATTTCTTTGAGGGCTGGGGTCCATGGTATAAGGAAAGTAGCATTTTATGAGACAAATGAAATATGAATCCTCTAAGGCTGACTATAGAGGGGAAGATCTCCGCTTGAGCAGGGGCTGCTAGACTTTTCAGCTAATTATTCTGAGCTCTTGGTGAATTTATACTGCTTCTGTCACAGAAATGGGAGGTGGTACTGCTTTCTCCATTAACACTATCCTTTTAAGCCAGTCTCTTAATATCCCGTAGTACATTTGAGACTAATTTGGAATATTAAATAAGACCTTATAAATGGCTTGGGGGTAATAAGAGGAAAATAATTACAGTGAGGAACCTGAAACTACAGAATCTAATTTACAACAATTACCAACATCAACACCAACACATACTGTCAGTATAGTACAGAGACCAGGAGCTCATATTGTGGAGTAAAACTACTGGGATCAATTCCATTTCTACCATTTATGACTGCTTAACTTTGGGCAGGTTATGTAACCTTTTTGTGTGTCATTTTCCTCCACAATGGTACTTATCTCCCAGAGGTGTTATGCAGATTAAATGAACACTGTGACAGTGACAGAACAGAGTAAATGTATACAGACTAATGTATACAGAGTAAATGTCTGGCTTAATAGAAGACAATTGGACTTTCATGATTGTTCCTGTTTCGTACTATAGTAATGTGTTATTTTGGTTGAAGTATATGAATAAAATCTGGTACCACACAGCTATGTAATTGGAAAAGGAAAGAGTATTTTACTAGCCTTTTTGATATAACTGTGGTTCTCTTTGATACTACACCAAAACTCTACAAGTTGTTATTTCTTGAAGGCTAGTTGCAATATGGAATCTGAAATCATACCAATGCCATTAATCACTTGGAAATTATTGATTCACTGAGTTATGCAGGTCATCTAAATTTTGAAACACTGACATTTGTTAATATTACTACCAACATCATTTTAAAAGATCTTTAAGTACTGGATAGCTGTCAAGCTCACAGGTTTCCCCAAATTGTAATTTTAGCTGGAAAATTTAAATTTTATTGTTGAAACAAACACTGTTGATCAAAGTGAAAGATTACTTTGTGCATTTTTGAGAGGTCTACCAAGTACCCAAGTCCAAATAACATAGCTTGTTTGCCCATCATTCTTTCAAGTTAAAATTGTGTTCCATGAAAAAGCAGCTTGTTCAGCTTGCAACTCAATCATACTAGTACCTTTCCTTGAGACAACCATCGTACTTCTTTTTGAAGCAAAAGTGTTCTATAAGTACTTCCCATTTTGTCCCATAGAATATTAAAAAAACATGTAGTCAATGATCAGTGTTTAATAAAAGTAATAATTGTCACTGCTTCTTCAAGATCATTCTTGAAGACCTTTTTTCTGCAAGTGAAAGAAATACAGTGATTAGTACTTTGGTGCCCTGTCTTGATTTATGCTAAGGTATCATATTTGCACCAACCATTTCTTTTGTATCAACAGAGCAATTGCCAACACAATGAAAAAGGGAAATAACATCTTTGTATTATTACAAAAATAGTTTTCTTCCTTTTTGGACCTTCTGAATGATTCCAGGTGACCCCTAGAGGTCTAATGAGCATACTTGGAGAACCACATCTTTAACCTTATACCCTCCAAGAATCATCTCAAGCCCATCCAGAATCCTTTACATTTTGATCCAATAGATCAACAGCCAGCCTTCTCTCTGGTTTACCAAAAGCCACAATCTGAATTTTCCTTTTCTGCCTCTTCTCTAGATGTTTGGTGCTTAAAAGGATAAGGTCCTTCAAGAAAAAAAAAAGAAAGAAACCATGTGTATTCACAGGGTTGTGGTCATACAAGACTGGGTGTGAATATCATTAAACCAATATTCATAAAGAGGTGTCAGGGATGGCTCATACTGAATTCTGAGCCCTCACAGATTCTGGGCTACTCTCAAGCCCACTGTAGCATAAGTACTGCTCTGGTTGTTCTACATGCCCTTCATAACTGCTAGCTGTGAATGATGTTGCTGATTCAGAGGTGGTTACTGGAGGAGAGATAGCCTGCTAGAGGCATTATCCATGTATCCAAGACCCTCATAGGCTTCTCTCTGACCAGGAAATCCATATGTTCAGATATTTAGGTCTGTAATTATGGTCACGACTCCTATGCTGATCTTTAACTTGCCCAGAGCAGTGTTCAGTTGGGGATAAGAAGTGCAGATGAGGGCAGGTGGCACAGTGACCATACTGTGTGATAAAGACCTATGGGAGCCTTGGGTGTGTTAATAAATAGAGTGGTCTTTCAAACCTGTATTCTTTTATTATAGTTGAAAAACTATAAAAATAACAAACACTCACGGGCCTCACCAACCAGAAATGAAAAATGTTAATGTTTGTCATATTCATTGTAGATCTATTTAAATAAAAGAAATAAAACATTACAAAAAAGATTTAAGTCTCCTAAGCCTAAGTCCTTTAAATATTTATTTCACATTTATTTTGAAGAATGGTGGTGAGAAAAGGACAGAAAAGGGTAATCACATTCTTCTCCTCCCAGCAGTTTAAATCTCTCCAAACTGGCTGGCTCCAATTAGCAACCAAAAAGCAAGACAATTAATGGACAATGATCCTAGAAGGCAGTTTAGCAGCTAGCTGATCACCCCTACCCAACCCCAGTTTTCCCCATCTTAACATGCTAATCACATGCAGGACTCTCTTTGAGAGGAGTTTTGGAAATTATAATTTCCCACACCTAGTTGTATTCATGGGGATTTTGATGGTATAGTTATGAACTGATTGTCTGTGCACTGCCATGGCCCATACAGTCCTCCTTGTCTGACTGAAGTCATATGAGTGATGCCCACACGGTCAAGCAAATTGGCAGTTTGTGCCCACAGTCAGGAGTAAGAAACAGCAAAACAACCCAGTCTTGCTCTTCTTTTCCCCCCTACATCTCTACTGCTACAGTACATCAGATTGATAATTTTTTGTAGCTGCCTCTGAAACTAATGCCTTCAGCCTAGGAATTTCTGTTATATCACTCAGTTCATGGTAAGAGCAATGGGCTTCTCTGATTAGTGAAGCTGAACAGCAGAAATGAATCACAGCACCTTTGTATTCTAGAACATGGGTCTGGGATGAATGAATACAGGAAGTTGGCCAAAACACAGTCCCAGTGACTCAATTCTTAAATGGTTTCAAATGAACTTAAGTCTGGAGACTTATGCTGGATAAATATCTACATTCAATAAGCTTTACAGAGAGGAATGAGGTGGTAAGATTAGGGAAAGAAAGGCCAAGGAAAACACCTGCTTCTAATAATCTTTTGCTCTCAGTTACCTTCTCCATAAGATGGGGCCACTTATTATCTGCTCTCAGAGGGCTGTCACTGTGAGCAGTTTATTTTAGAAAGTGCCTTGGAAAATACCTTACAACAAATCAAAGGCAATTTTTATATGGACAAGAGTTGGGTACCATAAAAGAAGAAATTAAGAGACCTAGTCTGTGAGATCAGCTAAGCATCCAATCAGGAAAGCAGGAGTTATGATGGCTCTTCTCAGAAAACTGGGAGGAATTGAGGTGCTCTTACAAGTCAACTGGAATAAAAGCTAGAGTGCTAAACTTTCTATCATTTGATAATCAGGTAGAGTGGGATAAGTCCTAAGAATACCAGCAGGGTGGAACAAAGGGCATACCAGGAATTTGCATGAAGTCGTCAACTAATAGACTTGGGAATAAAGTTAAATGTTGCCTAATTCAACTCCTAGCTGTGACCCTCTTGCTCAAACTGGTCCTCTCTTGAGACTAGGGAGCAGCCTTTTCCATTAGCTGATGGTCTTGCCTTTGCTTGAAAGTTCCCAGTGAGAGGGAATTACCACTTCTTCAGGCAGTCCATCTCAGTTTTGAGTATCTTGTCTCATTATAGATGGTTTATTAAATTTCCCACAGGAAACATTACTTCATTGAGTCAACCTCATTTCCTAATCCTTCCTGCCTGGATATGTTCCTGAGAAGGCATACCACTTAGAGCTGGGCATAGCTAGCACTGCAGAGGGAGCTAACCATCTGTGAGCAGCATGGAACTGCTATCAGCAGTCTTCTCCATGCCCCCGTTGGCATCCTCCTGAACCTCTTACCTGTGTTCTCTGGTAAGTAGAGTGAAGAAAGGAGGGGAGGATGGAAGCAGGGAATATGGTGCTGATAATGCCTTGGTAGGTGAGACAGGGCCCTGCCTTTTATTTTCAACCTTCACACTCACCTTTTTATCTCCTCTTTACTCTGGGGTTTTATGTCTGCTGTTTGTGTTTGTGACAAGCATAGAATTAACTTTCTGGAGACACTGCTGGCAGACTATATTCTACAGCTGAAATACTTCTGGGCAAAATCTGACAGAATCACAGCAGGTCAGAAGATACATCTTGGCTCAATACTGCATATTCTTCATCATGCAGGGGTTCTCAAATGGTGGTCCTTGGACCTGCAGCATTAGCATTACTTGGGAACTTGGGAAAAATGCAAATACAGGAACTTACCCCAAACGTATTGTTTCTGAAACTCGTGGGCTGAGGCCTAGCACTCTGTTTTAACAAGCCCTCCAGGTGATTTTGACTTAAGAGCCACAGCTAGAGTAAATGCTGTTGGTGCCCTACCCACAAGCACCCATGGGGGCAGGGCAAGCCTTTCTAGTTACTGTGAGTCCTGGCTGCTGAAGGCTCATGATGGCTCCCTTCTCAAGAGAATTGCCCTCAACCTAATAGCAGGGCCCATGCAGTGTAACTCTTCCTTTTTCCAGAGGCCAGTGACTGATGTGGGGGAACAAAAGGCTGCTCCCTTGTCTCGAGAGAGGACCAGTTTGAGCTCCAGAGTTCAAATGGGACAGGTTGAAACTAAGATCACTATCTTGTTGAGCTTTCATCCCTTGCCCTCTCCTGCTGGCCTCTCTCCCCTTCTAAAAGTACTTTCTCAATAAGTGATTTTCAGAAAAATCCCCATCTTGGGATGTACTTCTTAGTAACTTAAGATAATCACCCAAAGTTAATTAGGGAATGGAAGGATTTATAAAGATACTTATAGATATAGATACTTAAAGATTTATAAAGAGTCCCTCCCATATGGGTACCTGAAAATATCTAGATAATTACAAAGAATGTGATTTTTATGAGCTTTTGTACATAGTCATAGCCTGAGAGTTTCCCCACTACATGCATGGGGAGGAACACCAGGACAGAGGGGTGACATTGAATTTCTTTAGCACAGGATGTTGACCCAGTCCTTAGCATTCCTGCAGCACTGCAGCATCTTCATTAGTCCATTCTCAGACCTCCAGTGAGGCTGATGATTGAGGGCTTTTAGCAGATAGGCAGAATGAATCACAATGAGGTGAAGTGAGAGCTGAAAGTCAGTAGCTGAATAAAATTAAGATTCCATCCCTACCCACTCACCTAGCATCTCTAGTACCCCAGTTCTTTCTCTGATGGTTTAATGACATTCATTAGAAGCAAATCTTCACTCCTCAATAGTGACTTTGCTAGAATTGATATGAAGAAAATTTGGCAAACTAGACAAAGTCCTAATATGATGAGAGACTAATATCCAACAATTAGCATAGAAAACGATTTGATGCTTTTATCAGTTTAATGGTTTGTTGTGTTTAAAGCACACAAGTGAAGATTTAACAATTGTTTGGATTATTTAGGACAATTATTTAGGGCAATTATTTGGATTATTTGAATTATTTAGCTTCAGATACCAAACTGGACGAGGCCACATCAAAACAAACCTTTGGGTATATGGTTTCCACAGACTTCTGAGAGTATCTTGAATTGGGTCTAAAGTGATGCTGCTGCATGGAAACTAGAAGATGATGAGGGTTTTACCTTCAATAGGTAAGTGACTTATTTCATGGTCATGGCTAATTGTGCTTCTGCATCCTCCAAGCACTCCTGGAGTCATTAGACTAGCTGGGGTGGATGAGGTGCTGAAATCTATTGGTCATGTTTGATTTGAAGGCATATTTAGCACAGACCACCGGTGGGGAGGTATGTTGATTTGTAGATGCAGAGTCTCTTGGCGATGGTATATAACCATGACCTTCTGTACTTGGCTTGGTGAATCATTCTACTCAACAAGTGCTTTTATTGAATCCGTATTATGTACCATCCAGTTTACCAAGTGCTAGGGATAGAGAGATGAAGGACACAGACAGTCCTTGATTTCATGGGTCAGTGCAGGAGATGGATAAGTGGAACAGCAATTATCCTCAGTTTGGTAAATACTAAGGCAGCACACAGGAGGTGCACTTTGCCCTGTCTGACTGGTGGCTGGAAGAGGGGGTGAAGTGACTCTTCAATAATTTTGAAGGATAAGAAGAAAGGGTCAAAGAAGAGAATGGGTGGGGTAGGGAGAGAGAGAGGCAATAGAATGTCATTCCAGACAGAAGGATAGGATGGAGAAGTGAAACACAAGTAGATCTTTCTGGCTGAAATGCCAAGTGTGTGTGTGGGTGAGGGAGTTGGGGAGAGGGAGGGCAGCAGCAGGATCAAGGAGGGAGACAGAGGCTGGAATAAGAAGGGTCTGGGATGTCATGGACAGCACGGCAGGCTTTGTCTTAAAGACAATGGGAAGTTATGAAGGTATTAATCAGAAGAGTGACAAGATCAGATGTTCTGAAAAGGTCTTTATGGCATCAATGTGGAGGATTGAATGGTGACTCCCAGGAGTGCCATAAGAGATTTTTGTTGGAATCCAGGATGGAGCAATGAAAATTTGAAAAAGGTGGTATCCTTATTCTGTATCAGATAGATCTTGAATTTAACGCCAGTTCTTCCTAATGTTAACTGGGTGATCTGTGGCAAGTTACCTCTCCAAGTCTCACTCACCCCATATATAAAATGATTTAATGAGTTCTTATCTGGTAAGGTTATGAAGATTAATTATAAATGCTTGGTACAATGCCTGGAATACAATGATCACTAAAAAAAATGATATCCTTATTCTTATTCTTGTTCTTATGCAGCCAACCTGATTTGGATAGTTTCCCTAAAAACAGGCACTGAAACAAGAACATGGGCGGCAGATCTCAGTAAGCAGAGTGAGGAAAGTGAGACAGAGAAGGAGGAAAGCCAATGGAGGAGACATTGCTGAGTGGGTTGCTGCTATGGGCAACTGGGGCTCCAAGTCACTTGGGGCCCTCAGTAGATGGGAATTGTCCCTGCATGGAATGGGGAAATCGGAGTGTTCATATACTAACCCTTGTCCCTGATTGGCTGAAGGATGACTATGCAGGTCTTAAATCTCCAGTACTTCCAGACTGCTCTGTGCACAGACTGTACCAGCTTCTATGGTCCTAACACTGGCGGGACCCCAAGTCCTCAGCAAGTCTCAAGCAACAGAGACAGATGCTTGAGATGGAGGCTGTCATTGTGCAGCCAGAAGTATTCATTGCAGTTGAGGTGAACTCAGAGGTCAGCAGTGGGGACATGGGAGAGAACATCATATCTGCTACAGTGGTATGAAAGGACAATTAAACAATATGTTGGAAACAGACCTTGATGAGTAGAAGTAAGAAATATGGTGAAGTTATAACCTGACTTTTGTATTTTGGGTTGGGTCTAAAAACTGCAGTCCCATTCACTGAGCTTAAGACAATTGCCAGAGGCATAGTTTTGGGGTAATAGTGTCAGAGAAAGAGGGATGTGTTGAGTGAGGTATTTGTGATACTGCCAAGTGTCATACTGGGTTGGTAAGTGAAATTTCCCTAATTCTGTATTAATTATGCAGGCTTCACTTTGTCATGTTGAGATTCTTTAAATAAGTTTTGTAGGGGACAATCCTGTACTCTGATAACAAGTGAAGACTTTTTTCCCTGCTACAAGAGCATGTTTAATCTGGTTCTTTAAGTGATGGCTTTTAAAACTGCCTGTTGTCTCTTTCTACCTGCTGTTCACTTATTAGGTGACTTTGAACCTGTTGGTGAATTCCCTTGTGGGTGAATTTCCTTTTAGATGATTTCCCTCTGAAGAAAGGGAATAATAAATTCTCTCTTGAGTTATTGCATAGTCATTGAAAACTAAACAGCATTTTCAAAACCATTCTGAATTGTTGCAAAGCACAGTGCCCCATTGAGCATTGAATTACTTTGCTTCGGTTTGCTTTCAAAACTTACAGCATTCCAATTATCCTATTGTTACTGAATTCAGTACTAAAGTGAATATGCTTGTTTACTAAAATGAAATTTTTAGATGATAAAAGCTTATATTTGGCAAGTGAGATAAGCCAGATATTTAGCTAATTATGCCATGAAACTTATCCTGATTTTCTATATATTTTATATATGTATTTTTTTCTCCATGTGAGTATATATTTGTATTTGGAGACATGCATCTGTTTTTGCTCTAGTTTAGAATGCATTTTTCAATAGATGTTGAAACCACTTACATTATAATTTTTTGAAGTGGTTTCTTTGATAGATATTTTATTATAGGAAGCAAAGAACACCCAAGTCAATGAGGCCAGACATAAAAATGTGAAAAGGTAAAGTCTGGCTTTAGCTTTCTTTTTCAAGGTGACCTCTTGCTTCCCCAAGGGCTTTCCCAGGTCCCAGTGCTCACAGCCAAGATGCCCAAGTGTTGTTGGTCTCTATCTCTAGAGGTA
The DNA here is from genome assembly GCA_028533065.1 of Trachops cirrhosus. NCBI lineage: Eukaryota > Metazoa > Chordata > Mammalia > Chiroptera > Phyllostomidae > Trachops > Trachops cirrhosus. Next base: position 38,135,231 of record CM052548.1, on the reverse strand, counting down.
TTGGCGGTACCATCACAATTGTCTAAGGCTAATGAATCTGCCTGTGCGGTTTACTTTAGACATACTTGTTTGTAGAGTGTTGACTATACATGAGTGAAAGTGGAAGAAGTGAAGAGATCAAACCAGTGTCAGAACAAGGCCAGACATCTTGAGTCTGTTTCTTTTTCCCTAGGGGGCAGGGCTGCACTGACAGTTAAAGTACAGACTGGCTCCAAAGGAATGTAAGGAAAAGGGGAGATAGAATGTAATGGGTTTTATAAGGCCAGGCCTTGTCCTAGGTATGCTGCATATATATTATCTCATTTAATTTAATAAAACATGTGTTTTCTAAAAATGTGCTTGAGAATAAACATTTTTGGAGGAAAGCAGGAAGCCTTTTTTTTATATGGGCCCCATTTCTCTGAGGGTTCCTGCCACTGACCCCCAGAAGAACCCCACCCCTCTCTTTTATTTTTTTAAAAATAATTTTAAGGACTGAATTGTGTTTGATATTTTTTAAATTCCAAGCAAAAATAAGGTCTTTAATAGTCATATGTGTAAGGGAAAATTCTGACAAAGAAGTTGTAGAGGTCTTGCAAACCAAATTTTTGGAATAATGAAATAGTTTGCACAGTACAAAATAAAATAGTGACAGTGTCATTATTTTACTTTTGAAGGACAAAAGCAAGTAAACACCTTCAGAGACTAGATGCTTTTAGACTGTACTATGAGATTATTTATTCTTCTCCTTTGCATTTGATGGGATTGCTTAATAATAAAGCTTTAGATATTAGAATAGGAGGTCTATTCCCCTGGCACCTGGTTATCATGGTGTTGAAACTGTCTGATAATCTGGCCACATCCAATATTTTCTTTCAGAATGTGAGTTCTGGGCAGTATGAGCTTGTCAGGCACAGGTTCAGCTCAGTTGTCTGTAGAAACTGCAGAACTTTGCATAGGCCGTGGGTGGAGAAACACTTGTGTGTGCCCACCCTGCTGTTCAGCCTGGAGCCACCACTGATTTCAATTATGACTTCAATAGGCAGCTTTGAGTACTTCTTTATTCATTACAGTGCCTCACACTCTATAATTAGTAATAAAGGAACATAGACACTTCATAAGTATGAAGGGCTAAACAATAATCAGGCAGTAAAGGCAATGCATTTGGGACTTTTCCACCTGAATAGTTTCTTTCAAGTAAAAAAAAACAAAAAACAAAGAACTTTTGTTGCTTCATTTTCTTTTTTTACTTTTTTATTGTTAACACTATTATGATGCTCCCTTTTCCCCCTCATTTTATTTTCTTACCTTGAATAATAAGTTTGAATTTCATCCTGGCCACTTACTAGTTGTGTGAATTTGGGCATTTTATATAGCCTCACTGTGCCCCATTTTTTTAAATCTGTGAAGTGAAGATAATGATAGCTCTCATCTCAAGGAGATAGATTGAGGACTAAATGAGATAATTTGTGCAGAGTGCTTTGTAAGGAGCTTCGCTCATGTAAAACCTTATTCAGTAAATGTTAGCTCTCGTTATCATTTTAATTTTAAATGAAATGATTGCATAGAGTATAAGGTATAGATCTTAAAAACCTTCCATTGTGTACATTTTCAAACACAAACACACAAATAGATTGGTATAATTACCCCCCCACACATACCCATACTAGCATTGACAGTAATAAGCAAATTTTGAAAGCAAATTCCAAGCATCATGTCATTTCACCCATAAATTTGAGTGTCTTTTTGATATTGACATTCCTAATATGCTAAGAACTCCTTGGGACTATGTCCTCTTGACATTGAACCCTAGCTCCTAGGAATTACTATGGTTAGTAAAATCTCAATCAATGTTTGTTTAATTAGTGAAGAACAGCCCTAACAGCTTTCCTTGATTTGTGGTATATGCTCCATAAATATCTGTTGAGCGAATATGAGAGGGCAGGATTTCATAGAGTTCCTATGTTTATGGAGATGCACATGTTTTTTGAAATCAACACACATTTTAATACTTTGATGAGGCTTTCTGATACTTCAGTCCCACAAGTTCAATATTTCTGTGAACATTAACAGTGGTCAAATAAGTAGCCCTTCCAAGGTTTAATTCTGGTATTCAAAGTACTTGTGAATGTCTGACTGTAGTAGGCAACTTCATGAAAAGAAATGAGCAGATTCTTCAAACACATGACCAATCCTTTATTACTGTGCTTATAAGTGACATGGTTTACAGAAAACCAAATGCAATTAAATAACATTGAACTTCAAATCTACCACAAATTCAAGATATACAAGATATACTTGGCAAGGCAAAACTTCTCAAACACTAGGTTGTTTCATGTAAAAGATAAATTTCCATTAAGTAATTCCAACGTGTTTTGTTTTTTGTCTTACAGACATTTCCTTTGGCAATAACTTCCACTTTAGCTTTTATTATATAAAAATATAACAAAATTTCATTATATACAAACATTACATTACACAATGTACAGGTTAAAAACACTAAGAAAATGGTAAGCTGCAAGGAAAATTAAAGTCAATAGCATAAGAAAAATTAAATACAGCACGCATTTCATAAAAATTACATTAACTACATTTTTGTTTGCAAATACCAAACAGTACCAATGTGATTGGAAATAGCTTCCAACAACTTCATTTTAAGGCACATCTTGCATATTTATATATACAACACTGAAACCGGTCAATAACTTAGGGGCTTCTCAGAGCGACCTGTGTATGTTTGTAGACATGCAGCGCGGGATTACACATTTTCATTGGCTTCCTTCTTTGGGGAGAGGTACCTGCCAGGAGGGGACTGATAGAGGGGTACCCCGATCTCCTGCAAATCTGGGAGCCTCCCTGGACGAGGAGGGGAGAGCAGAGTGACTGTCCTGTCATAGTCTCTGTGCAGTACTTTCTCATAGACGCTCTGCAGCCCCACTGTTTTTGGCAGCTGGGCCTGGTAGTAATTGTCTCTGCGCAGAGGATCTCGAGGCAGCGATGTGCTCTTACAGAAGGTTGACATCTGGGCTGGTGGGTGAGTCGAGGGATGTGTGTTGGGCGCTCCACACGACGGGCTCCAGCAGCGGTCAGAGTGGCCCAGAATCTTACACTCAGCCGTGCATGCCCACAGTCCTAACATAAAAGAGAAAGAAAGACAGCACGATTATTAGTGAGATTGGTATGCCTCCATTTTCAGAGCGTCAGAAGGGTCATGGTGGCTGAAAAGGAAAAGCTGTATGAAGATGAACGCCAGTGACTCAAGATTGGAAAGGAATATTGCTTCCTGTAAAGCCACCTAACTCCAAGTTGGCTCAGCTTCTTTTGCTGGAAGAAAAAAAAAGAAAGAAAGAAAAGGAAAGGAAGGAAGGAAAGAAGGAAGGAAGGAAGGAAGGAAGGAAGGAAGGAAGGAAGGAAGGAAGGAAGGAAG
>CM052548.1:38107570-38131325 GCA_028533065.1 Trachops cirrhosus | reverse complement strand
TATATAAAACTGAATATTTAGCTCTCTTCTTTCTCCTGCCCTTTCTAGGGGATTTTGGCCTGACTAATCTATTTGGGGAAGTTCTAGTCAGGACTGGCTATTTGGTGGGCATAATTGTACTATCATGAAATAACTCCCTTTCTAGGAAATTCCTGATTAAGTCTGGGGTACAAGGGGGATTTGGAGTGGTAATGTAGTCATCACTTACGTTATCCCTATAATTCTCAAGAAATTCTCATTCTCACCATCTGCTCCAGTATGTATAGCAATAAAAATGATCCCAAGCACAAGCAAGCAAAAGAGAAACAACACAAGGGAGATTCAGGTGCTTTCCCTGCCGAGTCTGCTGTGCAGACGTGCGGCTCCCTCTGCGACTGTGCCATACAACAGGGATGGGTTGGCTTCTGTCAGGATGGTGAAAGATGAGCAGGTAAGGGAAGTGAAGCAAAAGGACTGAATTGGTAGTCTTTGAACTTGGGGAGGGAGGGGAAGGGCAACTCTCAAAAGACTGATCAGGAAACAGTGACTAGCTAGTTACTGGTCCAGCCAAACACCAAGAGGCTCATGGCAGAGAGGCATGCATTGAGATGGCACTTGCCATCTGTGGGTTCAGCCAGTGGACTGTTTCCAGATGTCAGTTCTGCCTTCCCTTTTAGCTAGAGGGTACTGAAGCCAGCGGTGTGGGAAGAGTTGGTAGGTGATGCTTGCACCATCACCAGTCCTCTGGAGAATCCAATTCCTCCTGGTAACCTTCTCTTTGATATTTGCTTCCAAGGACAATGTAGGTGGACAGGAGTGGGAGGCAGGTTTTTTTTTCTCCCCCCCTCAGAAGGGTGTGCTTCTCTGGGCCTGTTGCGGAAAAACGGACTCTTACACGATTCAGGGTGGTGGAGTAAGCCTTTTTATTTATGCGTGGGGACCCAGAGGAGAGGAACTCCAAATTCTGGGCGCGGGGGAGGGGTCGGGTAGGTGGTTAAATACTCTGGTAGCAAGGGGTGCGGGGAAGGCAGGGAGGGGCTTCCCCGGTACAAGCAAGGGGCACAGAGGTGGAATGCTCTAAAGGTACTGAAGCAGAATGCGGAAGTTATCTGGGGCGTGGAACAAAGAGCCAGCTTTATTTCTCATAACAGGCCCAGTCAAAAGCAAGTCTGGAGTTCCTCAGGGTTGAGTATCTGTCTAAGACAATGGTGGTGGGGCAGGAGCCTGTGTTCCACAGCTGGCAATGGCCTGGGGGTGTGGACAGAGAGCCAGCATTCACTTTATCACTTGAGCACTCAGTCAGGGGAGGAATTTCCCTGGAGGCCTTTGGTTGGAAAGTGTGGGATATTGGATTTGGTCTGGGCTTCTAGGACCTTGTTTATGGTTCATGGGCAATTTGAAGCAGAATTAGCTTAGATTAGAGTTCAAGGTGAAAAAAAGAGGGTTTAGCAAGGAATGAAAGAATCACAAATCTCTGTTCTAACCTTGTGCAGGAATTCAGAAGTTAGATAAACTGGGTGGATTAACTAACTTTAAAGCTCAAAACACGTTGCTGTAATTTCTGCATTTTGTTGTTAATAAATCCCACATGATTCAAAAGAAATGAAAGAAGGAAGCTAGAAACTTTTAAAGGCAGAGAGAATTTTAATCATTGACTAGTCTTTTCTTGTTATTCCCTCAATGTCATTGTTCTGTAAGTGAAGACTTCTGACTCAGTCCTTCCTTTGCAACTGATAGCTTGAACTTGCCTGCTTCAAGTGGGTCACAATCCATTTTTGAAATGGAAATGCAATGCACAGCGGCCTCATCCTCAGAGCCCTGGGACCTGGGCCCAGCCAGGGCATGATGAAGCCTGGTGTTATAAATTTCTCCATAGATCTGAGAACAGTTTTAGACCATTGATCTCATGTCACCCAGCATCGAGATGGAGTGACAGCTGATAAACTGCATGGTGACAGGCTGCGGCCTTGGGGGAAAAAGGCCTAGATGTAAGATAGAAAAAAAAATGAGCTGATGGATTAGTTATTGGTCTCCCAATTCCCCTCACCCTGGACTTTTTTCTGAATACTTTAGAAGCATTTATTTTTAGGTAATTTTATAGTTGTATTTTTGTCCTTCAGAGGTGTTTTGGTCTATGAAGCCTGTCAGGGAATTTAGATAAAATCATTATTATACACAGTGCTCAACAGCCTCTGAAAGTCCCAAAGCTCTGCTCTTAGGCCTACACCCTTAGCAAGCTTTTACCTGCACATGCAGGGAACTGGGATGCAAATAATCTTTGGCATTAATGATAAGTGATGTTTTTTAAGCAGCATTCATTACCCAGCCTGCAGTGCTCAAACACTACATGTTTTAATTGGGGCCAGTGGGAAAAGAGGCACATCAGTAGGAGTAGAACTAGGAGAAAGGATGCCCCATGGCCAATGTTTAAATGAGAATTTTTTCCCCAAAACTTTTTGAATCCTCTCTTTATTACAGCTCTTCTGTCCAAAGGACAGAGTGAATTGCACGGTAGTCCACGAAGGCCTGGGGCACTTCAGAAACATTTTGAGGGGGTGAGGTGAGAAAGCCAGGGAGATTAGGGGAGAGGGAGATTAGGAGAGTGTGGTGGATCATTTGTGTTGGGGATCAATAATGGTTGAATTCTTGCTTCCCTGGATCCGAGCTTCTGCTTTGGTATCCAGTGTGAGAAGCCAAGATGAGGAAGAATGGGCTGCTCCATGCACTGAACTAAGAATCCTACTGGGCACAGCCAGCCTTTTGTAGGACATCAATCTTGCCTTGCTTTGCTTTGATTGGGGAGCCTGGTATAGAGGCCCATGGTCTCAGGGGACTGAGAAGAGGGTTAGACAGAGGAATCAGAGCCCCTACAGGGAAAAAAATGTGACAAGCTGTCAGAACATGGCAACTGGATGACTCCTGTTCCCTCAGTGGGCAGGGAGCCCTGTTGAATCCTGTATCCTGCAGGGCTGGGAGGAGAGAACAACATAGGATGTGTGATGGATTACACACCTTTCCATCAAACCCCAGTGGAGGCTTTTGCTGACTTCTGGAAAAGAAGGAGTAGAGTGGCTTTTTCCGGGAGTGGAATGTTTCAAGTAGAATATTTGGGAAGGGGATTCTAATGATAAGGGGTCATGGAATCTATAGGGATAAGACAGACTGCTCACTGAGGTCAACTCTAGAGTAGGCCACTAGAAGGAAATTCAGGGGACAAGAGCAAAGCACAGTAGGCCAAAGTCTGGGGTAGGAGTTCTTTAATTTAGCATAACAGTCTCGATGGGCCAGGTTGTACTTCAGCAACAAACAACCCCTAAATCTTAGTGACTTAAAACAAGTGTATTCTTTGCTTACTCTGCATGTTCATCACAGTTGGGCTGGGGAATGTGCTGTAAACTGTCTTTACTTGGGGACTCAGACTGATGGAGTAGCTACCATCTGGAACTTTCTCTTTGTTTGGCAGAAGGAAAAGGGGATGTAGCAAATTGTGCATTGGCTCTGAAAGTTTCCACCACGATATTTCAGACTTCACTTCTGCTTACATTTCCTTTTTCTATTTCAAAGTCCTGGTAATGAGCTCATTTTGCCTCATAGTCATTAGGAGGCAGGCTTGAGGGAACAGAGCAGCAGAGCTGGACAAAACCCTTAGACAGACTGAATGCCAGGAGATGTTCTCTGAGCTTGTTTCTCTTTCTCAGGTTTTGGAAAAACCATTGTTTTTTTTTTTTTTTTTTTTTCAGCAGGAATGCTGGTCAAAGGCATATGTGTCTCTAAATTCAAGGAAGGTCAGAAATAAATTAGAAGTGTCCTCATGTGACACATTCCTTAAAGTATAGGTTAAATTACAGTTTCAGACTAATTAGTGAGGAAATCCCCTAAGAGTGAAAGATTGAGTATTGGTAATGGGGTTCCATACCCTCTTGCTTGTGTTTGGGGAAAGCTTGCACAAAAGTGTCTTCATTAATCAGAGTTCTAATGGCTTTTACTTTTGCCACCATCAACTGACTACCAGGATCAAAAATGTTTTACTAAGCAACTTTCGGAGTGTGAAACTATGTTCTGCTGAGTATTTTACAGTTGGGTTATATCATCTGCCTTTTAGGGGCTTACAATCATGTGGATGGAAGTACTCAGGGCAGCTAAATAAACATTGAGAACAACATGACTATGAATTCTGACACTCTGGGAAGCCTGGGGAATAAATTTTTCTCAAGGTATTCAGTAGAGAAGGGATCATGAACAAAATTTAAGAAGAATGGAACCAGGAGAATTTAGTTCATTATTGTGTGTGCCATTCAGAGTGCTGGACACCAGCCTATAAACTCTTGCCACCTAGGACATTATAGGCAGTGGGCAAGGTAGCTGCACCATTGCACAACTTTAGTATTATATGGTTAGTGATGAATCTAGCGACAAATGTCCAGGATAGAGAACCAGATTCTAGGAGCTCACTTAAAAAGGGGAGGAGATGGCTTAAGGAAGTCCTTGTGAGAAGGAGGGGCCTATTTTAAGCCAAACATTGGGTTTGGGATAAGGTATAAGTATAATTGCCACTGTGTACTTCCAAAGCTCTATCTCTATTTATAACAACCAATATCCAAAAGACCCAGTGACTAAAATATCTTTTGGTAGAGCTGACTATGATACAATCTTCATATCTTTTTTGAAGTTGGTGGGGTATAAGTCATTAAAATAATACAATGATTTTATGTAGGATTTAGAGAATTTGAGGAGACACAGGATGCCATGCTAGGATTGTGGTATAAACACTCTGCTTCCAAATTTGTTCTCTTAAACATCTTTACTTGAGGATATGTTTACTGATTTTACAGGGAGATAAAGAGATAGATAGATAGGTAGATAGGTAGATAGATAGACAGATAGACAGAGAAACATTGATGTGAGAGAAACATCAATCAGTTTCCTTCCGTATGAGTCCTGGCTGGAGATAGAACCTACAACCTTTTGGTGTACAGGATGACACTCCAACCAACTGAGCTACCTGGCCAGGGCCCAGATTTGTTCAATGAAATGGAAAATTCTTGCTCTACCTATCTCTGAGTTGACGTGAGGGCTCCATGACATAAGAAATGCATCTGTCCTTTGTTACTGAAAAACAGGGGTGTCAAACTCATTTTTGCCAGGGGCCACATCAACCTCATGGTTGCCTTCAAAGGGCCAAATGTAATTTTAGAACTGTATAAATGTAACTGTTCCTTAACAGTTAAGCGAGAGCTTGGCACTGCTGCTATGTAGAAACAAGGTGCTAGGCCAGATAAAACATGGTGGAGGGCTGGATTCAGCCTGCGGACCTTGTGTTTACCACCTGTGCTGTAAAACATTATATATATCAGCCACAGTGCTGATAGGATGCTTAAACTGAAGGGACATGGAGTCAGCTCTATAGATATGTGGTGGTTGGGGAGAGGATGAGGAAGGGGAGCAGCTTGGGGCAACTGCTGAAAGGCAAGGGAAGGGCTAGGACTGAAGTCCATGGGAAGGTTTTCAGCACCTTTGATCCAAGAGATGGGGGTGGGCAGTTGCAAAAGGAAGAAGTAGAGTTCTGGCCAGCTTGGGGCAGTAGGACCTAGAGGTAGACATGGGTTAGAGAAGAGTTCATCCACTGTTTTATCCTTGGTGCCTGACATAAAGAAGTCACCAATATGTGTTGGACTGACTGAATGTGACTGAAATAAGCATCTCCCTCAGGGGCGTGAAATAGACTCACTGTCCTTGCTCACATGTAGGAGACTCTAGGTCAATTTTTTTTCAGTAATTATGTATGCATTTACTTATTTAATTTTACTCATACTCCCAACCCTGCCATTTGGCAACCATCAGTTTGTTCTCTATAAGTCTTTTTCTGTTTTGATTTGTCTATTCCTTTGTAGTTTTTTTTTTTAGATTTCACATATAAGAGAAACCATATGGTATTTCTCTTTGTCTGACTTATTTCACTTAGCATAATACTCTCTAGGTCCACTTATGTTGTTGCAAATGGCAAGATTCATTCTTTTTTATTGTTCAGTGATATTCCGTTGCATATGTATATCACATTTTCTTTTTCTGTTCATCTATTGATGGGTAACTGCATTGCTTCTATATCTTGGTTATTGCAAGTAATGTTGCAGTGAACATAGGGGTCATATATCTCATTGAATTAGTATTTTTGTTTTCTTCAGATAAATAAGTAGACATAAAATTGCTGCGTTGAATGGCTGCTCTATTTTTAATTTTTTTGAGGTACCTTCATGCTGTTTTCCATAGAAGCTGCACAATTTATACTCTTACCAACAGTGCATGAGGATTATCTTCTCTCTATATCCTTGCCAACACTTGTTATTGGTTGACTTTTTGATGATAGTCTTCTAGTTGATTTTAGTAAGTGTGAGTTGAGAGAGATGGCCAGGCAGACACAGGATCCAAGATTCAGTTCATTCATAGATAAGCTTGTATTACATGTCAGTTATGAAAATCACATGTATATATTAAATTCTGTCTCTAGGATAGGGTGCATATTCTTAGCGCACATCTTGGGAATTTTGTTACTTATTATATATCCTTTCAATATGTCTTGGCTGGCTCTCTTTGTGTCTTGTCCTGGTATATAAATATTCTGCAAGTCTGAGAATGAAGTTCAGTCCTGATAATAATAGTAATACTATTTTTAATTATGGTTACAGGTGTTGAGTACTTGATTTTTGCTATACATTGTGCTAGGCAGTTCACGTAATTTAATTCTTTCAACTTTACTCTGTAAAGTAGATATTATCATGATAATTCTTAAAGAAACTGAGGCTTAGAGAAATTAAATAATGTCTGCATGGGCTTCCAGCTGGTTAACAGCAAGGGAAACTTAAATCCAATTCTGGTGTGCAAAACCCCATGCACTTTCAGTTGTATGAAGCTATACCCCGATTTCACCATGGTCTTGCTCTCTGGGGAACCATCTGCTCTTTTGGTTCCTCTGTTCATTCCCAGAGGCCCTTCCAAGATTTTCAAATCCTCCAGCTTTTCCATCTTCAGCCCTGACCCATCTCCTGAGCTCCATGCTGTCTTTTAGTTGGGTATTTGGATCGAATACCCAGCTATAATTTTCCAGACAGCTGGCAGGAAACAAAATTCATCCCATAACTTCTCCAACTGGTTCTTTTTTCCCCCTGATTACTCTTTTTGTCAGTAGTACACTGTCTTCAGTTTTTTTTTAAAGGTTGTGTTATGTTCTAAAGTATCACTTGCATCTATTTCTGACTTTTTAGCCTATGGTCTCCATCCTTGGTCAGTCCTCTTCCACTTGGGCCTGGATGACTGAAATAGCTTCTGAGGGGAGCTGGCTGCTAGAAGCCACAACACATTTGTGTATATTAGAAAAAGGTTCCCTTTTCTCTGAATGAATGCAGTCCCATGCCACTGCCCAAGACTTGGATGGCAGAGCACTAGCTAGAATGTAAATCCTCAGGAGAACTTGTGCAGAAAACAGCCTGCACAAACAACTGTGCATGATGACCGAAGAAGGGAGTCCTCTCCTTACTTCCTGTTTCTCTCCTTTCAAAACAATCTCACATAATGGAATTTCAAAATATTCAGCAACTGGAATGACCTGGACACTGACCAATCAGAATAGATACTGGCCTTAACTCAGGAGGAGAATCTACAGGCTTCCTGCTGAGTCAGGTGTTTCATTGACTCTTTAATTCCTGGGTTGTGGGAAAAGTTGAAGATATCGCTGGAGAGGGACTAGGGTGGAACTTGGGAGTTCATAGCAGTGGATGTTTACCAACCAGAATGGCAATATTTTAGTGTTTTATAACTGGCACAGCCTTCCTGGCAAGTGTGGAGGCTGAATATTAACTCTGCTAATTACACTCTGAAGAACTGTGGGGGGGCTCTGCCCAGGTCCCACCCCCCCGGCCCCCCCAGCCACCACAGATGAGCATAAGTCTACCAAGACTTGATCTACTTGGGGAGGAAAGGTGGCCAATCTCTCAAAGGAGAAGGGCCAAGACCCTTTTCCTCAATGGGTTTTATTGGGTTTGTTTGCACAAGAATACAGGTAAAACTCATTAATCATTGTCAGGCAATAAGGATTAAACAACAGATAACAAAGAACTCTGAGGGCCTATTTTGAGTCAGGGTCAGATAGCTAAAGAGCCATAAAACTTCTGAGGAACAAACTCACTTTTTGCTTGGACCCTTATTTAATTGAGAGCATTCTAAACAAAGCAGGTTTCACAGGATTTTACATATTTTTTCTTAGGCCTGATTGGGAAACCCTCCCTTTCCAGCACATGGCTGCACCACCCTCTGTCATTGTTTCAGGTTTAAGTCAGGCAGGGGAAGTAAGGTAGCCAAGAGATTAGGAGACTTCTTGCAGACAGGATGAGGACTCAGGCTTTGTTAAAGCCAAGGGGCGAGGGTCTATCACCCCCTTTTGCTGTACCCCCCAAAGTCCTTCCTTGGGGGCCTCCCACATGATCATGCCTGTCTTAGGTTGTTCCCCCCTTTGGGAATCTTACCCATCATTGGCTAACCAGCCAAGCATTGGGGGCCAGTTATGGATGAAGTAAAAGAAGCAGAAGTGGTGCTCCTGCCAGGGAGGTAAGCTTTGTCTCCTTAGTGGCTTCTGGTCCAAAGGTTGCCCCTTCAGCCTTAGCCATGGCCGGGGGGTTGGGGGGTGAGTTGGGTTACAGCTTCTGAAACCAGGCAGGGCAGTTCCCAACAGAGAACTCTCCACAAGTCTTTTGGTCCAACGTCATTCATTCACAGTGTCTGGATATTTTCCACTTAGCAATCGCCAATTTTTCTTGACAAGAATCTCCACATCACATATTAGCATAGGCTTAAATTTAGATGCGGTTATTTAGGTGAGGCTATTTGCGGACATACCTCAAGGGGGCACTCAAGATGTCCACCTCTTCCCAAACCTCCAAATTTACTACTCCACTAGCTCCCCTTCTCTCCTTTCCCTACAACAGGAGGAAACCCAGCCTGGGGTCAAGGCCTAAAGAGATTCTCAGAGTCATGCAAATAGGCTACAAGATGGGGAGATACACAGAATGTTAAGCTTGGCAGATATTTAACACAGATGTTAAATCTGGTCATTCCTATATCTCTCTATCAAATATTGTTTCACTCTTTTTCTTACTATTTCCAATAGGTAGTCAGGCTGTTGGTATTTTCTTAATTATGATTTTTTTTTTTGCTGGGCCAAAGGTAGAAGTTGCTTGAAGAGCAGAGGGCATGGAGAGAATGAGATATACTTCTGGGGGTGTGGGTGGAGGTTTCCCTTTATTAGGAAGGAAAATGGTAACCATGCTCTGGGGAGAAGGCAAGGCCTTGGAGGAGGTGGCACATCTAGGGACTCTGGTTTGCCTGTTCTTCCAGCCTCACCTGAAGGGACACCATGGTGTCATAGGTACCTGGTATCTGCAGAAGCCTCCGGATCTTTGCTCAATTTGGGGAGAGAGTCCCCCATACCAACTCCTGTGAATTCCTAGCCAGTTGAACAGGATGGTATTTTAGAGTTAGATTTAATAAAGAAAGTAAAGTGATGAATAGTTCTTGCACATCTGTATTTACAAACAATATTTTATGCTTGCTTCAAGCCTCTTTTTGCATCTCTTTCTATCTCTGCCTCTTTCAACTCATCTCCTCTTCTATTGTTTCTGGCTCCTCCCATGTGGCTGGTGTGATAGTATGGGTCTGGATTGTCTGCCTCAGAGTGGGGGCCTCTCTATGAAGTGAGCAGAAACCATAGTGAGTGGCTCAGAGCAGAGGAGCATGGATCCTTGGCCTGGGCAGTTCTCCCATAGTCAGTGTGGAGAGGGCCTCACCTTCATTCAGGTCACTTTCCATGCCTTCTCTTTCTGTCTGAGAGCTAAGACCTAGGGCCAAAATCAGTCATGAACCTGGGGTAGGGGCCAAGAAAGCCAGTGAGCCTGTCTCCACCCTGGTCCTGAGTCTGAGGTCCAAAATGGGTCTCTGCACAGCAAATCAATGTCCAAATTCCTTCTCCTCCCCCCCCATAATAATACAATCTTCCTTAAGAATACAACCACCTAGAATCAAAACCACATTTCTCAGCCTTCACTGTAGCTAGGTACAGCCTGAGACTAAATTCTGGCAATGGGATGAAAGTAGAAATGTCCTGGATGACTTTGGGGAAATGACCTAGGTTACTGTGGCTTTATTTGTCTTTCTTTCTCTTTCTGTCTGGAATAACAGTGGAAAAACTTCTGTAAAGGACAGATAATAACTATTTTCAGCTCTGTGGGTCATATGATCTCTGTCACTACTACCCAATTCTGCTGTTGAACTTGGACAGCAGCTACAGGCCATGCATAAATAAGTGGGTATGGCTATGTTCCAGTTTACCTTATTTACCCAAACAGATGGAGAATTGGATTTGGTTGTGGGTGGTATTTTGCCTATCCCTGGTCTAGGATGCATATGTGGTAGCTAGACTGAGAGCAGCCATGTTGGTCCAAGAGGTGGAAGTCATGTACCGAGGATGGCAGGGAAATAAGCTGGAAAGAACCTGAGTTCCCAGTTTTCACAGAGCCACCCTGTGAGCCCTCTGGTTTTCATTTATGTGAGAGAAATAATTTTCTATCTCATATAAGCTACTGTCAGTTGCAAATGAGCCTAATCCTGACTAATACACCATTCATGTATGGTTAAGCCCAACTCACCAGGTAGAAGTCTATTGAAGAATATGGCATCAAAGCTGCAGCATTTTCCAGAAGTGTATTCTGTACTCTGTATGCCTCTAGAATTTTCCACCCATCTTGATTAAGGAAGGCCAACTTTGCAGTTGATGTTATGAGACCCACAAGATGGTGAGAGGCATGCAGAGAGTATCCATATCACTGACAGGCCCTGGGGGTTGGCAGGATGGAACATTTCATGGCAGCAGGCTGCCTCTGACAGCTCTGCACACTAGAACCCAGCTCTGACACATGCTAATGAGACTTACAAGGAACAAATGCAAGTGCACTGAATTTTAGCACTTTTTTTTGGTTGTCAGAAGCTGTCCCTAGAATCAGCAGTATTGGGAGAACTGGTGGCGTCCCTTAGTAAGTCTTCCAAAGATTTAGTTTTTTGCATCTGAGGGACTGACTCTGCTGGATTCCTTGGGAAATCCAAAGTCCATTTCATAGGATATGGGAGTCTGATACAAATAGAAAAAGAGCTATGGAAAAACCCTGCAACTTGGTTGGCTCTGACTCCAAAAATGTTTCCTTTCCCATAGCTGCTGGAACATTGTAGCTGACCCCTTTCTAGGAGCCTTGTCCACTCTTCTCATGCCCCAAGCAATGCTGCAGTTGCTTCTGGCGTCAGACTTCTGCTTTGTGGAAGCCATGTGGTTGTTATTCCTGAAGAAGAGAAGGCAGAGTGGTGGTGATGTGCTCACACTCTGTCTTCAAGCATTTAAAGGTGTGTATGTATGTGGTGTATAATGAAGCAATGGTGGACAAATTGTTGCTAATATTTCAGGAAAGGGATGGGGGTAAGGAATGGGCTACTTTCAAAACAAGAGACACAGATTTGATTACACCTGAAGGAGAAAATCTTAGCCCTCAGAGTCATGAACTGCTATACTGGGAAACTGATGTGAGGGTGCCAAATCCCTGATTTGAGATGGTGCAGGGTTGGGGGAGGAACACAAACTTCGGAATCCCATAGACCCAGGTTCACATCTTGGCACAGTCTCTCACTTGCTGATTGGACTTGGACATGTTGCTCAACCTCTCTCTGCCTTAGTTTCCTAGCTCACAGTGTGGTTTTGTCACTCAGGCTTCTTCTAGCTTGTCTCTATGCCATCCTCAGTAGATATATTCACTTCGTGGTCCAAGATGGCTGCTCTCACTCCAGCCATTACACATGCATTCCAGACCAAAGATTGGAAAACTACCATCCATAAGCCAAATCCAATCCTCTACCTGTTTTTGTCAGTAGATAATACTACTGCTGACGTGCCAGGAATGATGTAAGGAATGGATGTAATAATATTCATAAAAGGCTATCACAGTATCTTATTCAGAACGAATGCTCAGAATATATAAAATGACATATGAGATCCCATCAGCCATGTGCAGTTCAGACATTAAGTCTAATGAGGCAGCTTAATGACTGCCTGCTGTTTGTGTAGGTTGGATTGTGTTGAGGACTAGGACAACTGCTATTGTGAAGACCTTCCTAGTTTTTTTTCTTTGTGCCAGGGATGCCTTTCTTGGCTTCCCTGACTTGGTCAAAGCCCTCATCACACATTCTGAGGATCTTCTGTGGGCCTCGCTTAGTTGCACTGTCATCAGCAGCTGCTATTCATGGTTTATGGGATCATTTGATTGATACATGTCTTCTCTACCAGACTCTAAGTTCCTAGAAGGCAGGGTTATATTATTTCTCTCATCACAGTATCCTCAGCAACCAGCAGAGCACTGGGTACCTAGTAGATGCTCAATAAATGTTGGTATAATGAATGAATAAATGAAGATTCCGTATCTCCAGGTTGTATTTACATTAGTTCTTTCTGTTCTCTTACATTGATTTGCATAACTATTTTCTTAACATGACCAGTTTGCACTTTGCTCCCAGCTACAGATGTCCATCTGGGAGGGCTTGTATCTCAGTAAGCTCCATCACATCTGGTGTAGAGGAAGGAGGCTTACCAGAGGCTTCCAGAGGGTGTGGGGTCAAAGTCTGAGGAGCTGTCAGATGGAAGGACAATTTTGCTTTAGCTAGGCTGCTGCATAACTATTTCCTTTCAAAGGCTTTGGACTAATCAGAATTTCAAAGGATACTTTTAAGTGTAATAGGATTCTACCTGAAAGAGCAATAAGTGAGGCAGTGAAGCTGTTTATTCCTCTAGTTGCTATTCTAGGCTTGTAGCAAAGATAGCTAGGGCCTTGCAACTTTATTTTCATTCCTGCACAAAATGAAAAAATCTAATGGGATGGCAAGAGGGTGGTGATGGCAAGACCACAAAGAAATACTCAACTTGGCTCCTTGCCTCAGTTATTCTAAGAAGAACAGAGGAGCACAGAAAGCAAATAGAACAGTGTCATTCTTAGCTGACTGGTTCTGTGAAGTAGAGGTCAAGTTTCTTCTTCTTCAAAACAGCCTTGGTGGGTCTCCATGGCTTGGACAGATCCTCAAACACAGACAGGATTTCATGTAGAAAGTGCTGAACATTCACTTGGAATTAAAATCACTAGTATTAACAGTTTTTATTGGTTTTTATAATGTCTTTTGACCACAGTAGTCTTAGGGAAAATTGTGTAGAAGAAAAAAAAATACAACCACCAAATAACCCCTTCTGAAAATTGTGGCAGCAGGAGGGGAACCTGGGAGACTATGCATGTGCATATGGCATTTAAGAAGATCTGCACCTGCTTTTCTCAGGCCACCTGGCAGACTATTCAGAAAAGAGTACTGTTCTTTCTGGAAATACTTGGGACTGAAAGCATCTGCAAAGGGGTTGGTATAAGCTTTCTGGGACTGATTGTATGAAAATTGTGCCAATCGTCATTTTAGAAATTTGAACAGAATCAGAACGGGTGCTGTGTTTTAGAGAGTGGTGTTGAGGTTTTGACACTCTTAAGTGTTGCATATGCCAAAAGCTGGCAGCAGCAGCATACAGGTGCTGTGCATGTAAAATTGTAATTTCCACACTCAGCTGCTTTATAACCAGCTTCCAGGTGCTACTCTGAGAAGCAGTGGAACAAGAGTATTGATCAGTCCTTCTGAACAGCAACAACGTCAGGCAACAGCTGGGAGGTGGCCTATGCAAATCTCTAAGTGGGGCCCTGTTCTGCGGAGGCTCCAGGTCCAGCATTTAGAGATTAATTCATGGCATGAGGCCTCCAGCTGACCTGTCTCTCATCCCTTGGCCATCCTGGAGCCTTCATCCTTGATTCTGCTTCTTGGAGTCTAACATCATGGAGACAGTTACTGAAATTTAATGGAAAGCATGTGAAGAGTGATGTATTTGGGCAATTTGATAGCTATCTTAAAAAGCTGTGCCTGGGCATTATTCCTGAGAAACTACATTGAGTTTCTCGCAGAGCACACACTCCTGAAGGGTACAAATAGCCAATGTTGCTATTTAAAACCACCCAGGGCTCCTGCTATGCCTTTTGTTGAGTGCAATTGCATTATCTAATGAATAATCAATGTTGAGCTGACACCTAAGGGTCCAAATACTAATTCTGAACTAAATGTACTGATTCATTTTCTGTTTCTAATCTTTACCACAGAGCTTATTCTTCTAATGTGGAACCCCTCTTCTGGCACTGACCTTCAGCCCACCAGTTTCAGTGGCCATCCAGGAGACCTGTGGGACTGTGGGTGTTGGAGGTTAGGAGAGATAGACAATACATATACTGTTGGGCTCACCTATGACTTTAATCTGCTATTACCTATATCTGCTTCATTTTTCTCACTCATTCATTTATTCCCTCACTCAACAAATATTTCTTTGCCAGGGGCTCTGCAGGTATTGGACCTCTGCATACCTCTGCAGAGGAATGATTTTTGTTCTATTCCTGCCTTGGGGAGTTCAAAGTCCTTGCAGTTCCAGCATGTGGCAGTAACTCACCTTGACTTTGGACTTTTTCTCTCTGGGTTTCAGATGTTGGAATGGACCATGCCTGGAGATTTATGGTCAAGGCCTGGCTCTACTGGGTATGTAAAGTTTCTGCCTCAGTTCAGTGATGTTGCACTGCCTGATGGTGGCAAAGTCTAGTGTGCTGATTCCTCACTGCAGAAGAATGTCTTTCATTTTTTCACCGTGAAGAAGTCTGATGTGGTATGCCAGAGCAAACAGAGGGGAGGACCACCTTTTATTCATCTTTACTTTCTCAGCTTCTGGCACAAAGCCAAGCATGTAGTAGGAGCTCTCAAAATGAACAAAGTGTGAATGGGTATATCCTCTCAAAGTGTTACATCTCACTCTGGGATCAATGTGGTCATCTTCCCAGATGAAGGGAAATTTTATTTTTTCAATGCATTCTTCAGCTTCTAAAATGCAGACAGGAAAGAGCTCACTTCAGCTCCCTGTGAATGCAGCCAAATCAGATGTGACTAGAGGTGCTGCCTAGCAGAGCTAAAGTTCTCTGTTATGTAGGCAGTCATGGATATTTACTGCAGATGGGAGTTGGCAGAAAGTGGCTACACTCAGAGACTGATCAGAAGGTTGGGGACCAAAATGGTCACTGGCGAGGAGTCTTGTCTACATATCTCTCTCTGGAACCAGGATTTCATTTGTTTAACAAGTGGCATGTAAGATCTATTTTAGTCATAAGGGATATAGCTGTGAACAAAACAGACAAAAATCCCTGCCTTTATGGAGCATTTCACAGAGCATTTATGTGAAAGTGTGCATGTGTGATCAAATTTTGCTTTCTGTGCTCCTCTGTTCTTAGAATATCTGAGGTAAGGAGCCAAGTCGAGTATTTATTTATTAAAATAAATACTTAAAAGGTGTATTAGAAAGTTTCAGGTGGTAGGGGAACAATTTTAAATAGAGAGGGCAGGGAAGTCTATTTGGAAAGGTGACATCTGAGGACAGATCTGCAGCTGGTGGGAAAGGGTATCACAGACAGAGGGAAAAGGAATTGTTAGCCTGTGGCAGGTTGTGTTTCAATGTTCAGGAAGCAGCAAGGAGACCTGTGTGGCTGGAGGTGAGGGAAAGCAGATCAGGGAGGCCCTTTTTGGGAAAAGGAGGAGGAAACATCACCCATATGTTTCTCCCTACCAAATTCCTGCAGCTTTTTTGAGGGCCTATACAGGTCAGTATATTCTATCAGAGATTCTGAATCAAAATCTGCCAAAAAGGAAAAAAAGAGGCAGTCATTAGATGAGGATAGAATGCTGAGATTTCTCTGCTCCTCATCTGGTGCCGTATGGGTAAACATCTGGGAAGAGAGCTTGGCACCCTTAAGTGAGGTACCTTGGGAAGTTTAATAAAGGTACTATTTACAAAGTGAGGGTAAAAGGTAGAGGGAGTAAGAAGGCACATTGCCGTGTTCAAGGGGTCACCTATAGCAGGGGCTGATACCACTCCTAGGCTTGAAGGTGCAGAGGGGGAGCAGTCACTGCTAGTGAGGAGGACAGCTGCACAGAGAGGTCTGCCTGTAGAATGATGACCTTTGGTTGATGGCACAGTTAGTTCATGGAGACTGACACAAGACAGCAGAAGCAGTAACTTCCCCACTCATTTTCTCCTGTTCTCCTAGTACTTCCCATGGGCTGACTTCAACTTAAAACTGGAGTACAAAGGAGCTTGTGGATGTAGTTTACATGGGCCTGACTCTGGTTACAGAGCCGGGTGGAGGAGGATGGAGAGTGTATTTGAAGGTGTGAATGGAAGACACTGATGTAGACACTCTGGGCTAGAGAGAGGAGGGGGACATGGGGTTGAGTAAAAGTGAGACTGAGGAACCACAACCTATTTGCCTAGCAAGGTGGCCTCTCCAGGTTGCTGCTTAGAAGCCAAGCAGCCTGAAGTGGTCTCACCACTGTCCAGGGAGGCCCACCCAACAACCCTCAGCCTGATGACCACTGCACGTGCCCTTGGAGTGATGCTCATCTATGCACAGAGACTCTGTCCAATGCCCCATCTGCTCATCATTTATGAACAACAGCCAGTGCCCACATATGGGAGGTGGAAGATTTAGGCCTACTTTTAAAATCTAATTTAGAAACTCCTCCCAGGACCAATCTGGAATTACAAATAAATTGCAGAGAAATCATCCTGAATAACCAACTGAACACTAGCTGGAGAGAAGGCTTATAACCATGGACAGACAAAAGGAACCACCTCACCACAGCGTGACTTGTAGGGAGTGTGGGGAAAGTGCAAGAAGGCTGGCTGGGCTCCCATGGGCAGTAGCTGAAGTGCCAGAGGGATATTTCAGTGGCTGGGGGATTCCCCTGAGAAGTGTGGGGTCTAAACCCCAAGTGAGGCTCCCCAGACTGGCACCAGAGCCAGAAAGGAACCCAGATAACATCCAGGTGTTAAAAAAAAAAAGCAGGGTTCCTGCCTGTTAGGAGAGATGGCTGCAGATGCAAAGAACCTCTTAAAGGACCAATGCACAAAATTTCTTTAGCAACCACTTACCCTTGGATATAGCAAAGGGAGGGCAGAGTGGGCTAGAGGTGCTTGAGGAGAGTCTGGGATTGGTGGCTCTTGGGATGAAAACTGAAGAACAGCTGCCAGGATCCTTGCGCTAAATCATTCCCCATACTGCGGAAGCCATCCTCTCAGGCAGAGCACACCTCTTCAAGTGGCATCGGATTGAGGGGAAGCAATAGCTTTCCCCACAGGTTTTACTCTGCTCCACCCTGTGGAGCTTAAGCCAGGCTGCTGATTACAGCTTGACTATTTTAACAATTGATCAGACTACAGCTATTAGATTAACAACTAAGGAAGAAAATACAAAGAAGCATTCAAAATGGGAAGACAAAGAAACAGACTCCAAAAGATAGAACTAAATAATTTTCCAGAAGAACTACATGAAATGAAGGCAAGCAATTTATCAGATACGGAGTTTAAAGTAGTGATTATAAGGTTATGCAACAGCATGAAAAAAGACATAGAAACCATAAAAAAGGACCAGTTAGAAATAAAGAATGCAATATCTGAAATAAATAATACACTGGAAGGAATAAATAGTAGGTTAGAGGAAGCAGAGGATTGATTCAGTGGTTTGGAAGACAAGATAGAAAAAAGCACACAGGCAGAACAGCAAAAAGAAAAAAGAATTTTAAAAATGAGGAGAGCTTAAGAAACATTTTGGACAACATTAAGTGTAACAACATCTACATCATAGGAATAGCAGAAAGAGAAGAGAACAAGCAAAGGATTAAGAACCTATTTGAAGAAATAATGACCAAAAACTTCCTTAATCTGGAAAATGAAAAAGACATACAAGTCCAGTAGGCTCACAGAGTCCCAAGCAAATTGGACCAAAGGGCCTACACTGGGACATATCATAATTAAAATGACAAGCCTTAATGACAAGGAGAGGATCCTAAAAGCTACAAGAGAAAAACAGGTAGCTACCTAACAAGGGAGCACCAATTAGACTGTCATCTGATTGCTCATCAGAAACATTTCAGGCCAGAAGGGAGTGGCGTGAAATATTCAAGGTGATGAAAAGCAAGGACTTACAATCAAAGCTACTTTACCCAGCAAGGCTATTTTCCCATTTCAAATTGAAGAGTAAATAGACTAGATTTCCAGCCAAGATGGAGACATAGGTAAATACACTGTGCCTCCTTGCACACTCAAAAGAAGGACAACAACAAATTTGAAAACAAAAAACAACCAGAACTGACAGAAAATAGAACTGTAGCCTTCACTTTTGGTGAAGAACTGTATGGAAGTCTGACAACCAAGAAGTTAAAGAAGAAATATTCATCCATACCGGTAGAAGGGGCAGAGATAGGCAGCTGGGCAGAGAGGACTCCTGGCAATGCAGCAGCTGGAGGAACAGGGCAGGAGAGGTGACAGCTGGCAGAGCGGATGGTCCCACATTTGTGTGAGGATAAACTGGGAGGAACAACTGGGGAGGAAGAGAGACTGTGCAACCCAAGGTTCCAGAGCAGTGAAATGAAGCTTCAAAACCTCTGACTGAAAAACCTGTGGGGGTTGCGGTGGTGGGGGAAACTACCAACCTCACAGGAGAGTTCACTGGAGAGACCCACAGGGTCCTAGAATGTACACAAGACCACCCACCTGGGAATCAGCACCGGCAGGGCCCAACTTGCTTGTGGGTGGCAGAGGAAGTGACTGAAAGCCTGCTGAGAGCGAACACGTGACATTTTTCTCTCTCTAACCCCACCCTCACATACAGTGCCACAACACAGTGACTTGGGTTGTCCTCCCCTGGCGAATACCTAAGGCTCTGTCCTTTGCTGTGTAGCAGGAGTGCCGAGACAAAAAACAAAAAAAGGCCCAAATGAAAGAACAGACCAAAGCTCCAGAAAAAATACAACTAAGGGATGAAGAGATAGCCAACCTAACAGAATCACAATTCAAAACACTGGTTATCAGGATGCTCACAGAAATGGTTGAGTATGGTTGTAAAACAGAGGAAAAAATGAAGGCTATGAAAAATGAAATAAAGAAAAATGTACAGGGAACCAACAGTTATGGGAAGGAAACCAGGACTCAAATCAACAGTTTGGACCAGCAGAAAGCAATAAACATTTAGCTAGAACAGAATGAAGAAACAAGAATTCAAAAAAATGAGGAAAGACTTAGGAACCTCCAGGACAATTTTAAATGTTCCAACATCCAAATCATAGGGGTGCCAGAAAGAGAGAGAAAGAGCAAGTAATTGAAAACTTATTTGGAAACATAATGGAGGAGAACTTCCCCAGTTTGGTGAAGGAAACAGACTTCCAGAAAGTCCAGGAATTTCAGAGAGTCCCAAAGAAGTTGGACCGAAGGAAGCACACACCACAGCACATCATAATTACATTAGCCAAGGTTAAAGATAAAGAGAGAATCTTAGAAGCAGCAAGAGAAAAGGAAACAGTTACCTACAAAGGAGTTCCCATAAAGCCGTCAGCTGATTTCTCAAAAGAAACCTTGCAGGCAAGAAGGCGCTGGAAAGAAATATTTGAAGTCATGAAAGGCAAGGACCTACACCCAAGATTACTCTATCCAGCAAAGCTATCATTTAGAATGGAAGGGCAAATAAAGTTCTTCTCAGATAAGGTCAAGTTCAAGGAGCTCATCATCACCAAGCCCTTATTATATGAAATGTTAAAAGGACTTATCTAAGAAAAAGATGATAAAAATATGAACAGTAAAATGACAACAAACTCACACCTATTAATAACTGAGCCTCTCCCCCCACTCCCACCCCCCTAAAAAAAACAAACTAAGCAAACAACTAGAACAGGAACAGAATCACAGAAATGGAGATCACATGGTGGATTATCAGTGGAGGAATGAGAGGGGCAGAGGGGGTAAAAGGTACAGAGAATAAGTAGCATAAATGGTAGGTAGAAAATAGACAGGGGGAGGTTAAGAAGAGTATAGGAAATGGAGAAGCCAAAGAACTTAGATGTATGACCAATGGACATGAACTAAGGGGAGTGGGAATGTGGGTGGGAGGGTGCAGAATGGAGGGGAATAAAGGGGGGGAAATGAGATAACTGTAATAGCATAATCAATAAAATATATTTTAAAAATCACAAAAAATTTTGTAGGGGAAATAAAAAACTTCCCAGACAAGAAAAAGCTAAAGGAGTTTGTTAGCACAAAACCAGTACTGCAACAAATGTTGAAGGTCTTGCTGTAAGAAGAAGAAGCACAAGAGAAAGAAAATAAAACAGAAAGATTCTAATAAAATGGCATTACAAACATATCTATCAATAATCACCTTAAATGTACCGTATTTTTAGTACTATAAGATGCACCAGACCATAGGATGCACCCAGGTTTTAGAGGAGGAAAATAGGAAAAAAATTTTGAAGAAAAAATGTGGTAAAATGTTTAATAACAAAATAACATAGGCCGCCACCCCCTACCCAGCAAGCCAGGTAAGCTACATTCAGATGATAAGATGCACCCCCATTTTCCTCCCAAATTTTTTTTGGGGAAAGTACATCTTATAGTCCAAAAAAATACAGTGGCTTAAATGGTCCAACCAAAAGACATAGGGTAGCTGAACAGGTAAGAAAATAAGACCCACATATATGCTGCCTCTAAGAAAGCCATCTCAGATCCAAAGACACACACAGACTAAAAGTAAAGGAACAGAAAAAGATATTTTGTGCAAATGGAAATGAAAAAAAGGCCGGAGTAGCTGTATTTATATCCAACAAAACAGTCTTTAAAACCAAGGCTATAGATAGAGACAAAGAATGACATCCACATAAATAAAGGGAACAATCCAACAAGAGGATATAGCCCTAGTAAACACTGATGGACCCAACATTAGAGCACCTAAATATGTAAAGCAAATGTTGGTGGATATAAATGGAGAGATTGACAGAAATGTAGATGTAGTCAGGGTTTTAACATTGACTGCAATGGATAGATCTTCCAGGCAGAAAATCAACAAGGAGACAGTGATCTGAAATGACACATTAGGTCAAATGAATTTAATTGATATATTCCGAGCATTTTACCCCTAAATCAGCAGAATATACATATCAAGTGCGCATGGAATATTTTCTAGGATAGACCATATGTTAGGACACAAGACAAGTCTCAATATACTTAAGAAGATTGAAATCATATCAAGCATTTTTTCTGACCATGATGCTATGAAACTAGAAATCAATCACAAGAAGAACATTGAAAAACACACAAAGACATGGAAATTAAATAACATGTTATTAAACAATGAATGGGTTAACAATGAGACCAAGGAAGAAATAAAAAGATACCCTGAAACAAATGAAAATGAGGACACAACAATACAAAGTCTGTGAGGCATTGGCAAAGCAATCCTAAGAGGGACATTCATAGCATTACAGGCCTATTTCAAAAATCAAGAAAAAGGTCAAATAAACAATGTAACTTTACACTTAAAGGAACTTGGAAACGAACAACAAACAAAGCCCAAAGTGAGCTGAAGGAAGGAAATAATAAAGATCAAAGCAGAAATAAATGAAATAAAGTCTAAAAAATGATACAAAAAATCAATGAATCCAAGAGCTGGTTTTTGGAAAAGATAAACAAGATTGACAAAACTTTAATCAGGCTCATTAAGAAAAAAAGTGAGAGGACCCAAATAAGTAAAATCAGCAAAGGAAGAGGAGAAATAACTAACACCAAAGAAATTCAGAGGATTGTAAGAAAATATTATAAACAGCTATATGCCAAAAAACTGGGCAACCTGGATGAAATGGATATCCCTAGAAACATACAATTTTCCAAAGCTAAATCAGGAGGAATCAGAAGATTGGTTAGATAGATTACACCTAGTGAAACTGAAGCAGTAATCAAAAAACTCCCAAGAAACAAAAGCCCTGGAATGGATGGCTTCACAGGTGAATTTTGTCAAACATTCTGAGAAAAGCTCACACTCTCCTTCTCAAACTATTTCAAAAATTCAAAGCTCCCAAGTTCATTTTACCAGGCCAGCATTATCCTAATTCCAAAACCAGTTGAAGACACTTCAAAGAAAGAAAATTATAGGGCAATATCCCTGATGAACATAGATGATAAGACCCTCAACAAAACATTAGCAAACTGGATACAGAAATGCATCAAAAAGATCATACACCATGATCAAGTGGGATTTAGTCCAAGAATGCAAGATTGGCATAACATTGGCTAATCAATAAATGTGATTCACTACATAAACAAAATAAAGGATGAAAACCATATGATCATATCAACAGATGCAGCAAAAGCATTTGGTAACATCCATTTACAACAAAAACTCTCAGCAAAGTGGGAGTAGAGGGAACATACCTAAACATAATAAAGGCCATATATGACAAACCCACTGCCAGCATCATACTCAATGGGCATAAACTGCAAGCATTCCCTTTAAGATTGGGAACAAGACAGGGATGCCTGCTTTCACCTCTCTTATTCAACATAGTATTAGAAGTCCTAGACACAGCAATCAGACAAGAGGAAGAAATAAAAGGCATCCAAATTGGAAAGGAAGTGATAAACTGTCTTTATTTGTAGATGACATGATACTGTACATAGAGAACCCCAAAGATTCTACCAAGAAACTATTAGAACTGATAAACAAATTCAGCAATGTAGCAGGATACAAAATTAATATCCAGAAATCAGTTGCATTTTTATATGCCAATGATGAACTAACAGAAAGGGAAATTAAGAAAACAATCTCATTCGCAATTGCCTCAAAAAGAATAAAATACCTAGGAATAAATGTAACCAAGGATGTGAAAGACCTGTAGTCAGAAAATTAGAAGATACTGAAGAAAGAAATTGAAGAAGATACAAGTGAGTAGAAGCACATACCGTGTTCATGGATAGGAAGAATTAACATCACTAAAATGCCCATACTACCCAAAGCAATCTATAGATTCAATGCAATTCTTATCAAGATTCCAATGATGTATTTCACATTACTAAAACAAATATTTCAAAAATTTATATGGAATCACAAAAGGTCCCACATAGCAACAGCAGTCCTGAGAAAGAAGAACAAAATTGGAGGAATCATGTTACCTAATATCAAACTATACTTACTGTAGGCCATAGTAATCAAAGCAGCATGGTAGTGGCATAAAAACAGACACATAGATCAATGGATCAGAATAGAGAGCCCAGAAATAAACCCACAACTTTATAGTCAATTAATGTGTGACAGAGGAAGCAAGCACATACAATGGGCAAAAGATAGTTCATTCAATATATGGTATTGGGAAAACTGGAATGATATGTGCAGAAAAATGAAATTAGACCACCTTCTTATACCACACGAAATGATAAATTCAAAATAGATCAAATGCTTATATATTAGACCCAAAACCATAAAAATCCTAGAAGAAAACACAGACAACAAAATCTTGGACATTGCTCACAGAAATATTTTTTTATTTTTATTTTTTTAAATATATTTTATTGGTAATGCTATTACAGTTGTCCTATTATCCCCCTTCATTCCCCTCCACCCTGAACACCCTCTCCCACCCACATTCCCCCCTTTAGTTCATGTCCATGTGTCATAAGTTCTTTAGCTTTTACATTTCCCCTACTATTCTTGCCCTCCCCCTGTCTATTTTCTACCTACCATCCATGCTACTTATTCTTTGTACCTTT
>CM052548.1:38070957-38107070 GCA_028533065.1 Trachops cirrhosus | reverse complement strand
CCCCTATAATTTGGATGTTGGAACATTTAAAGATGTCCTGGAGGTTCCTAAGCCTCTCCTCATTTTTTTGAATTCTTATTTCTTCATTCTTTTCTGGTTGTATATTTTTTTCTTCCTTCTGGTCCTCTCCAATGATGTGAGACCTATCTTTCATTCCATCACTATTGGTTCCCTGTGCATTTTTCTTCATTAAACTTATTGTAGCCTGCATATTTTCAGCTAATTTGTGACCAAAATCAACCAATTCTGTGAGTATCCTGATCACCAGTGCTTTGAACTGTGCATCTGATAGGTTGGCTATCTCTTGGTCGCTTAAAAGGATGGGACCTGGGGCTTTCAAATCTTCTGTTTGAGTCATCTTTTTGCTGGGTCTTTTTTTTTTTTTTGGCCTTGTTGAGCTCCTGTAGTGAGGGGCGGGGCCTTAGGTTTTCACCAGGGCAGGGCACCCCAGTTGCAGGGTTGTGAGGCTGTATGTGGGGGTGAGGTCCGAGAAGGAACAATGGTGCTTTCTCCGCTGCCTGTAGGACCTCAGACCCCTCCACCGCTTTCCACAAGCCAACTGGGCCCCTCTGGCACCAATTCTGGTGTGGGTGGGCCTCTCCCTGCAGGACCCTCCTCTTCAGTCAGTGCCCCAAAGCTTCCCACACCCTGCAGGACCCTCCTCTTCAGTCAGTGCCCCAAAGCTCCACTTCCTGGCGCTGGGACCCTGAGTTTTGCGCAGTGCCTTGCTTCACAATGGCCGCCTTGCTGGGTCTGCTGGTCGCTATCCCCCAGCCTGGCCCGCCAGCCACCGCCGCTTGTATGCCCAGGGTCTGCCTGCTGCGGACTTGCGCATTGCCCCAGTTGCTCTGTGCTCCACTCCGCGTCCCTCGCCCGGCCGACTCTGCCCCTCCTACCAGTCTCGATGAATGCGTCCATTTTTAAATCCTTGGGTGTCCAACTTCCATACCCTTCAATTCTCTGTCAGTTCTGGTTGTTATTTTGTTTCTATATTGTTGTTGTCCTTATCTTGGTTGTGCGAGGAGTCACAGTGCATCTACCTATGCTTCCCTCTTGGCCGGAAGTCCTCACAGAAATTTTTTATTGGATATATTGCCCCAGGCAAGGGAAACAAAAGAAAAAATAAACAAAAGGGACTATGTTAAACTAAATATTAAAAAGTTTTTTGCACAGCAAAGGAAATCAACAAAATAAAAAGACAATCCACAGAATGGGAGAACATATTCACTAATACATTTGATAAGGGGTTAATATGCAAAATTTATAAAGAATTTACAAAACTCAACACAAAAAAAACCAAACAACCCAGTTAAAAAATACACCAAGGAGCTGAATAGACACTTATCCAAGGAAGGCATAGAGATGGCCAATACACATATGAAAAGATGCTCAACATCACTAATCATCAGAGAAATGCAAATTAAAACCACAATGAGATACCATCTCACACTTGTCAGAATAGCTATCATCAATAAATCAACAAACAGCAAATGCTGGTTAGGATGTGAGGAAAGGGAAACAGTTTTGTACTGTTGGTCGGAATGCAGACTGGTGCAGCCACTACGGAAAGCAGTATGGAGATACCTCAAAAAATTAACAATGGATCTGCCTTTGGACCCAGTGATCCCACTTTTGGGAATATATCTGAAGGAACCCAAAACACTAATTTGAGAGAACATAAGCACCCCTATGTTCACTGTAGCATTATTTACAATCACCAAGATATGGAAGTAGCCCAATTGTCCATCAATAGATGAGTGGGCAAAACAAGTGTGAGACGTTTACACAATGGAATACTACTTGGCCATAAAAATGAAGAAAATTTTACAGTTTGCAACAGTATGGATGGTCCCGGAGAACATTATGCTAACTGAAATAAGCCTGTCAGAGAAAGACAAATACCATATAATTTCACTCATGTGGAATCTAATGAACAAACTGAAGTAACCAGGAAAATGAAGACAGACTCATAGATGGAGAGCAGAATGACAGCTAGTGGGAGGGGGAATTTAGGGGGTCGAGGGATTGAGCATAAAGGAAAAAGGACTCGAAGAGATGGGCAACAGTATGCCAACTGCTGGGGCAAGGGATGGTAATGGAAAAAACACAATAAAGTTTAAATTAAGAAAAAGTAAATTTAATTTAATTTTTAAAAACTAAAAATTGCATAGTTAAGGTGTACAACATTATGATTTGATATACCTCTATTATTTGATATACCAACATTATGATTTTCACCTCTACAGTGAAAAGATTACTAGTTAAGCAAATTTGCATATCAACTCATGTGTCTACTTTGTGTGTGTGTGTGTGTGTGTGTGTGTGTATGTGTGTGTGGTGAGAGCTCCTGAAACTACTAGCAAATTTCTGGTATTCAATACCAGAATACTGTATTATTAACTATACTTGTCCTGCTGTACACTAGGTAGCTAGACTTCTTGAGAGGTAATGCTATCATGAAGGCAGAGCTTTATCCCTGGGCACAGTGGGACCAGACGGAGCACGTTTAACAGGCCTGCAATTAACTTTGCTGTTTCAGATAACAGGATGTAACCGGAACGTTCCTGGGTAGGACAGTGGAGCCTCGGAGCTGCAGCTGATGGGGGGTTTAGGGTTCCTACACATTGCCACTGACCCCAGGAATTAGGGGATGTCTCAATATCCGTGGATTTGTGTTCTTTAGTTACAGAACTGACTTTGAAATTGATGATGTGGATAACTGGAAATCTTTCAAATATTATTACTCTTGATAGAGCCCCAAATTCTTAATATGGCCTGGCCATGGCCTACTTCACCACATTCATTTTGTGGCACTCTGCCCTTGTTCCATGCACCCTAGTCACCCTAGAGCCTTACTTTTGGGCCTCCAAGAGCCATATTCCTTTCCACCTCTCATTTCCTCTGTTTCCTCCTCTAGCCACTTTGCAGCTTAATTTCTTCTCAACTCAAAGTTACTTCTTCATGGAAGCCCTCTTTGACCTTCCAGATGGGGCGGGCTCATCACTTACATGCTCTCATAGCATCTTTCCCATGTAACACTTTAATGATTATAATTAAATTATTAATTGAATAGTTAGTTGTTTAATGTCTGCTCCCTCCCCTCATTTGATTGTAAGCTTTGATTTGCTGCTGCCCTACCTATGATAGAAGATGCTCCATAAATATTTGAGGGAATTATTGACCAAAAGATAAAAATGAGTTAGAAGTGGGTGTACACATTCTGCATAGAAAATAAATAAGAAGAAACATAAATTAGAAAGGACATACTTGCCCACTCTCTCCCCACCCTAACCTTTCTTGGTATTGAGAATGGGAAGTCAGAGGCAGTGACAGAAAGAGGCAGAAAACAGGGAGCAGGCGCAGGCAGAGTTGCCCAATCAATTCTCCAGACACCTGGGGATGATGAAGAAAAGCTGTTGTCTGATGCCTCAGCACCGATTTCATGCTCTCTAGCCAAAGAAAATCAAGTCAAGCAATATAAGCAGAAGAAACCTTAAAAAATGTGAGAATAGTAAACCACCCACTCTGCTGACTGATTTGCAAAGGTCTGGGCTTGAGGCCTGAAGTGATAACAGGTTCAGGCCATCAGATATTATTTTAACTGGTGTCCTGACATCTGGGGAATTCAAGAGCCAGCAAAACAAAGAGGGCTATTTATAAACTGTTTGTAGCTCTCTAGACCATCAGAAAACAAACACATCAAGGCATCCCCCATGCATTGTTACTAGAATTCACCCAAATTACAAAGTAGTAAGGAAAAAACAATAAAATGGCAGGATTAAAACCTAAATCTTCCTTTCATGATGGCAGATTTATATTTGTGGGAAGTAAAGGTCTCTTTGGAAGGGGTCGCATTATAAACTTGGGACTGAAAGGCTCTAATGAAATAATGCCTGACCCCAAAGGAGGATAGAGTTCAAGTTTAAAGGGAACTCAGAGAAATGATTTAGGGGACCAATGAGAATGGCAAGAAAGAGACTGGTAAAATAGGTGAAGAACAGAGTGAGAAAATGAGTAAAAATAAGTGAGAAAGGTTGATGCAGGGAGAGAGGCAGGTATACAAAGGAGAAAAAATTTGACTGACAGGTTCATGGCCATTGAAAATTCTTACTCATTTATGCATTCATTTCAATTCTTCCTTTATTTTACCCTAACTATTCTTTTTTAAAAAGCTCTTTATTGGGGTATGATTGACATACAGAAAGAGTAGATATTCAATGTATGCAACTAGATGTGTTTGGAGATAAGGATACACGTGTGAAATTATTACCTTGATCTTATGTCATAAGCATTCATCACCTTCAAAAATTTCTTCTCATGCCTTTTTTTGTTACTGTTGTTCTTTTGTTATTTTTCTTTTGTGGTAAGAACACTTAACATAAGATTTATCCCCTTAGGAAAATTTTAGGTAATCATTATAGTATTGTTAATCATAGGCCTCATAATTATTCAGAATATATTCATCTTGCATAATTGAAACTTTGAACCCTTTGATTGAGACAAGATAGAAAGAAGTTAAGGAAAACTCCCAACAAATGGAATGAGGAAGTAAAATAGAACATCACAGACCAAATAGCTGCTAGGTCCTCTCAGAGCCTCCACCTATGGGCATGATCAAATGGAATATGGTTTATGATAGGAAACTGCAGTGGTCATAGAAGTCAACAACAAGAAGGACTGGCTAAAACCAGATCAATCCAAGATGGAGGAAAAATTGACCAGAAACTGACCCCAAAGCTCATTATATCATCATTATAATGAAAATTAACACTATAAATGGAAAGGGGGCTTAGGAGGAACAAACACCATGACGTTTCTGGAATGGGCCATTCCAGACCCTCACTACAACCAGGAGGTGCAGTTAGAATTTGGTACCACAAAGTTCAATGGGCCATGTAGTAGGAGCAGACCCTACTACAATGGGCCATGTAGTAGGAGCAGACCCTCGCTACAACCATGAGGTGCAGTTAGAATTTGGTACCACAAAGTTCAGAAATCACTCACCCTTGGAAATATATAAAATGCCAAGAACTGACTGACCACGGTGTGCAACTCACTCATGAGTTGCCCTTATCCATTTGGACACATACTTTTGCTTCCTTCACAGCAGTGCATCCTGGCATATTTTTCTTTACCCAAATATAACTTGCTTCCACTCTCACTGGGACTTGTTCCTGAATTCTCTCCTGTGAGAGTCAAAAGCCTGGAGGTCCCAGACCCAGCTGGGGCAAGGCTGTCTTGGCTCAGAACCTATCTGGTGATGTGATCAGTACCTCCTCATCACCTTCAGTCCCTGAAAATCACCATTCTACTCTGCTTCGATGGGTTTGATGAGAAAATGCTTTTAATTTTGCTTCAAGTTTTGAATTAATGTTTATTAATTGTGACATTATTCCTTTCAGTTTAAGCTAAAGGACTTAGCTTCTAAGAATTGATTAAGATCTTTTCTGTCCCTTTTCACTATGCTGACTCTTGGGACTGTTCCATTCTCTGCTCATTTTCTATTAGAGACCTCTTTTTCAAAGATGTAATAAAAAGTGCTATGATTTATAATAGTTTATATAATAACATACAATAGATTAAAAGATATCATATCATACCATATGCATAGTTTTTACACATATTAAAACCTAATTCAAGATATAAATAATATACAATACAATACATAACAATATTCAATAGAATATAAAAAATAAACCATTCTTATTTATCTCAGATAGTAGGTGAAAAGGAGATTCTGGTAAATTGAAGATTGTGGTAAATTCAGAATTGGAATTAGGCCTGGACACCTGCATCAACCAAGTAAGACGTTACCTGTATGTGTGACTTCAGCAGGTTAGTGGCAGAGATTACAAAATTCAAACTCCATAGCCCTTGGTTTAATTATAAGATAGTCTTTTTGGGTCTCAAGTCTTATTAGGAATCATTAGTAAAATTCAAACATCTTGGAGTGGAGTTACATCTTCTGTGTTAATTCACCTATAGTTATCAGGGGTTAGAGTCAATGTTCTGCTTCCTACTTCTTACATTTGAGTCTACATTTCCTATTTCAAACCTGAAAATTCATACTTCTTGCTTTTTCAGGTGTCCCTGCTAAAGCATCTATATGGAGGGAAAGCAGGAGAAAACTTGAAGACAATTTTTCCCATTCTAAGTGCTTAGTACTTTTCCACTCCTAGTCCTTCCCTCTTACCTTTCTCCTGACTCCAAGGTACATAAAACTTTTGGAGTCTTTTGTTTGGGGCTCTCTCAACTATGAGACAACTCCCATGTTTGCTCTGATGAACCTGATCCTCAACTGGTGGGCCATTTCATGGGGACAAAGAAAACTCCATTGTGCTTTCTTTAGTTTTAGCTTCTGGCTTATACCATCACAGCAAATGATTAAAGGCTTAACTCTTTCATTTTTGGCTTGTTGCTTTAGTCTGCCACTCCAACACCTGACAGCTCAGGTCTTTTTCTCTTCCCGCATTCCTCAAATAATTTTCCATCCTATTATTACCTTCTTCTCCTTATGGACTCCAATTACAACTATGTCAGACTGTTTAATATTGTCCTTATATCTTTCAGGCTTTTATGCAATTGTTTTTTCCTCTTTTTTTCTTTAGATTGGATAATTTCTATTTTTTATATCAGATTCACTGAATTTTCCTTCTACTACTCTTAATTTGCTGAAAACCATGTAGTGAATTTTTCAGTTTAATTATTGTACTTTTCAGTTTTTGAGTTTCTATTTTTTAATGATTTCCATTTTCTCTGATGTTTCTCTTTATGATTTGGACATATTTTCCTTTAATTTTTTGAGCATATTTATAACAGCTTCTTTGATAAATTACATATATAGGACACCTCCAGGTTGGCTTCTGCTACCTGCTTTTTTTCTTGACTATACATTACGTTTTACTTTGTGTGTGTGTCTAGTAATTTTGATTGTATACTGGGTGTTGTGGGTGGATCAATGTGACGACTGGATTTTGTGATATTCTTTTATTGATTTTTGTTTTAGTGGCTAGTGGTGTTACTGGTAAATCACCTTGAACTTGTGTAGGCTTAGTTTTATGTTTTTCAGAGTGTATCTGTGAAAACTCTGACATGTGTTCAAAGGCTTTTAGCTTGTTAACTCAATCTCCAATCTCTGTTTCTTCTGGTATCATTACAATCTTGCTAAAACTTGGTTTTAGATTTTGGTAGGTAGGTCTATTGTAAGCCTTACTCTGGAGTATGATTCTTACTCCTGAGGAGTGCTATTTCTGGTGTCTCAGCCAGATGTCTGGGCTGTCCAGATGCTGAACAGATGCTATCAAGGTCTCTCCATTCTTGCTGACAACATCTCCCAACAATTTTTAACCTCTAGTATTTCTATTCTGCTCACAGTCCCAGAATAGCCAAATTCTGTTATGCCTTATCTAAACTCTCCTTGTAAATGTATAGTTCAATCCTTGGCTAAGTACTTGCAGGGATCTCCACATGGACTTCTGAGAACCCTTCTGCATGGTTCCTCCAACTATTGTGCCCACCTCACAGAATCCACCCACTCCAGTTGCCCAAACTCTGACCTCTGCCTACTCACCTCACCAGAACTTCTGTGCTCTCCTTGGGTCTCCAGCTTACTGCTGCCCAGTTGGTGGAATTGTTCTCTAGTGTAGAGCTGGGGACTCAACTTGTGAATTTCATTTCTCTCAGACATCAGTTTTGTGATTTTATACATGATTTGTGAAAATAGTTACATTGTATATTTTGCATGTGATTTGTGAAAACAATTAAATCATATGTTTTGAACAGTTTTAAGTTGTTTTGGCAGGAGGACTAGTCTAATATTTACAGGAAATATTTACTGTGGATACTTAAACACGGGGTAATGTAAGGGTGTTGATGGACAATGATGATGGCTATCTAACACAAACTGGGTTGTAGAGGGGAGAGCTTAGAGTTAAGACCGTGAGTAGGAGGCTGTTCAGTCTTCTAAGTTGAGAACTAAGATAAGGATGAAGTTAGCAGAAATGCAAACAAACAATATGAAATACCGTGATGGAAAAAGAACTATTGTGTTATTGATAAATTGGATGTGAAGAATGAGGAAATAGCTTTAAAATGATGCCAGAAATGCTTTAAAAAAGAATCCTTATCTTCTGAAGATAAATACCAAAATATTTATGGGTGAAATGATATAACATCTGGGATTTGATTCAAAATAATCACATCTGATTCAAATGTAAGGATGAGGGTGGGGAGAGGATGGGGCTATAGGTGAGACAAGACCCACCATGAGATAATTGTTGAAACTAGGTTATGAGTACATGAGGGTGTATTATATAGGTTTTTCTACTTTTGTATATACTTGACACCTTCCAATTGAAAATTAAAAAGAACAAACGAACAAACAAAAAACATGACCAAGGTTACGAAGCTGGGAGATGAAGTATTGGTGAAGCTGGGAGATGAAGTGTTGGTGAAGCTGGGAAGAGTGCCCATTTTGAGGTAGGGAAAAGGGATAAGCCAGTAGCAGTTTGTTAATGTATAAAACAGAGTTTTATGCAAAAATATTTTAAAAATGGTATGCTCGAGCTGGCTCATTCTGCTCTTTTAGAAGTGTCATCAAATGCAGGAAGTATTTGATTATCTGCTTGAAGATGTGAGTCATATGACACATGCTGAACAGAGGCCATGGTAACTACACTGCTCACTTATCTGACTTCTGATTCAGTGCTGGCTGCTTATATTCACTGATAAAGCCCTCTGTGGTCCAGGTCCAGACTACAATAGACAGTTTGGTAAGGCTCTGGCACACATCTCCCTGACTGGTTTCTGGAATGATTTCTGGAGGCATTGTGCTGTATCTTCCTTTCTGTACCACTTCCTTGGTTAGCTGTATATGCCTGGAGCCTCCCTGAATCTTTCTTGCTCTCACTTCCTTCCTTCCAACTGTGGACTCCATAATTGAGCCCAAGAGAGGGGTTTGTTCCCACAGCCTAAGGAGTTTCAGGAGAAGTAGAGAGACTTTTCTACAAGTTAAAAAAAGAAAGAAAGAAGAGGAAGAAGGAAGGGAGGAAGGAGAAAAGCACTCATTTTCCTCTCTTACTTTCTACTTTCTTTTTTTGTTCATTCAACAAATCCTTTTATGTGCCTCCTATGTGCCAAATTTTGTCTTAAGGTTTGATTGGGGGCTCAAAGGTAATCAAGAAACAGTTCTTTCCTCAAGGATCTGCATAGAGCCTGGGAGGGGAGGAAAGACAGGCAAACAGAGTACTAGAGAAAGTCACAGGTGCCAAGCTTGCTGTTTGTACAGGGACCAGTGAGGCACAAGGAAGGAGTAAAGAGTCATTACTAAATTGTCTGTCCATGAGTTTTAGTTTTCATACTGTCCTTGATACCTATACATGATTTAGAGCCTCTTTGAATTTCAATTTTTTCATTTTTAAAATAAGACTAATTATACCTGCCTATAGCTATTAGAAGCATCACATTAAAAGTGTCTAGGAAGATTTTTGCAAACCATAGGGGTTGACGATGTAGGTATTATTATTATCTTTCCTTCTTCCCAGGAACACCAGTGATAACCACAGGCCCATTTTTTCCCCCAGGAGACAGATCATTGTCATCTGCTCACTGAACCATATTAAGATATACTAGGGACTGTGGCCATTTCAAGGGAATATACGTAAGTAAGAGAAAACTTCTTTTTCCATGTAGATTATAAATCTTCTGCCTATTGACTTTTAAAAGCATAGAGCCAAATGTCCCTTTTGTCTGTTAATACCAATAACCACTTTAACATTTGTTTTCCTGCACAGTTTACAAAGTACCTCTAGAGTCATAAATCATTGATGTCTCATAATAACCCTTGACTTAGTAGAATAGATTTCATTTTGACCCTTATTTACGGATGTGGAAAATATGGCCCAGAGAAGTTAAAAAATTTGCCCAAGATTCATAGCTGGCCCAGGAAGAATTCAGGTCTTCTCTTTCCTAATCTTTGAAATCATCAGCTCTTCCCTGTGTAAGTATAGCATGCATGGTGCTCCCTTGATGTCTTTAAAAGGTTTCAAAATATTTTTTAAAATGTTTAAGAAATTATTTGTTTTTTTTACAAATCATGGACATCTGAAGCTCCCAGCCCCTGGTGCTGTCACAACAAATCAAACAAACAAATAACCATCTTCATTGTTTTGTGGATTATTTCCCCATGAGGCAGATGTTTATTTTTTACGAATGAAAGCTCATTGTTGTCAGGAACATTTAAGAGGCTTAACCTGTTTTCTCTGGCATATGGCACAGGCTTTTCATGATAAAACCAGTAGTGTGCAGAAGCAGACAAAATTGTGAGCCTCTCTCTAAAACTTCATCAGTTGCTCTTACACAGCAACATTGCTTTCCCATGCAGGGGCTCATCTGGGCCTCTGCCATCGTGAAAGGGGGGAAAAACAACAGGCTATTTCCTTTGATAGAAAATACTCATATTTTAATGGGTATGATGTCATGAATTATTAAATTAGCTTAACTTTGAAGTCGAGCCGAAAGAACACATAGTGAAGAATGACCTTGAGACTCTTGAAAAATGGGAATGTTGACTGTGCCTGCAGACTCAAAGATGGATTTCTACTTTAGTTTATATTTATGCAACTGTGAAACTTGTTCCCTTGTTGCCAGAGAAATCCTTTGTGCAGTCGTGTGGAGAAAGTTATTACATTTTAGTGCCGAAGAGCTGTAAAGTTTCTTTCCTTGTGTCTCATGAAAACGAGAGTGCCGGCAATCTTTGTGCTGGGGGGATGGCCCTGAGGAATGACAGGTAGTCTCTGAGAAGACAAAAGGAAACAGACAGATATTGTTCTTTTAAAAAGAGCCTAACATTAGGTTCTTATAAGGGATTTGTGCAGACCTGGTCAGTTATAGTGCTGTCTTGTTTCTGATTCAATGTGAATCAAAGAAAAATTGGGTCCACAAGGAGAAAGATGACCTGCCAGCCCCACTGTAGCCTGAACACATGACCTTCCCAGCAGCAACTCCACCATAACTAGTGCCCTTGGAGAGTGTGAGAGATGATCTGTCAAAACTCTGGGTTTGGGCACTCCTGGATCATTCTCTAGCTACAGATTGCTGGACAAAACCACAGACCTTAATAGCAGGCTGAGGTGGCCTTGTGTCCTCCAGTGAGTGATGAAGCTGTGTCTACACCCACAGAGACATGTGACTCAATCTCCTCTTCTGTGTTTTATGAAATACAGTTTAGTTAACATTCTGAAGAAAGGAAAGGGGGTATGAAGTAGGGATGGTAGAGAAACCCATAGTTACTTAGTGTCATTAAATGCTTGGGTCTGTCTTATTAAGATTCATCATGTAGTTGTGTGGCATTATCCCCATTTATAAGGGAAGAAACTAAGGCTCAGTTTTTCTGTGAGATTTTCAACATCACAGTTAATGACAAAGCTGGGCTTTATTTGAATCTAGAGCTGTTTAACCTCAGAGGCTTATGAGAATTTACCATTCTTACTATGAGATTCTGGTTTGACTGAGTTTATGCTTTCTTCTTGTTTGTTTGAACTCCTGGCCTTTATATGCTGATGTCTTCAGATCCACTCTCCACTCTGCTCTGTGATCTGGAAGACTGACCTATCTTGACTGGTGCCCTTGTTCTTTGGCTTACAATTGGGTCTGCCCAATGTGAGACACAGACAGGGCATTGGAGAGCAGGTGAGGGGAAATCAGATGGGGTGTTTCCCCAGTTTTCTCTCTGTTGGGTTCTCCACTGAAGGCCACAGCTCCTGCCAGGCAGGC
The DNA here is from genome assembly GCA_028533065.1 of Trachops cirrhosus. Classification (NCBI taxonomy): domain Eukaryota; kingdom Metazoa; phylum Chordata; class Mammalia; order Chiroptera; family Phyllostomidae; genus Trachops; species Trachops cirrhosus. The sequence continues at coordinate 38,095,298 of CM052548.1, read as the reverse complement.
CCCTCCATGCAGCTCTCTGGGTTTTAATAACCGCTCCCTCTCCTTGCCCCTTGAGACTTTGGGGGGTAGGGCCAGAAAGGGAGCTGCTTTCTGCTGGTGCTAGCTACTGGGTACTGTGCTGTCCCTGGTGCTTCCAGAAACACTGCCCACACTTTTGTAAGTCAGCCCCTGTATTAAGACAGTTGGATTGCCCACTCAGAGTGTGTCACTTCAGTGCTGTTGGAGTTAATGTTCTGGTGTTGCTCCCATCAATGACTGTTTGTACCAAGAGGATGGTGTTTTTTGTCTCCTCTTTTTTCCCTAAGAATTTCCTATTTTTAACTTTCAGAAAGGCTACTTTTTTCATTTTTCACTTTCCTTGTTGCCTTACTACTTGCTCCCAGAATTTTCTCTTTTTCCCTCAAATTGAGTCTGTAAGACCAGGGAAAGCCAGTTTCCATTATTATTTTCCAAGATTGAGTTTCTCTGGTCTCCAGAGTTTTGTCTCTATTCTTATATAAGCATTTCTTTGCAAAATAGTCTGTTGAGAAAACAGTCTTGAGAAAACAATGCACACTTTCTAACCTTCTAGGGAAAATTATTATTTCTCCAAGAAGAAAGGGAAATAATAAAAGTATGTTCAGTAAGTAGCAGTCAGGATAATAAAGGGGAAAAAGGCAAGAAATTCAGAATCAAGGTCAGTTTCCTCTGTTGTTGGATTGCAGCAAGCATTTAATGGTAATAAAATCTTTTTCCTCTATAATACATTTTATATTAAAACCACAGCCATTTAAATGAGGGGTTTTATGTCTGCACAGTCTTTATTGAGCATGAAGGATTTTAAAAGAGTGCTTTTTTCTTTACCTTAAAAAATGCTTTCTTGGCTCACTGCCTCTTGAGCTCACAGAAATAAAGATTTGGAGGTGGGGACTGGCCAGAGTGGCTTGTACAGTTCCTCGCTTATGCTATTTAACCTCAGACCCTTGTTATTCTGGGCCTCAGTGTCTCCCGAATAAACAGTAAATCTTTCCTGATGGTGTGGCAGCTTTATGATATGAATTCATGCCTATTTTCAGAGAAGCACGAGAGAGCCTTTAATGTATTTTCTCTCCTTTTACTGTGATTTAGTCAAAGCCTGTGTCTGTCAGTGGGGTAAGGCTGGGGGTTCTGCCCATCTCTGGTACAGGGCAGAGAGGGTTGACTGTGGTGTTATTTTATAGGTTGGATTGAAATGCATTAATCCATTCTTCTGATGAAGGCTTATTGACTCAGGACTTTCTGAAAGCTTGAAATTTGTGATTTACACCTGATCTTAAGATAGGAAGATAAGATATCAAGACCTTACTAGATCTTCCTCTACCACAAGATCATGTAGGGTGAAACTTCACTAGACTGATTTTACATCAGTCTATCAGTCAGATTTTGCATTTTGGGCACATTGGAAGTGATCTCAGAAGGTTCAAGGGCATGTGGGCATTAGATATACCAGAAGGAAAAACTCAACCCAAGAGTAACTGTATTTTTTCCAAGGTCATTGCTGATATTCATGGGGTAAACTGTTGGACTAGACTATTCTTGGTCATGAGTATGGTATACAGGAATTGAAAATACTAGGTATACAACTTATGGGTATTTGAAAAATGTATTTGTATAGGAAATTGTCTGCCAAGGGAAGTAGACTATTCTTGGTGGGGATCTGACCTAGAGGAAGAGATGCATTATCATCTTTAAATAGCTGCTCTTTGAGTTAGAATGAATTACCTGAAAATGGCAGGCTCCACATTTTAGATCTGAAATTGCCAGAACTGCATTTCCCATTGGATGGTTAGCAGCATCTTTTACAATTTGAATTTTCCTAGTATGTTCACCTGAGCTGACTGTTCTTAGCCACAACTTTAACAATGTTTTAAATATAGCCCCAAAGCCAGCATAGTGGAAAGACCATTACTTAAACAACTATTTTCCCCCCGTAATGTCATGTAGATCTAAGCCTTCTCTGTATCTTTCCACTACAAAGGCAGCATATGGTCTATTGTTACACTCAGATATTCTTGTGGGAAGTAAGAGACCGTGGGTGAATGGAGAAAATATTATTGTCGAGTCCAAAGCTATTGTTTTGAGACACAGACTAAAGTTTTCTGCAGTTTTCATTTTTCAAAAACTCAACCTTTTGGGGAGATTTGGCTGATATACTCTGATTTTTATTTTTGATAGTGTGGGGCTAATGTTTACTCTGGGCTCCTGAAAATTGGTTCGGAAGACTTTCCATGGAGGAGAAAATGTGGACAAATACTCTTAGTTTACTTAGTGCTGAAGGCATTAGCTGGTGAAGAAAGGAGATGACAGTTCCGTAAGCCAAAAAGACATGATCTTTTTGCTCTTGAAGTATATATTCCTGAAAACCTTAGGAAAGGCCTGCAAAAAATGAAATGAGAGCAAGAGGGCTGAAGGTAACTTAAAAAATGAATCTGAATCTGCTATGCCTAGGAGAGAATCATCTCATTAGGAGAAAACGTTTTATGGAAAAATGAATTTTTATTACACGGGACAGAATAAAGAATATGATTTCACCAAGTAGCCACCCAGGCACACATACACACACTTGCTTGCACAAACACACACAAAGGAAAGAAGGAACATTAAAGCAGAGGTGTGTTGTGTGCTTTATAATTCTGGATTTGTTTTTCAGGTTTTGAATTAATTAGATACCATGTTGAATTCCAAATGTGATAATTAGACAAATTAATGCTTCAGTGAAGTTATTAACGAGGCAAAATATGCTAATATGCTTCTGATGAAGAGCTCTTCTTTTGCCTTACCAAGAAATTGGCAAACACCTTTTATTTGGGGCCAGACGGCTTATCTCAAGTGATTTACTAAAAAGGTTCTCGGCCGTATGTTATGAACAAATGTTGTAGATAGGGGTTAATGTCTAAATTTTTGATATGTATAAACGTTGATGTGATGCGGCAAGTCCCGTGACACTGTTAGTCTGTTTTCTGAGTGGCAGCAGTGTCCAGGGAGGCCAAGGGCTCTTCCATGTCCTTCAGTGCTGGTGTGAATCCAGCAAACCCCACTGCTTGCCAGTGTCATTCCTGTTAACATCATCACCAACATTCAACACGAGGTGAACACTGGTTGCCAACCTGCCAACCTGCTGGTTTCTTTTTGGCAGACTTTGTGTCTCCTCTGGTTTTTAGATGTTTAAAACTCCTAGCCCAGAATCATTAGGGAATCCATTTAGTGGTTTGAAAGTGACACAGCAGAATTTCTCTTTCTGATCTTAATGCCACTGCTCAGAGCTCATTGTGCCTCAAGAGCCCCCCTGAAACCAAGCAGAAACACTGTTTACCCAGGGGGTTCTGACCATTAAAAATAAAATTTATAGAAATATGAAAAGAACTTTTCCCATGAGCATGTAATTATTTTAATTCTTTTAATCATACACTAGATGAGTATGGCCTATATAACTTTGATTCATTCAGATATAATATTTGCTAAATGAGTTTCATTCTGCACCCCAGGTAGGAGAGTTTTGAGTTGTAAATTTGAGGGAAGACACTGAAGCATGTTTGAGTGGGGTAGACCAGTTGTCAGTTGTTGGCTAGTGAGTGCTGTTGAGGTGTGTTGTGTGGCAGGAGACAGACCATTGATTAACTGAATAGCATGCACAGAAAGTGCATCAATTAGGAATGCATTCGAAAACAAGTTACAGAAAGCCTTATGAATAGTCGGTTTAGCAAATGAATGAGTTTTTTTTCTCTCATAAAAAGCAGACAATGGTAGTGGTCCACAGCTGAAAACATGTCTCAACGATTGTTTGTTTAGGTTCTGTCTTTCCATTGTATCATCTTAGTGGGCGGTTTTTATCAATGTGGCACAAGATGGCTGCTGAAGCTCTAGGCATGACATCTGGGTCAGGAAGGAAGGCAGAAAGAAGAGGAAAGCATCACCCAATTTTTCTCTTTTTGAAAAGGTTTTCTGAAAATTCCATTTATTTATCAGTGATCAGAATTGTGTCAAATGGCTGCCCCTAACTGGAAGGTGATAAATGAATTTGGATCAGCTGGCCAATAGTCTTTGTTACACTTTTCTTGGGTACCATGATCCTGGGAATGAGGTTGTATCCTCAGTTACCTGCCACTGTAAGGCACTTACCTGAACATTTTGGCTTCCCTGGACAAAGGGAAGTTCAGATAATAAAACCTTTTACTCTCTCCAGGCTGAAGGCAGTGTAGTGTAATGAATAAATCTATGGACTTTAGGTTGAGTTATGTGACTTTGGACATCTGGCTTTCACCAGAAAGTGAAAGTTCTCTGACCCCAAGTCCCCCTATTTGTTAATTGAAGAATGTCAGGGGTTATTGTTAGGAAATAGTTGGTGTAACACATGAAGTATTTAGCTCATTATGTTTAGCTATTTAGCTCATTAATAAGTAGTAGCTGTGAAGGTATGAATTAAATTCAGATTTTACTCATAATGAGGTAACGCTTTTAATGGGGGGAAGATGGTTACATGTAATCCTTTACCTTTTAAGAGAGTGGATTCTGGTGGGTGAAGTGGCCTTTTTGTTGAATGGATTGATAATCAGGAGGATATAAGTTTGAATAGAAAAAGTCTGTAGACAGAAGGTGGAGAAATTGGGAATTGTGAGAAGGAAGGAGCAGGGATGAGGAGACAGGGAGCTAAGAAGGATTGCTGGATGGAGATGGTGGTGAGAGGAGGCCCAGTGACTGTGAATTGAGGAGGGAGGCTGGAGAAGGGAGGCCTAACAGGGAATTTACTACGAAGCTGTGCACTATGTGATGTAAACACTTCTTCTGACTCACCTGCAGAACCTCCTGGAAAACACACCTGACTAATCTGTAGGCGAACATAAAGAAACAGACATAATGTGTCTTGCCTCAAGCTAGTGTGATGTTATAATTAGACATACAGTTTCCAGAATATTTTTTTTATTCAGGTCCCACCACTAAGTAAGTTAGGTCAAAAGGTGACAAACCACACAAAACGCATATGGAAAGGACTCATGGATTCAGTGTTTGGTTTTCTGAGAGACAAAAAAATGACAATTTAAGTTGTGGGTGAGATTCTCCTTCCATTCCACCCATGAGAGTATATCCTAAAGTTGATGGGAAGACACAGCTCGGAGTCACCCCCTTCCTAGGTCTTGGTTCTTCTGTGTGATCAAATCATAATGTATATGATTTTAACATTTGAAAAGAAAGTACTTATTTTTATTTTTTTGGCACAACATACTTCTAAACAAAAGGCAATTACTATATTTGGTGCTTGATTGGAAAATACAAACCAGCAATGTGTTTCAAAGCTGGCCACTTTGAATGCATTGAATAATAAGTAAATCAAGAGATTTTCAATAGTACTTGTGAATATACAGCAGACCCTTGAACAATGTGGGTTTGAACTGCACAGGTCCATTTAAATGTAGATTTGAAAAAAGAAATATATGCAATGTGTTTTGCTTACTTATGATTTTCTTAATAATATTTCTTTAGCTTTATTGTAAGAACACAGTATATTATATATATGATATATAAAATGTGTTAATCTACTGCTTATGTCATCAGTGAGGCTTCTGGTCAGCAACAGGCTAAAAGTAGTTAAATTTGGGGGGAGTCAAAATGTATATGTGGATTTTAGGCTGCATAGGGGTCAGAACCCCTATCCCTCAATGATTGAAATGTGTCATGAAAAGACACACATTTATTCAGAGTTTGAAGAAGTGAAGATAGCTAGATAACAGAGGGAGCACCTGTGAGCACATTGTTCAGGGGTCAATGATACTTGCTTTTCACTCTGGGCCAACTTTAGGACTTAACCCTTCAGTAAAATATGACTCTACTTGATATTAATTAACAAGCAACAAACACACTAATATGTAGCAGGTTCAAATCACAGACCATAAACTCATGTTTTTAAGAAATGTGGTTTAATTTCTGTCCTCGATCACTGCAAAGTTTCTGATTTGTATTTCTGTCACCCGGACAGGCAGAAATGTAATCTGAATCAATTAAGAGTCTCCTCTCCCTTTCCTGGAATAGGGGCCTACATTTGGGCTGTAGGCAGAGGGACTTTTTATCGTCCCAGGGGTGGGAGGGAGCAGCTGGTTCTGGGTTGAAAGTATGGCCTTTGGAAATACTGGTGAACACCAGTTAATGTTTCAAATGATTACCTGTGACTGACTAGTATTCAGTATAAAGAACAGGCAGTGCTGTGCCAAGGCGCTCCGAGGGTAACTCTTTGCCTCTCTGCCTGCCCCTGCTGCTGTCTTGGCTCATGCTCTCACGGACCTCTCAGAGAGAACCAGTCAGACGTGGCATTCTTGAGGGAAAGAAGCAGACATTTCTTCCTCTCACAGTTCGAAGATTCCCTCACATGTTTCACAACAGGTCCCTGCACACATACAAGCAGGCAAACCACAGCTCCTATTTATGGGCTGCTGACGGTTCTTTTTGTGCATTCAAACATACCAAGGGCTAAAGACTTAGCATCTCAGGTGGATGCAACAATTTAGGTAAAAACACTGGTGGGACCCCCAAAACTTAACTCAGAGAGATACCATGTGTCCCTCTCTGAGCCTGGTGAACTCTGGGGAAGCCTTTCAGGACTGGGAGATGATAGAAATGTGTCATAGGAATACACACATTCATTGAGAGTTTGAAAGAGGTGATGACAATAGTGGATAACACAGGGAGCACCTGAGACAGCATGAGTAGCACTCTACTTGTGAGCTTATGTTTTATTACTTTTCTTTTTATTTTTATATTCCTTAACAGGATCATTTGTAAACAGCCATCAGCTTCCACAATGCACATCCTATCCTCACAAAGAGTGGCACTACAGTCAGAAGGTGGTTTTCCTGCACACTGGGATATCTGACGGCTGTGGTTCAGACTATGTATGTTCAGGCAAACACACAGAGGAGTGTCTGGAGGCTTGTAGGCCATATCCCTTCCTGACTGGGCTTACTGTATGTGTAGGTGTTTGTATTTGGATGGGCATGAAGAATTATGAAAGATCCATTGTCCATCCTGGCATCAGGCACAGAGATTGTGTGGCATAGAGCAGGAGCTCAGTAAATGCTTCTGGTATTATTAGACTCAATGTAGCATGGAGGAAATTTTACCTCCATTACCAACAATGAACCTGTAGTCTGGGGCAGGACAGAGTAGAGTAGTTTTAAAGGTGAATCATCATATTGAATTTGATTCGGAAGAAGCACATGGAGAAGCATTCATCTGCTGATTTTTTGACAAACAGGTTGCTTATCTGGGCTTTGGTATAGTTCAAGAGGAAGGTAAAATGGGTCCTACAAAAAAAAGAGAAAGGAAAAGACTGCAGAAGCAGGAAACTTGGCAGGGATAGGCCAAAGGGGCCAGATCCATTGTCACAGGGTGAGATTTGCACTTGAATGCAGTGTTTAAGTAGGGAGCGGGGAAGGCACACTTCTGGGGATTACTCAGAAGGAAAAATCAACAGACTATGGATTTTGAGGGTTAGAGGATGGGAAAAAAAGAAAAGGGGTTTAAGATATTGGTTTGAGGATTTAGAAGGGAGAATTTAATTTGGAAGATAAGGGGTTTACTGTTATAGTGACAATTAAGCACTGAAATCATGCAGCCTGAATTGCAATTTTCAGATGGCCCTCTAATATCCCAGTGTGAGAGAAAACTTCTTCCTGATTGGAATACTACTCTGTGAGGAGATGATGTGCATTATAGAATTTGACTATCTATAAATGACTCTGTTTTGGGCAAACCTCCACTTTTAGCTCAAATCTGTTACCTAAGTAATTATTTATTCACAAGGTTGAACTAGCTCCTTCCCTCCTGCTATCAGGGCTCTGCTGTCTTCCCATCATCAGTTCCACCAGGCAGGATGAGAGGCCTAAAATCAAAGAGTGCAGGAAGCCATCAGCCCATTGAGCAAATGATAAATCACTTCCAAGTGCACACTGAGCAGGAATTTGTGATATCTCTTAAAACACAAATAAAACTCTGGTTGGGTCTGTCCTTCCTGGTGACTTGGTTGGCAGGACTTGGCGGGGACATCAGGAGGCTTGCGGGCCTCACCCTTCCCAGACCGGGCTTAGCATGTGCAAGTGTTACTTGCAGGCAGGCATAAGGACTTATGGGAGACCCGTGGCTCATCCTGGAGAGTGCTGGACCACGGGGAAGTGAACACAGTGATGTGGGTGAAGGCTGGACATACAGCCTTAGCAGTGTGCCTCCCTGTGTGATATGAAATTTTGGCACCTCCTGCTAATGGTTGTTCAAGGTTCATTATTTGTGCATAAGTCAGTTGGCTGTGCCCCAGTGGAGAGAAAGAGCTGGGTAAAATTCTGGATCTGCCTCTTAATAGCCCTGAGGTTTTGGGCAAGGTACTTAAGTCTCTACCTTGGTTTTCTTATTTGTAAAAGTGAGAGAATAATGTGCCCTCTCAGAGTGTTATTGAGAGGAATACATAGGGCAATTTTCATAAAGTGCTTGGTACTATGTGCTGCCCTCAATGGCTTGCTCATAGTAGGTGATTTACAAAGGGGGATCTGTAATACCCACCACTATTAATAGTGACACCACACAGTCAGGTGAGCAACAATGTAAAAAAATATATATGCATGGCTTAATTTTTTTAAGCCTCTATGTAGATTGCCAGAAAAGTTAATCTCAATTGACTCAGCATCTCAATCCACTTGGGATCCTGGGGTGGAGATCCAGTCGCTGCCAGTCACTGCCTCCTTGCACCTGTGCCCCCTTTCACATTCCCACCAGCAACCTGGGCTTCTCTCAGCAAAGATGGTGGCTGTATTTTCTCCTCCCATCTGCAGGGCCTCTTCAGATTTGTCTTTTACATGGTCACTTCTGCTCTTTTCTTGGACACATGGAAGAATTGGCTGTGTCCCATATCATGCTGGGAGTACTGAAAGGCCCCCTTGGTCTGGCTGCCTACAGTCCCCACTCAGCCATCCACCTACCATCTGACCCCTGTGTGGGCTCCCCCCAGAAAGCTCTTCAACCCACAGAGTCCCTGTGGGGTCCTCACTGGGCCCTTCATTGTGCCTGCCTGGGGCTGGTGTGGAGATACACCCCGGTGTCTTGGGATAATTTCCTCCCCTTTGCCTGCACACATTTTCTGTGGGACTGTTGGGGCAATAGCTTTCTCCTGAGCTTTTGGAATGCAAAGGTCTTTGCCTTAAACTCAGCTGTGAATTTCAAATTTGAAACTCCCAAATCAAGAATCGACTTTTCATTCTCTCAGCATTTCTGCTGTGCCATCCATTTCCTGAGGCACTAAGTGTGGGATGCAGAAGTATCTGCCTGGGGAGAGAGGGGTGTGTAGAGGGAATGAGGGTATGTCAGGGCATGAGAACCTTGGCTAAAATCTTAAAATCCTTCTCTACTACACTGCTATTATATCTATTCTCCTTACAGTTTCATCCATGGGGGCTAGGTTTTAGATTGATTTGCTTCAATGTTGGAGCATTTATTTGAGGGTGATTCTGTTTTGGCCTGTTGTTGGCCAAATTACAAAGAGGAAGAAGAAGGAGAAGGAGATGATGATTGTGAAGCCAAGAAGAAAGTTTGACATAACTTCTGGTCAGTTTAGTGGGGAGCTAAATGCAGCTCTGACCTCATTCTATTTTTCAGTCTAGTAGAGGTCATGCCACTCTTCTGGATACATTTTCCTAGTTCCTGTTCCACAGTCCATCATTGGATGCTCGGCTGCCTAGGCAACAGCATTCAGGGCAGCTCTCAGCAATGTGTTTCTGGAGAATGTTTTAATTCCATGTGTGGAGCGTTTTGTGCAATCTAGGGTGTGTCAGTCTTTCTATTATTAGTGTGTATAGCCTTGTGCTGACTCAGAGAAGCTGCTCAGACTGGTTTGTGTATCTTTTGGAGTATGGGATCTGAGAGGAAAAAGTTATCTGTATTTTAAAGATATCATCATCACAATCATATTCAGGTGACCATACAGATGCTGGTGGCATCTCACTGTGTCCCCTCGCTTGTAAGTGTCTGACCAATGTTCTTTTGAACTGTACTATGTTGACAGCTGGGCACTTGGGACAACAGCATTGACTTTCACTTGCATGGCAACCACAGGAAAAATGCAAGCAACAATATTTATGTCAGCACAGGATTTACCAGCTGTGGTGAAATAGGATTTGTAGAATTGAAGTACAGAAGCAGTACTAAACAGTTCACCACCACCATCACCAGTAACAACCATAGCTGCCATTTATGGAACAACACTTTTGTGCCTGGACTGAGCTAGACTTTTTAATTTTTCCCAACAAATCTAGAAGGCAGACACTGTTCTCCTGCTTTATAAATAGAAGAATGGGTTTAGAGAGATTAAATGTTTTGCTCCTCGTTACACAGAAAGAAAGTGTAGTCAGAATTTGAACCCAGATCAGTTTGACCTTGCAGCCCTTGACTGTGACACTGGGATGGCATCATGCTGGCATGCTTTCTGAGCATCTTGTTGGTATCACTGAATCCCTAGCATGGGTTCATGCTTAATACACAGTAGGTACACAATCACACTAAAAAGATAATGGTCAATTGTCCATATTAGAAATTAATGCTCTATGTTCTGAAGTGTTTCATTTATGCTCTGAAGCAAAGTCATATAATATGTATGGGTTCTTCCTCTTTCATGTTCCCAAGAACCATCAATTCTCCCTAACCCCTTCCCCCGACCCCCCACATATCTCATACCACCTTCACTTCCTGATGTGACTCACTGTCATCCCATATCAGGATACTGAGGTGGGTTCCCAGCTCATGTTCCTAATGCTTGTCTTTTGTTTTCCTGTACTGCAGGCTCTACATCGTAGCCAACATATTTCTAATCCAGAATCTGCTCATAACTCTTTAGATTCCCATGAGCTTAAAACAAAGTTTGACTCCTTCAAATGGCCTTTGAGACCCCTTATGATCTGATGCCTCCTGCTTCCAGGGCCTCATTCCTCACCATTCCTCAGTACCATGCACTGCATCTGGAATGCCCCATCTGATGCCAACCTCTGGTCCTTTTCATGTGCTGTTTCCTTCGCTTAGGATACTGCTCCCCTTTGCCGTTTACCTGGCCAACTTCTGCTCATCCTCCATACCTTGGTTTATATGACATTCCCTGCTGAGCAGCCTTCCCTGACCCCCAAGCCTGTGAAAAAGCCTCTTCTACATGCTCCCAGAATCTCCTGCACTGCCTGCTTCAGAGCTCTCACCACCCCAAATCCTGTTGTGATCTCATCACCCTCCTTCCCCACAAGACAGTAAGCTCCATTGTCAGTCACAGAGTCCAGCTCTAGGCCTGGCATCAAGTCAGCACTTAAATATTTGGTGAATTAGTGGAGAGTTATATTTAATCTATTTCTTATAGTCCTTTTTGAATCAGAATAGCTTCCTACAACCTTGGGCTTGTAAACATCATTATATTTGGGGCAATGTTTTCAAAGCAATGAATTAGAAACAGCTTCAAAAGTCCTTGATAAAGTCTTTCAGGAACTGTGGGGAGGACTTTGTTAGATTATGGAAGTCTAAATGTCTTCAAATTTAAAAAGGTAAGAGATGCAAAATGTCATTTTAAAGTACAGACCCAAGGACTCCTACAGTGTTCTCTTCTACTAAGTTGGGTTGTCACTAACATTAGACAACAGAGGAAAACCACCTTTTAACCTGATTAATGAATAGTCCTAATATACATTTCACAAAATGTTAAACAGAACTATTCTCATTACATTCACTCTTCCCTCTTGTCCTAGTCAAGACTTAAGCTGCTGCAAATGTCTGCTCTGGCTTTCCCTTTTCAGAGGAATTGTCAGGGCCTTGAAAAGACCCTGATTTGCAGACTGAGTCTCTCTCTCCTACAGTTGAAGGACCAGATGGGACTATTGAGGAAATGGGGGAGCTAAGAGTTCTACCCTCTTGGCTCTTATCCTTACTCTCATACAATTCCTGGCTGGATTTTCATACCAATTCATGCTCCCCATGCTTTCTCCAGCACACCCCTGGCTATTTCCCAGGGATTAAATTTAGCGGTTCAGGTTTCCCAAGCTTCAATATCTGTGTGCATTTGTAAGGCTTTCTCAGAAAAGGCTCAGTTCTGGGCTGCTATTTGTTTAAAGGCCGTGTTTATATCCATCCCCACAGATCCTGCCTGCTGCTGACACAACCTTCCCCTCCCTCCCTTCCTCTCCATCTCAGACAAACTGTGAGCCCTGAGAACTGCATTCTTGCCTGAGCAGAGGGTGAGTAAACAGACTTGGGCTGCATTTAGAGGGGTTTCTTTAGCGCCATCTGTCACCTCAGTAGAGGTCATTAGGATAACCGATTTGCTAAACAAAATGGTTAACAACTCATGAATAAAACTTAGAAAAATTCCAGAAAGAATGTGGGTACAACTCTTCTGTGGCCCCAGCTCATGTGTCCCTTTCATGCCATTCTCTCCTCCCACCCACCAAAGGCACCCCTCCTGAACCTTGGTTCTAGTAGAGACAGCTTCCATCAGGCCTGGGGATGTACCTTTTTTTTTTTTGTTTTTAGAGTTTTCTTTTGGGTGTGTGTGTATGAAGTATAACATAGCAACAGAAAAATCTAAAACATACATATTCAGCAAACACCTGGGTAGCCACCTCCCTCAAGTCAAGAAATAGAATATTGCCTGTACCTCATATATGACTCCCAGCCCCCTAACCCCATCACAATCCTTTCCTTCAGACCCACCCACACTATACTGACTTTTGGTAATAATTTCTTTGCTTTTGCTAATGTTTACCACACTCAAATGCATACTTAAAACAATGGGGGTAATGTTGGATGTTTTGATATTTTAATGATTTTGAACATTACCAAAATGGAATCATATTATACATGTTCCTTTATCTTTCATATTCTTTTTGCTTAAGACTATGATGACATTTTTCATTGCTGTGTAATAACAATGGTAAAGGTACTGATGTGTTTATCACAACTTATTTATCCATTCTACAGTTGATGGTCATTTGGGTTGTTTCAAGTTTGTGGTGATTATGAGCCACACCAGTATAAACATTCTAGTCTGTGCATTCTGGCACATGTGGGCGTGCATTTCTGTAGGGCACATACCTCAGAGTGGGATTGCAGGTTCACAGGAAATGGATGTCTTCAACTTTCCTAGATAATCTTGTACATATTTCCAAGTGGTTGTTCCAATTTACAGGCTCCTCAGCAGAGTATGAGTCCTAATGTGCCACATATTCACCAATACTTGGTCTTAACAGTCTTATTAGTCTTTGAGGCTAATGTCTTTTCTGCAGGGTTGGCCCAGTGAGTGGCAAGAGCACCCTTCTTATTGGCTTTCAAATGTTCTCAAAGCAAGAAGGGGCTTCTAGTCCTTTCCTTCAGACACAGATGGTAAAAGCAGCATAGTGGCATGCTTCTCAGTATTAAACACAGGCAGTAGGTGGCTCCTCAGAGAGAAGAGATATTTTTTCTGCTGGCTGATTTTCTCTGCTCTTTTGGAATGCACCATCAGTGCTAACAATGGCAGTTAGACTGTCCGTGCCATCTGGATGGCTGGGGCTTCTATGGGAAAGACATGTGCTGGCAGCTGTATAGGGAAGAGGGATGATGAGCCAGGACCAGACACGACCCAGGGGCTGCTCACTTGTGGGGACCTGCTGCTTAAAGCCAATTCCACACAAAACAAAAATGCTTCCTCAATCATTTTACTTACTGAAGAGGAAGAACCACCCTATGGTTATTGTGCAGGGTCCTAAAGGAAAGAGATGATAATTATTCCCAGTTAATGGACCAGCCCAATCAAGCTGGCTTTTTATCAGGTTTGATTACCTCCATTTCAGCATTGGCTGCTGTCACTGCTCTTGTCAGGCCTTGTGCATAGAGTGGGGTAGTATAATCTATCACCTATGCTGTTGTGAAAACAAAATGAGAGAAGCATGTGAGAGCTCTTTGAAAATTATCAAGGTATTTGAGTCTAGAGTCATAGATTCCTGGATGAGGACCTTGCTATAGAGACTTTCAACGGGAATTGTGATTTTAGGTAAAATTTCCCCTGTAAGACAAGACCCTCCAAAAATGATAATAGTGGGCAGAGTTTCTATGGTGGGAGAAAGAGAAGATTGGACTCTGCTTTATACTCTGTTCTCCCTCTTGGTTACTGCTACTTAATTATTGGTGGTGGTGAAGGTGGTTAGGAAAGGGAGGGGCGTATTTAATAAGTCTTTACTGGAGTTTGTGAACAATAAAAAAAAAAACAGACAGGCAGAGATGGAGGAAAAAATACCCTTCATCACCAACTAGATGGTCTAAGGCATCGTTTACTCATCCTACCTTTTAGCTCCTGTCTTCTCCCTGTTTATCACCTCTCAGTCTTCAGAATGGCAGAGACCATCTTCAAGCCTTGTCCCACCAGAATGACTGACAGTGGAGCCTCTATGACTCCTGGTTTACTGGGGCTGTCTTGGTTTATACCTCTTGTGTCAGCATAGCTTCTAACAGTGCCCCTTTTTATTCTGAAAGACATCCCAGTTTGGGTGATAGATTGTTTGGCTTATTTAAGACTACTTTGACAAGTTCTGGTTTCTTCCAGGAATATCTGCTCTAGCTGCCTTTAGGAGAGATGCCACACCATTCCCACCAGAGTGGCCTTCCCAGCAGGAGCCTCTGCTGTGTTGCTCTGTGACCACCCTGCCTGGATCCAAATCTCAGCTCTTCTCTTTGTTAGCTGCATAATTTAAGGGCAAGTCAGTCACTTTGCCTTTGTCTTAGTTTTCCCAGGTGTAAAAAGGGGATAATGATAATAGTGCCTGGCATGGAGTAGGTGGCCAGTACATTTCAGCTAATACTGTTATTACTTTAGGACAGGGATCCCAAAATGGCAGCCCTGCAGACAGCCTAGCCCAGACTGCTAATATGTGTGTCTGGCTCACACAGTGTTTTCAAAGTTTTGAAGCTAAAAATCTTTTGGAAGGAGGGTACCCTTCAGAAGGGCAAAAGTGTCCTTATCTGATTCATGGATTGATCATATGATACCCTCATGGCACCAGAGTTTGCAGCCCTTCTTCAGGCCTGGACATGACAAACACATCGGGCTGCCATGGGTCTGGACTAGGAGACATGGTTGGTGTTACCACACATGTGTGTTCTCTCCCTTCCACCTCCCGCTCTCAAAGCTAGACTCCAGCCCAGGCTCAAGTTCACATGAGAAGGATGTTCTCCCTTGGAATACTCTTGGACTGAGAACTTTCTATGAGGAGTGAGTGGTTGGTTCTCTCTGCTGGGTCTCCCCGCAATCCCCAATCCAACATCCAGAAATGAGTGGTCACAGGAAAACACTCATCTCTCTATGCAGAGGTGGAAACCTACTTCAGAGACAGGGACTCCCTCTTAAGCGTAGGCCCATATTTTGAGGATTTCTGGCTGCCTTTCCCTCCATTCATTATGTACATGGAAGATTTCACCTGATCTTATTTTAGAAATTTGACTCAACTAGACACTTGTTATTGTTCATAATAATCTCCACTTATTTGAGATTTCACTTTCTGTGGATTCAGTTACCCGTAGTCAGCCATAGTCTGAATACATTAAATGGAAAATTCCAGAAATAAACAATTTTCATTATAAATTGTGCACCGTTCTTAGTAGTTTGATGAAATCTTGAGCAGTCCTGCTTTATCCCACCCTGGATGTGAGTCATCCCTTTGTCTGGTGTATCTACACTGTAGACACTCCCTTTATGTTAGTAGCTGTCTAGGTTATCAGAACTACTGTTACAGTATCACAGTGCTTGTGTACAGTTCACAGTGCTTAATGTATAACCCATGTGTTACATAATAATGGCCCCAAAACACAAGAGTAGTGATGCTGGCAAGTTAGACATGCCAGAAAGAAGCCATAAAATGTTTCCCTTAAGTAAAAAGGTGAGTGCAGTAAAAGATATTTTGAAAGAAAGAGAGAGACCACATTCCCATAATTTTATTAGAGCATATTTTTACAATTGTGCCACTTTATTATTAGTTATTGTCTTTAATCTCTTACTGCACAGGTAGCAAACACAAGGCCTGTGGGCTGACCTGTCCCTCCACCTTGTTTTATCTGGCCTGGTACCTTGTTTCTACCCAGTGGCAGTGCCAAGCTCTCACTTAACTGTTAAGGAGTAGTTACATTTATACAGTCCTAAAATTATATTCGGCCCTTTGAAGGCAACCTCGAGGCTGATGTGGCCCCAGGTGAAAATGAGTTTGATATCCCTGTTACTGTGACTAATTTATAAATGAAACTTTATATAGGAAAAATCATAGTACATATAGTGATATTTGTGATTTTAGGCATCCACTGGGGGTCTTGTGATATAGCCCCCATAGATAAGAGGGGACTTCTGTACTTTCAGATGGAGTGGTTCTCAAAGCATGACTCTGGGACTAGTAGCATTGACATCGCTGGGAATTTGTTAGGATTGCAAATATTGAGGCCCCACCCCAGACCTACTGAATTAGGAACTCTGGGAGTTGTGTCCAGCAGTCACGTCTAACAAGCCCTCTGGGTAATTGCCATGCACACTACAGTTTGAGAATCAACATTCTAAGATGCTGAATTCATTAGGTGAGTTTCCAGAGGAAAGGGCTATGGATTCTGGCAGGCTTTGGGGTCTCCCAAGTTTCTGGAGTATATTGGTCAGTGGATGGTTTCAGTTGTGAGTCAGGGAGATGATTCCAAGAAGGAGATTTGAAGATGGCAACTTCAGGTGAGGAAAAGCAGGAGCTAATGATCCACCTTCTGGGGATAATTGCTTGACTCTATGCAAATGTTCTAAGCAATAAAACCAGCTAGTGATGCTCAGGAAATATGAGTATATGCTCCCCATGCTGAGTGGTCTAAATAGAGAGTTATCAGTGATTGGGCTTCAGAGCCCCCATTACACAAAACCTAATGACATGAAATATACCACACCTGCTAAATGAAATGCACATAGGGATGTTATGAGAGTTTTCAAGAGCATTTTATTTTGCATAATATGTTTTTTTCCATGCCAGAAATGGGATATTAAAAAGTCAGCAGGTATATAGCTTGTTTTAAAATTATTATTACTTTATTCTGGCTTTGCAGACTTTTATTTTCTTCCTCCTGCTGCTATTACACAGAAACAATATTTGATCCCGAAGGGACTTGTAGATCAGTAGTAAGTCTAGTCTCTGAAATTCACAGGTGAGGAACTCAGATGTTCAGAGATGTGAGATGACTTGTCCTGAGTGAGGGCCTGGGCTGGTACCCATGTGTCCTGATTTTCAGACCCCGGGAATTCCACTGACGTCTTTTAGGAATCCCAGGCCAGATAAGGGACCTGAGAAAGTAGCCACATGCATTTTCTTGCCTGTTGACAGCCTTGGAGGAGTGGGGGGAGCAATAACATCATTTACATGTGTGCATACAACCCAATACAACAGCCAAGAGCATCTTGCTCCCTGCAAGGCCACTTCTGAGGTTGTAGTTCAGTCAGACACACCTTCCATTCATACTGACACTCTGAGCTCAGTTCCTAGAAAGCCCAAACCACCACTTCTGCAGCCCAAGTATCAGCCATGTGTTGGGGGTTGGGGGGAACATACCTTCTCCCAGGGCCGGCTTCATGGGCTTAGGACCTGTGCAGTTGCCCAGCACCCTTTGCTTACAGGAACCCTGCATTTGCTTTAAAGCTTTGTTGTCACTGTCTTGAAAGTCTTAATACTTTTTGAAAAAGGAGACCTGCATTGTCATTTTGCACTGGGCCCTGAAAATTATGTAGCTGGTCTTTTTCCACATCTTTCATACACTCTTCTGAACATCGTTTGAAACTCATTTTCTCCAAGCTTTCTCTGAGTGTGTTATATATCATGATATTAATGTTAATCCCTGTCATTAATTGCCTTCCATCTGTAGGCCAACCCTGTTAGGTAGATACTATTATTGTCATCATACCAATTTAACAAATGAGACCAAGACTTAGAGAGAGGTGAACTGGTTTAAGTTTACAGACTGAGGAACTTGGGTTGGAACATAAGACTACTTGACTTCAGAGAACAGAGACTTAACCACTATGCTATGCAACCTCATTTTGTTGTCTGTTTAGTGCTTAAGACTCTGTGATATTTTCTGGCTATTTCCATTAGGTTGTAGGGGAGAGACTGTGTCCTTTATTACAGAGACTGTGTTCTTTATTTAGTTTCACCCAGTCTTATGCCTAAGCATGGACAGGGTACTCAATGAAGTATTTATGTAAAAAGGGTATTTGGCTAAAGTTAACAGGTATTTAGCTATATTGGAACTTCCTGGAAACCATAGAGGCTTCTAGGCTTGTGTTTAAATTTCTCCTGTGGGTGAAGCTTCATAGTATGAATAGTGGGGGCTGAGAGACACCTCATATTTGACTTCATGAATTATTTATGGAATTAACACCAGAATCATCATTAATTTGTGGAAGGAGAGAAGTTGCTACACGGCTTGGTGCCTGTGATTTTCTGGCAGGGATAAATTGCCTTCACCATGGCAGCTGGGTGATGAGTCAAACACTGGTTTCCAGGGGAGACCGAACACTCCAGCCCCCTCTCTCCTTCTCTTTCTCTCAACTGAAAAATCCAGACTAGGAGCAGTGAGCCAGCTCGGCTTCCCTCAACATTTAATTAACACCTGTTTATTAAGCACCTACTGTATGTGCAGGGCACATGCTAGGTCTGGGGATACAAAACCAAGAAGGCATGCAGATAATTGTATTCTCAAGTGGTGAGTGGCAAGAATGCAGTGTGAAGAAATTCCTGGGTGTATGTGGGGTTTTGCCTAAACCATGTTTTACAAGGTAAAACAAAGATTTAGCCTACTAGAAAGGCGGGTAGGAGAAGCATAGTGGGACAGGCTTTCCAGTTGGGAGGAACCCTGCAACAGTCTGGAGAAGGACCTGCAAACTGTAGAAGCAACTGGTGTAGGAAGAGAGGCTCTGAGAGGTGGCTCAGGCAGAAGCTGGGGCATGGATGCTGGTTATGCCAACAGGCTTGGGTTTTGCCCTGGAAGCTGAGGGTGTTGGTTGTGGATGAATTCTGTGTGGTCAATGGCCAATTGTGGGTTCTGTGCCATTATTTGGGTGGCTCCTTTGGGGAGCAAGGTCTCATCCACTCTAGATGGGCAGTGGCTTTGAGGGCTTCCAGGTTCCTGAGGCCTCAGGGTGAGGAGATGCATGCTTGCCCAAAATGGGAGCGCAGAGGGACTGTACTTGAGTAGCTCCACAATTCTGCCCCGCCAGCAAGTTTGCTTTCTGAGACCTACTGTATAACAGCAATTTCTTTCCCATTTCCTTCAAAGCATCAGGAGGAAATATAGCTGTGGCTGGCTTCAGCAGCCCTCGATTTTGAGCAATAAACTACAAATGATCACAGTTTACTTCGATGCTTTCAGAATTCCCCTACTAGTCACTGTGGTTTCTTGCCATTTACTAGCTGGAAAGTCGCCTGCGCACACATGCTCTGCTTTTGGAATGAGCCCTTGCCTCTCTGAGCTTGTGTTAATGTGTTATTTATTCTGCAGTTCTTCTTTGGGCTCGAGCAGTGCTCTGGGCTCTGGGCTGCCCAGACCACACATGTCTCCAACCCTACTGCCCCTGCTTTTATGGGAGAAAAGATTGTTCTTAACTCTATTTATTTCCAGGTAGACAAGAATCAGAGAGCCCTGCAGGGTGAAGGCAAAGACGAGGCACTCCAGATAAGTGTTTTTTCCCTCCATATTACTTATTTATTAAAGCCAGTGAGGCATAACTAAGAGAAGGGAAAGGAACCGAGGAAATAGAGAATACAACGGCCCTTAGATTTTAGTGGGAGAGATGGCTGGAAGTGATTCCTAAATTATTAAATAAATCGATTTGATTCTTGAAGCTGGCCTCCAAGGTATATTTGTCAGTTTCATTATCATTGTCTTCAAGGGTAGGAAAAGTCACTCATGGAGAAAGTTTTATTATTTCTCCCCCTCTATTTTATTTTGAAGGCTGCAATTCATGACCCTTGTCCAATTAAACACTAACTTCTTTATATAATAGGAGCAGTGTTTGGTTTCTTTCTTCCATTTTTATTTTGGCTCTCATTCTTGGTCCCATTTGTCTCAGAGGCCCACAGACATGTAACAAGATTGGGTCAGCTGCAGGGCACATACGCTTTGGAGAATCCTGATCCCATTTCAATTATAAGACCATTTGGTCACAGACGAGCTCTGTGATAATTTGTTCACCCACAAGAGTCCTGTCATTTAGCCATTTGCCTAACAGAATCCACTGAGTGTTGGAATAATAGGTTGTGCTGTCTCAGATGCCAAGAATAACACCTTAATGCACTTTAGGGAAATATGATATTTTATTTTGGGGTTTTGGTTTTGCATGCAGTAGTATTTGGTTCTTTTTCTCGTATTTCCCTCTTTCCCCCTAAATGTTTCTACTGCCTCCAGCCCAATGGTAAAAAATGCCTGAAAATCTACATTCTTTTTCTTAATTACCCTCCCAAGGAAAGCAGGCCAAGCACCAGGGTGCAAAAAATTTAAAGCATACATAATAAGCTGAAAGAAAAGAAAAGAAATGACACCAGAATAAACTAAGCTATTAGCTGAAAGCTTTACATCACCATCTTCCTTGGGCCTGAGAAATCTAAGGGGAGGTGGTTAAGCATTTATTTTTCAACAAATGTCATTACAATCTGCAGCATTTAAAAATGGATGACGGAAACATTTCCCCGTGATTTCAGTAGTACTTCTGGTATTGATGCATGAAACAGT
Organism: Trachops cirrhosus; assembly: GCA_028533065.1. NCBI lineage: Eukaryota > Metazoa > Chordata > Mammalia > Chiroptera > Phyllostomidae > Trachops > Trachops cirrhosus. The sequence goes on along the minus strand of CM052548.1, from coordinate 38,074,511 downwards.
TTGGGCAACATAATTCCCACTCCTTTCCTGACACAAGTGGTGCTAAAGGGCAGATCTGGGTGCTCGGGGGGCATTTTGCTGCCTGGGTCTGGGGCAGAGGGCAGGGATGGGAGAAGGGAAGTGAGCAAAGTAATGGGTAGTGATTGAAGGTTTCCTAAGATAAATGAGTGCTCCTTCTGGGATTGGCTGCATAATTATTCCTTTCAATTTGGTATACCTGGTGTACTCCATTCACACCTGCAAACCTGTGAGTTTCCAATTATGGGCTTACGGTTCAATTTCTTGGATGCTCCCCTATCCTTGGGGGTGGGGAGAATGTGCATGTGTGTTGGCAACACAGAGCACTAAAGGTGAGGGCCCTATGGGTAAAGGTGTAGGGTGCATGGGGGCAGGAATGGCTTCACTCCTTCTTCTCTGCCAGTTCACCCAGACAGCCAGGCTGAATCACTCAAGTGATTCTCCCAGCCACCTTGAGGCCTGGGGACTCCTTGCGGTCTCAACCCTGCTTTGGCAAGTGAGCTAGTCCTACTTTGGTGGCTAGGACTGAACAGAACTCCAGAGCATGCAGAGTGTGCACACGTGCATGTGGTTGGCAGGTGCGCACCTATCAGTTATCTTGCCCTTTGTTTTCTGCCAGCCCTCCAATCTGAGGGCAGAACTGAGCTCAGGGTGAGATACAGAGAAGGCTGGCCTTTCCATAGCGCTGAAAGGGCGGTGAGAAAAACAAGGTGCAGGAAAGTATATATAAGATCTTAGTTTTGTAAAACAAACCATGACAAGCTACTCAAATTCTGTTAGTATGATAAGAAGGGCTGTACTAGCTTATGTAAATTCAGACGAAAATCTAGGACACAATGCATGTTGAGATCTTAAAATGAGATACTGGGGTAGGGGTATGAGAATGGGGTGAGGATGCTGACAGGAGATGGGGTAAGGAATCCATGATAACAGCATTTGACCTGATTTATGAAAAACTGATCTTTATATATGTATTAAAATTTAACTCTTTTACCCTACTCTGCTCATCTTTCTTCCAAAAGTGCTTCCTCTGAAAAATCTTCAGTGCCAGGTACCCAGTACTCAGTTTTATGTGGGCTCTTTTTTTGCAGCATTGGAGGGTCGCCGTTCTGCAGCTGTGTTTATGGCGGGAGCAGAGAAAGAAAGAACAGAGCCACTTGTCCTCAGGGAAAAACATTATTAACTGCTCGTCTTTGTTAGCCCTCCTCTCTGTCCTGATCATGGGAACAGAGGTAGGAAAGAGGATCTGTCATAAAGCTTGACTCCTCTTAAATGGATGTGATACCCTTTGGGCAGGCAGATTTCTGTTCTGTAGGGAGGAGACCCCAGGAGATCCACTGAACCTGTCTGACCTCTAGAGGCTTTGTGGACTTTTCCCATCACCCCACAGGGAGGAACATATTTTGTGGGAGATAAAACTAGGATCTGAATATGGAAATGACAGGGCAGCAGTTTTCAGCTCAAAATAAGGAAGAGTTTTCTAAGCACCTGGCTGACAACTGGCTGGGCCATTTTGCCAGGAGGGGTAGGGGGTCTCATCGCTGGCAGGGTTCAGAGCCTGGTGATGCCTTGGTCAAGATTCTTGCACTGTGTGGCCTTGGATTATAAGACCTCAAGGGCTGCATTGTACAATATGGCAGCCTAGCCACATGTGGCCACTGAGTACCAGAAATGTGACTAGCGTAACTGAGACACTAATTTTTAAATTTTAATTAAGGTTATATAAATATAAATATATAAATATATATATATACACGTATATGAAGGAAACAAAATAAGTATGTTGAAGAGATATCTGCAATTTTATGTTCATTGCAGCATTATTCACAATAGCCAAGATATGGAAACAATCTAAGTGTCTGTCAATGAGTGAATGGGTAAAGAAGATGGTGTGTACATATCACATCTTTTATCCATCATATATACAATGGGATAATATTTAGCCATAAAAAAGGAAATATTGTCATTTATGACAACATGGATGAACCAGGAGGATATTATGCTAAATAAGCCAGACAAAGAAAGGCAAGTATGTATCACTTATATGTGGAATCTAAAAACCAAAAAGGTTGAATTTAGAGAAAGAGAGTAGAATGGTGGTTGCTGGGACCTGGGAAGTAGGGAAAATGGGGACATGTTGTTTAAAGGGTACAAGTTTTCAGTTATAAGGTGAATAGGTCCTGAGGAAGTAATGTATATTGTGGTGACATTGTTAATAACACTGTATCATCTACTTGAAATTTGCTAAGAGAATAGGTCTCAAGCATTCTAATAAAAAAATCATAACTATGTGAGGTGATAGATGTGTTAATTAACTTGATTGTGGTAATCATTTCCATATGTATAAATAGCAAATAATCATGTAGCATAATTTAAATATATACAATTTTATTTGTCAATTATACTTCAATAAACCTGTAGGAAAAAGGACTTCCAGCCAAGATGAAGGCATAGGTAGACACACTGTGCCTCCTCACACAACCAAAATAAGGACAACAACAATTTAGAAACAAAATAACAACCAGAACTGACAGAAAATTGAATTGTATGGAAGTCTGACAACTAAGGAGTTAAAATAGACATATTCATTCAGACCGGTAGGAGGGGTGGAGTTGAGCAGCTAAGCAGAGAGGGGTGGATGAAAAAAAAGTGGTGCCACCAGGCATGCAAGTCAGCAGCGGGCGGACCCCAGGTGCACAGGCAGCAACTGGCAGACCCCAGGCGTGGGGTGGCAATGGGCAGACCCAGTGAGGCGGCAATTGTGAAGCTGGTCATGGGTGCAAGGTGGCTGGCTGACCGAGTGGTCCCACATTCGCTCACAGATAAACCAAGAGAAACTGGGGAGCAAGACCAACCTTGAAACCCAGGATCCCAGTGTGGGGAAATAAAGCCTCAAAACACCAATTGAAAACACCTGTGGAGGTTGAGGTGCCGGGAGAGACTCTCAGCCTCACAGGAGAGTTCGTTGGAGAGACCCACAGGGTCATAGAACATACACAAGCCCACCCACATGGAAATCAGCACCAGAAAGGCCTAGTTTGCTTGGGGGAGGCATGGAAGGGACTGAAATCCAACAGAGAGTGGAGCAAGCGCCCTTGTTCCCTCTCAGACCCCAAGCCCACATACAGTGTTACAACCCAGCAAATGGGTTGCCCTGCCCTGCTGAACACCTAAGGCTCTGCCCTTCATAAGTAACATGCATGAAAAGACAAAAAAATGGCCCAAACATAAGAACAGACCAAAGCTCCACAGCAAATACAACTAAGTGACCAAGAGATAGCCAACCTATCAGATGCATGGTTCAAAGCACTGGTGATCAGGATGCTCACAGAATTGGTTTAATTTGGCTACAAATTAGATGAACAAATGAAGGCTATGCTAAGTGAAATAAAGGAAAATGCACAGGGAACCAATAGTGATGGGAAGAAAACTGGGACTCAAATCAATCGAGTGGACCAGAAGGAAGAAAGAAACAACCACACAGAAAAGAATGAAGAAACAAGCATTCCAAAAAATGAGGAGAGGCTTAGGAACCT
>CM052548.1:38045854-38070457 GCA_028533065.1 Trachops cirrhosus | reverse complement strand
AAATCATGTAATAAATGTCTGAATTTCAGAGAAATGACTAGCACATGGTGCTGAGGGCTCTGAGAACTTCTGGTGCAGTTTATTACATAAGAGCTGAGCCTGCATGTTCAAAAGCTGGTATTTAAAATAATAGAATGAGGTTTCTTTTAAAAATCAGGACATATAACCTGACTTTTATTCACTGTTCTTCTCAAGCATTTAAAGTTGAATACAAATCTTTCTTCATTCTGTATCATTAAAACACACTCCACGAAAGGCCTAGAAACACTGTGGTAAACTCTAAATTAAGCAATAAGATATGCACTTTTAGTTTTCCTAATTACCCACCATTGAAAAAGTAGGTTGGAACTGAAATAAACATGCTGCCTTGAAAAGAGAATTAAAATGTGCTAGTGCTGTGGGGAAAAGCCCTATTATACCATTGAATTTTAGAATATTTTGCTTTGTCAAGAACCCAAGAGCATTCATCCCTTTGGAACTGAATCTTCATTTAGAGGGTTTTTTAAAAAAAATTACTTGTTCCATATGGTTTACAAAGTGCACTTATTGAGCTATCATGACATTTTGTTCATTATGTTATGAACCCTGTCACATTCTGTGAAGGAAATAACCACCTTCTTGGTCATTTCTTGAGAAGCCAAGTATAAATAGTGTAAATGGGGGAAGGGCTCTATTAATTATAGAACAGATTGTTGGGAGTGCTGGGAAACCTCTTTGTCATTCCACTAGGGATAGGTGAGGTGAGATAGGAGAGGGAAGAACAGAGGGCAGGAGGGAGATAGGATAGAGTAGGGGGCAATGTGGGATTTAAATCCAGCCTTATGGTTCTAGCTCTGCTGGCCGTATTGATCCTGGATCATATGATTTTCAAATTAGGTGTGAATTCTAATCTTACTGTCTAAATATATATATATATTCTCCATTAGAGTAGGCTAAAGCAAAAATTGATCTCATTATAAATGGAGGCTGCTAGAATCAGGTCAGGATCTGAGCATGAATGGATTGGAACAGAAAAGAATCTCAGAGTCTTGAGCAGGTCCTCATTTCTGTCACCAACTGGGACAAGTGAAGAAGGAGAAAGGCAATTCAAGCACAATCCCAAAGCCTACTATCCTGGGGAGAGCAGGGAAAGTGTTGAAGTTAGGGCTGAAGGAAAACAGTTTAACTATCACCTTTTGCAATGAAAGTTTTAAAGGACAATTTAAGTATTATCTTAAAAAATGAAAATGCTAAACAATTTAGCCTAGGCTGCTACCAGGACCACAAATGACATCTCTTTTTTAAAGAGATAAGAGAAAAACACCCCTGCAGAATACCTGCCCTGCAAAGTATCATGTGGCTCAAACCATGACCTTATTGTTCTGAATAATCTGCCTTCTAGACAGGGTAGCCCTTGGGGCTTTATGACATAATAGACTGGAAGGATCAAAGGCCCCTGTGGGGTTTCTAAAATCCATCCTTCTGCTTCAAGCTAGGATTTCTACTACAGGACTGTTGTACAACCTAACCTCAAAAGTTGCAAGAGAGGAATTTCCTATTTTAGCTCTATCATGATTTAGGGGAAATGACTACCATGTGTCAAGGGCTTTACATTTTCTGCCTTTGAATGCTCACAGTAACATGTAAGGTAGATGTTATGTCTGTTCTGGGAATGAGGACACTGAGGCTCTGAGAGATGAAATAGTGGCCAAAGTTAAATAGTCATTGAGCAGGGGAGTTGGTATTTATTGTGAGGTCTGTCTGACTCCAAAACTATGTTCTTTCCTACTACAGGATTCTGTTGTTATTAAATCCTTTTCAACATCCAATCAATATCTTTCCAGCTATAATTTCATCTCATTATCTCAGTGCTTGGTGGAAATGGAGCAGTTATTCTCAATTTTCTATTCAAAGTCTTTTATATATTTTAAGATAGCCACCTCAGTCTTCTCTCACCCTTTTCTTGCCTGTTGCAAAGAGTTAAGGAGAGTGATGTTCATACTCTTGAGCTCTGTTTCTTTTTATTGGCACTTAGTATGTTATCTATGCAGGTGAGTTTTGCTTGTAGGAAACTGGTTGAATGTTCTATTTCATTCTTTAATCATCCAAAGGATTTAACAGTGTACAGACTGTATGCTATGCACTGGGATAGATGCTAGACACTCAAAGAATAAGACCTGTGCCAGGGTATAACAAAGAGCACCTGCTTCTTTTTGAACAAGATGGATTGTACTTCATAGGGCTGGTGGCAGTAGAACTGGGCGTTGGAGGATGAAGATTGCCAGCAGATGTTGGGCTCTACGAATGCAGGATAGGCAAAGGGAACCTTGTGTGCAAAGTTATAGGAGCTGTTCACACCATTGTGTAGGGGAAGAGGAAGTACTTTGGTATGACTGGAATACATAATGTACACAGGAAGGGGGCAGAAGATGATTCAGGGCAAGATCAGATCACCAAGAGTTTCTATTTCATGTTAAAGAGTTCATACTTTGTTTTTAATATTGAGAATTTAAAAAGTATGAAAAATAATTTAGTAGACATCCATATCTGTATTTCTACCACCCAGAACTAAAAACCATTAGCATTTAACCATTTTTTAGCCTTAAAAAATAAACACTATAGATACATTTAAACCAGCACCTCTTGCCTAATTCCTTGCTCTACACCCCTTCCCTGAGGTAGATTGTTCATTTATATTTATCCTTTCAGATCATTTAGAGCATATTTTACATAAATGAGTATTATGCTATAATAAATCATTCTGCATCATGCTTTTCTCTTCCCTCAATATTGTTTTTGGCTCTATCCATATTGATAGAGCAATTCATTCATTTTAACTATTGTATAGGATCCCATTTTATGAACACAGTATTTTATTTATCTGTTTCCTTATTGATGGTGATATTGGTTCTATCCAGTTTTAGGCTATGAAAAATGATGTTGCAATCAGCATTGTTATCTTATTTCTTTAGGGAACAGTATCCAGTTTTTCCTGATGATAAAGAATTCATGTTGAAGAGTGAAGGATTTATTAAGAAAACAAATTATAAAACAATAAGCATGAACAGATCTCTAGGTCTTTTCTCTGGAGATTCTTACTCAGAGAGAGGGACTGGTGATATTTTGGGGGAACATTTTTTGGTTCCCTAAGTGATTCTTTTCATTTAGGGAAATTGTGAAATGGGCACAAAGTATATATACCCATGTCCTCTCTCCTGAGAGAGGTATAGGGCCACCGTAGGGTTTTATGCCAAGAAATGCCATGATAAAGTTCGTGTTCAGACATATTCCTTTGGTGACAGTAGAAGCGATATACTGAGCTCAACTTCTTTTGTAAGTCAGTCCTTTTTTAGGGATGAAAAATGGGGTAATGCATGGTCCTTAAAGGAAGCTAAATTGTAATCTACCAGAGCATTTTACAGAATGTGGGTGAATGGGACCTGAAGGCTTACACTTCACAGACAAATTGTTTCCTGGCCCAGGATTTCTGGAAAGGATCATCCATTTGAGGACTGGCTGGTCAGTATCAGCACCCATATTGCCCTTGTTGTTTGCTCGCCTATGAGGCGATTCATCATGTTTTGCATATTTTTGTTCTCCTAAGTTCTTTATTGGGGAAGAAAGTTGGAAAAAATATCTAAATGGGGTTTGATAGATATATTTCATTTTTTCCCATTTTCCATAAATGTGAAATATCAAGATCTGTGATAATTTTAGAAATTTTCCAACTCATGCAGAAGCAATAAAAATAATTCAATTATCAATAATTCAATAATTCATTTCAGTATTAACACTCTTTTCTGAAGCCTAAAGAAATGCTATTTCTAACCTACTACATGAGGACAGAAATTAGGTATTACATATTAGGAGTCATAGAGGCATCCTGTCCCAACTCCTTCATTTTACCAAAGAGAAAACTAACATTCCAAGAGCAGAACAGGTTTACCCAAGACCACTCAGAGGGTTTGTGGTGGAGCCAGGACTAGAATGATGGTCTCTTTGCCATTATTCTTTCTACACACTTATAATTATCTACACCACCAGATGATCTGTTGTTTTTTACAAATAAGTTCCACCCCTTCCCATTTCTAGGAAATAGTGGCTGAGAAATCACCCCCTCACCTTCTGGATGGGACATAGAGTAACTCTCTAGTCATTCTTCCTTCAGAACTGTGAACCCGCCCACGGCTGTTGAATGTCTATGCTACCCACAGAGCTCTCCTGCTGGCCTGCACTGGTCACAGGACTCAGCACCCACTTCTCATTGTGTTCCAGCTTCTGGTGACTAATGGAAGCTCAAAGTTCCTTCTGAAGTTAATGGAGAAGCTCCACTCTTAGATAAGCTTTGAGGGAAATGAACCTAGAGACAACAGAGAAACATTCTCAGACCTGCCAAGGAGAGGGGCTATTTTTAAGTCAGGAAAGGGGACATTACTGTTGAGTGAAAGAATTCATTTGAGCCTTTATTTCTGCCTCTTAGAAGGAAATTCTTTTATGTTGAGTGTATTGATAGTAATTCAGTGCCCAAGTCCAGAACTTGTATTTTCAGAGAGAAAAAGCTCTTTCAGTGTTTTTATTTTTCCATTGTTAGTTATATACCACCAGCCTCTAAGAAAAGTATTATTCTGTGAAGTGACAAAGATATATTATTTGATTTGTCATCAGAAGAACAGGGTTCAAGTCTTGGCTTTATTACTTACTAGCTGTGTGATCATTGGCAAGTCACTTCTCATATCTGGATCAGTTTCCTAAGCCTAAAATGGCAGTGGTTGGGACCTGCATCACATGGTTCATTCATCCAGTCATTTTTATACATTTGTTTATTCACCTGCTATGTGGCAGGCACTGTGCTAAGTGCTAGGAATGCAAAATGAGGCATGGTCCCTGCTGTCATGGAGTTTACATTCCAGCCAGGGAGGCAATCAAGTCATCACATTAATGAATATGTATTTCCAAACTGATTATACTCTCTGAGAGCTAACAGTATGGCTTTATTAGAGAGTATAGCAGGGGAATTGACCTAAATGAAAGGGTAAAGAGAAGGTGGAGTGGGAAAATGGTTTAAGAAAAGAAATTTGAGCTTGGATCAGAAAGTCATCAAACTAAAAGTAAGATGAATGTGTTTCCAACAGAAAAAATAGCATGTGCAAAGACCCTGGGGTGGGAAGGTGCACAGCACATTTCAGTCAGGGATTGAAGAAATACCAACATGACTGGAGCTGAGAGATTGAAGGAAGAATGGGAGGAGGGCAGGCTGGAAAGCAGGCATGAGCCAGACCAGGTAGGGATTTGCAGGCCATAGCAAAGATTCTGGTGTTAACAGCAACAAGAGGTGGCCAAAGATGTTTAAATTTGAGGTGTGCATGCACATGTGTGTATGTGTGTAGGTGTGTGCATATGTGCATTTGTATAGGGGTGTGTGTGTGTGTATGAGATCTACAAATGAGAATGAATTGGAGGGGAGCCACAGTGAATGTGGAGAGACCAGTCAAAGGCATTGCAGTGGTCAAGGCAGAATTCTGGGCTAGGTCAGTGGTAGTGGGGAGAATGAGGTAGAGATACATGTGAGATCTCTTATATATCACTTAAGATGGAGGGTGATGGAGAGGACTGCAGCCTTTGTTTCTGATTAGTGGGATGGGATGGATGATGGTGTTATTCTCTGAGATGGAGAACCATGGAGAAGGGCCCAGCTTTTTTAGCAGAGAAGATCATAAATTCAGTCTTATATATGTGGAACTTAAGAGCTTCTGAGACATCCAAGAAGCAGGTGAAAATATGAGTCTGAAGCTTGGAAGCAAAGTCTCACCTGGAGATAGGAATATGAGTCAGAAGACAGTTACTGAATTTGTGGTTTTGGATGAGATTGCTTGGGAGGAAAGTGTGGATTGAGAGGAAGTGATCAGAGAGTTGGGAAGAAAGTCGGGGTGGTATTGTTTTATGGAAGCCAGGGATGAGAGTGTTTCAACAAGAGGGTGTGATTAACAGGATCAAATGCTGCTGAAGATGAGGCAGGATGACCTCTTAATGTGTCTGTCAGATGTAATGGTGGTAACAGTTAATATCTCTGAGAACTACCCTAACATCTTAATGTGTAACTCATTATCCCCACTTCCAGATAAGGAGACTGAGGCACAAGGAGCTTATGTAATTTTCCCAGTCACACAGTAAGTAATTTGAACTGAGGAAATAGGCTCTAGACCTCATTTCCTCAACCACTTCCATGTGCTGCTCCCTCTTAGTTATATAGAGGCCACTGCTAATGTTATCACCTGGAGGTCACATAAGTAGGGAAGAAACTAGATAGGAACTAGTGCTGTCTGAGGTTTTAGAAATCTACCCCCAACCCTCAGGCCTTTGAACTTCTGCTTTCTGCTGCAGCCTCCCTGGTCATGAACTTGAGATCCTTCTAGGTCTGTTAGCTCGTGTATAATGGCTTCAACATTTTCCGCCCCATGGGAAAATATTTGGTTGTTTCATGAGACTTGTTAAGGCACAGGGAGACTTGATAAGGCAGATTTAGCCTTCCCATTTTTAGGGTGACCATATGCCCAATTTGCCTGTGACTATCCCAGTTCATCCTTGTCCTCGCATAATTATGACCATCTCTCCCTTTCACTCTCAAGAGAATACCAGTTTGGATGGTAAATTCTATGGTCTCCTGTGGTGGGCAATTTTACGTGTCAACTTGGCTAGACTTTAGTCCTCATTTATTCCTTCAGACACCGATCTAGGTGTGATTGTGAGGGTATTTTAAGTCTATAGTCAGTTTACCTTAAGTAAAGAAGTTGTCCTAGATAATCTCAGTGGGCCTGATCCAATCACTTGAAAGACCTTAATTGCAGAACTTAGTTTTCTCTGAGGAAGAAAAATATTCTGCCTATGAACATCAGCATCAATCAGCTCCCACCTGAGAGTTCAGTCTATTCTTCCTGAGAGCTTGCCCTGTGGATTTCAGACTTCCCTAGATGGCCCCAATAGTCACAAAAGCCAATTTCTTGCAATGAATCTCTTAATGTATATTTTCTAGTGGTCTCTTCTCTTCTCCAGTATTCTCTTCTCTGGTAGAATCTGATTAGCATATCTCCCTACCCACAGAGCTATGTCTACCTGTGCCACAGTGGCCCAGGGAATTGGAGTGAGGTGTGTTGTCAACTTCTAGGTCCCTAGACTGGATACAGGGAGACTGGGGAGTTGTGGGGGATTTGGGGTTGTTAAAATGATTGGAGATACTATTGAAGCTCAGTGCCCAGGTGTTAGGATTCTAAATGCTTTGCTATGCATAGCAGCTCCGTGTGACAGAGAAATATTTTACCTAAAATGCCCATCAAACTCCATTTACAAACACTTAGAATGATAAAAAGAGACAATGGTAAGGGAGTTAAGGATTCTGGCAGAGGGTTGCTGACATGATAGGCCATAGATCTAGTTGGATTAGGAGGGAAATGAAGAAAGGAAATCACTCAGAGGGGCCAATGAACTGGAGGTCTCAACAAAACTGAGAAATAATCCTAGAGGAAGTCAGTAAATAAGCGAGTTGGATGGAAAGGAAATGATCATTTGGAGTAAGATGCTGGAATCAAGGGTTTTGAAGGTGCAATAGTTTCCACTGATGAAGTCTGAGTGACCATGGAAGTCAGTGGTAAAGGTGAGTATAGGCAGCCATGGGGACTTCGGTCAAGGGTGACAGATGGGTAATCCACACAGATATTTTGTTGGAGAGGAAGGCAAGTCCAAAGTTGTGAGGAACAAATGAAATGATGGATTGGAAAATGATCTGTGAACTTTCAATGAAGTTATTGTGATTACAGAGTCTCAAGCAGAGGGGTCCTGCCTCTTGGCATTACATCTTATCCAGGGTGCTGTTTGCCTGGGGAGAGCTAATTCTGTTGCCCTTCATTCTCAGTGGAGGGTAAGTGTGCTGCTGGAGTGTGGCCTTTACCTTCACTTATGGCCCCTCTCTCAGCATCCCAAAGCATAGCAGCTGTCACCTGCCCTGACTGTCACTTGTAGAATCGTGTGACATAATACAAGGATGACATAGCTCATACAAAGCAATAAAGGGAACTAAGAAACAGAGAACAGAAGTGGCACACCTGAGATTATGTGTGAATCCAGGGGAAATCTTAGATTAAAACCATTCAGGATTTATTTATTAGGCCAAGTCAGGGAGGGTTCTGAGGCAATCCTGGAAGCTCACCCACAGCTGGCATCTCTACTGTGATTTCCACCTATACAAGTATGTGGATTTGGTGTCTGCCCTAGAACTTGTCCCTTGCTGAAAGGAGGGTCCAAATACCTGTTGGTCACAAGGTGATATATGTTGTGTGATGTTATAAAGACACTATGGGCAGATGTGCACCTGGTCAAACATGGCAGTCAAACATACTGAGCCTCTCTTGAACAAGGAGGTTGTTCTAATTCTGTTGTATCAGAAAACCCCTTATATTTAGAAGACAAATCAACATATTGTTCATGCTTTTTTCTGTATTTCTTCTCTGGCTAAACTTTGATGGCTCTTCTGTGAGTTTTGCATGTCTAACTTTACCATTGTTACCAATCCAGACTGCTGGCCTTTTGCAGGGCTCCTCAGAGTGACAATTAGGTGGTGATATTTATGATCTCATTGTGGAGAGTCTAAATATAATTGTAGTGAAGTTTTCTTTATGGCAACTCACAGCAATAAGAATTGTTTCTTCACTTCTTAGCTGGGGAACTAGGTGCAGAGAAGTTCAGTAACTAAAATGAGATCACATAGCAAGTCAGCGGAAGAACTGGCTCTGAAATTGCAGTTGTCAGTGATGGTGGCATTTGAGTGCTTTACACTAAGCTTGGGGTTTTGCATGTTTATTTTATCAATTCCTTACAACTATCCCATCATCATCATCATCACCATCACCATCATTACCATCATCCTCATTGCCATCACAGTTCCAATCTGCAAATTATAGATCAAGAAACTGATGTGTATATATTTTTGCAGATTTAGGTAATTAACAAATGGTAGGATTTGAACTCAAGGTATCTGGCTCCATCTATAGGCACACCAAACTCTATTGAAGTATGAAGTATGTATGCTCTGTATTGTCCTGCCTCCTTGTGCTAATTCACTACCCATGCATAGGAAGTTACCTCTGCCAGGTGCTGTATTGGATGAGAGATAAGAGCATACATAAAATACTAGAGAACGTGATAGAAATTGATGAACTGTGCACATAGGAATAATGCGAGGTTGCTTTCCAGGTTGCGGCAGAGCAGCCACACTCTATTACTATGTGTGCATCTCTTATGTGAATGCCAAAGTTGTGCTATGTGGTATTCTGACATGGTCCACAACGTTAAGGTGTCCTCCTTCTTGGAAGGCATGGTCATTATCTGTAGTGAGATAATTTCTGAGGTCTCTTAATTTTAAAAGAGATAGATTCTTAGAAACCAAACCATGACCATAGAACTCCACCCTCTCTTTTTGACTAGACTCTGAAAAGTGATGATGTCTAGAAGTAGACCCCTGCTTGGTGGATGTTGGGGATGGTGGCTGTCATGATGAGATGAAGGAGAGGCAAAAAGGAGATGAGTGTTATTGTGCTCTGCTAACTGAAAAGGAGTGAGCAGTTTTTTATAAGAGAGATGACCTAGAATTTCAGTATGCTTTATGATTTTCCATTTTGTTATCCCCAGTCATTGGTAAAGCCTTTTGAATTGTCCCAGCACAGAGCCAACTGTGCTACCATGTACACAGAAAAGAGGTAATTTGTGAACACTGGGTCAATTATAGAGTGGGAGCTGCAATGAATTTGGCCAGAAAGTCCAATGGAGAGTTGCAATTTCTTAAATAGAGTCCCAATGTCCCAATAAGCTGTCTCTTCAGAAGAGTCACCTTTAGAGTCACACCTGGAGGTTTGTCTTTCTGACGGTGGTATTATTTCTTCTTTGTCTAAGCTAAACTGTGTACCTCCCGCTGCCTGGTAAGTTGTTCTTTTAGAGGAGTGAGCTGCCCTGGAGATGTGAGGGCAGAACTTTTTGCTCTGAATTTTACCATCATTAACAAAATCCCACAGGTGCTTACCAAACACATGGCTCTGCATCACTGTGGCCACTAGAGAGACTTACTGGAGAGGGAGATTTAAAAAATGTACTTACTATTCTATTATATTTCATAACAATATTAAAATATTGAAGTAGAAAAAAGTTTACCCACAATCCTGCTTTTTGAACACATTAAACTATTTCTTTTTTTAAGTAAATTTTACTGATTATGCTATTACAGTTGTTATATTTTCTCTCCCCTTTATCACCTGCCCAGCACCCCCACTCCCTCCAGTATTCCTCCCCCACCATACTTCAAGTCCATAGGTTGTACATATAAGTTTTCTGGCTTCTACACTACCTATACAATTCTTAACCTCCCCCTATCTATTTTGTAACTACCAATTATGCTTTTTATTGCCTGCACCTTTTCCCCCATTTCGCTGCTGCCCTTCCCTGCTGATAACCCTCCATATGATCTCCATTTCTATGATTCTATTCCTGTTCTAGTTGTTTGCTTACTATTTTTTTAAGGTTATGTTGTTGATAGTTGTGAGTTTGTTGTCATTTTACTGTTCATAGTTTTGATCTTCATTTTCTTAGATAAGTCACTTTAATATTTCATATAATAAGGTCTTGGTGATGATGAACTCCTTTAACTTGGCCTTATCTGGGAAGCACTTTATCTGCCTTTCCATTCTAAATGATAGCTTTGCTGGATAGAGTAATCTTGGATGTAGGTCCTTGCCTTTCATGACTTTGAATATTTCTTTCCAGCCCCTTCTTGCCTGCAAGGTTTCTTTTGAGAAATCAGCTGATAGTTTTATGGGAACTCCTTTGTAGGTAACTCTCACCTTCTCTCTTGCTGCTTTTAAGATTCTCTGTCTTTGATTTTTGGCATCTTAATTATGATGTGTCTTGGTGTGGCCCTATTTGGGTCTGAATTTTTTGGGACTCATTGAGCTTTCAGAACATGCATGTCTATTTCCTTCACCAGATTGGGGAAGTTTTCTTTCATTATTTTTTCAAATAAATTTTCAGTTTCTTGCTCTTCCTCTTCTCCTTCTGGCATCCCTATGATTTGTAGAATACGTTTGAATGTTGGTACACTTAAAGTTGTCCCCGAGGTTCCTAAGCCCCTCCTCATTTTTAAAAAAATTCTTGTTTCTTCATTATGTTCTAGTTGATTGTTTATTTCTTCCTTCATTCTAAGTCATTGATTTGAGTCCCCATTGCCTTCCCTTCACTGTTGGATCCCTGTATATTTTGCTTGTTTCACTTTGTATAACCTCACTTCTTCCTTTATTTTGTGGCCATACTCAATCATTTCTGTGAGCATCCTTATTACCAGTGTTTTGAACTCTACATCTGATAGGTTGGCTCTCTCTCCCACAGGTTTTTATAGCCAGAGGTTCTGAAGTTTTATTTTCCTGGTGCTGGAAACTTGGGTTATGTGGTCTGTCTTGCTCTCCAGTTGTTCTTCTTGGTTTTTATCCACATATGAATGTGAGACTGCCTGGTCCTCCAGTCACTGCATCTCCCACCTGGTCTGCCACCTGCCACCTCACTGTACATTGCCTTTGTCTCAGTTGCCCATCTCCACCTCTCCTACTGGATGAATGTTTCTTCTTTAACTTCTTGGTTGTTAGACTTCCATACAGTTCAATGTTCTGGCAGTTTCACTTGTTTTATTTGCTTTTAAATTCGTTGTTATTCTTCTTTTGGTTGTGCTAGGAGGTGAAGCATATCTACCTATGCTTCCATCTGGCCAGACTGCACATCTGCCAAACTATTTCTTTTGTTAAAAAATATATTTTATAGCTCTGGCTGGTGTAGCTCAGTGGATTGAGCGTGGGCCTGTGAACCAAAAGATCGCATTTTGATTCCCAGTCAGGGCACATGCCTGGGTTGCAGGCCAGTTCCCAGCAGGGGACCCATGAGAGGCAACCACACATTGATATTTCTCTCCTTCTCTCCTTCCCTTCCCCTCTAAAGATAAATAAATAAAATCTTTAAAATATATATATATATATTTTATAATATACATGGAAAATCTTGAAGGACTTCAAGAAAGATATAGGCAGTAACATACTTATGGTAGGGGATTTTAACATCCCACTGTGAAAAATGTATTGATCTTCCAAACAAAAAATCAACAACAATACTGTGGCACTGAATGACACTGTAGAGCAAATGGACTTAATTGATATATACAGAACCTTTCACCCCAAATAAGCAAAATGCACATTCTTTTCAAATGTACATGGAATATTTTAAAAAATAGACCACATGATAGGACACAAATTCAAGAACAAATTGAAATCATATCAGGCATTTTCTTGGGTGATAAGGACTTGAAACTAGAAACCAACCTCAAGGAAAAACTAAAAAACAGTCAAGTTCATGGAGACTGAATAACATGCTATTAAACAAAGAATGGGTTAACAATGAGATCAAGGAAGGAATCAAAAAGTTTCTGGAAACAAAGAAAATGAACACACAACAGCCCAAAACCTATGGGAAACAGTGAAGGCAGTCCTGAGAGGGAAGTTCATAGCAATACAGGCCTACCTAAAAAAGATAGAAACATTTTAAATAAACAACCCAACCCTACATCTTCAAAAACTGGAGGAACAACAACAAACAAAGCCCAGAGCGAGTAGAAGGAAGGAAATAACCAAGATCAGAGCAGAATTAAATGACATAGAGACTAAAAGAACAATACAAAGTATTGATAAATCCAGGAGCTGGGTCTTTAAAAAGATAAGCAAAATTTATAAGCCTTTAATAAGACTCATCAAGAACAAAATAGAGAGGACTCAAATAAATACACAGAAATACAAAATATTGTAAGAAATGACTACAACAATTATATGCCAAGATATTTAAAAACCTGGGCAAAATGTATACATTTCTAGAAACATGTAATCTTCCAAAACTGAATCAAGAAGAAGCAGAAACTCTGAACAGACCAATAACAGCTAGGAAAATTAAAACAGTAATCAAAAAACTCCCAGCACGCAAAAGCCCTGGACCAGATGGTTTCACAGGAGAATTTTATAAAACATTTAAGGAAGAGCTAATCCATATTCTTTTCAAACTATTCCAGAAAATTCAGAAAAGGGAAGACCCTCAAACTCATTTTATGAGGTCAGCATCATCCTAATCCTAAAACCAGAAAGAGATACAACAAATAATGAAAATTATAGGCCAATATTGCTGAATAACATAGACACTAAAATCCTCAACAAAATATTGGCAAACTGCATCCAGCAATACATTAAAAAGATCATATACCATGATCAAGTGGTATTCATCCCAAGGATGCAGGAATGGTATAACATTTGCAAATCAGTAAATGTAATACATCATTTAAACAAAAGGAAAGACAAAAATCACATGATCATATCAATAGAGGCTGAAAAAGCACTTGATAAAGTATAGCACACGTTTATGATAAAAACAGACTAGTGCGAGTACAGGGAGTGTACCTCAACCAAATTAAGGCCATATGTGAGAAACCTACAGCCAACATAATACTCAATGGGCAAAAACTAAAAGCTTTCCCCCTCAGATCAGGAACAAGACAAGGTGTCCACTTTTACCACTTCTATTCAGTAGAGTATTGGAAGTTCTAGCAATGGCAATGAAACAAGAAAAAGAAATAAAAGGCATTCAAATTGGAAATGAGAAGGTAAAAGTGTCATTGTTTGCAAATGACATGATAGTGTATATAGAAAACCCTATAAACTTCACCAAAAACCCACTTGACCTAATAAGTGAAATTTGCAAAATGGCAGGTTACAAAGTCAATATTCAGAAATTGAAGACATTTTTGGACACCAACAATGAAATATTCAAAACATAAATTGGTAAAAAATACCATTCGAACTAGCAACAAGAAAAATCAAGTACCTAGGATAAAGCTAACCAAGGAAGCAAAAGACCAGTGCTCCGAAAACTACACAACACTAAAGAAATTAAGGAAGACATAAATAAATGGAAGCATATACTATGTTCATGGATTGGAAGAATTAACATCATTAAAATGTCCATACTACTCAAAGAAATATATAGATTCAATGCAATCCCTATTAAAATACCAATGACATATTGCACTAATATAGACCAAATATTTCAAAAATTTATATGGGACTGTAAGTGACCCTGAATAGCCTCAGAAATTCTGAGAAAGAACAAAGTAGGAGGGATCACAATACCTTATATCATATTATATTACAAGGCCACTATAATCAAAACAGTCTGGTACTGGCATAAGAACAGACATGTAGATCAATGGAACAGAAAAGAGGGCCCCAAAATAAAATTAGGTTTTATTGATTATGCTATTACAGTTGTCCCAATTTCCTCCCTTTTCGTTCCTCTTCCCAGTATCTCCATTCCCTCCAGCAATCTCTGCCTATTATTTCATGTCTATGGGTTGTGCACATAAGATCCTTGACTTCTCCATTTCCTATACTTTTGTTAACATCCCCCTGTTTATTTTGTAACTACCAATTTATGCTTGTTAATCCTTGCAACTTTCCCCCAATTCTCCCCCTTTCTTTTCCCAGCTGATAACCCTCCAAGTGATTTCCATATCTATGATTCTGTTCCTGTTCTGGTTGTTTGCTTAGTTTGTTTTTTTGATTCAGTTGTTGATAATTGTTAAGTTGTTGTCACTTTTTTGTTTGTAGTTTTGATCTTCTTATTTTTATTTTCTTTATCTCTTTGTTTCTTTACATTTTTTATTGTTGTTCAAGTACAATTATTTCCATTTTACTTCCACCACTCCACCCCACCCCAGCTATCCCCACTTCTCACCCTCGATCCTATCTCCCTTTGGTGTTGTCCATATGTCCTTTATACATGTTCCCGACAGCCTGTCCCTATTTCTTCCCCTTTATCCTCTCCCACCTCCACTCTGGTTACTGTCAGGTTGTTCTTTATTTCAATGTTTCTGGTTATATTTTGCTTGCTTATTTGTTTTGTTGATTAGGTTCCAGTTAAAGGTGAGATCGTATGGTATTTGTCTTTCACAGCCTGGCTTATATTACTTAGCGTAATTCTCTCCAGATCCATCCAAGCTGTAACAAAGGGTAGGAACTCCTTCTTTCTTTCTGGTGTGTAGTATTCCATCATGTAAACATACCTTAGTTTTTTGATCTATTCATTTACTGATGGGTACTTAGGTTGCTTCCAGCACTTGGCTATTGTAAGTTGTGCTGCTATGAACATCGGGGTGTTCTTAGGGTATAATCCCAGCAGTGGAATTGTAGGGTTGAAAGGTAATTCCATTTTTAGTTTTCTGAGGAAGCTCCATACTGTTTTCCACAGTGGCTGCAGCAGTCTGCATTCTGACCAACAATGCACTAGGGTTCCCTTTTCTCTACAAGCTCTCCAACACTTGTTTGTTGATTTGTTTATGATGGCCATTCTGAGCTGTGTGAAGTGGTATCTCATTGTGGTTTTAATTTGCATCTCTCTGATAGCTAGTGATATTGAGCATCTTTTCATGTGTCTCTGGATCTTCTGCATGTCCTCCTTGGAGATGTGTCTGTTCAAGTCCTTTGCCCATTTTTTAATTGGGTTGCTTGTCTTCCTCGAGTGGAGTCGTGTAAGTTCTTTATATATTTTGGAGATTAAACCCTTGTCTGAGGTATCGTCAGCAAATATGTTTTCCCATACAGTTGGTTCTCTTTTCATTTTAATACTGTTTTCTTTAGCCATGCAGAAGCTTTTTATTTTGATGAGATCCCATTTGTTTATTCTTTCCTTTAAGTCCCTTGCTCTAGGGGATATATCGGTGAAAATATTGTTGTGTGGAATATCTGAGATTTTCCCGCCTATGTTCTCCTCTAGGACTTTTATGGTGTTGTAATTTATATTTAAGTCTTTTATCCACCTTGAATTTATTTTTTGTGTATGGTGTAAATTGCGATCAAGTTTCATTTTTTGGCATGTAGCTGTCCAGGTCTCCCAATGTGTATTGTTGAAGATGCTATTGTTACTCTATTTTATGCTTCTGCCCTCTTTATTGAATATTAATTGACCATAGAGATGGGTTTATTTCTGGGCCATCTATTCTGTTCCATTGGTCCATGTGTCTATTCTTATGCCAATACCAGGCTGTTTTGATTTCAGTGGCCTTGTAATACAGTTTGATATCAGGCATTGTGATCCTTCCTACTTTGTTCTTCTTTCCCAAAATTGCTGCTGCTATTTGGGGTCATTTATGGTTCAATATAAATGTTTGAAATGTTTGGTATATATCTGTGAAATATGCCATTGGTACTTTAATAGGGATTGCATTGAATTTATAAATTGCTTTGGGTAGTATGGACATTTTGATGATGTTAACTCTTCCAATCCATGAACACGGGATATGTTTCCATTTATTTGTGTCTTCCTTAATATTTTTCTTCAGCATTGTGTAGTTTTTGAGTACATGTCTTTTACCTCCGTGGTTAGGTTTATTCCTAGGTACTTTATTTTTCTTGCTGCTATATCAAGTGGGACTTTTTTCCTGATTTCTGTTCCTGATAGTTCCTTGTTGGTGTCCAAAAATGTCTTCAATTTCTGAATATTGATTTTGTATCCTGCTGTTTTGCCAAATTCATTTATCAGATCAAGAAGTTTTTTGATGGAATCTATAGGATTTTCTGTGTATACTATCATGCCATCTGCAAACAATGACAGCTTTGCTTTCTTCTTTCCAATCTGGATGCCTTTTCTTTCTTTTTCTTGTCTGATTGCTGTGGCTAGGACTTTCAATATTGAATAGAATTGGCAAGAGCAGACATCCTTGTCTTGTTCCTGAATTTTTGGAAGGCTTTTAGTTTTTGCCCATTGAGTTTTACGTTGGCTGTAGGTCTCTTGTATATGGCCTTTATTATGTTCAGGAATCCTCCCTCTATTCCCATTGCTGTTGTTTTTTTTTTTTTTATTTTATCATAAAGGGGTGCTGTACTTTATCAAATACTTTTTCAGCATCTATTGGTATGATCATGTGATTTTTGTCTTTCCTTTTGTTTATGTGATGTATTATATTTGTTGATTTGTGAATATTGTACCATCCTTGCATCCCTGGGATGAATCCCACTTGATCATGGTATATGATCTTTTTAATGTATTACTAGATGCAGTTTGCCAATATTTTGTTGAGGATTTTAGCATCTATGTTCATCAGCCATATTGGCCTGAAGTTTTCTTTCTTTGTTGTGTCTGTATCTGGTTTTGGGATTAGGATGATGCAGACTTCATAGAAAGTGTTTGGGAGTCTTCCATCATTTTGGATTTTTTGTAATATTCTGTGAAGGATAGGGAGTTAGCTATTCCTTAATTGCTTTGTAGAATTCTCCTGTGAAACTCTCTGGTCCAGGGCTTTTGTGTTCTGGGAGTTTTTGGATTATTGCTTTGATTTTGTCATCTGTTATTTGTCTCTCGGGCTTTCTGCTTCTTCTTCATTCAGTTTTGGAAGGTTATAATTTTCTAGAACTTTGCCCATTTCACCTGGGTTTTCAAATTTCTTGGCATATATTTGTTGTAGTAATTTCTTACAATCTTTGTATTTTTGTGTTATTGTTACAGAACACAGGGCCAAGGAAGGTACGATATACTGTTACTGAAAGGACCATCCACTAGGTTTGCTTGTCTGCCACCAGAGGAAAGACATCTCTCAATGCCAGAGATTTGTGAAAAGTAAAGGAAATGTTTATTTAAAGCTATACAGACTTAAAGTAGTGACCTAATGTCTTCATTAAAATATCAAAGTCCTTTAGGATACCCACAGATGCACACAGTCCTTCCTTCTCCCTCTACCCTAATTTGGGGTACCTTATCTCAGGAAAAGAAGTAGAGTCAGGCTCCTGACGCCATCAGCTGTGTCATCGGCCAGGATCAAGCCACATGGTTCTCCTCTGCAAAGCTGTGGGGGTCTCCACCCTGGCCAAAGCTGTGTGCTTCTCCCATTCACCAAAGCTGTGGGTTCTCCACTCTGCCAAAACTGTGTGGTTCTCCCCTTAATGGCTGCCGCATCTGGATTTAAATCCCCATGCCAATCTTCCTCTGTGGCCCCATTTCCAACTCCTCCCACAATTGGCTACACTTGGCAGCACTACCATGTCCTTCCAGCTTTACTGGGTTGCCATAGTGGGTCTGGGCAGGTGTAGCCCCATGGCGTGGAGCCAATCATCTCCAAGCTCTCACGCAGGTGCTGTAACTAGAGGGAGTTGCCTCCCAGTTAGTCTTGGATGGAAGTCACTTCCATCCCTGCCCCCTCAAAGCACCACTGCAGCTATTTAGCATATCTATGCAACCAGTTACAGGTTATAGATATGTTAAATGACCATGCCAGGGGTTAGCTGCAAAGCTGTTGCTATGCAAAACAGCTCTCAATCATCCTGCTCCATGTGTCCCATCCTCCAACTCACACCTGTGGTGGGGTCAGGGGGCCGGGTGGTGAGGACATCCTGTATATTTTTCTAATGTTTCCTGAACACCTTGAGCTCTGGACCCCATTCCAAATTTGGGGCCTCCCTCTTGGCTGTCCACTCTTTCATTATCAATTGTAATTTCTCCTCTTTCCTTTCTGATTGTGTTTATTTGGGTCTTCTCTCTTTTTTTCTTGATGAGTCTGCTTAATGCCTTGTAAATTTTGTTTATCTTTTCAAAGAACCAGCTCCTGGATTTATTGATCCTTAGAATTGTGCTTTTAGTCTCTATGTCATTTAATTCTGCTCTGATCTTGGTTATTTCCTTCCTTTTACTTGCTCTGGGCTGTCTTTGTTGTTGTTCCTCCAGTTCTTGTAGGTGTAGGTTTAAGTTGTTTATTTGAAGTGTTTCTGTCTTTTTTAGGTAGGCCTGTATTGCTATGAGCTTTCCTCACATGACTGCTTTTGCTGTTTCCCATGAGTTTTGGATTGTTTTGAGTTCATTTTCATTTCTTTCCAGAGACTTGTTGATTTCTTCCCTAATCTCATTCTTGACCCATTCATTGTTTAATAGCATGCTATTCAATCTCCACGAGTTTGAGTGCTTTTGAGTTTTTTTCCTTGAGGATGGTTTTCAGTTTCAGGCCCTTGTGGTCAGAAAAAATGCTTGATATGATTTCAATTTTCTTGAATTTGTTGAGGCTTGTTTTGCGTCCTATCATGTGGGCTATCTTTAAAAATGTTCCATGTGCCTTTGAAAAGAATGTGTGTTTTGCTTCTTTGGGATGAAAGGCTCTCTATATATATCACTTAAGTCAATTTGATCTAGGACATTGTTCAATGCCACAATATCTTTGTTGATATTTTGTTTGGAAGATCTGTCCATTTTTGACAATGGAGTGTTAAAATCCCCTACTATAATAGTGTTGCTGTCTATGTCTTTCTTGAAGTCCTCCAAGATTTTCCTTCTGTATTTGGGTGCTCCTATGTTGGATGCATATATGTTTATAACGTTTGTGTCTTCTTGATGGATTCTCCCCTTGAGTATTATGAACTGTCCTTCTGGGTCTCTTTTTATGGTCTTTGTTTTAAAGTCTATTTTGTCTGATATGAGTATTGCTACCCCGGCTTTTCTTTCCTGTCCATATGCTTGGAATATTTTTTCCAGCCCTTCACTTTCAGTCTTTTATTCTGAGGTGGTTCTCTTGTAGGCAGCGTATGTGTGGGTCATGTTTTCTTATCCATTTAGCTATTCTATGTCTTTTGATTGGAGCATTTAATCCATTAATATTTAAGGTTATTAATGATAGGTGTTTATTCATTTTCTCCCCTTTGTACCTGTGTTCCTCTCTTTCTCACTCTTTTCCTTCCTCTTCTTATAGTAGACCCTTTAGCATATCTTGTAGTGCTTCTTTGGTGGAGATATATTCTTTCAACCTTCTTTTGTCTGGGAAATTCCTTATTTCACCTTCCATTTTAATTGAGAGCCTCTCTGGGTTGTGTAGTCTTGATTATAGGCCTTTGTTTTTTATTATTTGTAATATTTCTTGCCATTTACTCCTGGATTGGAGTGTTTCTGGTGAGATATCAGGTGCTAGCCCTATTGGGGACCCTTTGTATGTTCCTTCTTGTTTCTGCCTTGCTACTTTTAAGATTCTCTCTTTGTCTTTAAAACTTGGCATGTTAATTATGATATGTCTTAAAGTAGGCCTTTTTGGGTTCATCTTGCTTGGGGCTATCTGTGCCTCCTGAACTTGTGTGGTTTTTTTCCTTCTCCAGGTTTGGAAATTTTCTGCCACTATTTTTTCAAACAGGGTTTCTATCCCTTTTTCTTTTTCTTCTTCTGGTATTCCTATGATTTGAATGTTGTTGTGTTTCATATTATTTTGGGGTTCCCTTAAGCTATCTTCATATTTTTTGAGTCTTTTTGTGCAGCTGCTCTACCTGAGTGTTTCTTTCTACCTTGTCTTTCAGCTCAATAATTTGGTCCTCTGCTTCATGCAGCCTGCTTGTAATTCCTTCTAGTATGTTTTTTTATTTCAGAAATTGTATTTTTCATTTCTTCCTGGTTTTTGTTTATAGGTTCTGTTGTAGTTCTCACTTAGTTCCTTGTAGTTGTCTGTGAGTTCCTTAAGCATCCTTAAAACCATTATTTTGAATTCTATATCTGATAGTTTGTTTACCCCCATTTCACTTAGCTGTTTTAGTGGGGAGTCTTTTATTCCTTTAGACTGCAGGTTCTTTTTTGTCTCCCCATTTTAGGTTACTGTTTTTATTTGTTTCTATGCTTCCTGATTTTTCACTTCGCTAGCTGCCTTTGTAGGGTGAACTTCTATGGTAGGAATTCTATGAGACTCAGTGATGTGGTCTCTTTGATCTCCTTGTCTGGATGCTTTAGGGGTACACTTTCTTTTTTTGTGTGTGTGGACTCTTGTTGTACTTGGGTTTTTACCTATTGGTAATTCCTTTGTTGGTGTGTTCTCTCT
Organism: Trachops cirrhosus; assembly: GCA_028533065.1. Lineage (NCBI taxonomy): Eukaryota > Metazoa > Chordata > Mammalia > Chiroptera > Phyllostomidae > Trachops > Trachops cirrhosus. The sequence goes on along the minus strand of CM052548.1, from coordinate 38,049,534 downwards.
TCCAGCATGTATATTGGTGTTTACAGCTCCCACCTACTCTTGTATGTGGTTAGCTGCCAGGGGAAGGAAAAATGGATTAAGATAGCAGGAGAGTATTCTATGGGATTTAAAGTACCAAAATGTAGAGAAGATATAGGAGATCCTTTGTATAAGTATAGGGTTAACCATGATATTTCACCCAACTAGCCACTTTTTATAAAAGGTGAAAAAGAGATAAGACTCTTGTTAGTGGGAGTGGGGGAGAAGGTTTGTGAGCAGAATCCAGAAAACAGAGTGCTTGTGGGAGGGCAGGTGATGAGATGTAGTGAGAGTAAAGGATAGAAAGTAGGCATGGTGTGTGAGAGAATAGTTAACCACAACAGTAATAAAGCTCCAGAAGATAATGAAATGGGCTAAGATTAGGGAGGGGTGCTGTGTAGTATTTACAATTATATGGAACAACAATTATTTATGATAATACTGGAACAACAATAATATGGCAAGAAATATATGATCTGAATAACAAGAATAAGAAGTATACGGCCAAGGGCAGCATGATATTGGAACATGAGTGAAATGAAAGAAGGAAAATTAAAATACAATATGAAAGAGAGAACAAAGAAAACCAGTCAAACAATGCAATTAAACAAACAAATAAAAGAAAGAAAACTAAACAGAAAGAAGAGAAATAAAAAAAAACTAATGACATAAAAGAAGTAAAAATAATGAAAAAATAATAATACAAATAAACAATAATGTGCAAGTTTTCTAGAATGATGCACACCCCGGCTTGTGGGTTCTGTGACATTGCAGATGGAGAGACATTCACATGGACTACCGAGTCCTGTGGAGGAAAAGGGACAGCTTGAGTTCTCTCTCAGGGGAAGCAAAAGCCGCAGCCTCCTCTATGACAGGCCTTTATTTCTATTCTCGGCACATTACATGATAGTCCTCATTTTCCATGCCCCAGTTGGCTTTAGGTGGTTACCTTTTACACAAAACAAAGGAGCCAGTGCCCCTAATCACATCTCAGAAGAAGAATATTTGCAAATGAAAAGGGAAAAGTAGTTGAACTGGTTATACTCCATACTGGGGAGTTTTAGCATGGACTTTAGGAAGTTACAGTAAGCACTTGTTGTCTCAATTCAGGGTGAAGGAGTTTTAGCAAAAACAAGTCTCAAAGCGATCTAGGCACATTGCCGGCCTGATTTCCCATGGGAGAACCTATCCATGGGTGTGGGTCCTATGCATCTCTGAGTGGGAGCTGGGCCCACACCACGCAGAACGGTCTCCTACACTAGAATAGCAAAGTGAAATTTGTTTCAGTTTCCCAGGTGTTGGGGTTAGCCTTGTGTTCCCTCTTTGGGTCTGTCTCTGGACCTTTCACAGCTCCAGGTTTTATTGTTTCAGGTGGTGGGAGGCTGGATGGGAGAAAGCCTCCTGCTGACTTTAAACCTGCCAAGCGAGTTCTGCTGGTCTTCCTGGATGCTACAAGCTGAGGGGGGGCTAGGCTTCACTTTTCTCCCTTCTTATGGTTTTGTGATGATGGGGGTCTGGGCCACAATATTCACCATTGCTCAGCCTCCAGCCCAGGCCCACCGTGCACTGCTGCATCCACACTGTCTATTTGTGCCCAGCCAGTGCCTTTAATCCACCAGTTGTGCCGTTTGTGAGGTGCACTAATTAGGGGCAACTCACATACCATCTTCTCCCTCTTTGCTGGCCTAGGTGCTGCACACTCTCAAAGTCTCTTCAGGGTTGTTTAGCTCCTCCACTGGGTTATGTCCTTCTGGGGACTGCTAACTCCCTGAGCCCTGCTGCCCTCTGAACTGTCCATGTGGGGCTCCTTCTTCTTCCTCCTCTCAAGCCAGCCATGGCAATAGCTGGTTGTGGCTAGGAGCAGTTGTGGTGAGGAGCAGCCATGGTGAGAGCCAGCTGCTGCACAAGAGTTCCTTAAACAGCGACTGACAGCCTTTATTGAATAAAATCTTCTGGCTTAAGCCTACCATTCTTAACAAGCACCTGGTTTTTCACACAGCCCAACTTTCTAACCAGACTGGAGAATACCTGGGTCAGGGTCCATCATGGCGCAACCCTTTTCCCTTCTCCACGTGTCAACTGGTTCCCCAATTTCTCTGGTAATGACTTAGCTGGTGTCCACTGTGCCAATGGGCGAACACCGCCTTTGTGAGGCTCCCACTTTGTCTTTATTACCCCCAGCAACTTCAAGCATCTAGGTCCATCCTGGTGCTACTCTGTCCTCCCTGTTTGGTAGGGGAGGGAGCTGCTGATTTGGCTCTCCTCCAAGGATACTGTAGCAAGGCTCTGGGGGCCACAGCAGCCTTGGTCCCCTCCCTGGTCCCTTTACTATCCCAATGCAGTCTCCTTACCATCTGTATTTCAATGTCCTCTACAATTTTGGCCTCCAAACTTCATATAAGCTTGGATTCCCCTGGCTGTTCACTCTGTTTCTCAGAAGATTGGCTAAGTGATCCACCTGTGCGCAAGGGGAAGTGGGCTCCGCTCCCACCCTCCTCACTACCATTTTCCCCTGAAAATCTTATTTTTCTTAAATAAGTCCCATTAACATTTCATATTATAATGGTTTAGTGATGATGAACTCCTTTAACTTGACCTTATCTGTGAAGCACTTTATCTGCCCTTCCATTCTAAATGATAGCTTTGCTGGGTAGAGTAATCTTGGTTGTAGGTCCTTGCTTTTCATCACTTTGAATACTTTTGCCAGTCCCTTCTAGCCTGCAAAGTTTCTTTTGAGAAAGCAGCTGGCAGTCTGATGGGAACTCCTTTGTAGATAACTCTCTTCTTTTCTCTTTCTGCCTTTAAGATTCTCTCTTTATCTTTAACATTTGGTATTTAAATTATTAAGTATCTTTCTGTGGTCCTGTTTAGATACAACTTGTTTGGGGTCCTCTGTGCTTTCTGGACTTGTATGTCTATCTCCTTCACCAAATTAAGGAAGTTTTCTTTCATTGTTTTTCTCAAAAAAGTTTTCAATTTCTTGCTCTTCCTCTTCTTCTGGCACCCTGTGATGCAGACTTTTGTATGTTTGGAGATGTCTCAGAGGCTCCTTGGACTATTCGCATTTTTTTTCTTAGATTTCTATTTTTTTTTACTTTAGATTATTCAGTACAGCTTCTATCCTTTATTCCCATTCCAGTCCACCCACCCATCCCGCCCATTTCCACTCCCCCTAGTTTTGTCCATGTGTCCTCTATATTTGTTTTTGTAAACATTTCCCTTCTCTGCTGAAATTCCCTCCCCTCTCCTCTCTGATCCCTGACAACCTGTCCTCTATTTCAGTGTCTTTTGTTATATTTTACTTGTTTCTTTGTTTTGTTGTTAAGGTTCCTGTTAAAGGCGAGATCATATGGTATTTGTCTTTCAATGCCTGGCTTATTTCACTTAGCATAATGCTTTCCAGCTCCATCCATGCTGTTGCAAAGGGTATGAGCTCCTTCCTTCTTTCTGCTGCATAGTATTCCATTGTGTAAATGTACCATAGTTTTTTTGATCCATTCATTTACTGATGGGCACCTGGGTTGTTTCCAGCACTTAGCTATTGTAAATTGTGCTGCTATGAACATTGGGGTGCATAGGTTCTTTTGGATTGGTGTTTCAGGATTCTTAGGATATAGTCCCAGCAGTGGAATTGCTGGATCAAGGGGCAGGTCCATTTTTAG
>CM052548.1:38004736-38045354 GCA_028533065.1 Trachops cirrhosus | reverse complement strand
TGATATGAGTATTGCTACCCAAGCTTTTTTTTCCTGTCTGTGTGCTTGGAAAATTTGTTTGCAGCCCTTCACTTTCAGTCTGTGTAGGTCTTTGCTCCTTAGGTGGGTCTTGTAGGCAGCATATGTGTGGGTCATGCTTTCTTATCTATTCAGCTACTCTATGTCCTTTAATTGGGGCATTAATCCATTTACATTTAAAGTTATTATTGATAGGTACTTATTCATTGCCATTTACGTACCTGTGTTCCTCTCTCTTTTTTCTTTTCCTTTCCTTAAAGCAGTCCCTTTAGCATCTCTTGCAGAGCTGGCTTGGTGGAGGTGTATTCTTTTATACTTCCTTTGTCTGGGAAGCTTCTTATTTGGCCTTCTATCTTGATTGAGAGCCTTGCTGGGTACAGTAACCTTGGTTGCAGACCTCTGGTTCTCATTACTTTGAATATTTCTTGCCATTCTCCTCTGGCTTGGAGCGTTTCTGTTGAGAAGTCAGCTGCTGGCCTTATTGGGACTCCCTTGTATGTTACTTCCTGTTTCTCCATTGCTGCCTTTAAGGTTCTCTCTTTGTCTTGAAATTTTGCCATTTTAATTATGATATGTCTTGAAGTGGTCCTGTTTGGGTTCCTCTTGATTGGGACTCTCTGTGTTTCCTGGATTTGTGTGACCTTTTCTCTCATCACACTAGGGAAGTTTTCCATCATTACTTTTTCAAATAGGTTTTCTATCCCTTGCTCTTCTTCTTCTCCTTCAGGTATCCCTATTGCATAGATATTATTACATTTTGTATCGTCTTGCATTTCTCTTAATCCCTGTTCATTCTTTCTGAGACTCTTTTCCTGTTCTTGCTCTTTCTGGGTGCTTTTTTCTACTTTGTCGTCCAGCTAGCTGATCCAACCTTCTGCTTCATCGATCCTGCTTTTGATCCCTTCTACTGTGTTCTTCAGTTCCGTAATTGTATTCTTCATTTCCTCTTGGCTCTTGTTGATAGCTTCTATTTCCTTTTTCATGTTGATATAGTTTGTAGTGAGTTCATTGTAGTTTCCCTGTAGTTTCTGGTAACTCATTGAGAGTTCGTGGAATTTCCTGATAATCATTGCTTTCAACTCAGAATCTGATAGTTGAGTTGCCTCTATTTCATTTAGTATTCTTTCTGAGGCTTCCTCCTTTCCCTTCATTTGGGGATTCTTTCTTTGTCTTCTCATTGTTCGTGAGACTCTTCTTGTTAGCCTCAGCTCCTTAAGTTGATCTGTTCTGGCTCCCTGGGTTTATGGTGTGAACTTCTGTGGTAGAATACCTGTGAGATTCAGTGGTACAGTCTCCTTCTGTTATCCAGGCGTTCACAGCTTCCACTTACTTTTTTTTGTGATCAGTTGGAGGGGTAAGGCACAATGGTTTAAGACAGCAAGAGAGTATTCTATGATATTTACTCTAGCAGCCAGTAGAGAGGAGATAGGAGATCCTTTGGCTATGTATAGTGTTAATTGTGATCTTTCAACCCACTAGCCACTTTTAAGAAAGGATGGGAAGAAGATAATACTCTTGTTGGGAAGGAAAGGATTGAGAGTTGGCTCTAGAAAGCAATGAGGATGTGGGAGGTCAGAATCTGAGGTAGGGTGAGAGTAGGAGTAGTAAATAGGTGTAGTGTGTGAGAGAATAGAGTTAACCACTACAATCATAGAGTTCAGGAAACTGTGAAGTGGGCTAAGATCTGGGATGGGTGTCATCAAGTACTTACAATTGTATAGAATAGCTATTATTTACAGTAATATTAGAGCAACAATCATATGACAGAATCTATGTAATCTAGATAACAAGAATAGAGAATATTAAGCCTGGAATAGTACCTCAAGAATAGAGAGTACTGTACTAATGGAACACAAAGGGAGGACAGTATATTAGCAATACACTGTGAATGAGATAACAGGGGAAACCTATCAAATGATACAATATAATCAGCCAAGCAAAGAAGTCTATACAAAAAGAAGAGGACTACCAAATTACTATAAAAATAAAAGGTGTACAAATAATGAAATAATGATAATACAATTATGTAATTATTTGCAGGTTCAAAAAAAAAAAAGGAAGGAACCAAGCAGAAGATGGAAGTAAGAGGAAGAGATAAATTTGGAAAGCAAGGGAGAACGGTCAACACTAGGGTGACATAAAGAGAAGTATAAAGAATTGATAGATCTAAAAATAGTACGAATTAAAAGATAAAAGGTTACTTAAAATAATTAAAAGAAAAGAAAAACTAAGACACAAACAAACAAAAAACAACAACAGCAAGAAAAACACACCTCTTGTTGGTTTCAGACTGGCCAAACCGGTTTTTCTAGCTGGCTTCAGTACACTGAGGGGCCACTTGAGACAGTTTTTTTCTGTTCTTGTTCAGGACTCAGTCAGTCTCTGGCGTACTGTTCATAGTGTAGGCGCGTGTTCTCCTGGAAGCCCGTCTGGTGCCTTCCGGAAGAGACCTGTGTGTGGGGGCTGGGTGCAACTATGCACATCCTTGGGAGTTCACTGCCATGTGTTCCAATGTTCTGTGGAGCGCCCTTGCCTTTTCCGGGTTCATGGGTGCGCACTCTCTGGGTCCCAAGGGACTCCCACTTCTCCTACCTTCAGGGCCGGGCCTCACAGGTCCAGGAGAGGGCCTGTGCCTTTTCTGGGTTCACGGGTGCACATTCTCTGGGTCCCAAGGGGCTCCCACTTCTCCTACCTTCAGGGCCTGGGTCTCAGATGTCTAGGAGAGTGCCCGCACCTTTTCAGGGTTCATGGGTGCGCACTCTCTGGATCCCAAGGGGTGCTCACTCTCTGGATCCCGAGGGGCGCCCACTTCCCCCAAATTCACAGCCTGGGCATCATAGGTCCCAGGGAGTTCCCGCACCTTTTCCTTTTTCAACGCTGTGGTTTCCAAGATTGTCACCAAACCCCTCTCTCTCTGGGTTGGGGGTGCGGGGGTAGAGGCGGGTGCCTTTGGCTGCACTGGGTGGGGTGCACACTTTCACCAGGGCTTTGCGTGGGTGCTTACAACCCCTGTGTGGGTGCCTCTTCATCCTCACTCCTCTCTCACTCTTCTCTCTCTCTCCTCTCTCTGTGCCCTCTGGTAAACTGGCCTCCCCCAGTGCTGCTCAGTCCTTGTTTGGCCAGGGAGGGAGCGGATGACTCAGCTCTCTCCCGGGAGCTGAGCGGCAGACCCGGAGCGCTGGGCCTGGAGCTGCAACCTCCCTGGTCCCTGCGCTGATCCATGTAGTCTCCTTACCATCGGGTTTTTCAATGTCCACTACAATTTGTGATCTCCTATTTTCATTTATGTCATGATAATGTTGGCTCTTTGCTCTGTTCCTACCTAGAACAGCTAGGATGTTTCCCCCAGTGTGGGAGAAGTAGAATCTGGTCCCTCCTACCATGCCACCATCTTCCCTCCTCACTGTTCTCATTTTTTTTTTGAATTTTTTTTTCTTCTCACTGTTGTGATTGAATGCTTTTTCCTCCTTATGTTTCAAACCATTGTTTTGAATTTTGGCTTCATCCACTCCACTCTTGGTTCCCTGTAGATATATCTTTATTTCACTTAATGTAACCTTCATTTGTGTCTGGGTCTTTTTTGCTGTTAGCACACTCAATGAGTTCTTTGAGCATCCTGACAACCAGTGTTTTGAAGTCTGCATCTGATAGGTTGGTTATCTCCATCTCATTTAGTTCCTTTTCTGGAGCTTTGTTCCATTCTTTCATTTGGGCCATATTTCTTTGCCTCCTCAACTTGGCAGCCTCCCTGTGTTTGTTTCTGTGTTTTAGGTAGAGCTGCTTTGACTCTTGTCTTAGTAGCTTGGCCTCTTGTAGAAAAGGCACTTGTAAATTGTGTGGGGGCAGGGCCTTACATAATCACCAGCCGGAGCAACACATTTTACTGCTTTGTGGCTCTGTGTGTGGGGGGATTGGAGAGGGTATAGCGCTGCTGCCTTGCTTCTAGAGGTTTGCCTGGGAGACACTCACCCTTTTTCCAGTCATTTCACTTTCTTCTGGTATGCTGCTGGTGCCCTCCCAGCTGTTGCCTTAATGTTGAATCCCAGAGGGTGTGGGTCTGTGTAAGTCCTAAGTGCATCTGGGCTCTTTAAGAGCAGTTTGCTGAAAATCTAGCAGTGTCTTTTGCCACCCCAACCCCCACTGTTTATTATAGTCAAAAGTTATGGGGATTTATCTTCCCAGTGATAGAACCCTGTGCTATGTTGTCTGACCTGTGGCTTGGATCCCTCCCTCCTGAGATATCCCACCTGATTTTTATCCTCCACATGTGAATATGAGACCTCCCTTTCCACTACCTCTCTGCACCACACTATGTCTCTGTGCTCTCCACCCATCTCCGTGTCCCCACTGCTCCTACCTGTCTGGATGAATGTGGCTTCTTTAAATCCTTAGTTGCTGGACTTCCATACAGCTCAATTTTTTGATAGTTCTGGGTGATTATTTTTATGGGCCAGTTGTAATTTTTTCTGTAGTTGCGCAAGGAGGTGAAGTGTGTTTATCTATGCCTCCATCTTGACCAGAAGCCTGAACTAAACTATTTTTTTTGTCATAACAATATAGGGATGGTACAGTTTAGAGGTCTTCTTTTGCATGTGTGTGTGTGTGTGTGTGTGTGTGTGTGTGTGATATATTTGTTTCATTTTCCTTTATGGACAATATGCTACAGATTTTGGAACAACTTGCCTTCACTGATTTCTGATTTTTAAAAGACTAATTGTTAAATGTATAACTGAAATTATTTAGTTGTATACCTTTGTAAGATGATAGGAATAAATTCATACATTAGGGAGAAAATTATTTGTCACAATGTTGCAATTTTTTATACATTTAAAAAATATTTGACATAGTCTTCACATATATAATGCAGTGATTCTCTGTGGGTGTGGGTGGGGGTGATTTTTCCCTGCAAGACACATTTGGCCAGGTCTGGAGACATTTTTGGTTGTCACAACTAGGATGATCCTATGACATCTGGTGGGTAGAGGTAAGGGATGCTTCTAAACATCCTACAGTGCACATTACAGCCCCTGTCATAAAGAATTATCAGTCCTGAAATGTCAACAGAGCTGAGGTTTGGAAACCTTGTTACAATGTAAAATGGTGATTTCATAGTTTTTGAGTGGATGCCTACTTTACTTAAGCTTCTCCTGCTCCCTTAGTTGGTTTTTCAGTGTTGTAGTGAGCATCTTCAGGCCTTACCTTTGTCTTGCTTTGGGCTTGCAGTAAGTTATTCAAAGGAGCATGGAGAGAAAGTCCCAGCTGTCACCTGGCTTCCCTGGGTTTGGATATCATCATTGGGACAGGTGGAAAGGCAAGGTTTTTCTACAAATGCTGCAGGCTATTTATAGTTACTGAGCTTTATTAGTTAACCTTGGATGCAGACAACAGGAATACAGTGGAGCAGGCATACAACTGAAAGGAAAGACAAAATCTTGGGACCAGTGGGACTCAAGGATCTCAGAAGTGAAGTGTATTTACATTGAATCTGAAAGCATTCTCTTAGGTTAGTCAGTGCGGGCTTACCTATACTTGGCCACATCCAGCTAAAATTGCATCTCTTTCCTTGCTTTCTACCTAGCTTCTCTGCTTAATGTTTTTCTTTAGTATCCATTGCTGTCTTGCATGCTATCTATTTTACCTATCTATCTTATTTACTTATTTCTTTCCTTCCATGAGGACAGGGATTTGTATACTTCTGTTTCTCAACACTCAGAGCAGCTGGTGGCTCATTGCAGCTACTTGATGCCTATTTGATGAGTGAATGAGTTGATAATTCACAAACACATAAGGTGGTTTTACTTTTAGTAGTATGGTGAACATACCCACTGCTCCCAGATCTGGTTTCTCTTTTCACTCTTTCTTTACTTCCCTTTGGGTTTCTTGCTGATGTTGTGGAAATGTGTTATTGGAAAGGAAGAATGACAGAGATAGAGATAGAGATATAGAAATTAGATGATAGATAGATAGATAAATAGATAGAAGGAAACCCCCTGTAGGGGACAAGAATAGAGGCTACCTGAGAGAGGTATGGATAAGAACTGCTACAGGTCAAGAATGAGGAACCACTGACAGAATTTCTGGACTGTGACTCTTCTGGGAGCTGTGCCCCATGTCACATGGGCCACACTGGGCTTTCTTGTCAGGTTGTCCTGAATGCTGTGAGGCTTTTCTTATAGACCCATCCTAAGATGGAAACCCCACTGCCCAACTGCCTCAGTGCCAGCCTTGGAGCTCCTCCCTGGGACTCACTGTGGGCTGGATTCCAGGGCACCTAATACCAGACAACTGTGGTCTCAGACCAGGGTTAGGCTCCTGGTCTGGGGGCTCACAGTTACATTTGATTTAATGTTTATGAAATTATGTATATCCTTGACTCAAAAAGAATCTCCCACAAATCACCTCTGAGCCTGTATACATATCTTTATTGAAATACCACTAGCTCTAGCTAAACAGGAGTGGTGGGAGTGGGGTTAGGGAGAGGCCATCTGAAACCACTCAGGTGATCAGTGACAGCCCTGACTCAGGCCTCTGCAACCACTCAGTTGGCAGCTTTGGAGGCCAGCATTATGTTTCACGTTACTCAGAGGCAGGTGAGGTGAAACCCATCTCTCTGGCTGCTAGTGCAGGTGCAACTCCAACCAAGGAGTTCTGCCACCTCAGCTTGGCAGCTTGGGTTCTTGAAAGGCAAGTGACAGGGACAATAATCTGCACGTGACAAAACAAACCCACACACACTCTGAAAGGCACAGCTGGGCCAGGCTCAGCAACTTTATTCATTAGGCAGTTAGTCTTGAGGCTGTCAGTCAAGGTCACAAGGGCAGGCCCAGGCAGGGAAGCTGTGCTTTCAATGATTGAATACAGGTTCACAAATATTGTTGAGCTTGCACTATGCACGAGGCACTGTGAGTGGCTGTAGAGGAAAAGACAAGTAAGGGACAGTTCCTGCCTCAAGAAGCTTACTTTCTACCTTCTCTAAGAACCACAAGAGCATGGCAACAGAGAATAGCTGCTGTTCGGAGGTGGCAAGAGAATACCCCACTGAAAAATGAGGGCAAATGTCATGGAGGAATCCTGAAGTCTGGATATAATTTCTTTCTTTCTATCCTCTCCCTTCCTTATACAGACAGAATAATTACCACTCCCCCAAATGTCCATACCTTAACCCCCATAACCTATGACTATATTACCTTATATGGCAAAAGAAATTTTGCAGATGTTATTAAGTTAAGGATCTTGAGATGGGAGATTATATAAAATTATTGAGATGAACCCTAAATGTAAGCACTAACATCTTTATATTAGAGAGGCTAGAAGGTCAGAGAGAGTGAAAGATTTGAAGATACTGTGCTGCTGGGTTTGAGGATGGAGGATGAGGCCATAAGCTGAGGAATGCTGGCAGCCTCTGGAAAAGGCAAGGAAATGGATTCTTCCTCTTATAGCCTCTGGGAGGAAAGGAATCTTGCTGACCCATTTGGACTTCTGATCTCCAGAAATACAAGGTAAATATATTTGTGTTAAGTCACTAAATTTGTAGTAATTTGCTACAGTGGCATGGGAAACACATACATTCTTTTTTCTTTCCCTTCCCCATTCTTCCCTCTCCCAATTCTTCCTTCTCCCAATTACAAAGATAACACATGCTCATTTTTTTCATTTCATACAGCACAGAAATGCATAAATTTAAAAAGGAAAGTTCTCTCCATGATCCATCCTCCCATCTTTTTGGTAGGAAGCACAGTGGTTCAGAATGAAGGGCCTTGGTTCACATACTGGCTTTTTCACTTATTCCCTGCATGATGTTTGGCAAGTTATTGGCCTTTATTCGAGTTTATTTATTTACTCCTTTTAAGAATGGGGAAAAGGTTACTCACTTCACAGGACTGTTAACTCAGTGCTTAGAAGAGTAAGTGCTTGTTGCATGTCAGCTCTTATTTTCTTTCTACATCTTGTTCTATTCTATACAAATGCATATGGATCTATTTATACAAATAATATAAAGGGACCCATTTTTACTGTGATGTTATCCATATTATTCTGCAATATGAACAGGTTATTTTAGGCAGGGTTTTGGGTGGAGAAGAGATTCCAGGCACACTGGTATATAAGCAAAAACAAAATGATGGGAAAGTATGGAGAGTGTTCAAGAGATAATAAATAGAACAAATAGTTTGATGAGACAGAGAGAAGAAAGAAGAGAGAAGAGAGAGAAACTGGAATGAATAGTTAGGGCCAGATTGTAGAGGGCCTTGATTGACAAGGAGTGAAAGAGATGCACTAAAGATTTCTGGAAGGGTTAAAGAGTAAGAGGGAATGAGAGTTGCTCCTCATGGAGGGTGTGAGGCAATGGAGCAGGGCTGTGAGAATGTGGAGTGAAAGATAGGCAAGGAAACAACGGCAGCTTGAGTTCAGAGGATGGCAGTGAGAAAGGAAAATATGGATGGATTTAGAGACAATATGAAAGTGTGATTTCCTGAATTAGACTATTGATTGAAAAGGGTGGGAGCCATGTGGGAGTCCACATGGCTGTAAGATTTTGAGCATTGGATACCTAGGAGGATGGTGATTTTAAATCTTGGTTGTTATATTTGGCTTATTTCTGTCACTGCCAACATCCAATCAAACAATACAATAATAACAATAAGTTCTGCTACCCCAAGTTCTCAGAATTTCTCATACTCATCCCTTTGTACTTATTCTCTAGTACTCACTCAGTTTAGGCATCCTTTCTTTCCAAAATGCTCCTAGACTCCCTCCTCCCCAGTCTGGGTTGGGTTTTTCTCTTAAGTGCATCTCTTCGATGCATAATCTTCTGTGCTTATCTTTCTGCATTTCCACACTGTTTTAAAATGACCTGATTATATGACTCTTTCTTCCACTAGATTAGGAAGGTCTTGAGGGAAAAGACTGAATCTTACTAATCTTTATATTTTCAGTGTTTGGCACATTGCCTGCAGGGTTGCCACTTTGAATATGTTTGGTTATAATATCTAGATGGAAAGATATTCTAGCCAAACAAATGCAGATAGAAATATGAATTTGGGACTCTGGTCAGAGGTGCAGAGACAGATCATAAGTCTTCTGCAAAGAGGTAAAGTAATGAGCATAGGTAGAGAAGAGGATGGAGGTTGACCTTGGGTGGGGTGCTCTCAGATTCACGTAGTATGGGAGAGAAAACAGTGAAAAGCACCCAAAAAAGGGCAGTTAGAGACTGGTGGGGTACCCAGGATGGTGAAATAGCAGGAAAACCAAGAGAGTTTAAAGAAAGGGAGTGTAGTCAATGGGGTTGAATGTTGCATGGAGGTCAGGGGGATGAGGAACAAGGAAAAGTCTTTCCTATGGCATTTGGAAGATCATTCCTGATAGATGAGCAAGGTTATCAGGTGATAAGGAATACAAGAGGACTGAGTGGTGAAGCAGTAGAAATGTTGATGCTTCTTTCAATATGCTTAGAAGGGAAGGAAAAGGAGGAATAAAAGAATAGGATCTGAGAGAAGCAGGGTGATGGAGACTGTTGAAAGTTCCTGAGTAGAAGGTGCTGGTAGAGAATGGAAAGTTGAAATGTAAGCAAGTGAGGGTATAAAAGGAGAGCCTCTGCAAGAAAGAGCACTTCTCATTGGGAGAGGCATGGAGAAGGAAAAAGAAGGGAGGGAGAGATTTTGCAGCAGAAAGGAGTCAAATGGTCTCCTGATAATGTAGGAAGCAAGCCCACGTTCAGGAAATAAGGGTGTTGGGAGAGAGTTTGGGGAAAGGAGAGAGGCAAGACATTTGTATCAGCCACTTCAGGGATTTTAAGGAATAACATATACAGCCTTTAGTACTTAGATTTTGATGAGCTCTAGTAATAACTTTTCTAGTCCTATTTAGCAGCAGGGGAGCAGGAACAGGAAAAGGACAGGCACTAGGACTGAGAAGACTGTAACAGAAGGTCAAGTGAGGGGTGGGAGCAAACTCATTGTAAAAACGGTTGAGCATGGATTCCATTAGAATGAGGATGAGACAGAAAACAAGAATGGGCTGATCACTGCAGCTCATGACAGGTCATGGGAACAGAGCTTTATGACATTGGACTAATCTCCCTTCCTGCAACCCAGAGCAGTATCCAGCCATACCAATGCTATCTAATTCCTCTTGATTGGTTTGGAAGGAAAAACAATGCCTTATGGAAAATATCTTTGGGCCCCCTTTTCCCAAAAGAGCCTTACAACCTTTGCTCTCTGATGGCATCTGAGAACTTTGTGTGGGGTGGCCCCAGCCCACCTTTTCATGTTCTTACTCACATTTGAGTCTGGAGGATTCTGAGTATGTGGGTTTCTCTCTATAGCTTATGTTTTCCATGTCTACAGTTTTTCTTTCCTCCTTTCCTCTCCCCCACTGTTTGCTTCCACATCCTTGGGGTTGCCAGCTTTGGAAGCCTGGATCATGCAACACCAAGCTCTGAAAGAAGATGGCCATTGTCCATTGGTAATAGTCATTATGGGGAGCGGTGTCCTCTTTGGAGATTTTGTAGTGGGGCATTTAGGAGATCCTACAAATGTCTGCCCCCAAGATGGAAGTCTGGTTGGCTGATTGACAAGTATAGGTCAACCAAACATATAAATTTATACTTCCCCCATGGAGCAAGCTGGGTCATTGGCTTCAGGTCATAAAAGCTGTGCATAGTTGAACCATCTGGAATTAGGGAGGCCTGTGAGTACCAAGAGACAGACAGGCAGGAGCACACGGTATTTCACTGCCCCTGTGTGTTCTTGGGCCCTGTAGCTTCTTCCCACTCTAATCTTTATGTTTATATTTTTTCCTCTCATGATTTTTAATTCTTTTTGGGCAAGGGTTAAGTTGTAAGCACCAAAGCCAGGTCATATTTATGGCAGCTTTTTCTCAGTAAGCCCCTTTTAGGAGGAATTGGGAAGAAGAGGGTCTGCTCAGTAGCCTGAGCAGCCTTTGTTCCCAGGACTCAGGGCCTGGCTGTCCATATGGGTCCTCCTTTCTTCTGTCACACAGGCTGTCTCTGCCCCAAATTGGAAACATAACTCTAGTGTGCTGCATTCTCAGCATACAGATGATTCAGATAAAGCTTCTATCTTTAATTTTGCCTATTCTCTCCTTCCTATTGATTCCTGGCATTTCACTGAGGGGATTATCTGATTTGGAGATAGATTCTGCAATTACCTCACATATTATCTGAACAACACAGTGCAGGCAAAAGTGGGTTTTAATTACAAAATCTGAATTATCCAGGCGATGCCATCCCTGAAGACTTAGTCTTGGAGAAGACAGGACCTGGGGAAGCATGCAAGGAGACCCCAGTCTTAGACCACCATGTACAGAGGACCCTTCCCTGGCAGAAACTTGGAGATGAAAGCATGTGTTGCAGAACAAGAGCTTGTGTCTCCTCTAGCCTCATTCTGATACATTTGTCATTTTGGATTATTTCCCTCATACCTGTGCAGGGAGGCAGCATCATCAATTGCACGGATTCCCAGTATGCTCTATAGTGGCATGAAACATAAATACCATTTCCTCTCAGCTCTGGCTTTTGCAGGGCCTACCCAAATGCATTTTTGTTGTCTTCAAACCTGGCACTTTAAAACAAATGAAAAGCCCCCTGAATGACAAACACAGCACACATAGCAGGAAGGCCATTTGTGGGGAAATTGTTGCAAGGAGAATTGGTACTTTATGAATATTCACTGATGTGTAAACCTGCACATTGCTTATATGCTTTTCTGCATTCTGATTTGCCCATGAATGCAAATGAGTCCTGTTTGAAATAGAGAGAAGGAGCAGGCTCCTTGCAGAACACCTAATTGAAAGATGTTTGTACATCATGTCTGGTATTTAGTAAACAGAGAGACAAATCCAATTGTTTTCCAAATGAGACCTCAGAAACAATAAAAAATAATGATCACAAAATCCTGAAGAGTAGGAATGTGCAGAACTAAGTGCTTTCCTAAAAAAGGGGACATAATTACTCTGTCTGAGGGTGCAATTAGTGTCCTAATTATATGAAGTTGGATTTTGCTTATCTCTTTGGTAAATCATCTGTCAAGATTTAGCTGTCTTGAGGAGTCATACAACAGAGGGGCTGGGTCCCGCAGTGGGAGCCAGTGATGGGTGGTTCTGTGGGGAGAGGGGCCCAGATTGATGCTAGTTTGGGAAGTACCTTCATCTTTCTTTTGGACTGACAGATGGTTTCGGTTTGGGTTGGACTGCCTGCTGCTGCTTTCAGTGCAAGAGTGTTACCTTTCTGGATTCATGAAAGCCGCTCAATCAAAGATAAAAAGGCAGGCCAGTGTGAGGAATCAATAAAATCTCTACTTTCAGCTGGAGTGTCTAATAGTAATTCTTCTCATGTCACTGCCTGGTTAAACAGTCATAGTCCTGCTAAAAGCCCTATAAGACATAATAGATTCATGTGACTTTGCTCTATTGTGTTGCATTTGGTTTGAAAAGGGGGAGAGGGGCTCCTGCCTTTCTAAAACGAACCAGACACTGAAGCATTGTGCATCAAAATATATTCACCCACTGCAGAACATCTCATTAGAGCAAAGGAGGCTTTCTTTGTGCACCATTTATGTTTCCATGCATCTGATATATTCATTGCAAACCCTCCTTTGGAGATGTTTCAGTACCCATCCCAAGTCAATCTGCTTACATTTCCATGTGTTCTTCAGTGGTGGTTGTTCTTGGAAAAATCATAAAAAACAAGTGCTTTTTAATTTCAAACCAAGCCATTTGTACACACTGAGATCTGCAGCTGAGGAACTGATAGCAAATGTACACATGTCATAGCTGACATGGCAAAGAGTCTCAGGTAGGGCCTTTGGCAATGGCTTCTTGTGAAATGAGTTTATGTTGGGCTGAGGGAGCAGGGTTTTCCTTAAGGTCCTTAAGCAGCAGCATGGTTAAAATCTACGAGCAATGCTGTCACTCCCCTCGCTGACACCCTCACAAGCCCTGGAATGGCCCCAAAGCCACAGGCAGTGAATCATAGAGGTGTCCAGGCCTTTTCTTTGTAATCTTTCTTCCTCAGGTCTTATAGAGAAAAAATGAAGTGTTTGTGTCTGAGTTGTGCAGCATTAAATGGAACTGGCTGGGTCACCACCCACACATTGATGTCCAGGGATTTTGAGTGAAAGAGAATCACAGAGCATGTTATTTTGCCATCTGGGGTGAGAAAGAAGTGATGAGAAAAGTGGCACTTTGTTGGCCATTCCAAGCAGGCTCTTTGATCAGGAGTGGCCTTTGTGAAGGTTCTGCTGACCCCAGGCCACTGCCCACCCTTTGCTTCCCTTGGAAGGTTTGTCTGCTGCTGTTCGGCCTTGCCTGAACCACCTTTGGCATATCGTGGCGGACTGCAGAAGACAGAAAAATATTGAGTGTCTTTTCCTTTGTTGCCCTCTTTTACCCCTTCCCAGAAAACTTCAGCAGATGTAGACAAGACTTTAATAGCTACATAAAGAGAAATGCATGACAATCTCATTAGGAGAGCCATAATGGCCTGTCAGAGGATCTCAGAAGGGATGATATATCAACATCTACTTTGTTATGGCCTCCCTAATGAGGGTGGTGTGCTCCTACCCATAATCATCCATTCATCGCCCATTTGACCTAGCTCCCAATAATACCTTGCTCTCTCTTGCATCAGTCTCCCTTTGAGGCCTTCCACAATTGCTGACACAAGTCTTTAATGTGGGTAAATCAGAGCCAGTAAGTGACAATCATAAAAAAGCAGTTAGTGGGCCACCCCATGGCTTGCCTTGATATGGCACATTAAGGTTCTTTCTTTTCTTTTCCCAGCAGCCCTCCTTTGCACTCCATCCTGAGCCCAACATCTGCAGGAGGTCAAGGCACTGGGAGGCCTTAGTTTTCCAACCATCTGCTAAGGAAAAAGGAAATCAGTGCTGGGGGATGGAGGAGAAGCACCTAAATGATATTCTGAAGACCTTCTTAAAGTTATTTATTGCGGGTGAGGACAGGAGAATCGTTATTAATGCTATCAGCCCATTGTCTTCCTTATGTGCCTCAGAGGGCAGTGGACATAATTAAAGTTGTAGCTGAGTTCATTTTTCCCCTTGGAGGCTTAAATAGCTTGGAGTCATTTCCCATTCCTCCCTCCCACTAGCACAGGTCCTCCCTAGCTGCTGAAAAATTCAGCATTCCTATAAACTTCAGCACTTTGTAAAGGTCACACACCAGTTAATCTGAACCCAGCTCTGGTACCTTGCTCACTGTCACTGCAGCCTTGGCTGTCCTGCCCGGTGATGGGGGCAGACAAGAGGGGCATGAGGCAGGCACACAGAGCTCTTTAAATATTGCCGAGCAGTTCTTGAATCAGCATGATATTTAAAGATTTTTGTTCCACCTGCCTGCGAAATACAGAGTCCAGCCGAGAGGCAAGAAAATGAATATGGATTTCTTGCCCTTTCAGTGTTTTCACTCCAGAAAATAGCCATTTCTTTCTCTTTTCTTTTTTGCCAAGCTGGGACTGCAAGCTTCAGGCAACCATGATTATAATCATGCATCATGAATGAAATGTGCCATTTGGAGAAAATCAGCCACTCATTCCATTTCAAAACCCCCTACAAATCGATAGTGCTAGAACAGTTTTTGGGCTGAGCTGGATGTTGTGCTTGAACTAAAGCACTTTCTCAACATATTTCTGACACTCAGAGTTGCCAAGGGCAGACTCTGCCTGGGGCTTCAACAAGAGAATTAGCTTCTAAAAACTGGGTCTGGTTCAGCACATGACTAGGGAAGTAAGGCTAAGTGCTGATGGGTGGAACACTGAGCAGGATCAGAAGACGTGCTTCCTAGCTTGAGTGTTGCTGCCTGAGTCAGCTTTTAATGACTCCTTTCATTCATGAAACATATCTGGAGTACTTCCTATTTGCCAGACACTGTGCATAACTCTGGGATGTAAGAGCAAACAAGGTGGACACAAGTCCTGTCATCATGTGCTTTCCAAAGTTTAATATGAAACAGAACAAACTACTGGGCAAATACAATACAGTGTGATAAACCTAAACACAGTGGGAAAATTTTCATGTTTCTAGTTTCCTGTTTTTTATTTTTTAATAGGAAAAGTGCAGAAGTTTAAGAAGATAAACTCTCAAGACATTCTTCCCTTTCAGGATCTTAATCCATCAGTACAGCAATTAGACAATCAAACATTCAACTTTACCTTATTTCCAGGACTAGAGAAGGCTCTTGTACTTTGTTCTCAAGGTCACCACAACCTGGTGCAGACACAAGACTCATGCAGATGAAGTGTTAATTCAGAGTTGAGGTGCCAGATAAATGTTATGGACTTTGAGAAATTTGTGGGAGTTCAGAGAGTTCCTTGGGATTTCAGAGGAGGTAGAGATGGCTAAGTGCCTTATCAGTGCCAGATACACTTTTCTCTGTGCCTTCTTAACTACTCCCCTGGCTCCTATTACTTATATATGGAGAGGACTCCTAAATTCATGTCTCCAGCCCAGATATTTCCTTGAGCTTTTCCCTCCCCCTTACCATTTCCTTGGCTAACTCCTACTCATTTACCATCTCCCCACTAAAGCAGCATTGGCTCTAAGTGGCTTATTTATTCCTTTGAGCCAAGTTAGGTTTTCTTGCATGTTCCTGTGGCACCTTGGTCTTTACCATATCACTTACCACATTTTTTTTTATAATCATTTAGTCAACTCTCTTCTTTACAAGTCTGCAAGATCCTCAAGGGCAGAGGCCATGTCTATTCAAGTCACTCTTGCTCCCCAGAGCCACTACAGAGTTTTGCATTTTGTTGGTGTTTGGTAAGTAATTTGTTTTATAAATGAATAGTTATTGAATTCTTCTAGAGAATAAACATATCATTCTCTAAGGTAGGATTCCAGACCATTTCCCCCTATTTGGGTGGTCCACCTCAGAGTAAGAAAAAACTAAACTGGCTTTGTGCCAATATACTTTCAATAGAGTGTGGTGTCTTAGGCAGAGTTTCAAAAAAAAAAAATCAGAGCCTGAGACAAGTGTTAAATGCTAATGTGTTATATGGAGGGTGCAATCCCAGGGCAATGAAAGTGAAGGAAAAGAGAAATGAGGCAGGGAAGGATGGGAAGCCACTCAAGGTGATGTGTTACTGTGCTGGCCCTGCTTCATGATGGCACATGTGTGCATGTGTGCACATACACACAAAACCACCACCACCACCACCACCAACAACAACAACAACAACAGGCAAAATAATTACAACCAGTCGCTCAGGAGGTACATCTGCTCAGCCATGCACAATGTTTTTAGAGAGACCAGGAGGAAAAACCAAGCCTCAGAGCAGTCCTTGGGAGGAAAAAGAAGGGTATCTATCCTCTCACTCTTACTGCCATTGGTCAAGGTTAAGTACCATAGGAACATCTCTGTATTTGTGGTTTGTTTTATCTGACCCTCTTGAAAGCCACCAAGGAAGTCAGAGCCCATGCCCTGTACTATGATATTTCTTCCAAGTCACATATATGCAAAACAGAGTAAATATAGCAGGCCTGAGACTACCACTTTTAAAAAGGCCTGCTTGCAATGATTGGCCCTTGGTTGGCATCTAGAACTTTAGATTTTAGGAGGGTTCCCATCACTATGCCTAAACATTTTTGTGCAAGTGATGATTTATGCTGACCACTTGTTTTCCTTCTGAGAATCTGGAGTTTTGATATGTGCTGACGGAGGATACCTACATGGCCAGTCCCAGATAAAAACTCTGGGTCACCAAGTTCTTAATGAGCTTTCTGGTAGAAACATTGTCACATCCCATTGTGGGTTAGTATCACAACCCATTAGTAGAGTAATCAAGTGAGTCTTATGGGACTTCCCTTGGGGAGGAGTCGTGGAAGTTTGATCCTGGTCTCCCCAGGACTTCTCTCAATGTGATGTTTCCCTTTGCTGACTGTGCTTTGTATCCCTTTGCTGTGAGAATTCATAGCCATGGAGACTTCTGGCAAAGATGGAGGTGTAGGTAGATATACTGTGCCTCCTCACACAACCAAAAGAAGGACAACAACAAACTTAAAAACAAAAAAACCACCAGAACTGCCAGAAAATTGAACTGTATGAAAGCCTGACAACCAAGGAATTAAAGAAGCATTAATCCAGACCAGTAGGAGGGGCAGAGATGGGCAGCTGGGGTAGAGAGGACATCCGACAAGGTGGCAGCTGGAGAACCTGGGCGGGCAAGGCAGCAGCTAGTGGACCAGGCAGTCCAACATTTGCATGTGGATAAACTGGGGGAAATACTGGGGAGCAAGACAGACCACACAACTCGGGGTTCCAGGGTGGGAAAATAAAGCCTCAAAACCTCTGACTGAAAAACCTGTGGTGGTTGTGGTAGAGTTCCCATAAGATTATTGGCTTATTTCTCCAAAGAAACCTTATAGGCAAGAATGGGCTGAAAGAAGTATTCAAAGTCATGAAAGGCAAGGACCTACATCCCAGATTACTCTATCCAGCAAAGCTATCATTTAGAATGGAAGGACAGATAAAATGCTTCCCAGATAAGGTCAAGTTAAAGGAGTTCGTCATCACAAAAGCCCTTATTATAAGAACTATTAAAGGGACTTATCTAAGAAAAAGCAGATTATCAAAGGTATGAACAGTAAAGTGACAAGAAACTCACAACTATCAATAACCAAACCTACAAAATCAAAAACAAACTAAGCAAACAACTAGAACAGGAACAGAACCACAGAAATGGAGATCACATGGAGGGTTATCAGTGGGGAAAGGGGAATGGGGGAAAAGGTACAGGCAATAAGAAGCGCTAAGAAGGATAAATGACAGGTATAAAATAGACAGGGGGAGGTTAACAATAGTGTAAGAAGTGTAGAAACCAAAGAACTTATATGTATGACCTATGGACATGAACTAAGGGAGGGGAGTGCAGGTGGGAGGGGGGTGCAGGGTGGAGGGGAATAAAGGGGGGGAATGGAACAAATATAATAGCATAATCAATAAATATATTAAAAAAGAACTCATAACCATGAGTACGACTATATGCCAGAGTCCTGTGAGGCATCCTAGTGAATCAATCTGTGGTCTTGGAGACCTCTGACATAGTGTACACGGCTGGTTGGCCTTGGGTGGAAGAATCGAGGAGGCTTTGGGAAACGGTCGGCCAAGGCAGAGGCTGAGGTGAAATAAGAGGATGAGGGTCTGGGAGAGAGGGGAGGCTGAGGAAGTACAAAGATGTGTTTGATACATGTAGCAAAAGAGTCCAGATAGACCTTGTTGGGTACCAGCTATGCAAACTACTCAGTGGATTGTTTCTTTGCCTTGGTTTTATTATGGGTAAGATGATTATAATTATATCTACCTTGCAGTATTGTACAGATTTATATACTAATGACTTTTTTCAATCTTGTTGACTTTCAAGAAAAAGCATTTTGACCCTTTATCTTTAGCAGCAGTATTTGAATGGAGTGTCGGGGGAGAGGGATAGAGAGAGTGAAAATGCAGCAATGGGTGAGGACTACTGCTGTGGGTGGACAGGAAGTCACTATTTCCACTTCACCAGTGTTGGAATGAAATGTTTTGAACAAGATGGTACTTGGTTCTAGGTAGATGTTGTGGTGCTAGGTTTTTCTGATATAGAAGCATTTCTAAGAGAGTTCTTTTAGACCGCTCAGGTAGCTCTTTCCAAATAATGGCCATATTGGGTTTGACCTGGGACCAGCTGAAGAATTCACAGTATATTCTTAGGCCCCCATTTACTCAATTATTTGGCTGCAACCATAAGCAAAAATGCAGTATTGGAAGACTTCAGAGTAGGCTGCAAAGAGTAGGAGCTGAACAAGTAGGCCTCAGGTGGGGCAAACACCAGGGCAGTTTGGTGCCTCGGTAGTTGGGCAAACACTCTAGAGTTGTGATAGTTGGTGGTAACTTCTACCTCTTGACTTCCCTTTTTGTGAAAGTTTCAGGTTCCCCAGAGAGGGGCTATGATTGGCCTCCTTGAAGCACTTCACCACCTGGTACTCAGGAGGAGGATTTCTGTGACTGGCAGCTCAATCAAAATATATCATGGAAGAAAGAATTCACCAAACAAAGGAGGATGCCATTATCAGAAGCATCTGAGACACTGACATTGACCTACTTTTCTAACATGGCCCCTGCCCTATGGAACTCAAGTCACCAGGTCACAGTTCTGCCTCTGAGACATTGGAAGCCTGATGCTACCACAGTACCCTGGGGCATTGTGAGATTTCGTCATTCTTGAGGATTTTCCATATATCTTTGGTTTCTCCCTGTCTTCCAAACATATCCAAAAAACAATTTGGAAGGACCCCTATTTATGTTACTGATCTCTTCTTGCCACTTAAGAGTATATTTTTGTAGAGCCTTGATGGTTTTGTCAACCTGAGTGCTTTCACCTTCTATGCCTCTCCAAGCCTTTGAAGATGCTCTGTTGTCTGATGAGAGTGTGTTTCCCTTGGCTACAAATGCCTACTCACCTTAAAGCTCCAATGTCATCCTTTCTGTGATCCCCATCTGCCCTGAAGTTATGCAGTTAGTGGCAGAGGCTAATGTAGACTTTAGATCCCTTGGCTTCCAATTAGAGTCATTACAATGAAGTGGCTACTAATTAGGACTTTGGGATCAAAAAACCTTGAGTTTGAGTCCTACTTCTGCATTTAGTATATCAGATAACCTTGAGAATGTAACTTACCATACTGGATACTTGGTTTTCTTTACTTTAAATAATAGCAGTACTCTCCTCATAGGTTCTTGTGAAAATTAAATAAGATAAGGCATGTAGAGTGGTTTGCACAGTGCCTGGCACAGCGTAAGAGCTCAGTAAATGTTAGCTATTATTGTACTGTATTCCTGTCCCAGCAAGGTTATGTTAATGAATTTAAGTATATAGAGCTTTAAAATCCTCAGGGACAAGTACAGTAACCATAAACTGCAAGACTTGGAAAGCCCCAGGGAAGAGTCAGTATTGAAAAGATTGTGAAAGCGTAAACAAATCTTAAAATACTAATTAGGCAACAGCACAATCCACTCTTCTAAATAATGAAATATATATGGCATTGTTTGTTGTTCATGGTTCCAAATAATAAACTCTCAATTAGTCACTCAGAGCATTATTAATAACAAAAGACTATCTGCAATGTAGTTAAAGTTGTATTTTTGACCCTCATGAATTTGGTAATAAGACAAAAATGTCAAAATCAGAGTCTTTTGAGATTAACATGGATCCCTAAGATAGTTTGTTTTGGTGGGAAGGTGATTAGATTTGGAATTGGGACACCTGAGTTTGAGTTCTGGCTTTTTTGATTTCCAGGTCTGTGATCTTGGGGAAGACTTAGTCTTCCTGGGTATTTCCTCACCTATGAAGTGAGAAAACACTCTCAAAAAGCTGTGAGTTTAGGTGATAAGTAGTCTATATTAAAAGACCTTAAATATTGTAAAAATGCTTTCCAGACTATAAGTGAAATTTCACTCAAGAACATACTTATATAAACAAAGCATTCATTCATTGATACACTCATTCATACCATTGTTCTTTCATTAATAGATTAACATGTGTTATAAATCTAGCATGGTATAAGTTTCAACTGGGGATAAAAATGTAGCAGAAAGTGTGGTGTCCACTCTGAAGTAAACAGTAGGGTAGTTAATAAGACCACAGACACAGCACATAGCAAATGCATCCTTTTAAGCTGTTTCTTCATTTAAATCCAGGTACAGTAAATAAAAATTAACAGAAAGATCAGTATTAAATCAAGAAAAGCTGTCCAGAGGGAGGTTTTAAATTGTGTCCTGTACTACAGGTAGGGGTGGGGAGGACAACTACATGACTGGAACAGAATTAGTGGGACAACTGAGGAAACAATGAAAGCATGTTTGGTAATGGTCGGTCAACAACCAGTTAATGGGCACATTTGTACTGGCTAGGGGATGATCCCAGTACTGTCCTAGATGCTGTGGGGACTGAAAGAAAGAAGAGGCTTGACTACCATCCCCTAGAAGTTTGCCATCTACAAAGTACTAGGAGAGGTGAGAAAAAGTACTGGAAAAGCCCCTAAAGAAGAGATGGGGCATGAGTTAAGCGTTACATGTTTTTGAACTGAACTGTAGGGTTTAGCCATATCAAAAACCTGCCTGATATTTCTCTATAGAGGAAGACTATACCTTTAAAATGCACAGCTCAAGAAAACATTTCAGTTTGCCAAGTTTCTGCTAAACCATCCTGAAAAAAAATATTCAACAGCTTTCACCAGCTAGAGGCCCCAATATCCAATCTCTGTCTCAAATGATAAATGACGTTTGTCAGTTGACAAAGCAAATGGCCTCGACCATTTGAGGACATGGTCCTGCTGTGCGTAGCACTCCTGTTGAACCAGCCAAGAGCACCTTGAGGTGAGAAAAAGCCTCTTTGTGCACAAGCCTTCTGAAGGAAGAGCTGGGAAATGAGTAGCCTTTGATCTGAAGGTAGTTTCTCATTAGAAGCCAAAACCCTGGTAGAAAATAACTGTCTGATCAAGAGGGGATTTCTCAGGTCTGGGGGCTGGATTAGCTGGGGATGGCCACCCTGGGACCTTGCTGATGGCATGCACTTTGTCTGTGTTTCTAAGGGGTCTTTGCTCTTTCCTCTAATATCCTCTGGATCCTAGTCTTAGAGAAGAAATCAGTGTGATGAGCTGGAAACAAAAATCAAGGGATAGAGCTCACATTGACATTAGTAGCACAGTTGAAGGTGTTGTGAATGGGTCAGGGGACGGTAAGTCATTTTGGTACTTTGGGCCATGAAACACTTTCTCTGTGTGGTTCTGTCTCAAACTGCAGGGTGCTTAATAATCCTGGCATTATGTACTTAATGATGGTATTGCTCCCCCAGTCATTGTGACTATTATTACCCTCCAACACATTTCCACCTCCGCTTTCATGGTTTGTGGAGAACCCAAAGGTACATGGGATGATGCATGCCTATGGCAACCATCCATTCCACTGGATGCCAGTCTGCTCTGTTGTTCTCAAAGAACCTGGAACAGGACAGGGTCTCTACCTTTCTCAAAACTGGCACCTGGGGTGAGGGTGGTGGACTACAGATCAGATTTGGTGTGTTTCTCACTCTGGTTTCTGAGCTAGGGGTTTACTCCATGCTGAGCCCTCTGGAAGAACCCATCAGGTTTCCAGAATGAGGTGGGGGCATAGCACTGGGTGGAGCAGACCTGGGAAAGTTAGGTAGAGAGAGTTGGCTGGTTAGATATAGGAAACATCATGGTAGTCTCATTGCAAACAGTTCCTGGGGAGAAGGGCTTTCTAATTTGACCCAGTCCAGGTTGAGAGCCCTAAGGTCAAGTGACCCAATTATCTGTTCCTGGGTTTTCTAATGCATGGTTCATTGACAATTTGCATTAGAGTTACCTGGAGTGCCTATGGAAAATGCATATTCATGGCCCTATGATGTCAGGTTCTCTGGATTTGGACCTGCAATCTGAATTTAAAAAATACCCTCTGATTCTTCTTTAAGCTAATGTTTGGGAGAATTAGACTCTAGCCAATGCTTGAGTTCTCTATGTAAGAACCCTAAACATCCCTAGTGGAAGGGGTCTCACTCCCTTTGGAGTGAGCCTACCACCTCCCTCAACCTTCCATAACTCTAACACTCCACAAACTTTCCCCAATGAGTAAAGTATGATCTCATTGATAATGCAAGAACCTCAAGCTCTCACTGTGGTGTGTGTGTATCTGTGTGCATGTGTGTGTGAATGAGTGCATTTCAAAAGGGCTTGAAAAGATACACATAAACTTAAATATGACTCTGTGGGAGGGGGAGTAAAGTATGGATTTGTGGGGAAGTTAAAGGGGGACTTTTATATTCTCTACATATCTGTATTGCTTGATTTTTTCTTTGGCAATGTACCCGTATTATTCATGTAATTTAAACAAGAAAAGACAAAACAGCACCAACACTGACAACATTTATATTGAGCCAAATCTGCTTCACTCTATACTTCCCCCTTTGGTTCTAGGGGAATCACTTGGGACCACACAGGATGTCTAATATTTTCCCTGTCAGAAGTGTTTGTATGCTACTAGCTTGTCCCTTCTAGGCACCAGCTGTCTTTGCCAAATGGTTCTCATGCTGTGATCTGGTGTGTGAATATTCCTGGAAATTGCCCCTCCTTACCTACCTGCTGATGCTGTTCAGCTTGACCATAGTCTGTGAAAATTATGTTCTGTGCTCTGTACCAAGAACAATATTTGGGTGTGCAGTGACCAGAACAGAGGGAGTCGGACAGTCATCTCCGTCTAACTAGGTCCTATCTTTCCATTAATACTGATAATGGCTTCTTGGCAGCCATGTCACACTGAGGACTTTTGTTGAGTGGATAGTCAACTAAAACTCCTAAATCTTTGTAACACTGGCTGCTACCAAGGCTCATCCCCACCGCCCTGTATTACTGTCAGCTGGCTTTCTGGACCCAAGTGGAGAACCTTAAACTAATTCTTATTATACTTTATCTTGTTAGGCTTGGCTCATTGATCCAGGAGGCTGAAGCCTCTTTTCTTTCTGGATCTTGATTTTGTTCCCAGCAGAAACCTTTTTCTGCAAAGTTTGATTTTATTTGATGCAGAAGAAAATAACCACACACAAAACCCTCTTTATTTTGAACGGGAGACTCTCCTTGAAAATCAACTTAAGGCTGACATTTTCTAATACCCTGAACAAATGCAGAACTTGCTGTCAGGTTGATTGGACAAGGCTCCTCTTCAGGGTCTGCTACCTGCAGGCTCCTAAGGCAGGTCTCACGACATATGCCACTGTGCTGGAAGGGAGCTCTGTAGACAGCAGGCCCCTTCCCAGACAGATGGGTGTCTCTCCTCCTCTGAAAGATCCCCTGGGAAGGCTCAACTGGGAGCATCTTCCCGAAATAGGATGACTGTGTATTGTGAATGGCTTTATTGCTCAGAGCATCTGGATGTTTTGTGATAAACAGCATGATAGATGGTTTTAATGCCTCTAGAATGGGTTGCCCAGAGAGACAGAACAGAATGGGAAACATTTCCTTCCCTGTTGCTTGGAACAGAGTAGAGTTGCTCACAAAGGGTTGTTCATTCCACCTAAGTAGTTCTTTCTACTCATCTTGGTAGTAATTTCAGCACCATGGACCTGAGGGGGGACTTAGAGAAGGGAAGATTTGCTGAAGGTTGTGAGCTGGATGGACAGAGTGCTTACTTATATGGATAGCAAATATTCTTTGAGGGTTGATGCAGGTCCACTGCGGTAGGCATTAGGGATAAATGGCAAGAAAACTAGATATGAGGCCTAGTCAAAGAGGCATATGTTAATAAAGTAATGACTCAAAGACAAGTATGCAACAAAGAGAACATGTGATGATGAGGAGTCTAATTCTAGTCTGGAAGGTAAAGGGAGGATTTTCTAAAGAGGTGACACTTCAGCTGAAATCTGCAAGTTGAGTGGGAAGTAACTTGGCAATGAGGTAGAAGATATGACAGGTATATGCTAAATATGTGCTAAGGTCTGATGGCAGGTGGAGACATAGCATGGTCAAAGATAGTAAAGAAGGTCAGTATGTCCGGGTGAGGAGAGTAAGGAGGAAGAATGTTGAAGTGTAAGGTAGAAACAATGGTAATAATAATATTGGTAATATTAATTGAAGCTTTTACTTATGGTTCACTGTGTTTCAGGCACCACACTAAGGACTAGATATGTATTCATTCCTTGACTGTTTCATCAGGTATGTGCTTATGAGGCAGGTGCTGTTCTACTTTCATTTTACAGAAGAGGAAACTGAGACAGAGAGAAGTTAAGTAACATGTCCAAATTGGTAAGGGGCTGTGCTCTTCAGGGTCTTAGAGGTCCTTCTGGGGATTTTGTCATTTATTTGAAGAACTGGGGGATGATGTTGAAGATGTTAAACAGAGCAGAGATATGGTACGATTTGTGTTTTGAGACTCCTCTGGCTGCTGGTTGGGGAAGGGCTGGAGAGGAGAAAAAGGAGACAGGTGAGAGCCAAAGGAGGCAGCCAGCAGCTGCCACAGTGGTCTGGGTGTAAGGTGCTAAGAGTCCAGACTAGCACAGTGGCTGTGGTGAGGCAAGAATGGCCTGATTGGAAAGGGAGGGTATTTTTAAAGTAAATCATGACCTGGTAAGAAGTTGAACAGAGAGGGAGAAAGGAGATGTCAAGGACAACTGCTAGGTTTCTGTCAAGCCCAGCTGGATGGATGAGAGGATTATGAGTTCCACTTTTGGCACACTAAGTTTGATGAGCCTTTGAAAGAATCAAATAGGCAGTCAGACGAGAACTTTTAGTGCTCAAAAGGAGGGCTGGACTCTGATTCTTGGAGTCATTGATGAATAGGTTGTGAATGAAGTGGTAGTCTAGATGCGATTGCCTGGGGAGAGAGGAGGGAATAAGAAACTAAAATGATCTAGGACTAACCCAGCCATAATGAATGCCAGTGTGTAATGGCCATATAGAAAAAGGAGGTCTGTAAAGGTGATTGGGAAGGAAGTGGCCTGAGGATGGAAATCTGGAGACTGTGAGGGCACACTATCTAGGAGAGAACCTGTGCATAGAAGGGGCAGGGTTCCTAGCATTGGATGCTTTGGAGATGTCAAATAATATGAGGAATGGAAATTGTCTATAGTATTCACCAATGTGGCTATTGCATTCATTTCCTGGGGCTGCCATAACAGATCACCACAGACTGGGTGGCCTAAAACAACAAAAGTTTATTGTTTTACAGTTCTGGAGCTAGAAGTCTGAAATCAAGGTGTCAGCTGTGCTGTGCTCTCTCTGAAGGCTCTGGGGGAGGATCCTTCCTTGCCTCTTCCTACGTTCTGGTAATTGGCAGCAATCTTTAGTGTTCCTTGGCTTGTAGATACATCACTCCAATATCTGCCTCCTTCCCACATAGCCTTCTCCCCTGTGTACATGTTCCAGTGTCTAAATTTCCTTCTTTTTATCAGGGCACTAGTCATATTAGATAGGCCCACCTTAATAATTTAGTATGACCTTGTCTTAACTTGATCCCACTTGTAATGACTCTATTTTCAAATAAGGTCACATTCACAGGGGCTGGAAGTTAGAAGTTAAACACATCTTCATGGGGGACACAATTCAACCTACAACAAAGGTCATTGGTAATTTTGAGAGCTGTTCTTGTGACAAGATAAAGAAAGATGACTGGAATGTGTTGAAAATGAATTGAGAGGTGGGAAATTACAGCAAGCATAAAACAAGATAACCCTTTCAAGAACCATGGCTGACTGGGGTACTAGAGCACTAGACTGGGGTTGGAAAACCATCTGAGCACCAGCTCCACCACAACCAGTATGACCTTGGGTAAACTACTTCCTCCCAGAGCTCGGTTTTTCCTCTGGGGAATGATCATGCCCACATAATCCACCTTTACAGTGACTTGGAGTTCTCGTGAGGCTCCAAGGAGGGAAGGCCCAGGAAAACTTTGTGCAGAGTCCAAAAACCATTAGAGTTGTAGGCAATTATGATTCTGTGGTTTCAGGGAAGACTCTTCCCATGGTTGGATGTATGTGTCTATGGGATAGCTTAAGGCAGGGGCCCTAAGAGGAGCATCAGGACTGTGGAACTTCTTTACCTGAGCCTGTTGACCCACCCAGACAGCACGGAGACCCACCAGAGGCCTTCCTTAGTGTACTCTGGGCACTTTGGCTGGAGGAAGGGTGTGGGCATAACTGTGGTGTGGTTTTCCTCTGTCTTTGCCTGTAGGAGGTGTCATGTCAGTCAGAGGCCTTACACACTCCATTCTGGAATGTGTATGCTAGCAGAGAAGTTAGAGCCCAGAGGCCTTGATTCTTGGGTGCCAGTTAGGGACTTGAGGATTTTACCTGCTGAAGTCTGTGCTCCTACACTTGTTACCAGAGCAGGCCTCTGGTGGCCAAGCAATAAGAACTTCTGTGGGTAAACAAGGAGGGAGACACTTTGCCACAGGGGCTGGGGAAACTGGCCTGGGCACAAAAGCTGGTTGTAGAGGTGGCAGCTGAGCAAGTCCAGAGAAGTTGAGATCCACAGCCCTAGTGTTGCCCCTGCAGTGTGGATTGGGCATGGGCAGAAGACAGCACTAGGGAGTCAGACAAGCAGACAGCCGTGGCAAGCTCAGTGAGGAAGGGCAGACTGTCCTCCCAAGAGAAGGAGCTGGTTGGCTGCAGGGGCTCAGTTGGTAGCAAGGATTAATTTACTTCTTGCTGGATCTGTCATGTGTTAGGGCCCAGGTACTAGACTAGATGGCTGACATGGTGCCAGTGCTGAGAGGCTGCAGGAGGGGAGCTGGAGAGCGGGGACTCTGGGTAGGGCCCCTGGCCTGGCTGGGATAGCAGGGTACCAAGCAGGGTTTCTTAACAGGAAGAAAACCTCCCAGCACAGCAAGTCTCCTGTGCATAGGAATCACCAAAGATCTCCTTAAAGTACAGATTCAGATGCAGTAGATCTGAGGTAGGGCAAGAGGTTCTGCAGGTCTAACAAGTTCCCAGGTGATGCTGAGCTATTGTTCCACAGGCCATACTTGGGGTAGTCAGATTAGGGGCAGGGTTTAACTGGCAGCATTCAGGGGAACCTCATGGCATTCAATAGCAGGGACTGCAGCTGAGTATCCAAGTCTCTGGAGCTGGGAACCTGCCAGATGTCAGCAGTAATGGCCTCTCTCTCTGGAGCCACATGATCTCTTGTGTGAACATCTGCTCTCTTCTCTCACTAGCATGGTTTCCTCTACAAGCCCTTGTAATCTGGCTCAGCCTGGGATGCCTTTACCACTGCAAGGATTCTGACCCCAACCTATGGCTCCAGCTCCCAACTCAGTCAGGCTCTAGTTTTTTAGGTCTTTTACTTCAGACTTTTCTTCTCTCAAGATTCTGATCAGCTCAACTGGTCAGGTGTCTACAATTGGTCCAAACCACTGTGCTAAGGGGCCCACAAGTTGGGATGCTCTGGGGCACCACCCAACAGGCAGAATCAGTGAGCTGGACAAGAGAAATGCAGCTTGCATGAACTGTTTAAACAGGTATGATAAAAAAAAACTGGGAAAAAACCAATTAGAATTGTAGCATATATTTTGGCCATTTTTCAAAATGCAAAATTATTTTGAATTATTTATAGAACTAAGTAGGTGGGCACCAAAATCTCTTTTTTGCTTAAGACACTGGAAAGAGCAAGGGCTTGACTTGAGCCTCAAATATGCCTCAAAGAGAAATGACCAGATGGAGGGTATAGATGAAGGGCCTGTGGCTTGAGACAAACTAGGAGGAGAGGAAGAAGAGAGCTGAGACAGAGCTGTTCATTTGTCTGTCTGTTCCCAGGTCAGCCTAGGAACAATGACCTAGCCACCAGAACCCAGATGTAAGAGGATGGCTGATTTCAGTGACAGTAGTTGGACTCATCATGGGGAAGGGTCATGGTTCATAAATCTCTGCCTGTTCAACCTAGAAATGGACAGATAAAGAAGCCAGACACACAAAGACCTTGATCTGCTCAAGGTTAAACTCCCAGTTGGTAGCTCAGCCAGCCAATAAGGCCCATGTCCTGATATCCAGCCCTGAGCTTTTCAGAAAATGAGAGAACTATTAAGAATACACAATAGTTCCAAGCTTTTTTGCCCTGTAGAAGCAAGTTTGCAGAGCAGTGGTGAGAGACTCTGAAGAAGGGCGAGCAGTCCCCTGAGGTGGAGGGGCTGCTTGCTGCCAGAGCCCTGTTGCCAGCAATTATTAATTTAGTTTTCCTGGAGCTGTCTTGGGGTCCGTGCGCAATAACATTAGGAGTGCTGGCAGCTGTGGAGGGAGAAGCCTGCTTCCTCTCTTGGAGGGAGGAAGGTGTGACTCCTCACAAGGTTGCTCTTCCCTCCCAGCTCTCACTCTGGGGAGAAACCATCAGGGCTCATGCTCCTGGGTGCAGGTTGCTGAGGGCACAATGTTCCAGGGATGGTGGCAGATCTTGGAGAAGGGACAGAGGCTGGGCCAAGAGACAGGAACTTATGCAAATCAGGCCTGAGGATGGTTCAAAGAGTGGGTAGCCCTGACTATGCCTCCCACCCCAGCATACCCAACCCAGACACCTCCAGAAGACAGAAGAAGAAATATTCTGGGGGAGGGGGACATGCTCGTTTATTCCAATGCTAAGTTTGTTCAGGAGGGTGTTTGTGTGTGTGTGTGTGTGTGTGTGTGTGTGTATGTAAGGAAGTGAGCCCTCCTTCTCTTTTGAATCTTTTCTTGCTAAATTAGCCCACATTTCAAAATGTCTGTGAGTCAGAGATGTTGAGCAGAAAGAAAACTTGGTGGTTCAGGAAGCAGGAAAACTGGGTTAATGGTTGCATTAATCCTAGGAGCAGCTGAGCATTTCTGCTGGGGTTTGAAGGTCTCTGGAACTTTTCATTAAGGGTGACGTCGATTGGGGCTGCTGCCCACGGTTGTGCAGGCTATGCACTCCATTGTCTTTGTGAAGGTGAAGTTCCTTCAGTGAACTTACTTTGCATAGGTTTTTCAATTAGGGATGACCTCGGGCAAAACTTCAACGTTTAGAGACTGTGGCTTCCCTCAGTTTTGAGACTGTTTCCCTCAGTTTAAAACTTTCCTTTTTTCTCCCCTGTCAAGTCACCCTATTCACTTGGTTCCATGCACATAACTGACTGTCATAGAGGAAATCAATATGACAAAAAATGTGCTAAGGAAAGCATAGAATAATAGATTCAGAGAGCTGGGAGGGACCTAGATCATCTATATCAGATTACAAACTTTGTGTCAAAAGATTTGGGTTTTTTCTTACATTCAAATGTGAAGACCTTTAACTGAAGCATATGTTTTTCATTTCTCCCCAGCTCAGCACCATATATTATTTCACAACTGCCTGTTACGAATAGTTATGTTACCTGTCTACCTTGAGGTAGGTACATCTGAGTTTAGCAGCCCCCCAGTAAGTTCCCTCACTTTAATGACCAGGAAACTGAGAATCAAAAAGGTACCTGCTTTGCTGAACTTTATAAATATGCTTACTCTCCAAGGAATACTGGCTTTTTCAAGGGTGAGAACTGAAGAGGAAACCCTGAAGAACAAGTTTCAAATGGAAAGCAATTGCCCAGTGTCACAGTTTGTTTGCTGGCTGGAATCCCTAAGACATTTGTCTTCTTTTCCCCAGCTGTAAAATGAGGGTGCTGGACTACTTGTGCTCACGTAGTCCCAGCTCCTTTATCCTCTGATTTCCTTGCTAGAGATGTTGGGAAGAGTGCATAAGCAGAAATTAATGGTCAGAATCTCTCAGAGGTTCACATCACAACAAAGTGTATATACCACAAATAACTTGATCAAAGCACATTAGAATTAGTAGTCTGATAGTTAATATCTGAGAAACTGAGTGGATGGCTGTATGATCCCTCTAATAGAGTTAAGATGACCTAAAGAATTTAGTAGTCATCAAATTGAATCTTTTTATTTTGGCTCTGTTTTCAGCATGTGGTCATGTGATTTATAGGGAGGTATCTTTTGCCCACCATTCTGCATTATAATAAAAATTTTTGTGTAATAAAGAATTGGCTGTCCCTATGCCCAGTTTTGGGGAGGTGGTCTCCAAACCAAGTGATAGAAGGAATTTCCCAAGTGATAGAAGTGATTTTATTGCTCATAATGAGCCCATTGGGCCACACCTGATAGTTTTTGGTAATGAGATAACTATGGTTGTAGGTTGCCATGCCGAAGGGACCAACCACATGATGAGAAGGTTGGAACTTTGAGCCAGTGGATAACAGCTCAACTTCAGGGAAATGGAGGGGAGCTGAAGATTGAGTTCAATCTTGTGGCCAATAATTCAGTTAATCAATGCTTACCTAACAAAACTCCAGTAAAAACACTGCATACTGAAGCTTAGGTAAACTTCCCAGGTTGCCACATGGGAAGGTGACAGTCCCTGAAGATGATGATGAAGGTTTCATGTTTGGGATTCTCCCAGACCTCACACTATGGATCTCTCCCTTTGCTTCATTCTAATTTGTATCTTTTTGCTATAATAAAATTGTAATCATGAATGCCTCACTTTCCTGAGTTCTGTGAGTCATTCTAGCCAATCATCAAACCAAGGGCATAGTGGGAATCCAGAAATTTGTAGTCCTCTGGTGAGAAGTGAGGACTCCAGAGCTTGTGACTGGTGTCTTATGGAAAGGTGGAGGACTGAACCTTTAACTGGCAAAATTTGGCCCAACTCCAGGAAAAAGAAGAGATAAATGCATGAGGTTATGTGGAGAAAGGCTGGTAGATAGATAGACGAAATTTCAAGAAGGTGCCAAGAATTTCCCACATGTTTGTGTGTACCTCTCTTTGCTCTCTCCACCTCTCTCCTGGGTCCTAATTTTCCATTTTGGATGAAGCCACTGGATTCTTCAGAGAAGTACAGTCATGGTCTGATTAGCAGCCTTCAGGGTAAGCAAAATATTAATCTGGAGTGTGAGCTTTGGAGCAGACTGTGTTCTGGCATCACCATTAACTGGCTGTGTATCTCTGGGCAAGGAAAATTATGTAAGCTCTCTGTTTTTTTTCTATCTGTAGGATGGAGATATAACTACCTCATTAATTAAATGAGTAGTTACACATAAATCACTTAAAAGTTGAACAGAATGTGGGAAGGCCTCCATTAATTAGTATTATTCTCCATTGAGCTCTACTGATAGAGAAATCCTAATGTGCTGTAAAGTACCAGGGCTTTGGAGACAGACCTAGGTTTCAAGTCCTGCCTCTGCCACCACCCTGCTCCATAACTTTGAGCAAGATGCTTAGCTTTTCAATGCTCAATTTTCTCATCAACACAATGGAAACACTGAAATTTACAGCATTATCCCAAGGATAGAAATGATATGTCTTAAGCCTCTGACCCATGGCAAGTGCTCAGTGAATGGTTGCTATGATCACTAGCCCTGCTGTTAGGTGTTTATAACTGAAAAGCTGCCTGCCAGTGGTGCATGGAGTCTTAGGAGTGAGGAAGTCTTGTGGGGTGGGGATGGGGTATTAGGAGTGTGTTCTTGAAGCCCCTAAACCTTAAAGAAGTCAAGCTGAAGGGATAAATAAAATCAGCTAAAAGTGAAGACCATGACCTAAACATTAGGTTAGATTGATAAAAGATTGGAGTGAGGAAGGGAGAAGCCTGGTATATCTTCAAGAGATGCTCCGACAGGGCAAGTTAGGGGACAAGTACCAAGCACCAGCAGCTCAGGGTTGTCACCAGGAAGGTGAAATACACTGCCATTCTCCACAATGGGCTTGGTCATTTGTATGTCACATTGTTTGTTTATTGAATAGATATTTGACAGAAGTATACTTAGCAGAGCACATCAGCAGGGATGGTGTTTTACCAGCAAATAAATTAGAATCATGGAGTTAGCTAAGGCACATGGCATAAATATGTCATTTGGCCATTATAAGTTCATTCATGTATAGGGATCCTTAATGTATCTCTATCAAAACTTTAAATGAAATGTTCTTTATATATCAGGCCTATAATTTTAATTGAAGGCTGCAGTAGTATCAGTGCATCCTCAAGGAGCTGTGGCAGTGTAGCTGGTGCCCAGTTCACAGCTCTCTGTGCAAGTAAGTCCCTGCAAGCCATCAGAGCACATCCAGTCCTGCCTGGCCCATGGTGAAGTGTCTGACCTCTCCTGTTCTTTCCTCCCTCAGGTGGCCCTGCTTCTTTCTCCTCCAGTTACTATGGAAGGCTGGAAGGAGTAGACAGGAAATGCAAGGCAGGGGAGGGGAGCTAGATAAGACCTTGGGGCTCAGGCCAAGTCTCTCAAGGAGAATGAAGTGCTAGGATCAGTGGATCCCACCCTACCTTCCTTCCCCAGGTCAAGGCAAACATTTCCAAAGTGCTCTTGACTGACACTTCAATCCCCCACTCCCTGCTGAGAAACCTTTCTTTCTGTGGCTTGCAATGGAATGAACTGTTGCCCCCTCCCACTGCCCTTTGCCTATTTTAACCCCCTTGTGGGGAAGAAAGGAAGAAAAAGAGCCTAAGAAAGCAAAGAAAGAGACTGTCACTGAGTTCATGCCTCAGATATCAGTCATTTGTGGGGGCTGAAGAGGTGAAGGGGGGAGAAACCCAGAGGGGTGGAGGAAGGTCCTGAGCTGCTTGTTGAAGGGCTGAAAAGTTTTCATTTCTATTCAGATATCATTAATACAATGAGAAAGAGTTATTTCACAAGCTTTCTTATAAATAATTTGCACCCTGAATGCAGCTTCATGTACTGTGTTCCTCTTCTCTTTCTCTCTAACCCCCACTTCTACCACACACATCTTTCATTGTGTAATCTTGTCACTGGCAACCTCAGGAACCTAAGATTATTATGTTTTTCTTTACCAATTTAAAGCAATTGTGTGTAGGAGGTTCACAAGATATGCTGGGAACTTCAGAAATCTCTGCAGTAAATAGCCTATCTCTGATGTAGGTCTTCAAAGAATTCGTCTTAAAAGTTCCAGGGTGGGAGAGTTGACTTTGCTATTTTCATTAGATATTCATGGGATTTGTTACTCTAACCCTTTTTTTCACTTCCAGAAAATGTAAGAGAATTTGAACTTTCCCAGAGGAAAAAAATCAGTTCCAATCAGTTTTTATTACCCAATTCCTCTGTGTGTGTGTGTGTGTGTGTATGTGTATAAAACAGAAAGAAAGCCAAGTATCTCAGTAATTGTCAGGGTTCGTCTGGAAACCAGGGCTTGCTGAGTGGGGGGAGGCAGAGCATTAGAACAAAGAAAACTTCATCTTGATATCATCAAACCTATTCATTATCACATCATTCCCCATCACACAAAAGAGTGTGAGTTCTTTTCTCAGTGGAATGATTGTACCCATTTTGCCTTCTGTATTGGGTTGGCCATTATCTGTGATTTTTCTGATCTTGTATTCACAAAATATAGGCTGTTTATATGATGTTTAAGAGTCCTTTTGGATCATCACTTGTCATCAGAGAGATGCAAATTGAAACTACAATGAGAGATCACCTCACATCTGTCAGAATGTCTATCATCAATAAATCAACAAACAAGTGTTAGCAAGGATGTGATGAAAGGGAAACCCTTGTGCTCTGTTGGTGAGAATGCAGATTGGTGCAGCCACTGTGCTTTCCACTGTGGAAAGCTGTATGGAGTTTCCTCAAAAATTAAAAATGGCTCTGGCTGGTGTGGCTCAGTTGGTTGGAGTGTCATCCCATAGCTGAAAGGTTGTGGGTTTGATTCCCAGTCAGGGCACATACCTAGGTTTCAGGTTTGATCCCTGGTCCAGATCCATTTGATCCCCTGTCCAGGTGTGTACAGGAGGCAGCCAATTGATACTTATCTCTCACATTGCTATTTCTCTCTCTCCTTTCCTCTTTCTCTGAAAGCAATGAAAAAAATGTCCTCTGGTGAGTATAAATTTTTTTTTAATTAAAAAATGGAACTATCTTATGACCCATCAATTCCACTTCTGGGAATTTATGCAGAGAAACTAGAAACACTAATTTGAAAGAATATATGTACACCCATGTTCACTGCAATATTATTTACAATTACCAAGATCTGGAAGCAGCCCAAGTGTCCATCAGCAGATGAGTGGATAAAACAGCTATGGTACATTTATACAATGGAATACTACTTGGCCATAAAAAAGAAGACAATTTTACCTTTGTGACAGCATGGATGGACCTGGGGAATATTATGCTGAGCAAAATAAATCAGTTAGAGAAAGACAAATACAATATGATTTTATTCATATGTGGAATCTAATGAATAAACTGAACTAATAAGCAAAACTGAGGCAGACTCATAGAGAGCACACTGACAGCTCGGAGGGGATAGGGCTAGATGGTGGGGCTTAGGGGTGCAGGGTTTGAGCAAAAAAAGGGAAAAAAGAATCCTTTTGGATTATCATTGAGCAGGAAAGTTTTAGAATGAAATTTGACCTTAAAAATCTTGTTCACTTCAGTTTTTATAAGAGAAAACTTTTGTGGGAAGCATTATTTTATATATGAACATGAACTGAGTTAGTGATGGGAAAAAGATTAAGTTCAACAAAGAACAGACACATGCCCAGTAGACTGCTGTAAACACTAGGCAAGTGGCACTTACTGATTCTCTCTCCATTCTGTTATTTTAATTCATGAGTAAATGCACTGTTAAGTAGCAGACCCTGGGGATATAGATAACTATCCCTGGTGGGCATCAGGATGTATGTGCTCGGAGGAAAAATGACAGGTGCTAGCATGTCATTTCCAGAAGGAAAAAAGAAAAAATATGATTTTTTAATTATTCCTACTTTTGGGTACAAAAACCAAGGGTTGAATTCCTTTTTTCAGACAGTCTATGGAGTGTGATATGGACTGCGGGCTTCCTATTAAGACCCGGTACTCCAAGCCAGCCT
This sequence comes from Trachops cirrhosus, assembly GCA_028533065.1. Classification (NCBI taxonomy): domain Eukaryota; kingdom Metazoa; phylum Chordata; class Mammalia; order Chiroptera; family Phyllostomidae; genus Trachops; species Trachops cirrhosus. The sequence goes on along the minus strand of CM052548.1, from coordinate 38,009,952 downwards.
GCTGCACAAATGAAAAGTCTTAGCAATGCACTGTGATCTCCATTTTGGCCTCATAAATCCAGGATCAATTAGAAGCTAGGGCTCGTCTGAGCGTCACAGTCCAATGAGTATGGGAAATAGGTAGTCTGGCATGAGGGAGAAGTTTTTATTGAGAGAGAAGAAACTGGCTGAGAAGGGTGGAGTGTACTGCACAGGGTACATTTGTGGTCATGGAGTCCTGTAGTGGGTATAGATCAAGGGAAAAGTTGGGACTGAAACCCTGTTTGTGCAGTTTATGAAGCCATGTACCTTGGTATGAGGAAGATTGCCCAGGCTGGGCCTGGAGAAGGATACCCTTTCTATGTATTTAAATATAAGTCCCATATAGGCTAGAGGTGGCCCTGCTACTGTGCTTCTGAGTGAGCTTCAGAGTGATCCTAACACTTCAGGCTTGGGTTCAATTGCCCAAGCCTGCATCCCCTAAGGGCTCTCTCAGACCTCTACGGTTTCACACTCTGGGGTTCAAAGGAGAGGGCTGAGGCATTTTAGATGTTTAAACAGGGACTGCTGCATTGTGTGTGTGCATGTGTAGTGTGTGTGTGTGTTGAATGACAGTTTCTGGCTTGAAGAGTTAAAGTTGATTTTCAATTTAAATTCCTGCCTGGAATTATGGGGAGTTTCATTTTGAGTGCCAGGGGTGACTTAGATGAGCTCTATAATAAGGCCATGGATCCAATTCTAGTGTAAATCATTGAGCCCGGGTTGGGGGTTCTTCTGCCGCCAGATTGATCCAGTGACCTCTGGGAGCATTGTGATGAGAGAGTGAGCCAGTCAGCAAGACTGGGACAAAAGTTGCCCATGGAGATCCTGCTGATGGGGGATAGCATGTGTGTACATCTTGGAGAAAGAACAGGAGAGGAGAGCAGAGTGGAGCTGAAATCGTTTACAACTTGCAGCACAGAACCTCTTAAATCATCATTGAAAAGTCATTAGAAATCTGGCAGAAGAGCAGGCTGCAGATTGCCAAGAGAGGACACAAAACCCCATTTTGCCTCCACAATACCTGTAATGAACTGGAAGGGCTGGGGTGGAGCTGAAAAACAGATTTCCTGCTATAACCAAAGTCTCTTTTCAGCCTGGTTTGCCAGAGTTTTATAATGTGTTAGAATTTACATTCACATGTTTGTTAACTATTCTTTGGCTCACTGAAATGTTTTTATCCATCTGACCTTGACCTTTGCCATATGGTACTGCAAACTGTTGGGCTGAAGTCAGATGCTTGGAGAGAGGCAGGGGCCAGTGGGGGTGGGCAACACATTCAGATCAGGCCTCAATGGGACTCAGTGATGGGAATCCAGTCCCAACTCTATGGAGGCCTTTCCCACAAATTCATTTAAAAGGGAAAAATGCCCTGTGTGAACCTGTGTCCTTTATAATTGCTAAGTCCCATGCCATGATTGGTGCTAATTTTCAGATTTCCATTGGAAAAGTTAAAGGTATTTGTGGGTCACTTGCAGCAGATGTTAGGCCCATTTATGGGGACAGAGGTGTTGGCATGTGAGTTCCCTGAGGAGGAGGACTGCTGCTAACTTAGGGCTTAGGATAGCACCTTCCACTTTCTGGGGGTTAGTACATATTAACTTCCTAAAACCAAAACAAACATTCCAAGACAGGAGCCAGCCCTGCCTTTTTGAGAAGCAGGGGGAGAAATTGGGGCTCAGGCTCTTAGAAGTTAACCCAGGTTTATTGCCCTTGATAAAGGAGAAATACAGATATGGAAAATTAAATATTTCCTTGAGTGTGAACCACTCCTGAGGAAAGAGATAATAATTAATTATTTGACTGTTTCAGTCCAGGGACAGAGTGGATTTAAATGAGCTCTAAGTCTTATTGGTTCATTATTACAAGGTCAAAGGGACAACTGGGAGAGAGACTTTGGCTAATGCCATTGTGGATATAAAGTGAGAGACCCACCCAACAGAGCCTTAAAGTCACAGGCCATTATACATCTTTCTGTCCTCCCCTGTACTCTGCCTAGATAGGAGTACACTCAAAACTGTCACAGGCAGATGTTATTATCATTCCAAAGATCTCCCACAAGAGACAAACATATAGATTCCTCATGAATCTTTTCATCTGAATTGTCTTTCTCTAATGTTTGTTATCTTGATTTTGCTTATCTGTATGGCAATGTCACCACCCAGTTTATTGGTGTAATTGACCTTCAGCTATTATAGGTCTGAGGATTGTAGGGCTCTGTGGCCACTTACTCATGAGCAAGTACAGATTGAGTGCTAACTATGCAATAGACACTGTTGAAAGCAATGATTAAAGTAGCTAAGAAGATCTGATTCACATTCAGGTGATATACCCTGATTTCCTATGGCTTGATCAAACAAATTATGAACCACCCTTTTTTTCTATAGCACAGACTATTTTGTGGTATATTGTGTCAATGTGTGCATCTTTCCCTCTGTTCTTAAGGAACTGTTCATTAGTCTATGCGGTATACTTAATGGACACATGGTCTAGTGATTTCCAAAGCATTCAGCTCTGTGGTGTACTCTGTTGGTCCTATAAAGACCAGATAACACACCCATTACCTTTTGCCCTCTGAGGACTGACATTTTTACTTGGACAGCAGGGTTCAGGGCCCACTATGAGCTCATTCATCAGTTCCATAAACTAGTTAAGAAACCACGCTTGTTCAATTTTCCCCCAACATATTCCTTCACTCTGGCTTGACTGAAGGGAACACAGATCTCATGGCTTCCAATTTGGAATCTAGCTTCTTACATGCCACTTCTTTGAGCTCCTAGTAGGAACATTGCCTGAAGCTTTTTTTCTTTTCAGTGCTTTGTTCTGCAGACCTCCTTTTCTCTTAATTGATCAATTTTCCTGTTCAGAAATAGACATAATCAAATATAGTGCTTGGTAGCCACTCTGAGAAAGCATTAGCTTTGTCTGCTTAGACAAGCACTAGGTTCAACACCCCCGGGGTTGCTTTCCTTTCTCAAGAAAAAATAAATGACTAAGTAAGAGAGTGTTAAAACAAAGTTATATTACTGCTTGGCATTTAATTGAGAGACTTGCTAATGTGTCCTTTGAACTCTTGGTTTCCTGTTCCCTGAGGAATTGCTGATACTTTGCTTTAATGGCAGCATAAAAATCTCAATTTGACTCCGGGTGGCATTATTTGGGCTTTAAGAATGCAAATTGTTGTTTTTACTGCATTCATTGGTCTAGTGATTCTGACAGTCAACATATCCAAGTAACTGACTGTGGAGAGAACGTTTCTAATTGGGAAGGCTTCTTAGCTCTTGGGATCTCTAGCACCCTCCTGGTGGCTGGCATTGACAGCTCCCAGTATTTCCTGAGGCTGATCTCTAATGAAATCAATACTGTGAAAAAAAAAGAAGGCAGAGGGTGAAAACTGCTCTCTCTGAATAATGAATCATGGTGGTGGAAATGGGTAGGCTTTGGAGCAAGGTGGACCTGGGCTTGACTCCACTCTTCTCCTTATTCATCTTTGTGGACTGACTCAGCAGCTCCCAGCCTGAGAACTTGTATTTACAAAATGTGAGCAGCAGATATAAACCTCAGTTCATAACTCAGTTGTGCAAAAAGATAACTTTCAAAATTTTCCTAAAACAGTTTTATATCTATTATAAGATCCCATTCTGTTGCTATGGCAGTAAGTTAATCACAGCCAAATTAGGGACCCTCTTTTCTTTTTCTTTTTTTTTTCTTGTAAGGTGGGGAGAGTCCATTTGCCCTTGTTATCATCTATCAAAAAAATCTAACACAGTAGCCTTTGCCCCTTTGATGGAACATGGCTATCCATCAACCTCAGGTTGCCCCTGAGATGCTCCTTGCTTCTCTCCACATACACCTATAATGTCCTGAGGTTCTCTTTTACTTTCATGGTATGCATGAGACCATTGCAATAGTTTTGCTGCTTCCAGGCAACAATGGGTTATAAAAATTTCTGTTTTGCTGCTGAGGCACCCTTGCTTCAACTCATTATACACTGCTCTCTGGAGGCCTCACTTCTGAGACTCTGCTTGTCAATAGGTGCAGAACTTCCTCTCTGGGGCCTAATAAAATCTCCTGTCATCCTTACCTTTGTCTTCCTTCTCTCTAGCCAGAAAGAAGCTTTTCTAGTCTACAGGGAAAGCTTTGCTCTTAAACTTCACTCCACTCAAACATTTAACCTATGCCCAAGGTCCTTTTGAGTCTTGTAAGAACACAGAATTTTTAGAAAAGGAATGCCAGAATATTCTCTCTTTTCTCTTTTTTCTGCTTTCTACCTTGTATTATCTTACCCCTAACATGATTAGTATTGACTGGTCTAGCTGCTTGAATTGGGAGTAGTGAAGAGGTGAAAAAAAGTGAACTACCCAGGGAGAAACAGAAGACCAATTAATAATTTCAATTATTATTCTGCCGTATAGGGATCATAACATCCTGTAGCACTGTTATAGAGTTCAGATATGAATGTAAAATGTTCAATATTGACATTCTCAAAAAATAGGTAGATACCACGATCCATGCCATCTCTACTTCTCCTCACCATTTTAGTGGATGAGAGGGAGGAAGGCTTGGTATATAGTGTCCCTTGTGCTAAACCTGTTTCTCCATTTGTTTTCTTTATTGCAGTGTTTGTTCTTTACTTATTTGTTTGTGTCAGAAATTGGGCAATTATCTTTTTTTATTGTTGTTCAAGTACCTTTGTCTCCATTTTCACCCCTCCACAGCCCCCTGCCCCATCCATCCCCACCTTCCATTCTCAAACCTACCCACTTTGGCTTTGTCCATATGTCCTTTATACATGTTCCTTGATGGACCTTTCTTTTTTCCCCCCCTATTATCCCTCTCCAACCTCCCCTCTGGTTACTGTCAGGTTGTTCTCTTTTTTAAAATATATTTTATTGATTATGCTATTACAGTGGTCTCATTTCCCCGCCTTCATTCCCCTCCACCCTGCACATCCTCTCCCACCCCCATTCTCTCCCTTTAGTTCATGTCCATGGTCATAAGTTCTTTAGCTTTTATATTTCCCCTACTATTCTTGCCCTCCTCCTATTTTCTACCTACCATCTATGCTACTTATTCTCCATACCTTTTCCCCCTCTCTCCTCCTCCCACTCCCCTGTTGCTAGCCCTCCATGTGATCTCCATTTCTGTGGTTCTGTTCCTGTTCTACTTGTTTGCTTCATTTGTTTTTGTTTTTGTTT
>CM052548.1:37968178-38004236 GCA_028533065.1 Trachops cirrhosus | reverse complement strand
GGCTGGGAATATGAAACTTGTGCATTGGCCCCTTAGAACAAAAAGAAGGGGGAAAAATAGAAAAAAAGGTGGCTTTGTCTCCAGCAGGCTCTCCCTTTCTCCATTAAAAAAAAAGAAACCAACGTGGCCTTTCACCACTGGATGCTGGGTGGGCAGGTGATCCCAACACGGGTGCTCTGTGCTTGGGAACCTGGCATGAGGTCCAGGCTTCACTCCTCTCCAGGGAAAGCTCCCACAGCCATGTGGCTGCCTCAGCCAAGGCCCATGAAAGTGGTGCTGGCCCCTGTTGTATCCCTGCCCTTTCTACTGGTCACATGTACTTTCTGCCCATCTTTGGTTAAGTATCTCCTCTTCAGGTAGTCTTCAATTATTTACTTTGGGTGGATATTCCCCTGTTTATTTTTATTTTCAGCTTGGTTCTGTTAGGTGATACTTAACAGTATCACCAGCTTATTAACAGCTTGGTTCTGCAAAATAAATTCTCCTACTCCACTGTCATCTTGCCCATCTCCCCACTGACATTTTCACAAGAAAATGAAGTAGAGGACTTGAGTTTAAATTAAACCATAAACATTTCATTTAAATATAGGAATATCCTCAGGAATGCAAATCAGTCCTAAATCTTTGGAAGACATAAAATAAATGTTAAAACCCACTGAAAATGTGCTACAGCAGAACACCAAATACATGGACTCCAGAGTCAGACTTCCAGAGTTGGAAACCTAGCTTTGCCCCTTACAGCTGAGTGGCCTTGATCAAATTACCCCAACAATTCTATGCTTCAGTTTCCCCATATGGGAAATGGAGGTAAATGACAGTACTTACCTAATAACATTATTATGAGGATTAAGTAAGTTAATATTTACAAAGCACCTTAAACAGTTCCTGGGACGTGTTAGATACTGTGTAAATAATGTTTAATGAATGAATAAAATATAGCTATTGGATATAGGTAAGAGGAAAGATTATGATTGTTAATACCAAGGAACTATATCCTGTTAGATTAAATACGCTCCTTGATCACATTATTGCTTGCCATAGCAGCACCTGGATCTATCATGGATTCAGAGAGCCTGTCTATTATTATGAAGAGGAAACTGAGTTAAGAGAAGAATAGCTGATAATTTCCTAAATAATAAACAGTTGGAGTTCCAGGAATTTAGGTGTTTTGTTTGTCTGTTTGTTTGCTAAGTCTAATTTAACATTAAATGATCTAAATTTACGGTAAAATCTTCAAGTTATAAAATGACACTAAAACTTTCCACCAAGTAAGGCAGCACTATGGAACTTCTAAAAACACTGACACAATTTTACCACATCCTAAAATGTGATATTATAATAAAATTAGTGAGAGTTGCAAACAAGGCTGGTTTGACCACACCTTCATTCATGCATGCAATAAACTTTTTAAATACATATTTGATGCTGGGGATTCAACATAGAATAGAAAACAAATAAAAATATAAAGTAATGTCACATAGTGATAAATGCTATGAAGAAAAGTAAAACAGGGTGGATGTGATGAGGGAAGAGGCAAGTTGAGGTATGGAAGTCCTCTTTGAGGAGATGGACATTTGAGCAAAGGCCTAAATGTAGGCAGGAAGTAAATATGTACACTTACAGAAAGAGCTTAGTAGGCAGAGGGAACAGCAAGACACTGAGGTCTGAGATGGAGATATGCTGTGTATATTCAAAAACAACAATAGCCACTAAAATAACCTAAATTATCAAAGGGAAGAGTATTTAGAAATCAGTGGGAGAAGCACCCAGGGGCCAGATAATATAGGACATTATGGGCCATGTGTGGCTTGTTTACAAACAAGGCCACAAAATTAAAAAAAAAAAAGAATCTTCACCCATATGTTCATTGACTTTAGAGAGAGAAGAAGGAAGAGAGAGAGAAACATCAATGTGTGAGAAACATTGGTCAGTTACCTCCCATATGTGCCCCAACCGGGGATCAACCAACAACCTTTTGGTGTACAGGATGACACTCCAACCAGCTAAGCCACCCAACCAGGGCATGGCCTTGATATTGTTGAATAATTTTCCAACATAGAGGCTAGGTTTTTTACCCACCCCCTTTGAATCCAGGTGAGCTTAAAACTGCTTGGACCAATAGGATATGATGAAAATGACTATGTCATTTCTGAGGCTGGGTCCTAAAAGAGAATGTGATTTCTGTCTTCTTTGATGGTACATTCATGTTTGCAACCCTCAGCTTCCATGTGACTTTCCTGAGGATGTCATACTGTGAAAAAGTTAAGTCACATGTAGCTGGCACATTTAAGCTCCCTTCCCACCCCCAAGTTCTCAATCCTAGACTTTCAGTCATTTCAGTCCACATGCCAGACATGTGACTAAATAACCCTCCAAATGAGTCCTGCTCCTAGCCATCACATCTCAGCTAAGCCCTCAAAGACTAGAGCAGAAACAAGCCACCCCTGCTATGCCCTGTCTAAACCAACTCATAGAATCCACAAGCATAATAAAATGATGTCTTAAATGGCTATATTTTGGAATAGTTTGTTACACAGCTGTAGTAGTATCTGGGACACCATCATAAGAATTTTTTATTGCATGTTAAGTGAGAAATATTTGGAGAGTTGAACAGTGTAATCTAATTACTGATTTAAGATCACTCTGGTTCTTCTATGGAGAACAGACAGAAGCAGAAAGGCCACTTATGAGACTACTGCAGTTGTCCAAGCAAGAAATGATAGTGTCTGAGAAAGGGTAGCCACAATGAAGATAGTGAGGAGAGCATTGATTGAGAATATATTTTCAGAGTACCCAATAGGATTTGCTGATGAATTGGAAAGATACATATCAAGAATAACTGAAGGGCCCTGGCTGGTGTAGCTCAGTGGATTGAGCACAGGCTGTGAACCAAAGGGTTGCCAGTTTGATTCCCAGTCAGGGCACATGCCTGGATTGCAGGCCAGGTCCCCAGTAGGGGCCACGTGAGAGTCAACCACACATTGATGTTTCTCTCCCTCTCTTTCTCCCTCCTTTTCCCTCTCTCTAAAAATAAATAAATAAAATCTTTAAAAAAAAAATAACTGAAGGATTTGGGACAAAGCAAGCAATTAAATGAATAGAGAGTTGTCATATACCGAGACACAAACATTAAAGAAAGAACAGGTCTGGGGAATAAAAATCAACAGTTCAATTTTGAATATGTAACATGTCCATTAAATAACCAAATGGAGATGGTAAGTAGGTAATTGAATATACAAATTTGGAGAGCACTATAGAGGCTGGCTCTGGAGCACTGTGTTCAACTTTAAGTGCCTCATTTTAGGAAAGATTTACAAACAACAGAGTATTCAAAAGAAGGGCATCAGGGCATCTAGAAGTCACCTCATTAAAAAAAGTGGAAGGAACTAAACACAGAGTGGGCAAAAATATATACACATTGTGCCTCTATGGTGAAGAGGCACTAGAGTGGGTAGGACATGCCATTAGGACTCACCTTTCAGATTCAGGTATCTTCTTTAAGGGACTAAAGATCTAGAGCCTACTTTCACAGAGACTAACACAAAGTGCCTCATAATTGACTATGACTTTCCTCATAGGAGATACCACTCCAGAACCAGACACCATTACAGAGATTTTGGCATAAAACAAAACCCCCACACAGTAGAGGAGATGGATTGAATAGCATGAGGTTATACTGGTACAGGATTCTCTAAACAAAGCAAAGCCAAACAAAACTACATATTCATACATTCCCAGTAAATGAATGGCATCCTGGCCCATATGAAACTTACCTATTCATGTTATTCCCATTTAGGATGCCCATGTTTGGGAAGTTATCCTTAGTGCTTGTGGCACAAAATTATTTTAGTATTAATAATCACAACACTCTGATTTTTAGGTGTTTTAATCTTTTTTGCATTAATAGAGAGGAAGTTTTAGTAGGGAGGTTAAGAGCAAGAAATTTAAAGCCAAAATTCCTGGGTTAAGATCTTAATGCCAACAATTGGGCAAGTTATTTAAACTCTCTGTACCTTGGTTTACTACCTCATTGGATTTTCGAAGGGGAATAAATAAATCAATAAGTGTAAAGTATCTAAAATACATAGAATCAGCAAAATAAGTGGTCAAAAAATGTCACCTCGATTCAGGAGCACTCAGCATATCACACTGTATGAATGTGCAGTTGAGACCACTGTTCAGTGTTTTTCTTACTCATAGTATTTCTATGACTATGAGAGGGAGAGCTTCAAAGTCACAGGTGTGAACTTACCCTCTGCAATCTTTCAAAAAATGTTTTCTTGAAGCCCTCTCTACTGACATCAAAACTGCTATCATTCAATTAACTGTCTCCTTTTCCACTATCCTTCACACTACAGTCATCTGGATTTGAATATGTACAGGAAGTGAAAAGGGAAGAATTACTCTGTTATCCATAAAAATGTACAAAATGTCAAACATATTGTTTAGAGACAACAATAAATATTCTGAAATTTCAGCAGATTTATCCTCTCTTCACAGGGGTGGGTAATGAAAAGAAACTGAGGCTGAATCTTATTTTAAAAGAGGGGTGAAAGTAACAGTATATGGTATTTCACCCTTAGGATCAAAACTGACAGCACGGGCACAGCATCCCTCATCTGCAGTGCTTCAGGAAGACAGCATTTAAACCCTGAGGGGCGATGGTATTCAAACTGGACCCATAAAGAAGTTACCACGGGAAAAACATCAGAAACGGATGTGGACCATCAATCCCACCTCATGCCCTTGTCTGTGAGAAATTTTCCCTCTCAAATAAAAAATAGACAAGTCCAGAAAAATTAGCCATTTGAAGTCCCTAACCTGGCCAAGCGCTATATTTTCATAATGCTCCCGGTATAAAAATCTACTAAACGTTAACGAGGACACTAAGAAAGCTGTGGTGCTTTTACCTGGACCCACGGGATATCTCTCCTCTCCGGAAGTGGGGAGCACAGGACATGCCACTGTCCTGGACACTGCCTGGACTGGAAAATCTCCCAGCAGACTCGCCCTCCTGGGCCTTTGAGGAAAGGAAAGGGACGTTGTTTCCTCGAAGAACTCAGGTCGAAGCCCCCGCCAGGAGTCAGCCAGCCCACGCTCTATGACTTGGACCAACCTGGCCACTTGTCGCGTCGCCATCCAGACTGTGCTCATAAAGCTCGCGCCTTGGCAGAAACAAGTCACTGTGACGATGGCCACCAGCAGAAGGCAGCAGCCCCTGGTCAAAACACCGACCGCCGAGAGGTCAGGCTGCCCACCCTGCTTCCAAAGCTGAGCGCCACTGCAGGGGTCCTTCCCTCCACATTTGGCGGCAGTGGCACCAGCACCACTTCTCCGCCAGGTGGCGCCCAGTCCACAGGCACTTTGTAGTAACTGGGCCCCGCTGCACCAGGCTGGCCCGCGGAAGTCCAAGACCTCCTCCACCTGAGGGCCCGAGGAATGAAGTGACAGGCAGCGCTGCAGGGACAGCTCTCGCCCGTTGCTAGGTGTAGCGTTAGCGCCAGGGCTACAGTCGCTGCGGAGGAGAGTGTAAGCCAGCTCAGCATTAGGGCCCTGTCATGTCTTTTGCCTGCAGTCCTGTTCACCAGGTTGCCCAGGGGCGAGCCCCAGGGCACAAGCAGTATGGCTGCGCCACTGAAGATTGGCAGGGACACCAGCTGAGGAGGCTAAGTGGGACACAGTCAATGACTATGTGATAGTCATGGACTATGAGAGCCAGGACACCTAAGTCCCACTAAGGTGAGGCAGCCTGAACGCGGGTCGAAGCGGAAGAGTGTTCAGGCACTGGAGGCTAACATCACGTCATTATTGGGGCTCTCATCTGTGTCCACCTCATCCAGGGGGTTTTGTGTACCCATCGCTGCGCCTTTGGACACCGGCACGGAGATCAATCTCCATCTCCACGTGCACCCACCAGAACTCTTTCCGCAAGAAACTGACTGTGTCAATGTACAACAGGCACCGCAGGGCCTGGCTGCACTTTGGTTCCAGGCCCGCCTCCCTGACGGTCGGCTGCCCATTACCTTCTCGCACCTGTAGCGGCAAACCTTTGGACTTTGTCAGGTGAAACTCCAGGTTTGGCACCTGGAGCTGAGAATAAAATAGGAAGTGGTTGGATAAAACACAAATGGCAATGCAGGAAACTTCTTCCTCAGAGATGAGGAAATCGACAGTTTCATGTAAGACCCTGCCACCACCAGCAGCCACAAAAGTAGCAAGGACTCCAATCCAGCCCAGAGTAAAGAGTCAGTGGGAAATCTGAGCCTCTAGCAAGACATCTTTGCCCCTCAAAGAGAAAAGCTAATTGCAGGCTCTGTGCTCAGGCTTCCAGTCCTCAGGAGCCCTCCTGAGTGTGCAGTTAGGAGACACTCGACCTAGTAAAGATATCTCTGATCACTAAATCACCTCTGCTGTAATCGTTTTTTCTCTGCCCCAGGTCTAAAGCATGCCTCTTTTGAAAGATAAAGGGAAAGTTACATAGACAAGAATATGCAAATAAGCATCCATCTGGGCCAATCTGCAGGGTCACATGGCCTCTGGGTCCTGAAGTTCAGGTAAAAAGGCTCACAGGAGGGCCTGGAGAGCTGAACAGTGGCCAGGGCTGTGCAGAGGGTCATTAAGAACTGAAAAGAAGTTTGCTCTGAAAAAATGCATCCCACTTGCTTTTCCAGTGTGCTTGATTCTCACTTCAATATTATGAACAAGTTATCCACAGCCTCTTTATTCCTTCCTAAGCACACTTACTATTCCTCAGACAGAAGCACAATTGCTCTTTTTCTCTACCATTTTGAAATGAATGCATATATGCATCCTTTGCCACCCACAGTTATCCTTCTATGTTGGGTTATCATTTCCTGTACTGAAAGATTCTGAGAGAACAGCTTCTCTAGAGTCAGGCAATATCTAATCAGGGAAGAACTGTTCTTGAAAGTAATCAGTTCTGAATAGCTTTTCCATAGCAAAGAAACCATTAATGATGAAATTTCAGCCCCTTTATCCCCTTTTATGTCAGTAATTACTTAGATGTGAGGAAACAGTGTCAGTCAGGGAGGTCTGTCAACCACAAACCGCTTTAGGGATAGTTAAGGCTAAGAAAAAGATTTGGGGGAATATATTGCAGTCAGTCTTGCTAGAAAATTACTGTAGACCAATTATTTTTTAAAAGCCCTTGGCTGAAGAAAACCATGGGTGGCTTGATAGGCTGAGGGCTAAAGAAACATTAAACCATCTGTCTAAAGCCCAATAAATAGGCCTGTGTTCAGTTCTACTTCATGTGTGAAGTGTTCTAAATGATAAACTGTCCCACATATTAATGACGACGTTGTTCCTCCTGCCATGGAGTCATCAGTGCAGGCTGTTCCTTAGCCAATCATCTTGAATAAAATCAGTGAGCAGGTTGAGTTATTAACACACCCAGGCTATTCTTGGCTCTTACATGATCTGTAATGTTATTGATTTCTGCAGAGACATGTCAGTAAGCGACTTTTTTCTTTTACTCTTAGGAGGTAATTGCATTTATTTTAGTGCCAGGATCTATGAATCCAGTTCTGAAACTGAGCCACCTTTGAAGAGGTAATTAATTTACAGGGGTTTTAATTTAGGGGAGCATTCGGCAATCACTCTAAGTACAAGTCCCAATACCCAATATCAGAGAAGTGCAGTGGGAAGCATGAGTTGATTTTGATCAGGTACTCTGAGTCCTAAAAAGAAAAAGAGCTAAATTTTGCTTACTTTATATTTTTAATTTTGCCGATAAGGCATCATTCTAAGGAAGAGAACAACTCTACTTCAGTTTAGTGAGACCAGATCTCCTTTAAGCCAGTATCCTCAATGACATAAAGACAGTTTGCTTTCTTCCTTAGAACTAGGCACCCCAAGAAGTGCCTGGTTCTTCAGCCTCTGGGTCTCTGGAAAGATCAGAGTATCTGATCCCTCCACTCAGCTTCTTAATTCCTAGATGCCCCTTAAGTGAAGACTGAAAACCAATTCTTTAAAAAGGCGCATGCTTCCATACACATTAGCCAGGAGAGGGACCCATTTAACCACAGTCTGAGTCTCATTTCTTCTTCTCCCTCACCTTACACAATCTCTGCCAGGCCTGGCTTCTGCTAATCTTCAGCACAATTGTCGCCATTCATGATCAGGAAAACTGCTCAGCATATTGAAAATGAAGAATAGTCCACAACTCTCTCTATAGAACATCAAAAGATTCAGATAAAATATGAAAAAAGCAAACAATTAAACACATCACCTCCACAATGCTAAGCATCTGGACATTTATGTTTGGAAACAACCAGCTATGATGTTTAAATGCTTGATTGCATTTTCCCTACTCTTCCTCCAGCTATTTGGCAGCCAACAGCCATCCACAGTAAAGAATATGCTATATTGTTAGTGTTTCATTATTAGCATTAGCATAGTTTCCTAGTAAACAACAACCTTATTAAAACACTGCTTTATGAATGAAGGACAGCTGGAGTTTCAGGAAAGAGACATTTTCTGAGGTAAAAATCAATGCTGTGCCAGAAAAGTGCCAAGCTGAATAATATAGAAGTTGTATGATCTTTCCCGCTAGGGATGTGTCACCAGGAAGCTGGCTGTGTTTACAGCCCTGAGTTGCTGGTGCTCTCATGTTCCATTCTGTTGACTCTATTAGATAAAAATCCATCTCAGTATTAAAAGCATTGTGGCAGAAATTTGCTTTACATTGCTTGTTTTCCCATTTGCCAGCATATTGCCAAAGTACAAGTTCATAAAATGTAGTTTTGATCTCTATTGGAGTCAAACACAAAGCAAAACAAACAATGCGGGCAGGGGGCAACCACCACCACAGGAAGGCCATAATGTGAATAAGGGCTCAATTTGTCCTTCTAGTAGGTTTGGTTTTAAAAGAAATGAGGGGAGAGAATTTTAGTGAATTCTCTAAAGTGTTTACTTTTATTCCTAAAAGGAAAGCACCAGGCATGCTACTGTTCCCCAGAAATACCAAGACCTAGTAACTATAAAACAGGACTTGCATTCCAATCATTTCAATAAAAGATTTTCTATTTTGCTAAATATGTAATATCAGTGTGTTCCTTTACACATTAATGCATTCCGTAAGTCAACTAAAGTCACTCTCACCCTAAACATGGGAAGGGGGAGAGAATGGCCCCTAATTCAGGATAATGCCTGTGTCTTTGTATATTCCCTCTTTCTTAATACCTAAAGCTAGTCATATGTTTGGGGGGGGGGAATAATGAAGCCAAAGAAAGTTTCTAATGTGCAAATTGGCTGCATTACAGTGCCCAAGTGTCAGAGTGGGTAACCATCAACTTTTATAGGTTCATGAACTAATACTTCCCTCGCCCAAAAACAGTCTATATGCCATTTAGATCAAAACTCTCTGTGTACCATGCTGAGACCCATTTTAATTTCTTGACTGAACAAACATTCTGGAGACAAGTGAGCAAAATATTATCATGTGCAATGTTACTGTCTTCAAGGAGTTCTAGAAATTGAAGCTGTTGAGATTGAAAGAAACAAATAAACCTAACAGGTTTCATTTTAATATTTTTAATCATACACTGAAAAATACTAAAGTCAGTCTTCAGCTGGAAGAGCCCCAAAACAGTGAGAAATACTTTTAAGTTATTTAATAAGTATCATTCTCACATGCCTGTGACCCCATTGCATAATCAATTTATTATTAAGTCTTAACTGTACAGGCATCTAAGAGAAAAGTTATCAGCAAATTTTGGTACTTCTGTAAAATGATTTCAGGGAAAGTAATTCAGCCCTGAAGTCAACCAAAATATCATCTACAAGTATAGCATAGAAGCAAATGATATTTTATCAATTACTTAAATGCTTTAACCTAGAGAAAAATCATAGGGAACCACTATAGAGTATCCACATTAATCACAAATTCCCCTTACATAAAATGAGGATTTAAATGATGTAATAATCTTCACTTTAAAATGTTCCCCATAGGCTCATTATGTTAATAATGTTATCAAAACTATATACTCTTAAAATACTACATAAATCTAGCTTTTAAACTGATGAATATTTTTTATTAGTATAGCTGCATGAAGGAAACTAAATCAATGAATAGTGAGATATATGTTACTATTTTGGTTCAGGGATGCCTTAAACCCCAAGTGAGCCAGTGAGACAGAATTTGACCCCTGACCTGTAGTCATGGACTCAAGGATCATGCTTTGTATTTTTACCATCCTGTAGGGAGGAGGCCTGCTCCCTTTCTGGGGAATGGGGCAAAGCAAGGAAAGGATAAATATTGAAAATATTTATTCAAACTTTTCATCTGTGCCTTATTTCATCTTTACCCCTCTTTCTCTTAGCTGAATGTCTCTATTCTTACTCTGCACCAAAGCTCATGTCCACCAGTAACCTGTGCACTTTCAGCCCTTTATCAACAGATATTTGATCAAGTATTGGTGATAATATAAAATTTAAGCCTGTAAATGAAAACATTTGACCATTAAAAAATAAAATAAAACCATCACAATTCAGAGGTCACAAATACCAAATGTCATGGAGAAAGTTATATCAAGTGCAAACAAGAAGTGATCTCAGAGTTTACAGGTAAATCACAGTCAGCCAGAACTGTCAGGGATGGAGAAGGGCAGGCACACAGTCTGTTACAGACTGGTTGATTGGAGTGGATTTTGAGGAGGACACTATGGGGCCAAATCTGAATAGGTGGCATAGTTGAGAGAGAACCTGATACTAAGCTAAAGAGTTTAGACACTTTTAAGGTAGTGATAAGAAAGAGACTGGAAGCAGGACCAGAGATCAGCTAAGGTGCCCTACAATCTAGGAATGAGAACTGAACAATGAGTTTGGAGAAGTATAAGGTGAAAACCTGAGGAACATTACAAAGGAAGGATTGGTAGGACTTTATAACAGATATGCTCTAGGCACAGGGGTGTCAAACTCATTTTCACCAGTGGCCGCATCAGCCTTGTGGCTGCCTTTAAAGAGCCAAATGTAATTTCAACTCCTTAACAGTTAAGGAGTAGTTAGTTACATTTATATAGTCCTAAAATTATATTTGGCCCTTTGAAGGCAACCAGGAGGCTGATGTGGCCCCTGGTGAAAATGAGTTTGACACCCCTGGCTTACACAATGGGCATGCTTTCGTAGTATTCCCAGCTACTAATAAATACAGTATTTCCAAACAAAATTCCCAAAATTATCCACTGAATGACCAAAAACAGATTTCATCTCTTCATAGCTCAATGTGTTTAGGAAAATGTCTATCTTGAGAGGTTGCTTTAATATCTCAGTGAGAAAATATAGGAAGGGCCAAAAGCCCAGTGCCTAGCACATCATAAGTTCTTAAAAGACAACTGTTTCCTTTCTTATAGGTATCTGCATATCACACTGTGATTTATTTAAAGGTATATTTTATACCCCTATCATAAGTCCTTCCATGTATTAACCACATATTTATCAAATTTGTGTCCCGGTGCCTGGTACATTGCCTACCACATAAAGGGGTTCACTGATACTTGTGGAATACTTGTTAGGGTCCTACCACCATATTCCACTGCTGTGTAATTCTTACCTCATAACATCATTCTCAAGTTGAAAAATGGCTAAAAGATCATAAGCTGAGTATATGGAATTTGTATATTATGTGAGACTTATGGAGTAAGTGAGACTTGTGGATAATATGCACAATTTAGTGTGGCCACATGTAACAAAACTGGTTTCTTTCATCAGTTCCAACACTGACCTATTGTAGGACATTTGTTGGTTTTAGGTACTCAACATCCAATTTTTCTTTTGAGAAACTAACTCTTTATCAAATCCATCTCTGTGGGTACGGTATGACACACTCCCCACCATTGTTACTAGGATGACCACATGACCCGAGTTCTGCCAAACTAGAGAATTCCATCCTCCCAGCTCTAGTCATTCATTCAAAAAAGTGCATGTTTCCCCACCTTGGGCAATCATGGCCATTGAGCATCAGCTCCAGGATTATTGCTGCAATTACTAACAAAAGAATATTTTTTTCCTCTGGAGTTGCTGAGCTAAGAAGATGTAATATGGTTGGAAGTGCTTGCCTGAGTATAAAGCCAACATTTTTCAAAGAAAAGCTGAGATGGCACTGAGCACTTAGATCCATCCCTCACTGAACTTTTCATTTAAGTATGACAGCAAGTTCTCCTTTTATCTTCAATCCAATTAGTGTTTGGAATTCTATTTGTCCCCTAAACAATCATAACAAATTCCAAAATTGAGAAAGGAACTGTAAGTAACAGACTCTAAAGTGTGTAATTAGCTGAGGAGGATACAGTGAGGAAGTCCATGGAGAACTCTCCGTACTGAGTTAAGAGGCTGACCTGCATTCTTGTTATGTATTTGTACAGATGCTGGCAAACCATTAAAACTCATATTTTGGGATTCAGATCATGTATCTATTAAATCCAGAGAATAGGGGTCAGGGATTGAAAGGATTTGGCTATATTTATAAGGAAAGAATAAGCTCTAATTGAAGATAGTCCACTGAGAGCAGAAAGGGAAGAAACTACATCACTTTCTGACTGAAGCCAATAATTAAAAAGGGTTGAAAGTTAGCAATCTTTGCACATTTTAAAGGTAGGAAAAAAATGGTCTCCACCAAACTCAAGTTAGTGCAAAAAAAAAAAGGCAAAAAATAATCAGGAAGACAGAGTGAGCCCCTGTGTTCCTTTAAACTCCCCATAAGTCCAGAATATCCATGTTAAGAAAAAAATGACAATCACCTTATTGTAAAAAAGCCATCCCTTGAGTTGCAACCTGGGAACAAAGGGGCGTATATTAGCTGTGACTCCCACCCCAACAGATTGTTCTGAATGGCTCTGGAGAGGCCCAAGTGGAGGTCATTTAAGCTGAGGGCTCCTTAAGGGCATGAACAGACCATCTAAAGCAGGGGTGTCAAACTCATTTTCACTAAGGGCCACATCAGCCTCACAGTTGCCTTCAAAGGGCCGAAATAATTTTAGGACTGTATAAATGTAACTACTCCTTAACTGTTAAGGAGTTGAAATGACATTTGGCCCTTTGAAGGCAACCACAAGGCTGATGTGGCCCCTGGTGAAAATGAGTTTGACGCCCCTGATCTAAAGCTATTGTTGGGAGATGAAAATCCTTAGGCTGGGAATAAATTCTAGCACTGTCTCCAGTTTTGATCATGAAGTTGACAGAATGTAAATAAACACTAGTCTATTACTTGGCAAACAAAGAACCGTGATTCCTGAATCCCTGATAAAAAATGGCCTGTTACCTTGATAAAGCCCCTGGAATATCATCCTGATGCCTAGCGCAGATGTGGTCACAGAGGGCAATGGCTAAGAAAGATCATCCTTGTGACCAGAATTTGGGGAGGCCATGTTGGTCAATTTAGGAACACACACCTCAGTCAGAATAGAGAGCCCTTGCATCTTCTGGCCAATAGGATATGCTTACCAACTATAGACAATGGCTATTGTGTGGGGTTTTCCCCTTTTCCAGATGGGCTTTTTTAATGGAAATTATTTGTCATTCTATATGTTGGGGAAAATTAAGTGTATCACACAGATTGTCAGATCATGAGCACTGACACCCAACCTGACTGAGTACAATGCAGCTCCTCCATGGTCTGACATGTTGCAGAACCCAGGAATCATATCTTATTTTGGTGGTCTTTATGCTTCATTGTGGGAACTGATTAAGTTGCCAGCTGGTGGGAGCAAATAATGTCCTCATTAGCTGGGCTCAAGGTATAGGAGCAGAAAGTTTGCTTATTTATCTTTCCCCTTTCCCTCTAGGTCACACTCCTTGATAAACCCAACCACCCCAACACATCCTGTGTCCAGCTATATTTATCCCTCCCTTATCTTTGTCTCTTTGCCAGCCATTCAGTGTCTCTGTTGACTCATTTTTTCTCTGAAATACTGTTGTCAGCCTGAAGATGAAGATTCCATTCAGTTGACTCACCCTGCCCTTCCAAAATCCTCTTCTCTTCTTTTAATTCTAGGTAGACAAGGCCCCATCTCAATTCAAAAATGCACCTCTTATCTGTTTCTCTTGTTCCTGATTGCTTTACCTATTTCCCTTATTCAGGACAGCTGACAGCTTTATAAAATAGCTTCTGTCTCTCAAGGAAACCTCAACAAAGGAGGCTAGGGGAAGGGATTTGGGATCCCTTCTCAGTCAGAGAGCAAAGGAGGACCTGACCCAGTGCAAGATACAGTAGGCAATACTTCATCGGCTTGCTCCATCTATTTCTGAAGGACAAGGTTGGGTGTGCTTTTAAATCTCCTCAGTCAATTTAACCATAAAATCCTTAGAAGTGAATGGGTGACAACAGTAGAATTCTCAAGTGTTCCTATTTGCCTTTGGGATTTACTCCATTTTCTTTTAATAACCTCCATAAACTTAATACCTATAAATAATAGATTTGTTTGGCACTGTAAAGATGAAAGAAAATATGTAAAGGAATTATATATTACACAAAGGTTAAGTTATAAATTTATCACAAAGCTTAAATACTTTATAACATTAAAAGGGCTATTAAATAAAAAGTATCATTACATCATTTCCTGATCAAACACTTGGAATTTTTCCCACTACCACTACAATAAGATACTGCTCTTAGACCCTCCATGAACTCAGCCTACCTATCTTCCCACTTCTCACTATCTCACACTCTGCAGCTAATGCTACAACTCAACCAGGTCTGAGATTCCTTTGGAACTTCTTTAATCATCTCCGCAGCTGTGCCTTTGCTCATGTTGTGTCTCCCACATGTGCTGCTGAAATGCTATACGTTTTTTTTCAATTATAGTGACAGTGTTTTTTTATATTAGTTTCAGGTATACAGCACAGTCATTAGACATTTTTATAATTTACAAAGTGATTCCCTCAATAAGTTTAGTACCCATCTGACACCATACATAGTTATTACCATATTATTGACTATATTCACTATACTGTATGAAAGGCTATACATCCTTTTTTAAATGTTTTTCATTGTTGTTCAATTACAATTGTCCTTATTTTCTCCCCATTACTCTGTAAGAGACTGTTCTGCATGGCATGGGTCCAGCTCCCACTCAGAGATGCACAAGACCCACGCCCACGGATAGGTTCTCCTGTGGGGAATCAGGCCTGCAATGTGCCTAGGCCACTTTGAGTCTTGCTCTTGCTAAAAAACTCCCTCAACCTGAACTGAGGACATGTACTGCAAAATAACTTCCTAAAATCCGAGCTAAACCTTCCAAGGATGAGTGTAACCAGTTCAACAACTTTTGCCTTTTCATTTGCAAATATCCCTCTTCTGTGATATGATTAGCAGCATTGGCTCCTATGTTTCCTGTAAAAGGTAACCACCTAAAGCAAACCTGTGCATAGTAAATGAAGACCATCATGTAATGTGCCCGGAGATAGAAATAAAGGCCTGTCATGGCAGAGGCCTTGGCTTTTGCTCCCTTTGAGAGGAAAACCATGCTGTCCCTTTTCCTCCACCAGACTCGGGAGTCCGTGTGAAGGTCTCATTTCATCCATAATGACCCGGACACCATGGGCCAGTGTCTGCATCATTACTCTCACCCACCCTACCCACCCCTGCCTTCCATATTTGATCTCCACCCCACGATATCTTTGTCTGTGTCCTTTATACATGTTCTTTACAGCAGAGCTTTCAAACATTAGGGTGCCTGCAGATCACCTGAGGATCTTGTTAAAATGCAGATTTTGGTCCAGTAGGTCTACAATAGGGCCTGAGATTCTGCATTTCTAGTTCCGAGGTGAGGCTTTAGCCATCCCTCCACAGCTGCTATTTGGGAAGCAAGGCTTGAGAGTTTATTCAAAAGTCAGCTCTTTGGGGAAGCATTTCTCACGGGTTCAGCCATGGTGCATCTCTCCCACTTTTGTTACAGAACAACAAGGGGGGCCAAAGAGGTCTGAGGGCAATATACTATCACCAAAAGGAACCCCCCAGGTTTGTTATGTCCACCGCCTTATCGGAAAGACATCTCTCAATGCCAGAGATTCGTGAAAAGGAAAGGAAATGTTTATTTAATGCTATATGGACTTAAAGTAGTGACCTAATATCTTCATCAAAATCCCAAAGTCCCTTAAAACACCCACAAACACACACAGTCCTTTCTTCCCCTTTTGCCCAGTCTGGGGTACCATATCTCAGGAAAAGAAATAGAAGTCCATGCCTCAGGAAGCCCCCAGTTCTTCTCAGCAATCTATCTCAGCTGGTAGGCCTCCCTCAGTTCCTGGCACCATCAGCTGTGTCGCTGGGATCTCTGCTAAAGCCGGGTGGCAGTTCCCCCTTCTAAAGCTGCGGGGGTTCCCACTCTGGCAAAGCTGCATGGTTCTCCCTGCACAATGGCCATGGGAGTCCCCATTTTACCAAAACTGCATGGTTCTCCTCACACAATGGCCATGTTTTATAAATATGTTAAATGACCACTCCAGAGGTTAGCTGCAAAGCTGTTCCTATGCAAAACAGTTCTCAATGGCCCTGCTCCATTTGTCCCTTCACCTAACCCACACCTGTGTAGGGGGATGAGGACATCCTAATATTACCTGGACACCCTGAGTTCTGGGCCCCATTCCAAATCCCTATTTGGGGCCCCCCTCTTGGCTGCACCCTGATACACTTTCACCAGCCTGCCTTACCTTAGAGCTAGACTCCCAAATAAAATTATGACATGGCATAGTTTTTCTTATAAGCTTAGTTATATATTTTTATTTCACGAGAAGGGCCTGTCATTCTTCTATATCACAATAGTGTCAGGCTTAAAGTGGTTTCTATTGTAGGCTGATGACGAGACTGGATAAGCCAGCATTCCTGCAGTATTTCCCTTAAAGAACATTTATAACAGACCCAGACCAGGTATCATGGGCAACCACCTGGATACTGCACAGGACAGTGGGTAAGAGAGTGAGCAGATGACTTAGGTTTGAATCCTGGAACTACCATGTTCCAATTCACCTAAACTCTCTAAGTCTCAGTTTTGCTTTATTTTATAAACTGGTAATGTTATACTGCTTTGCAGGACTATTTTAAGGTTTAAGTCAGGGAATAGGTGTAAACAGGATAGCGTTTGTGAAGCACTCTGACTGTTGCATCAGAAGCATTCTACAATAAACACAGACTTCTATTATTACCTAGAGTGACAGCTCTTTAAGGTTGCCATGAAAATTCCAAGACAGGCTTTTGATTCCTTACATTATTTTAGGGCTGTTCTTCAACACTTCCACTGTGACTCTAGTAATCTCTTTAAGGGAAAATGGAAGTCACAAATATACTCTGTAATGATTAATAACCACTAATTTCTGCTTCCTTTCTGTTTGTTAAAGTTAAGAACATGCCAATTCCAACTCTAGAAATTTACATAAAAGATTACTAAATTATAGCCAGTAAGATTACCACAGCAACCACTAGATGTCATCTTTAGAATATTCCTCTGCTTCTCATCCTCTTCCAGTAGGAATCATAAAGTATATACATTCACCTATCTACAAAATAATTGGCTAACATAGAGTTTTACAGTGTAATCATAACCATTCATGCATCAACATAATAAGTTATGCAACAGCAGCACATATTTTAAAATGCACAATGTAAAGGGAAAAGATTTCCTCAGTATTTAATTCCGTCTTTCTTTTATTTATCTGCTACCAGAGCCTTTTCTTTAGAATTAGTGAATCACAATTAAACTTGTGCTTTGGAGAAAGATTATTATATTTTGACAGCTCTTCCTTCCTAATAGCCAATGTAATGCATACCCAAAATGAAAAACACAGAAAACCTCAAATTAAAAACCTAACTGCAATTCCACAATTTAAACATAGAACTGTCAACATTTTTATATTTATATATTATATATTTACATATCCTTATATTTATATAATGTATATTATACTTATCTCTATAATATAAATTATATAATATCTCTATGTAGAGATCTATATGTATATAGAAATATGTGTGCACATAGAAAAACATACATACATACATATAAATACACACATATGTATATATGTATGTAACCAAAAGCAGGTCCAACTGCCTGCTGCTGCAAAAACCGATACTCGAGAGGCAGGTGCTGATGTAAAGAAAAGGGGTTTATTTTCAGGGAACAGACACATGAAAGATGGGGGATTCTTGTCTCAAAGCCCATCTCTGCCTGTCAGTGGAGGCAGAGGTTTTATAACGAGGGAGAAGGGAAGAGAACAAAGAGATCAAGGGCAGGACTAGAAAAGTTCTCTACACGCAGATGAGCACGGTCCATTCTTACAAGGCAAGTGAAGGTCTGGTGTGCCTCATCCTGGTTTAGTCATCCTGGATTCCCATCTCTTGACCTTACATCATCCTGGGTCCACGGTTCAAGGTCAGCAAATTTCCCAGAGTTAGGATCCCTGATGGTCAGAGTTTGTATCTTTTGAAGTCAATTCCTAGGGTTCTAATACAAACATGCTGCTACATACTAATCAGAGTCAGAATTTACAGAAAAAGATGTCAAAAGAATGGTGGGTGGATTACCATTTCTTGCTATTACATTTTTTTCACTGTTACATGAATATGAGTAACAAAATGATATTTTCAAATATTGTCTGTATCCTGCTTTTCAGTGTAGCCCAATCCTTTCCTCTTAGACTTATAGTACGAAAATTTCCTCATGTTAATGAAGAGTCTCGCACAATGTCATTTTATAGTTGCTTGGTATTGCATGGTATGCATAACCATAATTTAACCATCCCCTTGCTGTTGAACATTTTGTTTGTTAGATTAGATTTAGCTATATTTGTGACCAAAAAATTCCAATACAGTGCTTAAACTAGATTGGAGTTTATTTTCTTTCATGCAAAAGAAAATGCAAATTTCATTAAGTCTCATGGCTTGCAAGGGGATTCCCACAGTGCCAGGACTCAGTCTCCTCTCCTGCTATTCTGTCATCCTCAGGATGTTGCCTCATTTTCCAAAATGTATGCTTCAAGTCCACCCACTACATCCACAACCCAGTAAACTGGAGGGAAAAGGTCAAAAAGAGGGTGGTTCTTTAAGGAGACATCTTAGAAGTAACACACAACATTTCCAATGGCCGCAGATCAGTTGTAAGAGAGGGCCAAGGTTTGTATTGCTTTACTGGATGGCCATGTGCCATCTACAAACCAGGGTTCTTATTGCTAAGGAATAAGTGACATGATAATGAAAGAAAAATAGCATCCACTGACTCAGACATTTACTTTGTTTCCAATTTTTGGTTGTGATTGATCATTCAATGATGAACATCCTTGCATGTATACCCACACACACACATCTCCGTTAATTTCCTTAGGATGAATTCCCACAAGGAAATTTCTCAGTCCAAGAATATGCCAGATTTTAAGAGTCTTGATACCTATTGCCAAATTGCTCTCCAGAAATATTGTACTAATTTCTACTCTCATCAGCAATCCAGGTGTGGAAGAGAAAATGCTATTATAAGATTCAATTTAATTTGTTCAAAGATCCTGCATCTCCTGCAAGGAAGATAAAGATCCCCATAGCTCTGGAAACCTAGTGATTGAGAAGATATCTAGGGTGTGGGGTGGGGGGCAGGCGGTGGAGCTCGTTGGGGGGAACAGTGCCAAGTGAAAAAGACTTTTCTTATCTAATAACATCAAAGGAAATACAATTTAAGGACTAGCAATGGAAAGGACATTGTTAGTTTTGGTTATTGAGAAGATTTTAAAAGGATGGATGAGACAAACAGCATAGTATAGTGGAAAGAGCATTGGATTTAGTGTCAAAATACCTGAGTTTTGAATCCCAGCTTCTACTTTATTATATTCTAAGCAGGCAAGCTATTTAACCTCTCTAAGGCTCATTCTCTCTAATATAAAAATGGAGCCATTAATGCCTCTCTCTTGTTCTTTTGTAAAATGTAAATTTGTTAATGTGAAAAGGTTTAATCATAGTCATATTTGAATTGAAAGGTGCACCCTCCTTAAATTTTATGATACTGCAATTAAAGAGATTTTACATCCTCTATAAGTGGAGGAAGATGAGTAATACTTTTTCTTCAATAAAAACAAGCATTCAATAAGACATTCTCAAGCCTTTGTTGTTGTTGCTATTGTTCTGTTATTTTTAGCATTAATGGATTTGTTTTAAAATTAATTTTATAGAACATCATTTATATACAATAAAGTGCATTCATTTTGACAAGTGAATACACTGTGAGATCATCACCTCTATCCAGATTAGAACATCTCCCCAGAAATTTCCCTCAGTGCCACTTTGCAGTCAATCCCACTCCAGACAACTCTTGATCAGAACTGGATCACTTTATGATAGTTTTACCTGTTGTTAAATTTCATATAAATGGAATCATACAGCAAGGCTACTTTGGTGTCTGTCTTCTTTCACTCAGTATAATATTTTTGAGATGATACATGTTGTTCCATGAATTTCATTTTTGTTTGTTTCATTACCGAGTATTATTCTTTTGTACGAATACACTACCCTTTCTTTATCACTCACCTGTGTGAATATTTGAGTTTTATACAATTTTTGCCTCTTATGAAAAAAGTCACTGTGAATGTTAGTACATGTCTTTTAGTGGACTTGTTTTATTTTGAAGGAATAGGGAAATGAATATCTATAAGTGCAATCGCTAAGGTATATAGCAAGTGAATGTAAATTTTATAAGAAACCAACAGACTATTTTCCATAATGGTTGTGCCATTTTACATTCCAACAGCAGTGTATGAGACTTTCAGTTGCTCCACATCCTCATCTACATTTGATATTCAAAGTCTTTTTAAATTTTTACATTCGGGTATGTGTGAAGTGATATCTCATGGTGCTTTTAATTTGCATTTCCCTGATGAATAATGATGTTAAAAATCTTCACATATCCTTATTGACCATTTCTATTTTTGTGTGTGTGTGCAGTGTTTATTCAAGTATTTTTCCTGTTTCACTGGATTGTCTTCCTTAGTATGAAGGTATATATGTTCCTTGTATATAATATTTTATGAGTATTAAATATTTCCCATTTTAATAAGTTGCTTGTATTACTATTGTTGAGTTGTAAGAGTTCTTTGTACATTCTGATTATAGTTCTTTTTTTTAAGATTTTATTTATTGATTGATTTTTTTTTTAAATGTACTTTATTCATTATGTTATGGTTGTCTCATTTTCTCTCCCCTTTATTCCCCCTGCCCTGTACCCCACCTTCCACCACCATTTTCCCTACTTAGGTAACGTCCATGGATTGTACATATATGTTCTTTGGCTTCTCC
This sequence comes from Trachops cirrhosus, assembly GCA_028533065.1. Classification (NCBI taxonomy): domain Eukaryota; kingdom Metazoa; phylum Chordata; class Mammalia; order Chiroptera; family Phyllostomidae; genus Trachops; species Trachops cirrhosus. Next base: position 37,982,950 of record CM052548.1, on the reverse strand, counting down.
ATTTCCCATACTATTCTTAACCTCCTCCTGTCTATTTTGTACTTACCATCTATGCCTCTCATTCCCTGTACCTTTTCCTCCACTCTCCCCCTCACACTGATACCCTCAATGTGATCTCTATTCACATGAATCTGTTCCTGTTCTAGCTGTTTACTTAGGTCATTTTTGTTTTTTGTCATTTTAGGTTTGGTTGTTGATAGTTGTGAGTTTGTTGTCATTTTACTGTTGGTATTTTTTATCTTCTTCTTTATCTTAGATAAGTCCCTTTGACACTTCATATAATAAGGGCTTGGTGCTGATGAACTCCTTTAACTTGACCTTATCTGAGAAGCACTTGATCTGCCCTTGCATTATAAATGATAGCTTTGCTGGATAGAGCAATCTTGGATGTAGGTCTTTGCCTTTTATGACTTCACATACTTCTTTCCAGCCCCTTCTTGCCTGCAAGGTTTCTTTTGAGAAATCAGCTGATAGTCTTATGGGAACTCCTTTGTAGATAACTGTTCCCTTTTCTCCTGCTGCTTTTAATATTCTCTCCTTATCTTTCATCTTGGGTAATGTAATTATGATGTGCCTTGGTGTGTGCTTCCTTGGGTCCAACTTCTTTGGAACTCTCTGAGCTTCCTGGACTTCCTGGAAGTCTATACCTCTTGCCAGATTGGGGAAGTCTCCTTAACTATGTTTTCAAACAAGTTATCCAGTTGTTGCTCTTCATCTTCTCCTTCTGGCACCCCTATGATTTGGATGTTGTAATGTTTAAGGTTGTCCTGGAGGTTCCTAGCCTCTCCTCATATTTTTGAATTCTTATTTCTTCATTCTGTTCTGGTTGAATGTTTATTTCTCCTTTCTTTTTCAAACATTGATTTGAGTCCTGGTTTCCTTCCCATCACTGTTGATTCCCTGTACATTTCCTTTTATTTTACTTTTCATAGCCTTCACTTTTTCCTCTGTTTTGTGACCATACTCAACCATTTCTGTGAGCATCCTGATTACCAGTGTTTTGAACTGTGCATCTGTTAGGTTGGCTATCTCTTCATCATTTAGTTGTATTTTTTTCTGGAGCTTTGATCTGTTCTTTCATTTGGGCCATATTTTTTTGTCTGGATGAGGCTGTTACATGGTAGGGAGCAGAGCCTTAGGTATTCACTAGGACAGAGCAACCCATGTCACTGTGTTGTGGCACTGTATGTGGGGGAGGGGCCCGAGAGGGAACAGTATCACTTGTTTAGTTCTTGCTGGCTTTCAGTCACTTCCCCCACTACTCGCAAGCAAATTGGGCCCTTCTGGTGCTGATTCCCAAGTGGGTGGTTCTGTGTACATTCTAGGACCCTGTGGGTCTCTCCAACAAGCTCTCCTGTGAGCCTTGGAGTTTCTCCTGCCTCCCCAACCCTCACGGGTTTTTTCAGTAGGAGGGGGTTGAGGCTTCATTTCCCAGTGCTGGAAACCTGGGTTGTGCAGTCTGTCTCTCTCCCTAGTTGATCCTCCTGGTTTATCTGCACACGAACGTGTGACCACCCGCTCTGCCACTCACCGTCTCCCCTGCCCCCATCCTCCAGCCACCACCTTGCCAGGCATCCTCTCTGCCCAGCTGCCCATCTCTACCCCTCCTATTAGTCTGGATGAATATTTCTTCTTTAACTCCTTGGTTGTCAGACTTCCATACAGTTTGATTTTCTAGCAGTTCTGGTTATTTTTTATTTTTAAATGTGTTGTTCTTTTGGTTGTGCAAGGTGGCAAAGTGTGTCTACCTATGCCTCCATCTTGGCCTGGAGTCGAGTGATTACAATTCCTAATCATTAATTTGATGATTAGTTCTTTTTGTGTCCTATCTAGGAAACTTTTGCCCATACTAAGATGATACAGATTTTTTCTACCTCATCTTCTAAGTTTTAGCTTCAACATTTAGGACTGTGATTTATTTTTAATTAATTTTTCTGTATGGTATGGACTGTGGACCAGGGTTTATTTTTTCTCATATGGATGTCCACTTGTTCTAGTACCATTTGTTGAAAAGACTACCTCTTTCCAATTGAATTATCTTGCTGCTTTTGTCAAAATAAATTGATCACATACATGTGGGTCTATTTCTGAATTCTCTATTTTTCCCTTCTGACAATTCCATATTGTCTTGATTATTACAGATTTATAAAAGTTCATGAAACCAGGTAGTATAAGTCCTTCAACTTTGCTTTTTTTCAAACTTGTTTTGATATTCAATGTTCTCTGACTTTCTGTGTAAATGTTAGAATTAGCTTCTCAATATCTACCAAAATGACTTCTACATTTTGAGTGGTAAATCTACCACTCAATATTTCTTATTTCAATTTTGAGAAAATGAACATCTCAACAATATTGTCTTCCAATTTATAAACATAGTAAATCTCTTTTTTAGAATTTTAAAATTTATCTCTGGAGTGTTTACTTTTTTGAATACACAAGTCTTTTATGTCTTTTGTTACATTTATTTAAAAGTATTTTATGTTCTTAATACTACTGTAAATACTTTTAATATTTATTTCATAGTAGTTACATATTAATATATAGAAATACAGTGGATTTTTTTAACTTGGATTCATCCTAAAATGCATTCACTAATTCTATTGTGTATTTCTTTGTTTCTTATAGTCTCTTTAGTTATTCTATCATGTCATTTGTAAATACAGACAGCCTTACTTCTTATTTCTTAATCTTTATCCCTTTTATTTCTTTTTCTTGCTTATTTCATTGGCCAGGGACTCCAACACAATATTGAATAAAAGTGATGAGAGCAGACATCTTTGCCAAATTCTCAGTCTTAGAGAACAGCATTTAGTGCTTCACTAGTAACTATGATAGTTGTTATAGATATATATATAATATGCTTTTTATCAATTTTGAAAACTTTCCTTCTATTCTTAACTTGCTGAGAGATTTTATTCTAAATGGATGTTGATTGTCTCAAATTTTTTTCCTGAATCTATTGAGGATCATATGCTTTCTCTCCTTTATTTTGTTGGGGTGCTGGATTACATATGTTAGTTTCCAAATGTTAAACTAACCTTATATTCCTTGGATCAACACCACATGGTCATGATGCATTACTATTATTCCAGCTATTGTTGAATTTGATTTACTAAATTTTTAATTTTATATCTATGTTAAAGAGGAACATTAGTTTATCTTTTTTTTATATCTTTCACAAGCAAATTAATTACTAGCTAGTAAATTTGAACTTGTTAGCCTAGAGTTTAGGCTGTGAAAGCTCTACTTGTTTCTCATTCCCTATGACTTAGGAGACTTAATTTCCAAACTGTGTCTCCCATTAGGATCTTGGCAAAGCTTGGAGTTTTAGACTTTAATAAGGTGGGTTCTAGAGTAGGTCTTACTACAATGTATGGTCTTATGGTTTTTTCATAAGAAATTTTCTTATGAAAATTTCTTCATAATTTTGGAAAGGCCAAAATTATGGCCTTTCTGGTGTCTCAGAAAAATGCCTGGGGTGCTAACAAGAACTTATGCCTCAGGCTGGGTCAGAAATCCAACATTTTCAAGCAATGTTCAACCTCTAGTATCTGAAGTAGTAAGTCTTGTGTGGTCTTGCCCTACACATATATATTCCAGTTCTCAGTCAGGGATTCATGAGAACCCCTGTATAGACTTCTCACTCCCTCTCTCTCCCCATCCAGCACACCTCCCCTTTCCCATGTCCCGATAAACCCGAACTCTTATCTCGACCTTGTCAGGCCAACTGGACCACCACACATTGCCTGGACTCCAGTTTCCTGGGCCAGCATGGAAACTGGAACAGAGAGCTGGATGAACATGGAGAGAGAGTGTCCCTTCTCTTGAAGAGTGTGTCACTTGCTCTTAATATCTGCAAATAATTGTCTCATATAGTTGTCCAGTTTTAAAGTCATTTATGAGAAAAACCATTAAGTCCTCAGGGCTTGGTTTTATATAAATTTTTTGACTTGTGGCTGCCAGACAGAAGTTAGCACAAACTTTAGGACAAAGATAAAATGAATTTTTTCAATTGTCTCAAAGTAGTGCTAAAAGCAAGATGGTTGTAAGTTGTATATGGGCATTCAAAAAATACTATTTCTCAGTCATTTAAAAATCCTACCTTCTTACCCCTTTCCCAAGAATGCTTTCATTCTCATAACATTCCGTGAAATTTCTTGCTATTTACCACCCACTGAATCAACAAGGAAAGTCCAGGTTACCTGATCCTGGTTGCATTCCAAAAGGGAAAAACTGTGACGGAGGGAAGTGCAAGGGGAAATATCTACCTGTGTGCTTCACTAACAGGGAGTAGGAAAATGAGCTGTGTTTTTTCTGAACTGAGTGCGATTGACCAGAAAGACAGGTAAGAAAGAGCTTTTTGGCCCATCTAGGAAGAAAGGAATTCTTGTAGGAATCAGGCACAAATCCTTGATCTCAATTTCAAGGAAGAAAATAGTGGAGAAGACCTGTGCTCTTTTTCCTCCCACCAACTCCTCCTATCTTCCCCTAACTTGGAGGTTTTTTCTTATTGTGTCAAGTATCTATAACTGCATATCAAAACCAATCCAGTATGTAGTGGCTCAAATAATCACATTTTATTTGCTCTGATTTTGTGGGTAAAGAATTTGGGCTGAACTCATATGGGTGGTTCCTTCTCTGGTCTCAGCTTAGGTTGGTCATGTTTCTATAGTCTTATGTCAGCTCGATGTGGCTGGTTAGGCTAAACCTCATTCATATGTGCTGGCTGTCAGCTGGCCGTGTGTTGCCATGAGGCAAGAAGACTTCCTATAGTTACTGTGTTCCAAAAGCAGAAAGAGAAGGTATCTGTTACACCTCTGCTTGGGACATATTTGTTAATGCTGTGTTGCCAAAGCAAGTCACATTGCCAAGGTCAGAATCAATATGGGAAAAGACTAATAGAGGGTGAGAATACAGGGAGGTATGATCCATTGCTACCATTACTGCAGCCATCTACCAAAGTTACTGAGATATCTAATCATGTACCCAAGCCCATTTACATTTGTCATCTTTCTGCAGCAATACTTTAATATCAAAATGTGCTTCTTCTAACAGAAGATGCAACAACCTATAAAATCAAGAAGATAGACTGGTAATTCCTAAAGTCTTTCCTGCTTTGGCAATTAGACACAAATAGCCAAGGCTCCATTCCCACAAGGGTAGCTGATATTTAGCTAGCATGCACAGGTGCAGTGCTACCGGTTGTTTATATCAAGCCTCCATTTTGATTGGTGAGTATTTATGCCATAGGGCTGGTAAATATTCAGAATATTAACCCTGCCCACATGTGTCCGTTACTTGTGACACACTAATCCAAGTCTGATAAGTGCCCTAGGCATAATGTACTGACTCACAAGCTCCTTAACATTTGTCCAAACCCTTCTGGTTACTCTAGAAAAAAACTGAGACCCAGAAAGATCAAGTGACTTGCTTTAATTAGCCCATACAATAAATAGATGGAAGAATGGAGTTTGGAATCCAGATTATACCAATACGCTTTCTACTAAGCAGTATCCCAACTAATTTTCATGTGACTTAGTCCTGCCTTTCTGGACTTCAGTTCTTAAACTGCTGCCTGTGTGTGTGTGTGTGTGTGTGTGTGTGTGTGTGTGTGTGTGTGTACCTAAGCCCTGACACCACCAGTCAACCCTGATACCAAGGAATTTCAGTACCTCCAGTATTGGTTTAACACAGCAGTCATCTTCAGAAATGTTTTCATTCTGACTTAGTTACCTATTTGAAAATGTCCCAGAAGCACTTTAGTCTTGGCACTTTAGGATCTGGGATGTTTTCCTCCCAATAGCAATCATTTAAAGCAGGTTTGAACTGCCCTCTAAAAGAAGGATCAAATTGTTTTCTGTAATTGGCTAAAAGGCAAGACACTGAATACAAAACTATCTTTTGCATGTTATAAAATTCAGGTGTCTTTCAGAACAAACAAAGGAGTGAGCACAGAACAGGAAAAAAATTTTTAAAAACCTGGGGCCATTTGGGTCTACTCAGACTTCTAGGACCCCAGGATTTCATGTGGTCTAGCCTAGCTGAGAATTTTACAGTCACAAAGACATCAGAACTCTATACAACTACAAATCACTAATAAGTCTGTACAAGACATTGAAAATCCAAATTCACTTTTACCAACTGAACAGCTCATGGAGAGAGATACATAACAAAAGTACTAACACACCAATTCAAACTCTTGTCAGACATCTTTTTAGAGCTCCTGTCAGCAGGAAGCCAATTACTTGGGAAAGAATGAAGTTTGTTTTATGAGCACAATATTACAAATGCAGCCCTTCATCCTAACATCAAGGAAGAATTTTACGTTTCCAATAGAAGTCAGCAATGTTTTGCAGCCGATGGGCTGGTAGTTTGCCTTCAAGGTTAAAGCTATGGGAGGGCTCCAGCAGGAATCAACAAACTCCTTATCTTCCTAAATTTAGCTGTGGTGATTAATCTACGACACTTAATTAGTGATAACTGTTACAGAAGACAAAGGTCTTCAGAGCACAATAACTAATGCCATAGCATAACTTTCGGCCTCATGGGCTTTTAAAATCTCTAAGTCTTTAATACTTTGAGCAATGGAAGCCTATGATCTTCATCAGAGGAATAGAAAAAGAAACACAGAGCATTATCTTCCATTTCATAACTTTCAAACATAATTATTATTATTTAGTAATGTAATATTCCCTAAGAAGAAACAATTTTTTTAAAGTTTGCACATAAAATAATGTTTTTATCTTTGCCCTTGTTCTGAACACAAAAACATCTAATTTGTCTCATTTTGTTTGTATATAACTTTCCTTCATATCTGAGTAAAGATAGCAGGATTCTTAATGACTTAGCACAGTATGCTTGGTTAAATAATGATGTAAAGTGCTTCGCTGTACTCCTAAACATCTGCCAGATTTTTTCAAGGGAAGAATAACATTTTTCATTAATGAGAAAAGGAAAGGACTCAGGCCATTTGATGGATCTTTGGGTGATAGAAATATCATTTCTATGCCTGGGCACAGTGTTCAATGTTTCTAATATTACTTTCATTATTGTCCCAGAAAGCCACTCTAGTTGACCATTTGACTTATAAGATTAACACACCAAACTATAAAACAAACACATAAAAAGCCCTACCATGGCATTTCCACATCACAAATACAAAATTCTTGAAACCTTAACAGAAAGAGAATGGAAAAGAAAAAATCTATTCCATTTCCTTTGGGCCAGTTTCTTGGCTGCTGCAATCGCGATTCCAGCATGGTGATGCTAGTTTTCTTTCTAAAGCCTAGCTACATTCTCACTTCCATTGTGATTTCCTCTTTTGCCCACGGTTTATTTAGAAGCATATTGCTTCATTTCCAAATATTTAGAGATTTTTCTAGTTACCTTTTCATGATTGCTTTTTAGCTTAATATCATTGTAGTTGGAGAACTCTATATGAACTTACTCTATATGAACTTATTTGGAATTTGTTGAGACTTAAAGTTGTTGGATCAATATTCTACGGACATCAGATGGCTCAAGGACGTTTAACATGTTCAGTTCTTCTATATCCTTATTAATTATTGTCCTCTGCTGATTCTAGCAGTCACTAAAAAAAGTATGGTGTTAGTGCCTTTTTCTCACTTTGGCTCTATCAGTTGTTACTTTATAACATTTGAGACTTTGTTTATATCCATGCAAAATTGTCAGTGTTACTTCTTGACAGATCAAACATTTTATCATTGTGAAATATCTCCAATATTTCTTCTTGCCTTAATGTTTGCTTGGTCTGTTATTTGTTTAGCAAGACAGTTTTCTTGGTTAATGTTAATAAGGAATAGCCTTGTCATCCTTTTACTGTCAACATGTCTGCATCTTTATTTTAACTCATTTACTATAAGCAGCATGATTTTTTTAAAATCCAGCTTCATAATGTCTTTTAATTGAAGTATTTAGTCTTTCATTTAATGCACTTCCTGATATATATGGGAATCTACCATTTTAATATACATTTTTTCTTTTCCTCACATGTTCCTTATTTCTTTTGCTCTCATTTCTTGCTTCATTTTGTTTCAATTAAATATTTTTATTATTCCATTTCCTGTTTTATTGTAGTGTTTATTATACTTTTGCTATTCTTTTAAGGGTTACCCTAGAATAAAACATGCATCCTTGACTTTTATAATGCAAGGACTTGAGAATGATATAACTCTTTTTATCCATTCTCCAGACTTTTGTTCTATTTTTGTCATGTGTCTATCCATAGACCTTTAACCACAAAATAGTATCATCATTATATATTTTCAATGTTCATCTAGATCTGCCCATAGATATACATTTTACATTGCTTATCATTCTTCCTTGTATCTACATGCTTCTCTCTGGAATCATCTTTCAGAATGACTTACCGTACTTTAGTATTTACTATGGTGCATGTCAGCAAGTGAGAAAATTATCTCTGCTCTTTTTTGGTCTAAAATTACTTATTTTGCTTTGTTTATTTATTTTCTAATCTTTACCCAATGATTTTTTATTGATTTTAGAGAAAGAAACATCAATCACTTGCCTCTCCCTCATTCCATACTCCCCGCACACACCCCAACCAGGAATGGAACATGCAATCTAGGTACATGCCCTGACCAGATATCAAACCCTGAATGTTTTGGTGTACTGGATGATGCTCCAATCAATTGAGTGACCCAGTCAGGGCATTATTTTGCTTTATTTTAAAGGGATATTTTTTGCTGGGATATTATTCTATGCTAATAGTTTGTTTTTTTACAATTTTGAGTAAATAATTTACAGAAATTTTTCAAAAATTTGAATAAGTAATTTTACTGTTAGCTAGCTTCTATTGCTGAGGGAAGTCATGTTACAATTTTATTTTGACTTTTTGTCTGCTTTTTTTGGTCTCTCTTTTTTAAGGGTTTGTAGCAGATTCACTATAATACACCTAGGTTTATTACTTTTATGTTTATCCTGCTAGGGATTTGTAGTGCTCCTTGACTTTTGATAACTCTCATTATTTTTGAAGAATTCTTGACCTTCAAAATTTTGAAGAATTCAAAAGAATTCTTATCACTTCAAATATGGCTTCTGTTCCAATCTCTTTTTCTTGTCCCCACATGCCCTCTTCCATGAAAAATGTGGTCAAAATGTGTTCGACCTATTTATTAAGGTCCCATATTTCTCTTATATTGAGATATTCTTCTGAAATATCTTCTAATAGTTAACTTATTCTCTCTAAAGCAGTTTTTAATCTTCTACTAAACCTATCTATTAAGTTATTAATACTTACATTTAGACTTTCCATTTGATTATTTTTTAAGTTATTATCTGCCCTGGCTGGTGTGGCTCAGTTGACTGAGTGACAGCCTAAGAACAAAAGCATCACTGGTTTGATTCCCAGTCAGGGCACATGCTTGTGTTGTGGGCCAGGTCCCCAGTAGGGGACACATGAGAGGCAACCACACATTGATGTTTCTCTCCCTCTCCTTCTCCCTCCCTTCTCCTCTCTAAAAATAAATAAGTTTTTAAAAACTTTAAAAAATAAAGTTATTATCTGCTTAAATTTTCCATCTTGGCTTTTGTTTTTATCATGTATATTAAGTTTATGTCAGATAATTTCAATATCTGGATCTTTTCCTAGACTGTTTCCATTGTGCTCCTTCTCCTAGTATTCAGAAACACATGTTTATCTCCTGGCATTGCCTGCTAATTATTTTTACTGAATTCCAGATATCATATATGAAAACTTGAAAAATTAATTGGAGACTTTCGGTGTTGTCAACTTATTCAAGACAGCATTTATTTTTGTGTCTGATGGGATAGGAAAAAATTATCTGAATCTGAGCAGAAAATAAGCTGATTTCTATCTGGGCACAGGTTTGAGGGGCTGTCTGGTCTACCCTTACTACTAGAGCGTGGGCCATCAGGTGCCTAATTAAAACACTGGAGTGTCCCAGGCTCTGTTTCCTTGAGCTGGCCCTGAATTCCAGTTATTGTCCTTTAGTCCATGAGGCCACTAGAAGCTCTATTTGGCTTCTCAAACTTTTAGCCATTGATTTTTGTTCAGTTTCTCAGCCTCTCTGCTGTTTCCTTGGAATTGACAAATGTCTTGAAGGGGAAAACATCCCTGAAAATCAAATTTAACTCTCTGCACTTTTCTGTCAAAGATCTTGGCTCCTAAAATTGTAATTGTTTTGGTAGCTCTTCAATGCTTCAAATAGACTTTTTATAAAGTACATTTTCTCTAGATTATTTTAATTCAGTATTGTTAGGAACAGATACAACCCCCAAAAGAAAACCATAACATTTTTAATATACAACCCCAGCAACAGCAGATATTTGACCATTTCTATCCAGTTTAGCTAAGGAGAGATTCAGAGCTTCCAGGGCGCAGTGGCTCCTGTTTGGCCACGCACAGGTCTCAGCAGCACTGCATGGCTATGAGCTGTTAGTATCCCCTATTCACAACAGCTGGCAGATTGATTCATTAGGTAAGAAGGAGGTGTAGAAAGGCATCAATAACATTAATACAATTGATACCCTGATAATTACAGTAATGCAGAATATTTTACTTTTTCAGTTTTTATTTAGGACTTCCTTATTCCCTTGCCTGTTCCATTGCAAACATTTTTTTTTCAGGACCCTCAACAATTGGGGTGGGGTTGTGGCTGAGAATAGGATTAGGGGGAAAAACCCACCCTAATACACACAGAGACCATCTCTAACACCATTCCTATACCACTTGGCTCACTGCTGCCCCAGTGACATAGCCAATCAGTCTCTTTTTGAGGGAAACTTTGCCCTGAGAAGTCAACCTCTTAGGCAAAGCCTCTTCAAGATTCCTCTGAACTTGCTACTTACCACAGAATGTCCATTTAGCCCATGAGAAAACTTGCAATTCTGTCTTTCCAAAATCTGGACCTATGGTACTCCTCCTGTGGTCTCTTCCATTGGTCTCATCTTTGGAAACATCTCCATATACTGTCTTGCTTTTAGGACTTTCCAAGCTAGGACCAGTTCTCTGGCTTCAGATTCCAGAGGACACAGGTTGACCTCTCTCTAGAGCTCTCTGCACTCAGCTCTGTTTTCAAGATGACACACCCAGGATGAGATATCAGGCTCTTCTTTCTGGCAAACACCACATGGCAAATGTCTTATGTAGCATGGAGTAGGGGAGGCACTACCTCACCCTTAAACCCTGAGAAGGGAAAGGGAAACAAAATTCTGATTAATCTGAACAGTATAGAAAACCTAACTATAATAGCTTAAAAAGATATCAAGTAGGTGAAGGACTAAGTGGTATTTTCTAATACCTTTTCAATTAGTCCCTATTTTAAAAGTGTTTCTTTCTTAAACACAATGGGCAAAGTATCAGTATACTTGTCCTTTATGCTTCCACCAGAGCTCATGAAGCCTCCAGAATTTTGTACTTGTATCCAGCACAATTTGTCACAAGATGGTATGGATTACTAATTACTTGATTCTAAAACATTATTTTTAAAACCTAAATGTTTAACTTAATAGAATTTTTTCTCTGAAAAGAAGAAAAAAAGGAAGATTTTTAAGTTTAGAAAAGACACATAGAATAAAAGCTATTACTACACAGCCAGGATCTCCTTCCTATGGAATAACATAGAATTAGCATTTAGTTTTGACTTTAAAAATGATTTTATGTTAGCAGACCATATAGAAAAGAGTATTCTTCCCTCTACACTTTCATGGGTTGTGAAATCAGAATATTTCAAGCCACTCTCACTATATATCACTATATCTGTATTTTGAGGAGCCAAGTGCAGCTTATTTTTTGAAGATCCTTGATTTCTTCTCTTAATTGATTCCTCAGCATTTACTGAGTGTTTGGCTCTAGGCTTGGTGCTGACTTTCAAACCAAGTAAGAAATGGCCACTTTCCTCAAGGAGATTACAGACTAATGAGGGAAACAAAAAAGTAAACAGAAAACTGAGGAAAAAATCACTCATACATGGCTGAGCCCTAAGGGAGACCTGCACAGGGTGCTGTGGGAGCACACAAGATAGTAACCAGCCTGTCTTAGGGGGCCAAGAGGAGCTTCTGGGAGAAAATGCTATTTGAGTTGTCTTAAAGGACAAGTAAAAATTAGCTAAATGATTCCATATTGTATCCTGGATGACTAAGTGAATATTGATGACATTAACAAAGATGAAAAATATGTATGCATGATATAGAATGAAAGATTGTGAAGTTAATCTTAGGATTGTTGGGCTCATGCTATTGGTCCAAAGAAGCAAAGAGAGGAGGTAAACATTGGGATATATAAGAATAAATCTCAGGCGATTTAGGCTAGAAATACAGATTTTAGATTCATCATCATTTAGTTGGTATTAAAATACTGAGAGTGGATAAAATCATGAAAGGAGAACATATAGTAGTTTCATATTGTCTGGTTCATGGATCTTTATGAGAATCTGATGAAAATAAGGGACTCTCTTCCAAGAAAAATGTACATGAGAAATTTTTACATGCACTTATAATGAATACATAGATTCCCTGAAGTTTATTCATGACTAAGAAAACACAATGTGTAACAAGAGAAGTGAATTAATGATCAAAACTTCCTGAGCCACAAAAAAAAAGTAATGATGTTTAAGACAGCATGCAAGATAAAGCTATCCAGACAAAGAAGGCTTGGAAAAGCTGGGCTTCTGAAATAAAATAGTTTGCTTTTTATAACAATTTAACTATGTATTTTACTACCTGCCTTTGGAACCAGTTCAGTCTATAAAATACATTGCCACAAAGATCCAAAATCAGGAGCAATTTTGAAATACACATTTGAAATGAAGTTGGATCTATTCATATCACAGCTTCAGAGAATATATCAAGCTAGAAGTAATGAGCTCCAGTTTGTAAGGATTTTTACAGCTCAAGAGAAATTGGCTTTCCTGAAGCTTTCCCCTTCTCTGGGTTCCCTGAGTGCTGTGCTTATGCTTCCACTATAGAACACATTCCGCTTTTTCTTGTTCACCTATCAACCTTCTCCCTCCAAAATTTAGGGTCTTTGCAAAAAAAAAAAAAGGATCAATTATTGTTTATCTTTGCCAAAAATGTTGTCCCCCATCTCCAGTTGCCCTACCCTTACCAATACAAAGCCTTGCACATGCATTTGATATATATTTGAGGAATTAACCAGAATTGTCAACCTCATCACAGAATTTCCTAACACTAGCAAAGCAAAAATCAGAAGTGTGGAAGATAATAGAAACCGGAGGCTCCAATTGCCTCTTTCCAGGTAAGGTCTGATGCCTCTGATTTCTGCAGCAAATGACCAGAAGCAGCATCACAGTAAATAATATTAATCAGCCCAGGGTCTCCACATCACATTTGTCATGCTTGTATTATACTGCATGGTATAGAATCAGAGTTAAGTGGAGGGAAAAATGTAAGTTCTCAGAGGCAAAAGGATAGAGAGAATTCTCTTCTCATACTATATAAAAAATTATCTCCTAGACAAAAGGAGACTACCATTGCATGCAAAGCAAAGGACAAAACAGGTGTTAGTACAAAAATAAATAATCTCAGTGGTCATTAACTGAATCCTTTGCTCTACATTAATCAAGACAGAAGTCAAGAACACATGCAGGAATTAAATCACAATTCAGTCCGGTTTGCTGTGTAACATTGTAACAAAGATTGGTGCAAACTGAGATCTTTAAACACTTCATATGAGTCTGAAGGGAAGCCATTTTCTGACCTTTGCAGATTTACAATCCCACCTAATATGAAATGGAGCAGAATGTAATTGATGTTTTCAGAAGAATACTGGCTGTAGCCCATTGCTGATACCCTCGTTACCTTCCTCCAATAAATCGTCATGTTCTGTTTACAAGTGGAACACTTTTATCATCCATTCCTGTGCACAAAAGATCTAAGTTTGTTGCAACATTAGACAAGGTGCTTCTTTGCTTTTGGGGTTGTTTTTGGCTTTTTCTTTTGGTTTGATTTTACAGTTTTTCCATCTTGAACTGTCTAAAGGGCATGTAAGCCCTTTTGACTCACAATTCAAAAACATGAAATAAAACTTAAAAATCAGATGAAGAGCAATTTCAGACTAGCCTTTACTTCACATGAACCTCCTGAAATAATACATACCTAAAATAAGCTCTGGCTAGAACTACAGGCCGCCCAAACTACTTGTCTTTTCTATGGGATTGTGGGGTTTGTTCCATTTCCAAGGTATTGCATAGAGGTTATAGTAGCTCCGGAGAATAGAAAGCATTGTTTGAGTCTTTGATGCAGACAACAGCCTGCAGTGTCCGCGTCATTATGGATGAAATGAGACATTCAAATGGACTACTGAGTTGGGTGGAGGAAAAGGGACAGCATAGCTTTTCACTCAAGGGGAGCAAAAGCCTTGGCCCTTACCATGACCGGCCTTGGTAGTCCATATGAATGTCTCATTTCATCCATAGTGATGCGGACACTGCGTGCTGGTGTCTGAATCAGCAGGCGCCCACGAACAGAGGGACCCAGAGCTACGAGTCATCCTCACTATGGACAACACACCAACTTGGTTGGAGTACGCGTGCATTAGCCAGGTAAGGGCTGACAACCCCGTGTGCTTTTCGGGAATGTTGTAAGGGTGTGTTAGATTTCAGAGGAAAGGGGTCTTTCTTCCTAGGTCACTCTCTCTTGCAACCGCTTTGCAACTGTACCTTCTTTTTTATTTTTTTATAAGTTTAATCGTTCAAGTACACTTTTCTGTCCTTTACTCCCATCCCAGCCCACCCACCCATCCCTCCCCAC
>CM052548.1:37921909-37968078 GCA_028533065.1 Trachops cirrhosus | reverse complement strand
CCCTTCCCCTTTTCCCCTGAAATTCCCTCCCCTCTCCCCTCTGGTCATTGTCAGCCTGTTCTCTATTTCAGTGTCTTTGGTTATATTTTGCTTGTTTCTTTGTTTTGTTGTTTAGGTTCCTGTTAAAGGTGAGATCATATGGTATTTGTCTTTCACTGCCTGGCTTATTTCAATTAGCATAATGCTTTCCAGTTCCATCCATGCTGTCACAAAGGGTAGGAGCTCCTTCTTTCTTTCTGCTGCATAGAATTCCATTGTGTAAATGTACCCTAGTTTTTTGATCCATTCATTTACTGATAGGCACCTAAGTTGCTTCCAGCACTTGGCTATCGTAAACTGTGCTGCTATGAACGTTGGGGTGCATAGGTTCTTTTGGATTAGTGTTTCAGGGTTCTTAGGATATAATCCCAGCAGTGGAATTGCTGGGTCAAAAGGCAGATTCATTTTTAGTTTTCTGAGAAAATTCCATACTGTTTTCCATAGTGGTTGTACCAGTCTGCAATCCCACCAACAGTGCACTAGGGTCCCTTTTCTCCACAACCTCTATAACACTTGTGGGTTGTTGCTTTGTTTATGATGGCCACTCTGACCAGTGTGAAATGGTATCTCATTGTGGTTTTAATTTGCAACTATACCTTCTTTAGTAAACAGGAGCCTTGCTCTCTTTCTGAACTATTTGCCGCAACCTCACGGGCTTGGGTTGAGCAGTTAAGAGCCACAAGGGTGCTCACCGCATCACTGTAAAAACACCCACAAGCTGATCCCCGTGGCACAGCACCCAACTAGATCTGGGCTTGGGAGAAAGACCAAAGATATTCCTTTTAATCAGCTTTAAAAGCATCAACTAGTTACAGGATAATTTGCAAGCATCTCAGGAAATTATTTGTTTTAAGCCACCACTTGCAGTCCCTTCAGTTTTGTTTTTTCCCTCTGTCCGCCTGCATAAGGATTTAAAGGTGGAGGTGGAGAAAAGGCAAAATTGAGACTGGTTTTGTAATTGCCATGCTTGCGGCAGGAGGAATTTCAGAAAAAGGTTCTTTTATTTGTTAAAAAATTTCTTAAAGGTTTCTGTGAATCCTCAGCCATGGGGAATGGGCTGTCCAAGGAACATGAGCAAGACTCAAAGTGGCCTAGGCACATTGCAGGCCTGATTCCCCACGGGAGAACCTATCCGTGGGCATGGGTCCTATGCATCTCTGAGTGGGAGCTGGGCCCATGCCACACAGAATGGTCTCCTACAGGTCTTTAAGTAAAAGACAATCCCAAACCAAGAAATCAGCTTGTCCCAGACAAGGAAGGCACTGTAATAAAAACAACCCAAAATATAATTATTCTTTGTTAGGCCAGGCATCTTGTACTTTTATACTGAGCAAAATGCTTGATTCAAAAGATTTTGGAAGAAAATCAGATACAAGACAAAAGGGAAAATAGTATAGTGAGTGAGAAAAGAGAAAAATGATAAATAGATCTTGAGTTGTGATGAAAATTCTACAGTTGGGTATATTTTGATAAATCAGACAGTTGCCTGGGCTGTTCTCTCCCTCCTACCAACTAGATTCTGCCACATGACAAATTCAAATCCATTGTTCAAGCCTCAGTTCATAAATCAGTTCTTCTTTAAAGCTCCCCTAATACCACAAAAAGAATTCCTTTCCCCCTTCTTTGTGATCCCATCTCACTGAATCAGTCCCCTTTTTAGAGAAAGGTTTCCCCTCCACTCGAAGGGCCCTACATTATTCATCATTTTCTCCCCAAGGCTTGTCATTATAGGTGATATTAAAATGTGCTTAATAAATTATGTTGAATAAATCTAAATGACTAACAGAAAATCCAGCCCCAGACACTTAAATTAGACAGACATGTAATAGAGCTCCACTGACCATATATCATAAAGACCCAGTCTGAAATCAGGGAAGCACATCAGAAGACAGCACTTAACAAAATCAGCCTTGAATGTGACAACCTCTAAGAGTAGTTAGAATAGAGACAATGCAGATAAGAATTTTTTTAAGAAAAAAATAATCATTTCTAGTTCATTTTTCAAAGGAATTTTAGCAATGAGCACATATTTTTCATCAGGAAAATATACGAAAATATTTACCCTGAAATATCTCCATGTGCTATGTAATTCTATCCTGGGGAGAATATTATCCACACATATCAGTTTTACAGATCGTGTGGGTAAGGATCTGAGGAATCGCCTCCCCCTCAGGAATTGTTCAGTCCCGTTCATGAGTACTTACTGCTGTACTTAAAGGGAGGATTTAAAACAAATGTTGCATGAACCACTACACAGATAACCATGGACACTGTGCAAATGTTCCTTCTTCATATTATAGGAACCTAAAGTTTATTGACAAAAATGTATATTTCTTTTCTATAAGACTCTTTTCAAAACTATGTTATATATATACTGACTTACTAGAATTAGTCAGTTGCTATATTGTTTGAATAACTTTCTCCAGAAGAGTTTCTCAATCTTCAGCAGAGTCTGTACAGGCCTAAATAATGAATACACACATTCACATACAGAGACACACTCACATATATTCACACATATGCACATTCACATCCAGGTGTGCAAACATATTTACACGTACATTGACCCATACACTCCCACACACATATTCTTCCCATCTGTCTGTCTGTCTCTCTTACACACACACACACACACACTCTCTCTCTTTCGCTCTCTCTCTCTCTCTCTTTCTCTCTCTAATTAACCAGGGAAGGCAGCTCAGTGAATAATTTCCAGAATAGCTAATGGCTAGCTGTTACCTGATGCTCACATGATGAAAAGGGGCTATCTAGAAAGTTTCCTCTCAGTCACCAGATGGATTTTATATTAGCTATCAGTAACAACAAAAGTCCTATAAATTGAAGTCTTGTTTAATATTAACACATGCTACCATGGGTAAGGATCTGAGGAATACAAATTTCTGGCTGGCTACCTGGCAGGTCTTGACACTATGAGAAATTATCTTGATATTTTCAAATCTCATAAAAGTAAGCTGTAATCACAAAATTAGGACTATTAAAAACAACACTTCTTAGGTCCTGAAGTATCTTGGGGTTGCTTCTCATACTACATTTAGTGAGTAGACCCTTTTTGTTTTTCCACAGGATTCACCTTAACTACACTTGACATACACAGGGGCAGGTCCTTGTGTGTCTTACTTAATACTGAGTGCCCACTGTTAGCACTGTACTCAAGGAATGAATGACTGGGTGGGTGTTAACCTGAACTTTAGCCTGTGGGGGTTTGCCATGACACATTATGGTACTCTCCACTAGGAAACAAGGGGGAAATTAGAAGTAAACCCAAGAAAATACAGCCTTTCCCAGGTGTTTTCACAGCCCAGATACGCATTTCTCAGCATCTTTTTTCTCCAGGGGCTTGGCTTCATTGTGGAAGCTTCCTTCACTTACAGAAGAGACTGAAATCATGCACAGGCCTTTCATATAAATTATCTTTGCTCTTTCCTGTAGTGATACTGGAGAGGAGACCAACGACTCAGTCTGTACCTACAAGGGGGCAGAGCTGAGCCATTGTTCAAAGACACTAATCAGAGCAGCAGAAAATATGTATTATTCATAGCCTACCTTCTTTCTCAGTTGAAATGTTTTGACCAGAAAATCAAATAATTATTTCAGATTTACAGTTAATTTATCTTATGTAAGTATCATTTCACTTATACTAAAGATAAGAGGGTTAACCTAAAGCTTTTTGTCCAATCATTTGTACTAAAAAATGAAGTTATCGAGTAGATTCTCAACATTTGTTTGAATCAATATCATGTTACATGAGGTCCTCCATAGTACATTTACATGACATCCTTTAACCATATTGAGATTGAGAAAGAAAAAGTAGAGAAATACTTATGGGGTTCAAATTAAGAATAAGATCAGACTGATTTGTAAAACTGACTATATATATATATATAAACATATATATCAGGGATGAAAAGAAACATACAAATCTATCCATACAAAATTACCTCACCCTAATCATGCTTCCTGAAATTTTAGTAATTGTAGCATCTGTACACCTACAATAAAAATTAAAAGAAAAAAAGACAACAAATGGGTCTTTGAAAACTATGCCAAAGAAGAGCCCTTTTAGCTTGAACTGAGCCACAGTGTTCAATTTGTCTCTGCCCCAGACGAAACAGTATCCATTTGGAGTGCTATATGAAGATGTTTTGCTTTTGTGGAGATAATTGGCTCTAAACAGCCATAGTAATTAGCAACATCAGGTAGCTCAGGCAGCATTTGGTCACCCATTGCCTATTTATTTGTGAGCAAATGGGAAGGTGAATGGGGTGACAGAACAGATGGGGAAGAGATACAAGTACTTCACTGGCACTTAGCATGGATGCTTCATGCTGTCTTTCTCCCTCTGGCACCATCATTAGTGCCTCTGGCTTCTGATCCAGGTCTGAAGAGCCTCTGGGCCAGTGCTGTTGCCACCAGCTGTTCTGGTTGCCCCTCCCCATAGCCTGCTCCTTGCCCTCCACTCATCCAACATGAAGAGGGAATTTCTGTGCTGATACTTTCAGTGTCTGTACACTTTGGTTTCACAGTTGAAGGTTTTTTTGTTTGTTTTAGGGGTTTTTTTTTGGCAACAATAACAGGCCAGTAGGGCTGTAGTTAGAAGTTAATTGAGCATAAATGCAAAATGTGAAAAGATCCACCTGTTCCTCTCAAGGAGGATTTCAGAGAGTTATTATAGCTGATTGCTACCTTTCAATAAGGACTCACCGGTGGCAGTACCAGGAACCAAGATCTGACCAAAGTCATGAAGGAGGAATACCAATCAGAAATGCCCATAAAAATGGAGGTAGGATGAGAGGAGCCATGAAAAGGGAAAAGCACAGGAAAGGACACAGTTACAAAGGAAAGAGCCATAATGAGACTTCAGATGGAAAACATAGGAGCTAATGTTTATTGAGAAATAACTATCTATCAGGCCTTGCATAAGCAAGCTACATGGATACAACATTTTGATCTGGTTTTAATATCACTCCAACTTTATAAATGAGAAAAAAATCTTAAAGGTCTTAAAAGTGATTGAATGCCATTTAGCCTTTTAGTATCCAACTGTAATATAGATGAAAAAAATCCCTTCCTGAGGCTCACCTGGGCATTCAGGAGACTGGAGTTCTGTTTCTGGGCTGGCCTCTGCGCAGCAGAGCACCTTTTGGCATGTCACTGACATCTGTGTCTATCTCCACAGACAAGAATAGCAATTCCAAGTATGGTCGACAACCTCCTACGTCAGAATCATCTGACAGCATTATTTCAAATGTGGATTTCTGGGTCTCTTCTTAAATCAATAAATCAGACTCTGTACTGCAAAGTGCCAAAATTCCAGTATGAATAATTCCCCTGAGGATTTTTATAGTCAGTAAAGTTTAAGAACTATTGGACCAACCAATCTCTAAGGTATCTTCTCAATGGGAAATTAAATGGTTCTGGTGGCTGATATGATGCCAAAGGAAATTATTGAGTTATCTATACTCAAATTTTACTTATTTAAAAAAAAGAAAGTTCAAAATAGTTTTATTTGGTATAAATTATTTTACTCATAAGAGGTTATTCTGAATGACTTTATTTCCAAAATTCAAGCCCATCTTCCAATGGTATAGATTGCTTTTCAAACATCGAGGAAATGAAAGCCCTCAGGTTTAGAACTATTAGAAAAATGTCCTAAGCCATGACAACACTTTTTGGATCAGACTTCTCTTAGGATGACTTTAAAGGAGTCAATATTCTTTTTAAAAAAATTAGTTTTTTTTAGAGAGAGAGAAAGAGAGGGAGAAAAAGAGTGAGAGAAACATCAATGTGTGGTTGCCTCTGATTTCCCCCCAGTGGGGACCTGGCCTGCAACCCAGGCATGTGCCCTGATTGGAAATCAAACCTATGATTCTTTGGTTCACAGGCTGGCACTCAATCTACTGAACCACATTGGCCAGGGCTATCTCTGTCTTTTTTTAGAACACATTATTAAAATAATTTATTTAAGTACATAATTACCTTATAAGCATACCTCTCAAACAGTAGCTTATATTAGGTTGAAGCATATGAAATTGCTTTTCATTTGCAAAAACAGTGCATTCATATGGTTCAACCTAGTGTGTGTAGTGTGTGCATGCTTGTATGAGCTGAGTATAGTTCTTGTGACTAGAATACATAATTAATAGTTTGCTTAGTTATCCTAATGAGTGCTACTCTCTCAGTGCATTCTTAATAGATGTTAGGTGATGATATTGTTGATGAAATTTCCCATTCAACTTCCCAGACTTCGTCCTAAATCCTTAGATCTTAATTAAAAGGTGAATACGCACAACTGTATGAGACAAATCAGTGATCAAACTAAAAATCTAATAACTTTTTTCCATCCATTCTCACACATATTCTTACACACAAATGTGTGCATCCTATCCATGAGAGCCACAGCATTTTCCCTCATTGCTCTTCACACATTGTATCTGAGTTTACTGTGTCTTGAAAGAAGACTTTGTCATATAATAGACTTTGTTAGTTATGTATGTTTTCCCATTATTCAGGCCATTTTCCTCAAACTAAGTATTCAGTCATGTCACTAAAATCACATTACTAGGAGAAAGAAATCTAAAAGTTAAAAATTAGGCAAAATGACACGTATTTGCATGGATTGAATGCTTGGAAAAATAAAAGCGACTGAGCTTATTTGGCCACATGAAGTATTTGTGCCTCCTCCACCTCCCCTGCATCTTCCTCCCTTGTGCCCGCCTCTAAATGCCTGCAGGATTATTTGGCAGCAGTGAGCTCTAACTAAAGCCTCTAGAAGCTCTCATTCAGCAGTGAAATTGTTGCCTTCCTCTGATCCTCAGATTATGGAGATGAGGGGATGAATGTACAGCACCAAGATTCCCTACCAAGATAGCTTTTCACTCTTTTTAGTTAGAAAAAGATCAAAAGGAAACTGGCTAATTAGCATACCAAAGGAGACAAAGCCCCCCAGAGCTTCATCGTTGTTGCAATCCAATAATAAACACCCGAGTACCAAAAAGATTATTTGATAATGACACACAGAATTGAAAGCCTTTGAAACAGCAGTTTCCAGAAAAAAATATTTTTGGAAGGAAAAATACCCATAATTATACAGAATAATGCTTACACGCTGGGGAGCAGCTCTTCGTTCCAAAGGGAGATGCTGGCAGAACTACTTTGCCTAAGGAATAGTGCTGTGGTTGCCTTTATCTGAAAAATTCAAAAAGTCTAAAAAAGGTTTCAAATCCCTTCCCAAGTAAACAGTCAGCTCTTTCATATTCCCAGAAATTAAACACAGAATTCTGAACTTAATGTGTCCCCTTTACCTAGACCAGCACCCAGCCAAAGACTTCTATTCAAAACCAAAGAAATTTGCAACTCTTTGAGGTTTATTATTCTTCTCTACGGCCTTTTTTTGTTTAGAAACTGTGGTAGTCTTTGCAAACATGGGGTTTGTTCAAGAGGAGGGGGGAAGAATAAAGCAATCACTTAATTATACAGAAGTTACTCTGGAAGAAAATTCTAGGCATCCATCAGGCCTGTGGAGAGAGACAGTCTTGAAAGAAAATCAGACCCTCACTCCTTGGATTAATATTAATATCATGGCACTTTTCTTCAGACATGAAGGGCAAGGGGACAATGAGCATCAGAATGGAGTTTGCAGTGGTCACAGCGGGTTGACTAAGTGATGAGCACATCTGTCTCTTCCTCTAAGGCAGACCACGTTGCTCAACACTGGGTACGTGGTCAAGCCTGGTTTCCTCGTGAGAATCTCACCCACATCCAAATCAACTCCAGGACCTTACTAGGACAGGAGCTAGTGGGATTCTGAATTTGGGGGGGGCAAATGCTAATAAATAAGTTCTGTGTGAAAGAACAGATTGCCAAACCCTAGTGTCCTCTTAAAATGCATAGTGGCCACAGGGAAGGTATGATTTTGCCTGGAGATCACCCAGGTGGTTATAATGGATTTGCCATAGACCACTGGCTCTAAGCCACTGGAATAAAGCCTAGAGGCCCAGATGATTAATACTTTATCCTGTTTCTAAGCAAAGAATTATTGTTAATGAGTCAAATGGAAATGATTTTCTTTACAAATCTGAGTTTAAATAAATAATTCCTCTTTCATTTTATAGACCTATTTTTTAAACCACAAATGGATGAGAAATATGCCTTTGACTTGCCATCAAGTAACCTACCTCCTCAGATTTGACAAGATCACATAAGATCTTATTCTGTTAGTTTCATGCAGAATTAATTTATTGTTCCCTTTTATAAATTGTCCCTTTGCAATAAAACAAGCCCCAAATCAGAGTTTTACTTAGAAAATGTGTCTAGAGGAGTAAAACAAATGCCACTTACCCACCACTCCAAAGAATTAATTAGACTTAGCTCTTTGCCAGCTAAGTACCAGAGGAGCGCATGGTGATTAGCTGCACTAATTGGAATTTCAAGTGGTGCTGATAACTACACAAAGATAATAGGATTATACCTTCCTGTCCTGAAAAAAGAAGTGGCTTTGTCATAACTGTTTAGATGATGAGTTTAAGCTGTTTCACACCTAACTACCCCCAGAGAAAAGAAGCACTTTTAGATTCTATTTTTATTCCTACAGAGAGGAGGGGATAAAAAGCAACCGAGGTACAAAGCAACATCCCTCTCTGTCTCTGGATTTCGTCTTGCTCTCCAAGAAGCACACAAAAAAACTTCACTTGACCACCACCAACAACTCTAATGGAGTTATAAAATCAGGCAGACCCTCTCCTCTCCCAGCACATATTTTTGTTTGGGTTTGCAGAAAAGCTCTCAGAAATTATGAACATCTCCATTCCAAGGGTAGTCAGAACTAAATATAACTTTTATTTGGGAAATCTAGGCAGATGTTCTCACCTGCATCTTATACATTAAGAAACTATTGTTTGAAGATGTTGAGTGTGTGTTTGCCATTATTCCCCCACTTGAAAAACATTCCATGTTTTTTAAAAAAATGTAGCAATTTCCACACCTGACAGGTCCCACAGGTGTCAAGAGGCAGAGCAGGACTCCAGCAGCCTCTGTTCTCTCTCTCCTTACTGAAACTAGGCTCTGGACCACCTCTCATGGCTGAACTGTCTTTGTGGGGTTCAGATACCTCCATTTAATCCTCACAGATAAAAAAAATGAGTGAGGAGCTAAAAACCCTGCAAGCGGATCACACTCACTGTCTACCATCCCTTCTGATATCCATACCAGATGTTGCAGACTGTGGTGTAAACAATCATAAAAGAAAATTACACTAGGGAAAACAGAGGGTGAGGTTGGAAATCTTTCTCACATGTTAAATATTCAGAAGAGATAAATTAACATATGTTTATTTCAAGTAAATATGAAAAGTAAATGCTGGTCACAAACTTCCCTGCACATGCAGTGGAAGTTCTGGTGGCTACAAGGTAGAACTGTTACCACTTGACTTACCAGATTCCTTCAGCAACTTGAGGAGCCATAAAGTGTTTTCCAGAGTAAACATATGAAGCCAGTATATATTGCAAACTTTGTAGTTTGAAAAAAATAGATAAATTAAATTACACAGCCACTGGTACTACCCACCCTTCTTCAGCACAGGCCTGACTCCTCTGGAGAATGTCAGGAGGTGCAGAAACCATATGAAGATGCCTGAGCAATTTAAGGAAGTCTGAAAGGCCTACTTACTCTTTCGTATCTCCATCATAAACCCAGGCATAATTTTAGACATTCTTTGTGTTGGAGTAATTACATTTGCAGAAAATTTCTATCTAAATATTACTATTTTATCCAGGAAAGCAATAATTACTCAATATCCTATTACTAAAATTGAGTTTGAAAAACCCGAGCCAAAAGCAAGGCCCTAGAGGAATCAAAGAAGGTAGCGATGTATGTATTAGTGTATAGAAAGGCAGGAAAACCATGGATAGATAGATCCTAAGGCTCTTCCTGGCAGAAACCAAGCAGAGGACAAAGACTTCCTAAGAAGAAATGCAAGAACAGTGAAGTTCAGGGAGAGAATTTCCAAAGATGGGGAGTTCACCAACAGGTGAAGAGAGGTAAATAAAAAAATTTTTTTCACTTTAATGCTTTCCCTTGGGCTATTAAATAACCAAACAGGTTTTCTGGTTTTGTTTTATTTTTAGGAGAACTAAGGAAGAAGTTTTTTTCTAGAATATAAGCTTTATGTAAGCAAACAAATTCTTTTATTCCAGTACTCTAATGCCAAATACTATGTGCCTGGCTCATATGAAGCACTCAGTAAATGTTTTATGAATGAATGAATAAAGGAAGAGAGAAAGGAAGGAAGGAGGGAAGGAAGGAAGGAAGAAAGGGAAAAAAGAGAGAGAAAGTAAGAGAGAAAAGAAGGAAACTGTTGGTTGCAAGTTAAATCTAAGAAACTGAATATTTAGCAGTTGAGAGATTTTAATACCTGCAACTATGGACATTCAGGGCTGTAACTGTTGATTCAGAAGATATAGAGGATCGAATTAAATGTGTACTTATTGCCCTAAGGAAATAACTTGGAAGAGGTTTTGGTTTGTGATTTTGTCTTAGCAGGGAATGGAAGGGCAGTGAAGCGATAGCTATTGGAAGCTAGAGAAATGGGGACCTGAGTCATATACTGGCAGAACAATTAGTAAAACACTTCGTTGAAGTATTTTGAAAATTGGAAACTGGCACCCAGAAGAGGAGTACTGTTGCCCCAAAAACCTAAAACCTGTGGCATTTGGAATTGTGCAGTGGGCAGAGGCCTAAAAAACCCCAAGAAGGCTCTTAGTGATAGAAGGGCAGAGAGGAAATTGCTTTTGGAAGCTGGAAAAGAGAAAGGCCCAAGTTATGTATGTGCAGCTTAATTAGTAAAACTGTCACATACAATAACATGGAACATAGAAAAGATATCTAATTAACTTGTAGATAGATCCAGCTCAGGATCCATGGCAGAATGTTCAAAGTAGCACCTGACATCTTTTAATTGTTTCAGATAAGCTAGAGGAAGAGTAAGGTGAATTAAAGAATTAACTGTTCACTGTTGTCCATGTCTGTGGGTCATTCACACATGTTCTTTGTCCAGTCCCTTCAGTGTAGGAATTGACTGGAGGTGGGGGGTAGGATAGGCAGAGGAGGGCAAAAGGGGAAAAATTGGGACAACTCTAACAGAAGAACAATAAAAAATGATTTAATTAAAGAAGAATGAACAATTCAGTTTTCAAACAGAATTTAGAGAAAATGTAAAGGGCTTTAGGATTCAACAATAAAATAATTTCTCATCCTCAGTGTGTCTTGAGAAATATTCCTTCTTTTTTAAGTTTTGGGGTTTGGAGTCAGACTTCTTTTAACTTTATCAATTGATTTTTGAGAGGGGGAAGGTGGAGAGGGAGGAAGGTGGAGAGGGAGAGAAAGACATCAATCTGTCACTCCACTCATCCATGCACACACTGACTCAGGTTGAACCCACTACTTGGCACATCAGGTTGATGCTCCAACCAACTGAGTCATTCTGCCAGAGCAGGAAAATATTCTTAAAGTAAAAAATTGCCTCAAGGAAACCATCTAATATAGGGCACTACCAGTAAGAGGGGGCCCCAAAGTAAACATCAAATCAAGGATGTTTTTTATGATGACTTGGAAGAACTTAGGGCATAGCCTTGTAAACTCTTGGCTAGATTAAAGGACTTCTAAGAATTCTCAAGACTCACTGACTGTCTCAGTTAGAGGCAGAAAAAAAGACTTCTAAGAACAATAAGGGATGGTAAGGATAGTAAGATGTTGTCCACAGTACCCTGACTTGTGGGCAAAATTAGAGAGGGGTCTGTCTTTAATAGCTTTATGGGTATGACAAAGCTAATGTCAAATGAAGTGAACTTATAGTAAGCTTTATAAGCCCACAAAGTTTTTAGAGAATTATATTTTAACATTGCCAGATTGAACTAAGAGGGACAGACATTTCAAAATGAAATTTGAATTTCAAAATGAAAAGTGCTTTTAACCTTCTATGATCAGGATGAAGACAACAAACATGACTTGTTGCAATCATGGTCCACAGGGAACCACTACCAGACATCAGGACTAACCAAGAAACTAGTAACATGTATCCAATGAGATTTCAGATTTGCTAAGGACTAACGTAACCATACAGAAACTCAATTTCCACTTCTTCAACATGACCCTTTCTCTTTTCTGTTCATCTACTCCCTTCTTCAATCATTAAGCCCTTAGGACATCAGATGCTAGTCAGTATCAAACTGTCTGAAGAACAAAGCCTCAGATATGCTGACCACAGAAACAGAGTTTAGGTCAAGCTAAAGATAACACCTGGACTTCAGCTGTGTTTCAGCCCCAGGCCCATGAAAGCAAACCACTTGGTAGACCACACTCACGTGAAACCAAACAGAACAATGCCATGGCTGATATCAGGACTTGATACAATGGCCAACTACTCCCTACCCTAGCTCCAACTGATCAGTAGAGTCCACAACCCCAACTCATTTAGTCACCGTGACTAATGATTTTTCCCCTATATAAGCCATCCCCTGGATGTGCCATTTGGGTAGCCAGGTCTTTTAGCACCAGCTTACCTGTGCCCATGGAATTGGTGCCATTTTCTCAATTAAAAAACCTGTACTGTGCTTCAAATTCCTGTTCACATTTGATTGGACTTTGATGCATACAGATGAATGGACAAAGATTTTAGTCTGGTAACACTAATGACTGCTATATTTCTTCCACTTTCCACTTTTTGAATGGGTGCTTTCATTGCAGTTTTTCTCTTGTTGCTCCACCATTATATGTTGTTGGTAGGCAGAGGAGGGAAAGATAACTTATCTATTCATTTTGCAAGTATTCATATTTAAAGCAGCCACACCTATGAAACCTCATTCTTCCTGGACATGATTTAGATGATGAAATTCTAGACTTCAAGCTTCAGCCTGATGCTGTAATGGAATGAGAATTTGGGCATCTCAGAAGGGGTGCAATGGATTGTGCCCTCTGGAAGAATGAGAATTATTTGAGTTCAGAGAGTTGACAGTGATCAGTGATAGATAAATAATTTGTTAACTCCCAGGAAATCATGCCCTGTTATAGTTGCCTCCCAGACTGATTCTGGGCTTGACCATGTGAAACTTTGGTCAATGGGACATTAGCAAGTATGATGCAAGAAAAGCCTTGATAAGCACCTAGTATTGGGCTTATCCTTTTGGAATTTTCCATCTTGAAACTCAGCTGTTGAAATGTGGTGAAGCTCAAGCAATCCACTTCAAGAGACCACAAAAAGATAGAGAAGCTGGGATAGCTTCTGCAATAATAGTCATCCAACTACCTCATTAGTTAAAAATGAAGAAGACCTCTTGAATTCCAGCCAAAAAGACATGGAGCCCAAAAGACATATGGAGACTTGTCCTTATCAAGTTTTGTCCAAATTGCAGTTTCATAAGTTGCTGTTGTTTTAAACCACTAAGTTTTGAGTGGTTTATTTTACAGCAAGAGAGTATTTGTGTTTCCATTTTTAAAAGTTATTTTCTTTTTATAACTACTCTGAGTGAACTAATTTTCTTATTACTTAATTTTAATACCTAAACATGTGTTGAAGGATCCCAAATTCCAGAAGTTTGAAGGTTCATTTCAGTTGGTTTTTAATTAATACACTATAGTAAAAGAATGACTATTACATTTTTAATTATACAAGAAAATAAAAATATGCACTAACTTCCTAATGAAATACTAAGATTCTTAGAACATACTGCTGCTACAGTTATAGGGAACATATTCTCCACCTTATTATACTATTTTGCTCAATAGCATTTATCACTGTATGCAAATATCTCATTTATTTATTTGGTCACTGCTTTGTTATCATTGTCCCACAATAGCATGTAGCCTCTACTCTCTTTTTTGTGATGGGTCACAAGCATTTAGAACATTGTCTGGCACATAGTAAGGGTTCAATAAATACTGTATAAAACAGAATGTTAATATAAGACACACTTTTTAGAAATAAAGTGCCTAAATAGATATTACTAGTGTTCAGCAGCATTTCTAGATCTCCTCCACTTCCTGACACATGGAAAACAATTCTTCTTAGCCCCCCTTGCAGTTGGGCAGGGTTATGTGACTAGTTCTGCCTAACAGGCTGGGAGCAGAATGACATGTGTCACTTTTCAGTTGAAGCATTTAGGACCAAGCTCTGGCTTCTCTGTGATCTCCACCATGGCCAGAGGAAACCCTAAAGCTTCATGCTGAATTGCCTGAGGTGCTTTGCTCCCATGTCAAATATGATAACTTTAGAGAATTGCCTGGATCTGCAGAAGATTTTGCCTGAGCGAGAAAAAACTTTGTTGTACCAAATCAGTAAGAATTTGAAGTTGCTTTATCCTGCAGCACAGCCTAACCTGTCCTGATATATTGCTTAACATTGAGTTTGTATACTTCTTGAACTCTGTAACTATAAATCCTAGATGGTCATTCATAAATCAGTTACTTACTGGGTACCTACTATGAATGAGTCTAAGAATAGTAAAAAATATGATTTAGATACTGCTTTCAAAGAGTTTAATGTTTTATTTATTTATTATTCATTTATTTATATTATCTTCACCTGAGGACATTTTTTCATTGCTTTTAGAGAGGGAAAAGGGGAAAGAAACATTAATGTAGAAAGAAAAATCAACTGGATATCTCCTGTACATGCCCTGATCAGAGATCATATGCATCCAGACCAGGTATTGAACCTAAAACCTAGATATGTGCCCTAACTGGAAATCAGACCCCCAGCCTTTGGGTTATAGGATAATGTTACAATCAACTGAGTCACACTAGCCAGGGCTAGAGTTTACAGTTTGACAGGATAAATAAATTATGTACGTGAGGAACTGTATATAACACAGGTCATAAAATTGTGAGTATCAAAATGTTGGTACAGGTAAAGTGTTATGGAAATCTAACTGAGATGAATATGATAAAGATGTCTTCACCCAGACCCTTATAAGTATGCCAATTTATGAAAGTAAGAGGGATGACTTCCTCTTCATATGTGCTATATTACCAAAGATCAGACTTTTAGGCTAGTTTTTTCCCCACCTTTTCATTGCTGTGTAGCTTCAATTTAAACTTGTTATGGGTTGGTCAGTGTATTCCCAAAATTTATATGAAGCCTTAACTCCAAGTACCTCAGAATGTGATTTTATTTAGAGATAGTCTTTACAGAATTAATCAAGTTGAAATTAGGTCCTTAGAGTAGATGCTAACCAATAAGACTGGTTTCCTTAAAAAGGGGGAAATGTGGCGACAAGCATGCGGACAGGAAGAATGCCAAGTGAACATTAGGGTAGAGACCAGGGTGATGGTAGAAACTGGTCAGGAAACACCAAAAATTGACAGCAAACTGCCAGAAACTAGGAGAGAGGCATCAGACAGATTCTTCTTCCCAGCCTTCAATAAGAACCACCCCTGCCATAGCCTACAGATGTGTGAGACAATAAGTTTCTGTTGTTTAAGGCACCTGTCCGTGGTACATTGTTACAGAAGTCTTAGCAAACCAATACGAGCCTTGAATAGCTGCATGAGCTAAAGAAAGCAATAAAAGCCTGTGACTATTCAGTCAACTTTATATTTTAGCTGTCTGTTATCTAGTTTTTTACTGGCAAAAAATCAGGTTAATATTTTTTTAATAGTGTAAAGTAATCAAAAATTTCTTGTCAATGCCAGAAAAGAAAATTTCTTTTCAATGCCAGAAATGTGGAAGAAAGAAAGAAGCTAGCTCAGGGTGGGGGTGGAGGATCCAGAATAGGTATTTCAGAGTATTTGATTAAAATACTGGGGGGAAAAGGAGAGGTGTGTGTGTGTGTCTGTGTGTTTGGTGTTATTCTTTCTGTTTTCCTTCTTTCCTGCCTCAGTAAAAGTCTTTCAAGCAGTTTTGATTTTTTTCCCCAAGCAATCAAGTTTAAGAGACAATCTAAAATTTAAAATCCTCTGTAACATTTCAATGTTTGTGTTTGAAATTTTCTTAAGTTTATGTGGATGTGCACAGCACTGGTATGGTTTGCTTAATATTATTACAATGAGTTTCAAACTCATTAACTCTCTGAGCCTACCACATGCCAATATGGACAGGTCCCTTTGGGCATGTTTCCCACTGTTGGTCTCTCATGCTCTTTTCCATATATAAGATGTGACCTTTTTTAAAATTTATTCTTACCCAAAAGACATTTTTTCATTGCTTTTAGAGAAAGAGGAAAGGAGAGAGAGAGAGAGAGAGAGAGAAACATTGATTTGATTGCCTTCTTGAATGCACCCCAACCAGGATCAAACCTGCAACCGGAGTATGTGCCCTGACTGGGAATCAAAACTACAATCGTTTTGTCTATGGGATGATGCACCAACCAAATGAGCCATACTGGCCAGGGTGACACCCCAGCTCTTAATATGGTTTGTAAAATGCTTCTGAAAGCAGTTCCAAGTAAGGAGAACCAAAATTTGGAGTATCGTCAACATCTCTGGTAGAGTAGACTTTATCATCTTCCCTGGTGACCACTTTAAAACACAAATCTCTTTAGTTATCCATGTTTTGATTTTTTTAATCTAGCTATAGCTTGTAGTCACAGCTAGACTTTAGGCATACGTTTTGGTTGTAAAAGTAACCCATCCATTGCTAACAGCATGACAAAATGTGTTTCATTTATGTGAAATGACACAATTTTTGCCCTCTAGGAAGGACAGAAAGATAGTGGAAGAAATTGTACTTCCATAAATGCATATATTAACATTTGACCTCATAAAAATGCTCATCTAAAGACAAATAATTTCCCTTGAAGTTAGGAAGGTTTAGAACTAATGGAAAGGGAGAAGGAAAAAGTTCATGGGGCTGATAAAAATAAGTAGCATTTACATCAACACTGTCTTCAAAACTTTTGATGAATATTACCTTGCTTATCTTCCCAGTGTCTTCTCGAGTTGATAAAGCTTTAGACTATTCTGTTGTTCCTCTTGTATAATTCCATGTAATATGTGAACATTTGTTTGCTTTTTGCATTCCAACATTCCTGGAATTTTGATCAGCCCCCATGATGTCTAATACCTCATCAGCTCACAAACTTTGATGTAATGAATAGATAGTACTTCCTGGCCATTAGTTCAAAGACTCACTCAAAACTGAAGAGTCTGCCCAGAAAAGGATTAGCATATTAAGCACCTAACAATATTTTATTAAAATGGAATCTTTCTATGTTTTTCTTCCTTTAAATATGAACTCCTCAAGGAAAGGAACTATGTGTTTTTTGTGTTGGTTCCAAGGATCACCTAGGCCTGTGCTGGCTCAGAGTGATGTTCAATAAGCACCAGTGGAGCCATACAAATCAAGTTTTTATTAAGAACCTAATATTATACTGTGAAGTATAAATAACGTAGTATCTTTCCTGTCCCCTAGAAACTTAGCACAGAAGAGAAAGTAGGACTTTCATACAGGAAACAACAAGACACAAAATGTAAAATACAATTAAGTGCCATGATGCATGGCACAAGGAATGGATGTTAGAGGAGGATTATATACATATGTACAGTGTGTGTGTGTGTGTGTGTGTGTGTGTGTGTGTGTTCTCAGACCATTAACCACACCTCTTTCCTTTGAGTTTATACATGTTTGTTTAACCAACTTCTGACCTGCGATAAATAGCTACAGTAGTAAAATATTACATTTCCTAGAATGCTTAATATAAAAATTTCACTCCTTTGGGAATTACATACAGACAAAAGCAGACAGAAATAAACACACACACATACTGAATTTTAATGCTGACTTTTGCTGCTTCGGGATGTTTTAAAAAACAATACAGCTCAAGATTTCACTGAAATTTTGTATAAGTTTAATAAATTTGATAAAAGGTCTACTTTTGAAAAGATTGCTGTTTAAATTTTTCTTAAGGTGAAAATTTGTCTTTCATTCTTTTTGTTTGCATATGAGTTTTGTTGCAGTTGTGAAAATACATAGCCCCTATATATATTTGAATCCATTGTGCTTTTTTTCCAGGAAATTCTGGAAAGTGTTCCAGTTAAGATGGAAGCATAGGTAAACATGGTTCACCTTCTCACACAACTACATCAAAATTACAACTGAATTATAGAACAACCATCACTCAAAACTGGCAGAAGAAATCAAATTGAATAGAAGTCTTACAACTATGGAATTAAAGAAACCACAACCATCCAGATTGGTAGGAGGGGTAGAGACTCAGAGATGCTGAATGGGCTAGCCCCACACCCATGTGTGGTGGAATAAAGATTTGGGAGGGATATCTCTCGAGCTAAAAGTCCCAGGCCCACACCTGGCCCTCCAGCCCAGGATTCTAGTGCTGAGCAAGTAAGTCCCCATAACTTCTGGCTGCAAAAACCAGCAGGGATTGAGTTAGTGGAAGAAACTTCTAGAGTCTTAAGCAGTTTCTCTTAAAGAACCCACAGATGGAATTACTCAGACTCACTCCCTCTGAGCTCCAGCACCGAGCTAGCAGCTTGAAAGGCACCAGCAGCATATGGGGAGAAACCAAAGTGTCTGGTATCAAGACAAGAGCTGGGGAACAGCTCTCTCCCAGACAGAAAGGCAGGCAGAGGCCTTTCTTCCTTTTTTGAACCCTCACCCACAACAGAGCACAGAGTCAGCTTGTGGCTATCATATCTGAGACTCCATCAACCTGCCTCACACTGTTTGCCCTGCCCTAGAGATCCCCTCAGGCTCTGCTCCACACAACTTACAGGCCCACCCAAACTATTAACAGTGGTTTTTCTATGTAAATAGCTGGTCTTGGCTCTTGCTTTCCAACTTCCTAAATTCTTTCAAACAAGCGATAACCAGCTGCAGTAATACCCCAGCCGCTGTACCTATTACTAAGAGACTACAGGCCTTGGCACTAACAACAGCCAGCCCAGGTTCAAAGCTTGGCTTTGCCTGGGAATCTCCAAACCCAGCACAAGTAGTAACCATCTGCAGTTTGCTTTGTAGCTCATGCAGGGTGGCCCTGGGGCATAACACAGGTGGGGGCTACTTTGGCCTGCATCACATGGGAAACCCCAGAGCCTGAGCACCCAGTGGACAGCTACAGACCACATCAGAGCACCACCACCCTGTCCCTGTACAGATGATCCGCCACAGATGTCAGAGATTGGTGGTAAGTGGTCTCAGACAATCATTGCAGCTGACTGCTCTAGGTAAATCCCTCCCATTGACCTGCCAAGAACAATCAGGGCTCAACTACAGATAAGGGTGTAGTCAGACCACACAGAGGGTGCACTTCAAGTTTCCAGCTTGGGTGATTGGGGACACTGTGCCACGGGACACCTACCACATTAGGCCACACTACCAATAAAGGGAGTCATAGAAGCTCTACTTAACACATAGAAACAAACACTGGGAGGCTGCCAATATGAGGGTATAAAGAAACATAGCCTAAATGAAAGAACAAATCTCAAAGCTCAAGAAAAAGAACTAAACAAATTGAAGATAAGCAATCTATCACATGCAGAGTTAAAAACACTGGTTATACGGATGCTCAAGGAACTTAAAAATCCAGTCAGAAATGAAGGACACACTAATTGAAATAAAGAACAATTTACAAGGAAACAACAGTTGAGTGGATGAAGCCAAGAATCAAATCAATGATTTGGAACATAGGGAAGCAAAAAAAAAAAAAAGTGATCAGAATGACAAGAAGAAAAAAAGTATCAAAAAAAATGAAGATAGTGTAAGTAGACTCTGGGACAATATCAAGTGTTCCAACATTCACATCATAGGGATGCCAGAAGGAAAAGAGAAAGAGCAAGAAATTGGAAATCTATTTGAAACAATAATGAAAGAAAACTTTCTTAAGTTAGTGAAGGAAATAGATACTCAACTATAGGAAGCACAGAAAGTCCCAAACAAGATGGATGCAAAGAGGTCTACTGTAAGACACATCATAATTAAAATGCTAAAAGTTAAAGGTAAAGGAACAATCTTAAAAGCAGCAAGAGAAAAGCAGTTAGTTACCTACAGAGCAGTTCCCATAACACTTGTCAGCTGATTTCTGAAAAGAAACTTTGCAGGCTAGAAGGGATTGGCAAGAAATATTCAAAATCATGAAAAGCAAGGACATACAGCCAAGATTATTCTACCCAGTAAAGCTATCATTCAGAATGGAAGAGCAGACAAAGAGCCTCCAAGACAAGAAAAATCTAAAGGAGTTCATCATCATCAAACCATTATTATATGAAATGTTAAAGGGACTTATTTAAGAAAAATAAGAAGCTCAAAACTATGAACAAAAAAGTGGAAATAAATACATATCTATCAACAACTGAATCTAAAAATCAAACTAAGCATACAAGAACAGAGACAGAATCATAGATACAGAGAGCGGTTTGATGGTTTCCAGATGGGAGGGGTGTTTTTGGGAATGGATGAAGAGGTAAGGAGATTAAGAAGTACAAATAGGTAGTTACAGAATAGCCATGGGGATGTAAAGTACAGTATAGGAAATGGAGAAGCCAAAGAACTTATAGGCATGATCAATGGACATGAACAATGGTTTGGGGATTGCCTGAGGGAGTGGAGGTTGCTGGTTGGAGGGGGACAAAGAGGAAAAAAATCAGGACAATTATAATAGCATAATCAATAAAATATAATTTTTTAAAAAGAAAAAGAAAGAAATTCTGAATCCTGTTAGTATATTCTACAGTTGCCACAAATTGACATTTCCAAACAGAATATCTTCTCCTCAAACCCAAACATGTTTTCTCCCCAGCTGTGAAGTCCACCAGACATGGCAGCATTCCTTCACTTCCATTTCACATGTTTCCATCTCACCAGCCTGGAATCCTTCTCCCTGCCATACACACAATCTGAGCCACATTTAAGGACCAAGGTCAGTGCATCCACCTGGCGATTTCTTCCTATACTACCTTTCCCATTGCCTCATCCACTCCAGCCTCCAGATCTCTCCTCTGCAGGCCAGCCTTTACCACTTGTCCCAGTTATTAACTTATTGTCCTTAAACCCCAATCATACTCTTCTGTGCCTTGCTTCTAGATACTAGAACTGAACCCAATAAATATTTTTCTTTTGCCAGAGGTACGGTGTCAGTCCTTGTCAAGAAAGGGTACTAGAGGGAAAGTGCAAAAGGAAGGTGCTTTCTTCCTGGTTCCAGTACTTTTCTTCTTACAAAGTGCTATATGTTGCTTCCTTGCCAACCAGCAGCTCCCTTGCCAGTGGTGTGCAGAAGACCTGGTGATGAAAACCCTCCACGAGTTCCTCCCACACTCCAGCAGGTGTTCTGCTCATCATCCCAGCCTGCATCACCTCAGTGAACTTCTGCCCTCTACTGGACCACAGTGGATGAAATCACAGCCTTGGCAGCTAAGAGAGGAACTTCTTCCAAATTTGTCCTTTCCTTGCATGCTCTCTCTCAACCCTTTAAGTACTGACTGCTTCCTATAGCTTATTCTTGTATTCTGGAGAGTTCCCATTATACTTCTTAGTAGGTAATACCAGTAACTAGTTAATAATTTTTATGCAGTATTTAGTTTTCCCTGTTCAAATTACTATTGTAGTTTCAGTCTCCTGACTGAACTGGCTCACCACTTTTGTTCTAAATATAAATCAAATCATATAAACTCCTGCTGAAAACATGCAGTGAGTTCTCATTATATATAACGTTAAATGTAAGTTATCTTTGAGTAAAAACAAAAAGTCTACTTGGAAACTATAATCACAAAGTTTGGCTGTATCCATGGAAAAGATGATCCAATAAGGATCAAACTACAGTTTGCCTGTGTTCTTGCAGGACATGGCATTTGGCCACATGATACCAGGGGTTACTCAGACATATACTACTCACCCCTGTTTACTGCAGCTCACCTCAGCTACAGCTATTGGGCTGCAACCCAAGCCACCCCTTTCCCTGCCCACAAAGCTTTATTGTACCCAAGGGTAAAGCAAACCCAACTATAATGGTACTCAGTTTTTCCCATCATCCCAGCTCAGTCCAAAGACCTTTACCATGGTCCTTGAAATGAGAGATGAAAGTCCACTGAAGAGCTCAAGGCATATTTGAGACAAACTTTTCTCTTTGCTTCCACCTCAGAAATGGCAGGGTCTACCTGTTTCATTATAAAAGGCCTATAGACTCACAGCAGCTGAATCTTTCTCCTTTTTCTACAGCCATCACCAGGAGTACAATTCAACACAGCCTTCACAGTGCTGTTCAGATTTATCTGTCAGGGCAAAGGATCCAGATTAAAAATGAAACAACTATTTCACTTGCTTGACAAGGGGAGACCCCATCTGCCAAATTTCCATTCCTATCACTGGGAAACACAACTTAAGGAAATAAATAATAAATGCTTTCTGACCTAGGGCCACCCAGCCTGGAAGACTTAGGGCTTTCTTATCTTAGTGCAACAATTATTGCAGCTAATAGGTTAAGGGAGATTTATATATAAATATATATCTCCAGTAATCCTTTCACACTGTTGTTGAGTAGTTATTTGAGATGCAGGGCACACGTATTTAAGATTAGCTCCCCTCTTCCCTTACTCATATCCATAAAGTGATACCACTTCCTGCTATCTTCTCTTGCAGAATAGAAATGAAGAATAGCTACACTAGGGGAGTTATTACAATCAGGCTCTTTTATATCTTTAAGGCAATTACGGGCAAAGACAAGAGTGCCTAATGCACAGCATTTCCAGAATTTGTAATTTCAGCATCTCATCTTGCCAAGCCTGATAACATCCAGATGTTGCCCTATTGAAAGGTGTTAAATGGAATAAACCTCAATCCAAGAGTACTTCCATGTTTTATTTGGTGGGTTCTCAAAATGTATAGCATATTTTTTCTTTAAAATATCAGAACCTCTGAGTTTAGGAGAGAGTGATTAATAATAATAATAGCAGTGGTAATTGTTTATGTATTCAACAAACTTTCTTATAGTTCTATGTGCTTTTTAAATATCATCATTTCCTCTGTGTTCTCTCCTGATACAACTTTCCCCATAAATTTCTCCAGATTGTTTTCTAATTCCAACTAGACAGTGTAAAATGCCACTTCTTCCAGGACTGTTTGCATGTAATAGGAAGGAAACTAACACTTGCTGAAGACTTTGCCAACAGCCAGGATAGATAGTCCTCATAAATCCACAAGAAAAAGGTATTGTGGTCATTCAAAGATTTTGCCTAAGACTTTAGGGAAAAATTTTTTTTAAATCCTAAAGTCAATGCTCACCAGTCACATTCTGAGTCTAAGTTGCCTGGGAAACCTTTGGAGGTAGCAGGGATTTTTCTAGATTGAATGAGCCAGACTACCAAAGGCCTGCCTACTCCATTCAGCAAGTCCTTACTGGGTGCCTGGTGTGTCTTTGTGAGGCCCTTCACCCAATGATCCCATGTTCTCACAGACATAGGCCCTGCCCTATGCTGGGTGCTGGCAGAATGGATGGCACAGTGTGCTAAGAGGACACTTAGGACAGACACATAACCTGGTCTTCATATGGCTTCAACAATGGCTTCTCCAATGTTAAGGAGCAACCTGATCAAATTAAAAAGCATTATAGAGTCAGGTCCATAGAACCTCAGCTTTTGCTGTCCTTTTTCTTCAGTTTAATGTCTGGGGGTAGAGGGATAACTTTAAAAATCCAGGATCAGATACATGTCCTTAATGAGGCCAGCATTCTCTCTAGTCCCTCCACCTCCACCCTGC
Organism: Trachops cirrhosus; assembly: GCA_028533065.1. Lineage (NCBI taxonomy): Eukaryota > Metazoa > Chordata > Mammalia > Chiroptera > Phyllostomidae > Trachops > Trachops cirrhosus. Next base: position 37,944,326 of record CM052548.1, on the reverse strand, counting down.
CCAAGAAGATTCTTTATGGCATTTCCCAGATCCTTTTAGGAGTCAACACATGAATTTTGTGGTTATCTTTGGTAGGGAGCTGGAAATAGCACCCACAAACCTCTTACTCCTATGTACCTGCATGATGGTAGGGTTTGGATGTGGCCTGTGGATGAGAGAGAGATACTTGTCTTAGATTCCCCCACAATCTCACTTCCATAACTGAGAAAGCTGGACAGTGTGAATAGCAACCTGTCCTAGGGAAATTGTATCCTTCTCAGATACAGTACAAGGTTAGGCTGTAGGCTATTGCATCTCATGGACCAGAGATCAGAGTAGGATGACATGGGTCTAGACCACTGTCAAGAAGCAAAATTTAGGAGCTGTGCACCATGGTGGTATCCTAAGAACTTTCTACTCAGTAAAAAAGCAGATATTCCAAAATCAGGCTACCATATCTAAGCCAGGCAATTTTTCCAATGGAAAAAAAGTCAGAAAGCTGACTTTTTGGAAGAGGTGGGAATCATGAAGTACTTAGGTGCAGAGAGACTCAGAGTAGATGGAAGAAAGGAAAGATCTGAAGCAGCATCATGGAGACAAGATTTGATATAGGATCTCTGTAACCAGGAAAGAGGCATGCTCTGAAAGTTTAGAGGAAGCCCAAAGTCAGTCAATGCCTTCACTTCACAGTTGGCAGGAGAAGAAAAATAATTGCTCACTCAATGCTGCTGAGTTTTGGCCTCTGCCAAGATGTTTGCCTACCATGTTTGTTCATAGATATGTAATGGCTACCACCTGCCTCCCTCCAAACCACTTCCTCCCTATGGTACTCAGATCCACTGGGATCCACACTTGCTATGGCCTCACAATAGCCCCACACCCCCTGTTTCTGGAATAAGGGTAAAGAGAAAACCAGTCCCTTCCTACCAGAAAAAAAAAGAGCATGAAATTGAATGTCACTCAGAGTTTTTTGAGAGCACATAATTTTTGAGGACACAAAAATGAGAGAACCCTCCTTGGAAGAGTTCATAAAACCCAAAAAGACAGAATGATAAAAAAATAATTGAAAAACAATTGAGGCCTTCATTCATTCATTCATTCATTCATTCATTCATTTAACAAACATCCCCAGCTCACAGTTTGAAGATAAAAGTATATGCAAAACCATATATGAGTACAGAGATGCTACAACTCTACTAAGGAGACCCTAAAGGAAATAAGAAGAAACTGAACAATCTAAGCTAAAGAAGGATTCTAATGTGTGCTTGCCCACTCTGCTTAGAGAGCCCTTATATCAGGATGAAGGTGAGAGGTACAATGTTGGTAATTAGCAGGGAAGAGAAATGACATATATTCAGCCATTTCCTTATAAACTACTTGTGACTGTAAGCTTCTTTAGGGCAAGAACCATGTCCCAGTCAACACAATATCTCAGTGTGATACATAATAGTTAATAAATACATTTGTAAGTGAACTGACCTGATATTCCAATTCTTGTTTTTTTTTTCTAATTTCACAGATGGTACCAACAGCTGAAAAACAATAAAAAGTAAAGGAGTAAATTCTTAGGAATTAATACATCTACTAATAGCTTGGCTTTAAAAGTATGTTTAACTCCTTTTCTCTGTTCTTCTTAGATGGAGAAGGCTGAAATTTGGGTTTAGGTTATATTCAATACATATATAATCAGTTTATATTTTTAAATATAGGTACATTATAAAATTAATTATTAAACTGTCTTGAAAAGTCTGTAAAACAAAGTCTGTGAGGTTGCAGAGTGAGGAAGCATGAGAAATCAGGAGGCAGCTGTTGGTCCATGGGTGTTTGTTATACATTCATTCCAGACATTCACCGTGAAAAGGAATGCAAAGCTTGCCAAATCAATAAAGTTTCTATCATGTTTCATCCCCTTGAATTTACAAAATGATTTGGTAATTCTGCTTCTCAAGCCTACACATCTTGAACAAATGAGAACCATTATGGGTGTCTTAGCCCATTAGATTCTCTGTTAGAAAGCTGCCGGTGTCCTATGAGAAGTCATCTCTTTCCAAACACAGAAGGTGTTGAAGGGGAAATATTGCTTTGGTGTCTCTTAAAGATGAGAGAGAGTTTAAACTGTGTCCCCATCCATTTTAAGCCCATCTTCCTCTCCAGGAGGCCAGCTTGTGAGGCTCCCTGCAGGCAACAGTGTGGACAAAGAACCAGGTTGTGTCCTATGAAGCATCACAATGACCCTGCTACAGGCTTGGAAGCATCATTCCATCAGACAAGATCAGTACTGGAGGCCCAACTGAGTTTCTCAACTACAAAAAGTATTTGCATGTGCTGCCTCAGTAACACAGGCTGACCCTGGGGAACTGCCTTTATTCATTAATAGCAGTTCCTGAGTCTTGCCAGTTAATAGAGGACACTCTCCAGGGACATGTGCCATCACTCCTTATTTGGCTTCAGAGAACTTGATTGTGACCCAGAGACTCAGCATTTAGGAAGAAAGGAGGTTGGAGAGTGGAGAGAGGGCTCACAGGGAAGGAGGCCAGGATGAGGTGGGGAGTAGGAAGAGAAAATGGACTGACTGGGGAGGGAGGGATGGACACACAGAGAGACACGGATACAAAGAAAGAGATAAGGAGACAGAATGATAAGGCAAATACAAAATATAGAGAGGGAGAGAAGGAGAGACTGAAGGGAAGCATTTTTCAAAGTGAGGCTGATTATTCTCTTTTCGTCCATGTTAGTTATAGGCTTCCAATGCCATTCATGTGGCTTACCTCATATTCTTAGCACTGACGATGGGTATTTCCTGAAGCACCCACTGAAAGGGACAGAGAGTGGGTTCGGCCAGCAGATGAACTGAAAGGAGAAGGGAGTGTCTTTTCAATTTGGAGAATGCTTTCCTGGAAGGGGGACTGCTATCCAGAGGGAAAGATGTATAGCCTGTCCTCACAAAAGCAGCACACATTTAGCGCTGACTCCAAAGAAGAATTGTCAGATACGATGTTTGTGGAAAATAATTGGAAGGTAATGGAGAGAAAATAAAGGCACATATCCATATTATCGTGCCTGTGCCTGCTCATTAAGTCTTCTTTTCTTCTATTTCCTTCATTCTTGTTTGTGCTTCTATTCTTTGCATGGAGGGGTGAGGGATATGGGCTCACCATGTTTCTAAGAAAAAGGGAAAAATGAGTAATTTACATAATATATTATTGCACCAGGAAAATTTAAGTTAAGTGTTATAAATCTTTTTTGTTCACCAAATACACTGTCAATTTGAAGAACAACCATTTGGTTCTTTCTATTTTATTGTGTGTGAGCTTAATTAATCACAATGGAATCCTATTCAAACTATTTTCCAACCCAAGAGGCAATTGTTTCCTATAGCACAATGTTTCCTTCTAAATAAGGATGGCACTAAACTGGAGAAAACATTAAAATCCTGACGTGCATCATAATGAACTCCATGCAAAGTAGTTATATTAATGTAATGGAGTTGAGATCTTAATTGCAGCGTGTTTATATTTGCAGCCTCCTTTTTTAAAGCCTTTTTATTTTACTAAATGATTTGAACAACGAGGTAGGAGAGGTTACATGGCCTGCTAAATAGACATGGGTTTCACAACACTAAGGAGGAAAAATGAATCTGGGAGGGAAGACTGCCTAATTTAATTTCAGAAAATAGGTTTTATTCTCAGTTGATAATGGCTAAAATTGCTCTGTGAAAGCAATCTTTCCAGAGCCAGGAAATGTTCCCTGAACACTTAAAAAGAAGCATGTCCAAGAGCCCTTTTTTTTCCCTCCCTATGACAACCATTAGCTGCCACTGAAAAACCTCCAGGCTGAGTGCTGAATCCCTGTGCAATGCAATTTAGGCAGATGTATCTTCCTCTGGCCTTTGATTGAAAGAGCTGATATATGATAATATACCTTTCCCCTGAACTTAGGATGGGTGAGATTGCACAGTATGATGTGGAGGATAACCCCTTCATAAGGCCTTATATAAAATAGACATTAAATTAATAATTAGTGCCTGATGAATGAATGGGTAAACAAATGGATAAATAGGTGAAATGCTTAAGGATTTTAGTTAGAGGATGGGGATGCTCCCCTCTTCACTCTTTTTCTTGTCCCTGTTCATCAGACACAGACCAAAAGGAAATATACTCATGTTTCTAATTAAAACTCACTAATGTAGATGCTAGGCACATATTATACTCCCTTTCCATTGCTCAGCCAGGAATCATCCTGCTGGCTATTCTATCAGAGGGAGAAGACGCTGGTGTTCTCCAGTTATGTGGTGCCTCTGTGAGAAATTTCTCTTGGGCCTCAAGACTTAGTTACTATTCTTCCACAGAGCAATATCTTATTATATGGATACTAATAATTATATAAACTGATCTTGTACTCTTTATTTGGGCTGTGGGAAGTTCATAACACATCCTGCACAGGTTGTCTAGTACCTGCCCTGCCCAGGCAGGCCAATGATGTGCTAACCCACCCTTGACTTTAAGCCATTGTTTTTTTTTGTCATTGTTAACCCCAGCTTGTTTACTTGTTTATTTATGTATGTATTTATTTATAGCTTTTACAATATGGATTTTGATAATCATCTCTCTCTAGAGGAAAAAAGAAGGAAGAAAGAATAAAGAGAGAGAGCAGAAAGACAGAGTTGAGTTAGGTGTTACCAAGCTTTTAATTATTCAAAAACATTGTGGCTTTTCCATGGAATGCCAGGCACTGTCCTAGCAGCTGGAGAGGTCACAATCTAATGGAGGAGACAAATGAGAACACACAAATGATTGTAAAGCTTAGAATAAAGCACCATGGGGGTACAGTAGAGAAAGCCACCAACTCTAGCTAGGGCAATTACTGTCAGCTCCACTAATGTGAGAATGGATTTGCCAGATAAAGAAGGAAAGAAAGGGTGCTTCCCAAGCAAAGAAAATAAAACATGCAAAAGCACCAAGTCATGAAAGAGTATATTGTCTTTGAGACACAAGGAGAAGCCCATTGGCAGTTTTGTTCTTGGGCATGGGGCATGACTAGAGAACAGAGCTTAAGGACTGAGAAGTCTGCCATAGTCCAACTTGTGAAGGCCCAGAATAACAAGGTATGGAGTATAGAGATTTATCCAAGGCAATGGGAAGCCAGCAGCAATTTCAAAATAAGACAGTCATGTAGACAACTACTTTTTTAAAAAGTCTATTTGGATTAAAATTAAGAGAAGCTGGAAAGAAAGGCTGGCTAAAGGGACCCAAGTTTAGTGAGAAATGTTGAGGAGGACACTCAACAGAAGACAGATACAGAGATATTTCTGATCTAGGATGGCAGCTGATTGGACACAGAACTAGGGACAATGGTGCATAGCTTGGGAGATGGAGTATATAACACTATCTACATTAAATATAGACTACAGGATGAAGAGAACACATAGCCAGGATAAATGATAGTTAAGTGTGAGGTGCCTACAGGACATCCAGGTAGATAGGAGACAGAAGATAAGAGATAGCTAAAAATATAGATCTGGAGCCTGGGGAGGGCACCCAAATTAAGGAATCATATTTGACATTTTCTAGCATATAAATAGGACCTAAAAGTTATAAAGAAGATCAGATCACTCAGGACATGAGTAGGTATAATAAAGACAGAAGAAAACATGTAGTCCTATAATAGAAAGTTATTTTTAATTTTATAAGGGAGTAACTTTTCTGGAGGTTTTCTGAAAAAGGCTATGTTTTCATCTTCCTAGGGTAGTTAAGGAGAGCCATTCTTATTAGTAGACCTACCAGCCAGGTATTCTTTCAAATGAGTTTAACTAGCTCTCCCAGGGAGGGCTTGAGGCTCATTAGAGGAGCAGTCAAACACCTAGGCTCCTTAAGTTTTGTTGAAAAAGCACCATACAATAACATTAACAGGATGCCAACTTTCAGTACTAGAGAAAAAAACACATAATGTCCCTCAGGGGTCCAATGTCGTGTTTGGAAGAAGCAGCGAGGTATAGAACTGGGCTGTGTTCCAGTATGAAGTGGTGCCTTAAGGCTGTTTAAGAAGCTATGAGTGTTACTTTGAAAAAGTAGAGGAGTGTCAAGAAAAAATGGTAGAGAAAATTTTAATGTCCAGAATGTATAACCATAAAGGATAGAGACTGCCAGCCAAATTTAAATATAGATGGATGACACCAGGAGTCAGGATCCTGCAGTGTTTAAAAAACTAAGAGAACAAAGAGTCAGACATAAAGGAGAAGGGCAGGGAAGAGAAAAGTCCTTGAAAAGGAATAGAACAGAAGAGTAAGAAAGAAAGTAGTCAGTAGGAGCCAATATTGCAGGTCTGACAGGGAAGGCACAGGCCAAAGTCACTGAAATAGTCGGACAAAGACAGAGTGACCAGGGAATGTTGAGAGAGAGAAGAGATCAAGGGGATGCAGGATTTCTTAGAGTCAAGGGTAGAGATACACAGTTGAATTAAAAAAGTAAAGGCTGTTGCTGAGTCGATACAGTTTTGATCTGATGCAATAGACTTGCAGTCAGGAGCCCTCAGCTCAGACACTGAGCTCTGACACTGACGGTAAGAAGACAGGCAAATGCCTTAAGTTATTTGGGTTTCTGTTTTCTCCTTTGTAAGATGGGAATAATGATACTGACTTTTCTAGGATATTTGAAAATTCAGTAAGATGATACATATAAAAGTTTCAAACCAGGCATATCATAAGTGCTAAATAAATGTTTCAATGAATGAACAAATGAATAAAGGCCAGATCATGGAGGGCTTTGCTGACTTTGGTTGGAACTAAAGTAAAAATCCAAAAGGGTCAACCAAAGCCCCAGAGAGGAAAAAAGAAATGAAAAATAATTTACATATACTATGGGTAGAATTCCGTTTCTCCCTCCCCCCAAAAATAAAGAGATGTTGAAATCCTAACCCCAGTATCTCAGAATGTGACCTTATTTGAAAATAGGGTCTTTATAGACTTAACCAATTTAAGATGACATCATTAGAATGGACCTATCTAATATGACTGCTATCTTTATAAACAAGGTAAATTTGGACACAGACATGCAGAGATCAATGATGTGAAGACAGGGAGAAGGTGACATGAAGACAGAGGCAGAGATTATAATTATGCCTCCACAAGCCAAGGAGCACCAAGGATGGATGGCCACCACCTGAAGCTGGAAGAGGCCAGGGAGGATTCTCTCCTACAGGCTTCAGGAGTATGGCTCTGCCAACACCTCGGTTTTAGACTTCTAGATTCTACAACTACAAAACAATAATTTTTTTGTTATTTCAAGCAAGCCAATTTTTGGTACTTTATCATACTAGCCCCAGGAAACTAATATAATATCTATACTCAGAAAGAAATCAAGAAGAAGGTGGAAATCCACAGAGTGTGCTGAAACCTGCCATCAGTGCTTTCAAGAACAAGGCAGCTGGGCCTTATAATCCTGTACATTAGCCCTATTCAGGATTCTCCTTACTACAGATAGCAAGGTGCCAACAAGCTGGGTATCTGTGGGATGAGAATTGGCAAGGCAGGAGGACCAAGAAGATGAAGAGGTAAGGCAGATCCCCAGCAGACCAGAGACTGGGGCTGCAGAAGGTGATTTTCTATGAGAGAACAATGCCTTCTATTTGTCCAACTAACAGAAACAACAACATAGGTCAATGGGGAATAAGACAAATTCTCTTTGTGCCATTTGTATACCTTTTTAAAAAATCATAGCATTTGTGTGATTCTAACCAAAAGCTCAAAATAGAAACATTTGTCATGGTTACTACCAAGTGACTAATAAGACACACAAAGAATTAGGGAATCAGGAAACACATAGAAACACATATGACAGAGAGATGTATGAAAACTCAATAAGAAAGAAATTTAATTTTTACATTAATTGAGAGTGGATTCACCCATCTGAATGATGGTGGGGAAGGAACTTAACTTATTGAGGGCTGCCTGGTGCCAGGCCCTCACTAAGCATGGGACACAGGCTCATTTAGTCTTCTCAATGGCTCTGTTTTACAAGTGAGGAAACTGAGGCTCAGAAAGACTAAGAAATCTGGCTAAACCAGTGACATCCAGGGTAAGACTAACACCCTGATGTGCCTGACTTCAGTGTTAAGCATGGTGAGGAAAAAAGCAGGCTCTCTTCCCCTTACCATGTGTGGACCAATAAGGATACAAATTAGAATTAAATTTCTCAGGCACCTGAAAAGACAGCAACAGAAATGGTCTGAGGTAGGGTGAAAGGAGACCACAAAAGGGTCGTCAGCAACCTGTCCCACTCAGAACCCAGAGCCCAGCTTTAGCACTTGCTCGGTTCCTGGTGTGTCCTAAAGGTCAAGTGGCTGTTTCATGTGTGTATGTGTGTGTGTCACTCTCTCTCTTTCGTTGAGAAGCTTCCAGCCCTCCACTGGGCCAGCACACAGCTGGGTGATTTTCAGGGCCCACCTGGGCTCCCCTGGAACTGTCCCAGTGCCTGAGGACTTGGTTCCACCCACTGGAGAGACCTCCAGTCCTGCCCTCAAGTCAGGTGTATGCTCCGCATATCCTGAAGTAGCCCATTACAATCAAGGACTGAATAGTAAAACAAATTAAATTGACACTTTGAAGCATTAATCTAAGCACAAATTAATATTCATCAACATCTGCTATTTGTTCAGGTTAATATTCAGCTTAAACAAAAACAGCATTCTTCCAACCCAGAGACAGCACATACCAAAAAAAATGGAGTCTGTGCTCCGATCCTCTGTGTGCAGACAACGGAAAAGGCTGGGTCCCTGCGGGGACAACACTGGTGACCGTCCTCCCACAGGGACCCTGGATATTTTTCAATAAGTCATTTTTATTTGGCCATTTTTTTCTTCCTGGCATTCAAGACATTGCTATTCCTTCTCAGAAGGGGAGGAATAGGAAGCTGGGTGATGTTTATTCCAGCTCAGTACTTGGCAACAGGTGCTCCCTGTTGTCTGCCATTTGGTCATCATCACTGGGCAGGAGGACTGTCTTTGCTGGAATATTACTAGCTGAATCTCAAAATGCATGTAGGGAGAAATTTGCAAGGGAGCAGATTGCAATAGTAGAACCAGAAGGGTAGATATAGCTCCACATGGACAAAGAATGAAGCAATTAGACAGCAAAATCCTGCACTGTGACAGCCAAGGGGAGTGTTCAGTGGTGTAACACAGGAAGTATCATTGAGTCAGTAACATCTTTGGAGCAAGGGAGTGTTTTTAGGTCATAACCAAGCCTACAATATTTCCTCTTCTTGCCAAAAAGCCAAAAAAACTCCTGCAAGCCCTCCCACAGCTATAGGCCAGGGCAGATCGAAGAGATATTTAGAGACATAATCTGTTCCCAGGGTAAAACAATGGCTTCAAAAAGTACTTGAAGAATGTCTCTCCTTACATTTTACACTTCTTTCTGTCCTAGACAGTTGAAACACAGTTACTAAAATGGTAGAAATACAATTAATGAAGATAGTAAACAAATCAAAAGACTGCAAGTTCTACATATGTTTGAAAAAAATACCTATGAGGATTGCCAAAACCTGGTAGCCAGCCTATTCCTGTATCGAGTGGTGAGGGAGGCATTTTGCAGAAGTTTATACACTCTCTGTGGCAGGAGCATTTATTAGTAAAGAGTGAGGACTTTCAAGTTAGGCTATGAGGTCAAATTCCAGCTTTGTCACTTACTACCTGTGTGACTTTGGGCAATTTCGCCTCTCAGTGCCTCATTTTGTTGATCTGCAGAATGGGAGTGTTATGATGATTCAATAAGTTGAAACATGTAAAGCATTTGAAACAGTATTTTCCACCTTGCCAGCATAACATAACTGTTAGCTATTGCTATAAACTTAGTCACAAAAGTTGTGTATTAGAAAATCTGGTAATTTTATTAACAAGATCAATATTACAGAAGGTGTAGAGTGAATAAGCCTGGGCTGGAACTGGTCAATTCATTAAATATAATATATTCATTTGTTGAACAGCTAAAGCAAGTTTCATGTGGTGTCTGGACTTTGAAGGAATTTCTTCAAAGGTGAATCTCCACAAAGAGAATACAGCTAATTATAGCAGAGATATTACTTGGGCCCCCAAAGGAGAGGAAGATAAATTGTGTCTATGCACACAGCTGATGGGATTGAATGCTGCCAGGAAGCACACCCATCTCAGGGCCAGTGGGGCCCAGATGGAGATCTGAGGATGGGGAACCCGTGGCAGCTGAGACAGAAAGAGCCCCACTCTCATGGGATCTACATTCTACTTGCAGGAGAGAGAGAAGGAAAGAGATATAACAAATACACAAACAAGAATAGTATTAAATGCTGATAAGCTCAATGCAGAGAACTAAAGAGATGGTTGTGATAGAGATGAGAGACCCACTTAAAGCTGAGCGGTCAAGGAGGCCTCTCTGAGGAGGTAAGAGTGAAGCAGAGATCTGCATGAGAAGAACTGGCCATCTTTACACAGACCAGGGGAAGGCTGTGTGAAGGAAGAACACCTAATGTACAGGTCCAAGGAAGGAGCACATTTGGAGAACTCAAGAAAGAGAAAGAAAACCAGGGTGGCTGGAGGGAAATGGATGTGAGAATGCGTAGTAAAATAAGTGAGAGAAGTAGTTTGGGGCTAAACATGTAGAGCTTAGTAAAGCAAGAGAAATTTGGAATTCATCGAAACTGCAATAAAAGCCATTGGAGATGATTTTTTAATAGACTTTATTTTTAAAGCAGTTTTTCATTCACAGAAAAATTGAAAGGAAAGTACAGAGATGTTTCATATACCCTCTCCTCCCTTATGTGCATAGTGCCCCTCATTGTCAGCATCCCCCACCAGAGTGGTACATTTGTTGCAACTGAGCCCACACTGACACATCATTATCACCCAAGTCTGTTATTTACATTAAGGTTCACCCTTGCTTTTGTGCATCTATGAACTTTAGGTAAAAGTATAATGGTGTGCATTTACCACTAGGTTTTTATAAGAAGGGTGTACTGTGGTATGATTTATGATCTTAGAAGATCACTCTCAGGCTATGTGGTAGGCAGATTCTGATATGGCCATTGATGTTCCCCACCTTGTTTTCATGTCCTGTGTAATCTCCTCCCCTTGAGTGTACTCTGGATCCAGTGACTTTCTTCTAACTAATAAAACATGGCAAAAGTGATGGGATGTCACTTCCATGATTTGGTTACAAAAGTGACTTGCTAGTTATCTCTCTCTCACCCTCCTCCTCACCCTGATAAAGCCAGCTGCCATGTTGTGAGATGCTCAGTGGAGAGGCCCATGTAGCAAACAGTCAATGGAGGCCTTCAGGCAATAGTCCATAAGGACTATGGCCCATAATTTAACAGTCCCCAAGGAACTAAATCTTACCACAACCATGTGATTGAGCTAAGAGGCAGATGCTTTCCAGTTGAACTTGAGGCTCATTGTCAGAGAACCCAGATTCCTAACCCATAGAAACTGTTAGATAATACATGTTGTTGTTTCAAGCCACTAAGTTTTAGGGTAATTTGCTATGCAGTGATAGGTAACTGATACAGACTTCTATGTTAAAAATGGATTTTAAAAGGACAAGTGTAGAAGCAGGAAATCTGGTCAAGTGGGTATTGCGGTAAATGGCAAGAGAGATTATGAACTTGAATTATGACAGAGATAGATGAGATGGAGAGAAAGGGATGGATTCCAGTATACTTTGTAGAAAAATTAAACAGAACTTGCTTTTATCTTGGGAGCAAAAGGAGGAAGCAAGCCTAAGGGAGTTTTAGCTTAAAAACCTAGGTGTACACTGAGATAGAGAAAAAAAGAAAAGTTTGAGGGTCAAGGGTTAATGTCAAGCTTTCTGTTTTAGTCATACTGAGTTTGAGATAATGCTTACTGAATACACAAGTGGAGGGCTCAAGTAGACACTTGGATAATTGAATTTAAGAGTCTGGAGTTCTGGGAAAAGATCAGAGCTGGAGAGTGGATTTCAAACCATTAGCATTTATAGGTGATATTTCAAGTCATGCTACAGGATGAAGCCTCTTAGGGAATGTATCAGTTCCATTGCTGTATAACAAGCTACCCTAAAACTTAATGGCATAAAGGACCTATTTTATTATTCTATCAGGGTTTGTGGGTCAAGTATTTGTATAGAGCATGCAAAGAAGTCTTGGCCATACTGCACAATGCCTGGATCCTCAGCTGAGCTGCTGGCAAGAATATACAAATGGTCTTTCCAGAAGCTTTCTTACAGTATGACCTCCTTAGTCCTGCCAGCTCTGGACTACAAAAACCAATATCCCAAGAGAACCAGGTGGAAGCTTCATGACCTTTGCTGATCCCACCTCTGGTGTTAAACATCTATTCTGTTGCATTACAAATGAGTCACTAGTTCAACCCAAACTCAAAGGGAGGAGACAAAGGTCCCATCTCTGGATGGAAAGACAGTCAGGAATGTGTAGACACGTTTTAAAATCACCACAAAGAGTTAATATAGAGAAAAAGGGAATACTTACAAGAGCTGGGAGGCATGCCAATATTTAGAAGATGAACATATGAGGAAGGTCTAGCAAAAGGGACTGAGATGAGTCAGTGAGATAGGAAGAAAACCACTGGATGAGTATGAGCTCATGAAGCCAAGAGAAGGATTTGTTTCCATAAGGTAGGAGTTGCCATTGTGCTAAATGCTTCTGAAAAGTGAAATAAGATAGAGAAGATTGGTTCGACAGAAGCAATCTTCATGGGGTGGTTGGAGCAAAAGTCATCTTAGATTGGGTTGAAAAGACACTAAGGAGAGGAAAGAAGCATCAACCACAAGCTGACAGCTATGGAAACATGCATATAAACAAGTCATTGTTTCAAGATCCTAGGAAATCATACAACCACACAACCTTTCTTTGATTGAGAAGGTCATCAGGTGCATATACTTGAACATGTCTGGTGTTAAGGAGCTCATTTCCTCTTTACAACCTATTTTGTCATTATCAGAAAAGTTGCTTCTGGCACCCATCTCTCTTTCCCTGTCTGGAATAGCAGTCTAACTGTTGTTATATAACCAATCTAACACCAGGAGTCATGTGCCACTTCAAGCTCTTTTCTCAAGGCAAGTATGCTCAGTGCTTTAAAATTTCCAGACACTTCCTGGTCTTCATTTCTCTCCTCTGAATGAGCTCAAATTTGTTCCCATCACTTCAATAGCATGGTATTCAAAACCAAACTCAGTATGTTGGGTGCTGTCTGAAGGTAGCAAGCTCTAGGCCAACTATTATCCCTACAGCTATCTTAGGTTTTTGTCATACTACTGTCTCATACTGTATAAATCAAGAGCCACCAGCAGTCATCCACATTGAGTCTTAGTCATCATCATGATTTATAAATGTTCAACAATATATGATGCAATTATCTCAACAGATTGTTCTATAACAAAGCTAGATGTTGTCATATCCAGGTACACAAAAGAAGCAGCTAGAAAGAGGAAGCCTTTGACCCAACGTCATGTACCTTGTTACTGTAGGTTTTGCTTTTACACTAAAGATAAACTACCAAAGAACAGGCAAAACCTGCTGAAAACACCAGAGACCCAGGTCAGTCTCTGGCTGGCTAGGGGACTCTGAAGGGGTGAACTGAGCACTGCATCCCAGAAGAAGCAGGAAAGTCCTGGACCAGTACCACAATTTACCAACCTGAACATCCTCTAGGGCTTCTCCTTCTCTCCTTCCTAGGTGTGTGAAATTTATTTAAAAAATCAAATCAAATTTCTCTTTCCAAAATCCACAAACAAGTCCTTCGCACTAGCTTTCTAAAATTGTCCTTTCCTCATTTATCCTCTGACACTGTTCGAAAGTATTTCTAAGTCATTTAAATTAATATTCATATCTTTAGACTATTTTTCTACCTTAAAAGGAGGTTAGGAAAACTTGCCTGTCACTAGAGAGACAAAATCCAGGAGAGTAAGATAAGAGATCTTTGGGCTAATTCTAACAACTCTGTCAATATAGCATGGGTATGTGCATACCCACTCACATGTATACATCTGCAGGCAGGGCAAAGAGAAGGCCCACTGTGCTAGGCAAGCCCCAAAACACTGCCTTCTGTTCTCTACTGGTACCTGTCAGTGTGGACAGTCTGGGCAAAGTGGGTGGCTAGTGTTCTGAGCAAGTCAGAACAGAAGAATTCTCATTACCCCCATCATGACTTGCCTTCCTTTTCCTCCTTCCCTTGAGAGCTTGGGTAGGAAGAAATAAAACATGCAAGTATACCAATGAAATAATTCTTGTGAGCGTGTTTGTTTCAGCTGTTTTGGTTTGGGGTCTAATAGACCAATTTAGGATTTAGTCCTCCTTCAAGTCCATCAAACTCACTTCAGATTCATAAGGTTGGGTGGAAATTATACCCTAAACAAACTTTTTTTAATGTTAATATCTTGGCACCCTCAGTATAGTAATTATTATGAGTTCATGAAGCTAATGCCTCCTCATTGCATGGATGAGGCAGATTGATTGTTCCTTGAATTCAGACAGTCAGGAAAAATACTTTAGACTCACATTCTAGATTTGAAACTCACAATCTAGATTTGAAACTTTGGTCAAGTTTCTTAAACCTTTTGAAGTCTCACTTTCCATAGTCTTAAAATGGGAAAAAAGAGTGTCTGCTAGTGAATATATTCCTGAGGATTGAAATGCAGTAACTTCACAGAACTTGCTATGTAACAGGTGTTGCTTAATTTTAATTTTTTTTTGCATTTCTCTTCTCATAATCCATCCTGTTTGGGGGTAACATCCAATCCACCAAACACCTTGCTTTGATCATGTCACTCCCTTCATTATAACTTGCAGTTATTTTCCACTGTACAAAAGCTAAAACCCAAATCTTTGTGTTACCCTTCTCACCTAGCTTACATTCCAAGCCATATATTTTCCAACTATCAAAAAGGAATCCTCAACTCCCACTGTCTGCATGACTTGCATGGCTCAGGCACTCTCCTTTCTTGTTCATCTCCATGCTCCAGATTGCTTATGGCCATGCCTCTTCTAACGATACTATCTGCACCCATCTCTGCCAATTAAAAGGCTGTAAATCCATTAAGAACCAGCTCAAATAATTCGCCCCCATAAAGACACCAAGATGGGATCACTCTTTTCTTCCTAAGTCATGCTCAAGAACTAACTATATTTCTCATCAACTACTTGACAGATGGGTGCTATTTATGTTGCTCCTTGGTATATTTGAAAGTCTAAGACTCCCTCAGAAAATGAAGCCAAGAAGGAAAATGCAAATCATTGCCTATCTAATTTTCATCTACTCCAAAGTTTTCTGAATCAATCTGATCTAAATCAGTCTCAACATGACCACCTGGGTGTGGCTCACAGTCGTTAAGAGTACACTGAACCTGTGTGCCCTGGGTATTTGTATGTACCTGTGCCCAGATAGAGTTCTCTGGATAACTAGTTACTGCTTCAGGAGTCTTCAATTGGTTTATTCCAAGTTTCAACTGCTTGAGAAGCACTCTACAATTCAGCATAATGATTTAGGAGCTCTACACTACTACTACAGTACCCTGAGTGCAACTTTACCGAAGCACTTGTCACAATATATTGTAAAGTAGATTTGCTTGCTTGCCTCCACCAAGAGATTGCAAACCCCCTAAGAGTAAATAGTGTTTATTATTTGACATTGTAGCTACCACATCAAGAATGGTACTTGGCATAAGTTTCAAAAAATGCTAATCAAATAAATGAGTGAATGAATGAATAAGTTTCTACATCTAGGATTTGAATGCAAGGAATATTCCTACTGACAAATAGGAGTCAAAGTCCTAAAACAAAACCCATGACAGTACTCCATTTCTTGTGTCACCAAAAGCCTCAACTTTGCATATTTTACCATATCATTAAATGCTTTCAACCACCAGTAACAGAAATCTCAATTTAAAATGGCTAAAACAATGAGAAAAAATTCTTATCTCATATAACAAAATATGTTGTAAGATATTGTGACTCCAAGGCCCCCATCATTTCCCATCTTTCTGATCTAACATCCTCAGCAAGTTGTCTTGTCTTGAAGCCAGCTATCCTCATGGTCACATAACTTCCAGCAAGAGAATAGGACTTCCCTTTCTATAGGACTCTCAATGGACAAACATCTCCTCACATCCCTTTGGCCAGAATTTTATCTCAGTTCAAATGTTAAATAAGCTGCTGACAAGAGAAATGAGATCACTGTTTAGGGAGGATGGATCACCTGAACAAACCGAAACAAAATCAGAAAAGTAGGGAAAGGAGTTGGATAGGTGGTCAACAGTAAAAATTGTTTATGATGTCATTCATAGCTTGTTGCTTGCTCCTTGCCCACAGCTTCCTCTCTCACCATTCCTTCTACTTCAAACCCTCCATTCCAACCATATCTACTGTTCACTAAACATACCATAAATTTCCTACTTGAAAGATTGTTTTTTCTCTTTGTTTTTGTTCTATGTTTTTGCATCTACCTAAAGCATTATTCCCTCCTGTCTGGCTGGCAAATGCCTATTTATCCTTCAATTTTCCATTGAAGTATCATCTCCTCTGTGAAGCCTTTCTTGACCTCCTTATGTAGCTGACTACTATAATAATGTCCCTCCACCATAACTTGTCTGCCACTTCTACTATAGTAAATATCACACTCTAAAGTGCCTCTTTGCTTACACCTTCATGTCTCCCATTAGACTAAGAGCCCCTAGTGAGCAGGACTGTGTCTTATTCATCACTGTATGCACCCTCAGGTGCAGTGTCACATATTTATAGAAACTACACATAGGCTTGATAAATTGAGTGAAATTAATTTAAGTTAACTGAATCTGACTGTGTAATATTTCCATCAGTTTCTGTACTATAACTCTGTCTGCTGAGGGGGAGTCTTTGAAAAACCAGGGACCATGCTCTGAGTTACCCTTCACTGATGATGTTAGGGGAGGAACTCAGAGCTGTCCAGGGGCCAGAGGCCATGGGGCTGGGTGTCCTAGCTCAAAGAGTTGCCCATGTCCCCATTGTGGTGAACAATGATCCTGGCTGTTGCAATGAAAATCCTGCCTGCCAGCAAATTTTCAGTCCTGAGCAAACCAGGACAGATGTCATCATACCCCAATTGTCCTCCCATGAAGGGTCCCCTTTCCATCACCTTAACATAATCTCTCTTAAAGAAAAGAGGAGAGAAGCAAGATGGCAGAGGAGTGAATGGAAGCCACACTAACCTCCTCCCAGGATCAATCTGGAATTACAACTAAATTGTGGAGAAATCACCCAGAACAAACGACTAAACCATAGTAAGAGAAAAGCCCTATAACCTTGGACAGACAGAAGAATCAGTTTCAGCACAACCTGTTTGGTAAGGAGTGCAGTGGACACTCAAGAAGACTGGCCGAGCACCCACAGGCAGCAACACCAGAGGGATAATTAAGTGGCTGGTTGGATCCTCCTGAGAAGAATGGGGTCTAAACCCTAAGCTGGAATCCCCAGCCTAGAACACCAGAACCCCAAAAAGTACACAGATAACAAGCAGCAGCAAAAAGCGGCAGGGTTGCTCTCCACCAGAGATGAAGGGCTGGAGAATCTAAGAGCAATTTAAAGGGCCAATGCATGAATTTTCATTTGTGGCCACTTACCTGCTGCTCTGGCAAAGGTGGGAGCAGAGTGGGCTAGAGATGCCTGAGGCAAGACTGGGGTCAGAAGCTTTGGGGAGAAAGTTGGGAGAGTAGCCCCTGGGATCCTGATGCTGAGTCATCCCACATAGGGCAGCAGCCACCTGCTCAGGCAGATCACTCCTCTCCCAGAGGCAGCAGCCTGAGGGGAAACAACAGCCTCACCCCCAGAAGAGACTCTGCCCCAGCTCTGTGGTGCTTAAGCCTGACTGCTGAGTACAGAGTGACTAGATTAACAGCTGAAGGAAATAGCCACAGAGAATAGATCCCTGGCCCTCTCAGGGCAGGCTGCCTAAGGTCAGATGGGATCAACATCTGACATCATTAGAGGCAAATCCAGAAAGAAAAGACAGTGGTAAATACTAGAAGGTAATGAGACAAAATCCACTGTGGTCTCCATGATTAGCAACATTTTCGATCCTGTATAGCTTTCTAATATTCATTTCTTGTCCAGCAAGTTTGTGCATATTAAGTCACTAGAATTTATACTACCATTTATTTCTCTCCTTTCTTAGATACTTTTTATGTCTTTACACCCTTATTAATACAAGTTCATTTGCTGTTGATAGTGGGGTTGCAGGGCAGAGATATTTTTGTACATATGGGTTTATTCCCTGGGCTCCATGGTTTTCTTCAGGCAGCACCTGCACACAAGCATACAAGACGTGGTGAGTGGAGTGACTCTCAATCAACCAGCTGGAGGAAAGGACTCACCAAAGAACCACCCAACAATAATCAAATCCCAGTTATATCCAGGGAGTCAACAAAAATGGCATAAAGGGCATCCCAAGAGCATCAAGTTAAGGAGATCAAGGAGACTGCACCACTGAACCTCACAGGTCTCCTACCACAGAAGTTCACACCACAAACTCAAGGAGTCAAATCAGATCAATTAAAGAAGCAGAGGCAAACAAGAAGAGTCTCACAAACAGTGGGAAGACAAAGAAACAAACCCCAAACAAAAGGAAAGGAAGAATCCTCAGAAAGAATGCCACACAAAATAGAGGCAAGTCAACTATCAGATATTGAGTTCAAACCAGTGGTTATAAAGAAGCTCAATGAGCTCACTGAGAATTACCAAGGACTACATGGTAACTATGATAAAATCACTGAAAACTAAATTAGCATGAAAAAGAACTTAGAAACAATCAACAAGGGCCAAGAAGAAATGAAGAATACAACTTCTGAATTGAAGAACACAGTAGAAGGAATCAAAAATAGGCTAGATGAAGCAGAGGATCAAATCAGCAAGCTGGAGGATGAGGTAGAAAAAACACCCAGAAAAGCAAGAAGGGAAAAAAGACTCAAAAAGAATAAAGAGGGGTTAAAGGAACTGCAGAACAACATGATACATAATAATATCCATATAACAGGGATACCAGAAGGAGAAGAAGAGCAAGGGATAGAAAACCTGTTTGAAAAAGTTATGATGGAAAATTCCCCTAATTTGATGAGAGAAAAAGTCAAACAAATCCAGGAAACACGGAGAATCCCAATCAAGAGGAACCCAAAGAAGCCCATTCCAAGACAAATCATAATTAAAATGGCAAAATTCCAAGACAAAGAAAGAATCTTACAAGCAGCAAGGAAGTCACATACAAGGGAGCCCTGATAAGACTAGCAGCTTGCTTCTTAATGGAAACACTACAAACCAGAAGGGTATGGCAAGGATTTTCCAAGTAATGAAAAGCAAAGACCTGCAACCAAGACTACTCTACCCAGCAAGGCTCTCATTAAAATGGAAAGAGAAATAAGGAGTTTACCAGACAAAAGAAAACAAAGAGTATACCTCCACCAAAACAACACAGCAAGTTTATGAATGTCATAAATCCAAACAGAACTTTCTTTCTTTTAAAAAGGAATATATTCAGTTCACACAAATGATGGTTCTGATGGTTCTGCCGATGGCAAGGAGTTCCTGGTCTTCTAGACCCAGGCGGATCGCTAACTTCCCCAAGTTACAATTGAGTTGCTCTTTCCAGGCTTTTTGAAGCATCTTTAAGTTCCCCCACTAAGTCCTGTAATTGTTCCATGTTGCAACTAAAACTAATTTCTGGGTGGGATTCAGAATCAGTGTTCTCTACATTTAAGGTCACCAAATATGCAGGTCTGTGTATCTTATAAAGCTAAAAGGACTGCTTTAAGGAAAGGAAGAAAAAGACTGAGAGAGAGAGGAACACAGGTATAAAGGGAGTAAAATGGCAATGAATAAGTACCTATCAATAATAGCCTTAAATGTAAATGAATTAAATGCTCCAATCAAAAGACATAGTGTAGCTGAATGGATAAGAAAACATAACCCACACATATTCTGCCTACAAGAGACCCACCTTAGAACAAAAGACCTACACAGATTGAAAGTGAGGGGTTGGAAAAAAATATTCCAAGCAAATGGATGGGAGAAAAAGGAGGGGTAGCAATACTTACATCAGACAAAATAGACTTCAGAAGAGACCATAAAAAGGCCATAAAAAGAGACCCAGAAAGACACTTCATAATACTCAAGGGAAGAATCCATCAAAAAGACAAACATTATAAACATACATGCACCCAACATAGGAGCACCCAAATATACAAGCAAAATCTTAGAGGACTTCAAGAAAGATATAGATAGAAACACACTTATACTAAGGAATTTTAACATCCCACTGTCAAAAATGGATAGGATCTTCCAAACAAAACATCAACAAGGATATTGTAGCATTGAACAATGTCCTAGATCAAATGGACTTAACTGATATACACATAGAAACTTTCATCCCAAAGAAGCAAAATACACATTCTTTTCAAATGCACATGGAACATTTTCAAAAATAGACTACATGATAGGACACAAAACAAGCCTCAACAAATTCAAGAAAATTGAAGTCAGCATCTTCTCAGACCACAAGGGCCTGAAACAAGAAACCAACCTCAAGGAAAAAACTGAAAAACACTCAAATTCATAGAGATTGAATAGCATGCTATTAAACAATGAATGGGGCAAGAATAAGATCAAGAAAGAAATCAAAAAGTTCTTGGAAACAAATGAACATAAACACACAACAACCCAAAACCTATGGGACATAGTGAAGGCAGTCCTGAGACAGAAGTTGATAGCGATACAGGCCTACCTAAAAAAAGAGAAACATTTCAAACAACCTAACCCTACGCCTACAAGAACTTCAGGAACAACAACAAAGACAGTTCAGAGCTAGTAGAAGGAAGGAAATAATCAAGATCAGAGCAGAATTAAATGACATAGAGACTAAAAGCACAATTCTAAGGGTCAATGAACTCAGGAGATGGTTCTTTGAAAAGATATACAAAATTTACAAGCCATTAAGCAGACTCATCAAGAAAAAAAGAGAAAGGACCCAAATAAAATCAGAAATGAAAGAGGAGACTTTACAACTGATACCACAAAAATACAAAGGATTGTAAAAAATTACTGTGAAGAACTACATACCAAGAAACTTGAAAACTTAGGTGAAATGGAGCAATTTGTAGAAAAATTTAATCTTCCAAAACTGAACGAAGAAGAAAGAAAAAGCCTGAACAGACCAGTAACAGCTGATGAAATTGAAGCAGTAAAAAAAACAACAACAAAAAAAAAACCTCACAACGCACAAAAGTCCTGGGCCAGACAGTTTCACAGGAGAATTTTACTAAACATTTAAGGAAGATCTAACTCCTACCCTGCTCAAACTATTCCAAAAAATCTAAGAAAAGGGGAAACTCCCAAACTCTTTTTATGAGGTCAGCATCATCCTAATCCCAAAACCAGATAAAGACACAACAAAGAAAGAAAACTACAGTCCAATTTCACTGATGAATATAAATGCTAAAATCTTCAACAAAATATTGGCAAACTGTGTCCAGCGATACATTAAAAAGAACATACACCATGATCAAGTGTGATTCATCCCAGAGATGCAGGGATGGTATAACATTTGCAAATTAATAAACATAATACATCACATAAACAAAAGGAAAAACAAAAAAATCACATGATCATATCAATAGATGCAGAGAAAGTATTTGATAAGGTACAGCACCCATTTATGATAAAAATACTCAGCAAAGTTGGAGTAGAGGGAGAAAACCTCACATAATAAAGGCCGTATATGAGAAACCTATAGCCAACATCATACTCAATGAACAAAAAGCTTTCCCACTAAGATCAGGAACAAAACAAGGATGTCCGCTTTCAACTCTTATATTCAACATAGTTTTGGAAGTCCTAGCCACAGCAATAAGACAAAAAAAAAAATAAAAGGCATCCAAATTAGAAAAGAGGAAGCAAAACTGTTATTGTTTGCAGATGGCATGATAGTGTACATGGAAAATTCTATAGAGCCCACCAAAAAACTACTCCACATAATAAGTGAATTTGTCAAAACAGCAGGGTACAAAGTCAATATTCAGAAATTGAAAGCATTTTTATATACCAACAATGAAATATCAGAAACAGAAATCAGGAAAAAAATCCAATTTGCTATAGCAATAAGAAAAATAAAGTACCTAGGAATAAATCTTACCAAGAAGTTAAAAAACTTGTACTGAGAAAACTATACAACACTGAAAAAAGAAATTAAGGAAAACAGAAACAAATGGACATATGTACAATGTTCATGGATTGGAAGAATTAACATCATCAAAATGTCCATACTACCCAAAGCAATTTATAGATTCAATGCAATCTCTATTAAAATACCAATGACATATTTCACAGATACAGAACAAACATTTCAAAACTTTATATGGAACCATAAATGACCCCAAATAGCCACAGCAATTTGGAGAAAG
>CM052548.1:37893879-37921409 GCA_028533065.1 Trachops cirrhosus | reverse complement strand
TGGAAAACTGTATGGAATTTCTTCAGAAAACTCAAAATGGAACTGCCTTTTGACCTCACAATTCCATTGCTGGTACTATACCCTAAGAATCCTGAAACACCAATTCAAAAGAACCTATGCACCCCAATGTTCATAGCAGCACAATTTACAACATCCAATTGTTGGAAGCAACGTAAGTGCCCATCAGCAAATGAGTGGATCAAAAAACTGTGGTACATTTACACGATGAAATACTATGCAGTAGAAAGAAAGAAGGAGCTCCTACCCTTTGCAACAGCTTGGATGGATCTGGAGAGCATTATGCTAGTGAAATAAGCCAGGCAGTGAATTACAAACACCATATGACCTCACCACTAAGTGGAACGTAACCAACAAAACAAACAAGCAAGCAAAATATAACCAGAGACATTGAAATTAAGGACAAACTGATAGAAACCAGAGGAGAGGTGGGAGGGGATAATGAGGGAGAAAGGGGGAAGGGTTGTCAAGGAACATTTATAAAGGACACATGGACAAAGCCAAAGGGAGTAGAATCAAGGGTGGGAGGTGGGGATAGCTGGGGTTGGTGGAATGATGGTGGCAGGGGAAATAGTGACAACTATACTTGAACAGCAATAATAAAATAAAATAAATTTTAAAAATTTTTTAAAAGATTAAAAATGGTGAAATCACCATGTAATAAATGGATTGCAAGAAAAAAAAGGAAAGAAAATCTTCTGGAAGATTGTTTTTATCTCACTCAATAATGCATTCATTAATTTTGGAGATAGAGGAAAGGGGGAGAGAGAAAGAGAAACATCGATGTGAGAGGGAAATATCAATCAGTTGCCTCCCATACACACTCTGACTGGGAATTGAACCCTCAACCTAGGTATGTGCCCTGACCAGGAATCAAACCCACAACCTTTTTGGTGTATGGGACTCAGTTCTAATCAACTGAGTCACCCTGTCAGAGGCCCACCAAGTGTTTAATGTATGGTAAAATTTTTAAAAAGTTGTTTGTTATTATTCTCACTGGAGAAAGAGATTAAGCTTTCTCACCTGAGGTTAAAGGTTTAAAAACCATGGGTAGAAGTGAGCAAATTATAGAGACCCCATGTGTTTGTCCAGGCAAGAGAATTACACACCATTAGTTGTTTCTAAGGCAACAACGTCCAAGATTCATGCCAGAGATTCAGAACTATTTTCGACTAGAGCAGATGATTATATGCTCATTTATCTCCAGAGAAGTCCTTAAAACCTCTTCTTTCTCAGAAAATCCACTTAGTTAAAAAAATAGTGTTTAAGATGGAGGTTTACTCTGAACATCCCTGAACCACAGAGAAATGCTCGTGGAGACTGCTATGTCATCCTAACATTGGACTATACAATTCTATATGGCTTCAGTTCAGTGAGGCTACACCATTGCCATATGATCTGTTGCTTCGGAAGGAAATATCCAAATGGTTATTTATATGTCAAGTCTTCTCAGAAAAGTCTTCAATAGGCAGTAAGTCCACACCACAGAATGGCATTGTGCAATGAGATTTACTGATACTAATGAACAAGAACAAAGGTTAATTCCTCAAGGAAAGACCAGCTCCCTTATACAGCTGACCTTCCCAGTCACTTCTGAAAGACAATGTCCAATATGACCCTCTGCAGGAGGCTGTCCAGATTCTGAGCCCAGGACATACTGTGCACCTCGTTGGTTACATGCTGTTCTGTGGAATGTGTGTGGGATTCTGTGACTGGAAGAGAATCACTTCCCCCCTTTTGTTAGAACCCTCAGGCTGTAAACATTTAAAGGCTAAAGGACTATGTCTTGTTTTAATTTGGGCCACATGGCTTTTGTTCAGATTTTAGCTCCATCACAGTTTGTATAACCTTGGATTTCAAATCACCCTCATAACGCCTGTTTCTCCAAAAGTAAAATGGAGACGGTGATAGTACCAACTGCATAGTGTTGTTCTGAGGATTAAGTAAATAATAACTGTAAAGTGCTTATGACATGGTCTGATACATCATAAGCACGACATAAATATTAGCTGTAATTACTATTTTTACTGAAATTTCCACTCACCAACAAGGTACAGGTAAGGATAACTAACCAGGTGTTTATCATTACATAGTGTCATTCTTGATTGGGTTTTGCTTCATTGTTGACTACTTGGAGATGTGTCCCCTTTTATTCAATCAGATACCTGATCATAATCTTTAGAGGGGATGGGAGGCAAGGAGACAAGTGAGAGCTCTGGTCTCAGCACAAGTTCTAGTCCCAGCAATTCCACTAAATGTTAGCACTGTGAGAAAGGTCAGAGAGGGGGAAAGCACAACTGGTTGAAGGACTTGAGAAAAGCTTTGTGAAAAAGTTGTCATCTAAACTGAACCTTAAACAGGTCTCAATGCACATGCAGAATGAGCACATTTCTAAAAGAGAAAGCAGAATTCAATACTGAAAAATTATAAAGTATATTCAAGAAATATTAACTAGCTCTTTTATTCTGTCCCCACATTCCTACCTATTTTGATGGCAGAATGGCTAAGATTAACTCACAGGTCATGCCAAGAAATGTTTTTCTTTTCTAGCTCCTAGCAAACTCAGGCGGCTTCAAAGCCCAAGAATCAACTAAGCAGTTTTTAAAAAACAAAGAGAGTTAGTCTGTTTGAAATTGGAATTAAAAGGAGATACCTTTCAAATGGCATCCTTACACCTCTGTTGTTTCGAAGAGCACAGAGTAGATATGTGAATAACTACTCTCAGGGTGTTGAATGGAATCACAGGGAGTTTACAAATGGAAAATGCAGTGCATTACTAACAAAAGACAGCCAGCCATGGTGGCTGGGGGAGAGTACAGCCTGTACAAAGAAAAAGATGCAAAGTCCACACTCACATACTGTGTGGTCCCTAAGTCAGAGTGGAATTCTTAAAAAAACAAATACAATCAATGAGGTCATTGGCAAGACATCTGTTGTGCTAGACCTTCACTTAAATTTCTCTGCATAAGGACTCCCTTTGAACAGTGGTTCTCAACCTTCCATATCTTATGACTAAAGCTTCCATATCTTATGACTCTCTCTTGTCCCATCAGTCACTCAGTAATCTGGGTTCCACCACGAATGGTGACATTAACATGTCCACAGACACGCTGTTGTATTGTTCCACATGACCTCTAAGTTAGCCAAAAAAAATCTTTAGGACTGAAGAAACAGCTCATCCAAAGTCTGCCCTAATTCCAGAAGAAAAATGATCCAGTTTCTTCAAGGACTAAATGGCATAAAAATAAGATATAAGGAAGGAAGAACTGTTACGATTAAAAAGCTTTATGAGAACTAACATCAAATGCAATGTGTGGGCTTTGATTAGATTCTGATTATAACAAACCAATGAATTTTTTAGGCAATCAGGAAAACTTGAACATGAACTAGATATTAGATAATATTAAGGAGTTACTACTAATTTTGTTGTGTATGAAAGGTACTGTGATTATGTTTTTAATGTCTTTATATTAGAGATATCTACTGAAATATTTAGACAATTTCTTCTCTAAGGTTTTCTTTAGCATATTGTACTTACAGAATACTGTGGTTACAAAGGAGATATGGAAGGTAAGTGGTAGGACAAAAAATGAAACAAAATTAGCAAAATGTCAAAAACTACTAATGTTATGCAGTGATTCATGGATTCATTATGCTATTCTCGTTAATCTTGCAAGTCTTTAAAAATTTCCATGATAAAAAAAAACATTTTCTTTAAATCTTCCCAGGCCCATTAACAATGGCCAACTAAATGGAGCATTCCACTACACTAGGGACTTGAACAAGGAAATAGCTCTGCTTACTGGTGCAGCAAGAAGAAGGAAGCGTAACTGCCTGTTCTTCACCTGTTGCCCCACTGTTGAAGCCAAGGAAGGAGAGTTTCTCAGACTCAGCATTCCCTGAATGCAAATATGCTGAGCAATTGAATGCTGCTGTATATGACAGCTCCTACTCCATAACTTAAGTTTCTAGGTAGGCACCTCCATCTTGCTTGCCTCAGGTAAAAGCATAAGAGTCCAGTCTGAAACAAGGGAAATGTGTCCCAGCATAGCCCTAGTCCTTGATGGGGCTCAATCTTTCTTCTTACACCACTTCTCTGCTCCTGCCCATCCAAACAGAAACTCATCCTCATGCTCCCCTCTCCCCAAAGGTTGTTTTGCAAAGGTAAGGACCTCCTATTCTTAGTCCATGAATTCCTCTCACAGGTAAGTGAGACCTAGATTATTATTGGCTCAACTCTTTATCATACTTAAAGAGACAGATATAGTAAATCAAAATATTCTACTTCCAGGTTTTTTGACCTGTTCAAAACATTTCAAGTCTTTATACATTCTAAATTTAAGTATAATTGCCACTTAAACCTGAACTGCCTTTCCTTGATGCAGATGATCACACTCCAATGGAAAACCTTGCTTCATTTTTCAAGGAAAACATTTTAAAAAATTATATTTTGAATGACATATACGATTTTAGTAATATATAAAAAGCAACTCAACAATTTGTACAATTTAGCTTTTAATATATTTATAATTAACAATGTACTAATAATGGATCACGATAGCAGAACAGATTGAAGTTGATGGACTGAGATCAGAAAACCTCATGACATGAATATTCATTCTGATTGGTAGGAAGGATTATATCAAGGACATTTGGGAATGGTCAGAGAAATGGGAAGAGGTAGAAGAACAGATGTGGTTTCATGTGCAAGTTGGAGAGCTGGAAGTCAAACAGTAATGACATTACTCCTACAGGGGAAGCAGAAAACTAGGATAAAACCTGTATGGCTAGCTTAGTCAGAGGATATCCAAAGATTACAAGTATCCATTCCTGGCAGGTAGAGTCATCTAGAAAAGCACACCACACTTGTTGAGACATAAGAAATGTGAATGACTAAATTTCATTAATGGTTGTGAAAGTCAACGTCCTGTCTCAAGGCTGAATGGGAACTACTGGTACCACAACTATGGGAGAAGCACGGGCTTCCATCCTCTCGAGGGCTGAGGCTTGGGGAGCAGGACATGAAAGACAAAAGAAAACTTTTGAAATGATTGTAAATGGAACTTGTGTGGGATGGGAAATGTGGGGCAGCTGAGCCCAGCAAAAGGCAGAGCAAGGGACTAATATGTCATAGGTACAAAAAAGGAGAAAATGAAATTATAATTGCTGGTATTCATTGAACAATTATTATGTGCCAAGCCCTTTACACACATTGTCTCTATCTGTATACCATCCTGCAAAACCTGCAGAGGAGGTGATGGAGACTTACATCACTAAGATGGTAGATGGCACACTGAAAATTCTATTAATGTAGGTTTTGATTCCAGAGTGTAGACTTTTAACTGTTACTCATGGGAATGGATGAGGGAGTAAACTCAAGGAGATTAAAAAACTTTATGTGCAACATGAGAAAAATTTTTTAAAAATATACTCCCATTGGATTGAAAAAAAACAGAATAGATAACTCCACTACTAATTGATAATTATCTCTCATTAGTAAGGTTATTTATACTCCTCTTTTGCTTCCTTGCTTTTTTTACATTTATAATCATGAATATGTATTGCTTTTCAAATAAGGAAAAAAGATTTTTTAAGTGTAGAGGAGGTTTATATTCCCAAACTTGTTGCCTGTGTTTCCAATAATTATCTGTCTTCTATGAAAATGCAAAGCTCTTGGCTCACTTGTCAATGGAGTATTTACTCAGGAACATCAAGACTCAGGACTGGAGACAATATCCAGAAGAGCTGTCAGTCCAAGATTTAGGGCCTAAGAGTAACATCCCCATAAGCAGAAAAACGATCAGCCTCAGATCTGCTCAGCTGTTATCTCCCTCCTGTGATTTCTCATCCTGTGAATTATTCCAATGCTTGTATAATATATTTATTTTTTAAACATGCAACAGAGGAGTTATTCTCCAAGTTTCTATCAGCTGAAGTATTAACAGCTTCCAGTTGAGAAAATATCTTTTCACTCTGCTTAGCCTAATTATTATTTTCTCCCTCCTATAAGAGTTTCAATATCATAAAAAGAATCACAATATAAAAGGCAACATGGGTGATTTTTTATAATGTTTCTTGTAGACTTACAGTTTGTAATTGGGGTGTAAATCTACTTAAAGATGTCACTAGTTTGGATTTTCTTTCTAGAAAGAAAAATTTTGCCCCCTACATTCTTTGAAAGTCTAACTATAAATGTATCCAAACTAAGAAGAAGATTAGAATAAAAAGGTTTCTTCTAGAATGTTCATCTTATTTCTTGAAGTCTCTCTTTTAAAAATAAAATTATAGGGATGTGGAACTTTGTATTCAAAACTTTAAGTTGTCTAAAATGTGAAGCTGTATTTCATTACCTATCCAGGAATATGCTCCCTTTATGACAGAAAAAGTCTTTTAAATAAACATATGAACTATTCAGAGCAACCAACTATTCCCTTAACCTGGACCCTATAAGAAATTGATTCAACACTGACATTGTGTTTCTTAGGTCAGTTTCACATAACATTTGCAAGTGGGCACTAGGCAATTTACCAGTTTACAAGTCTTTGTTAATAAAATGAATCAAGAATACATTCTTTGTATGAGCAAATTTTTTTTGCTTCAAGGCACAAAAAACAGCCTGTACCTGTACCCAAAAGCCCAGACAACTGTCTTACAAAGGCCTGCCTTTTGTCTTTAGAAGATTAGGGGAGAAATGGAACAGTTAGTAGGCAGTAACCCAAGACCTCTTCTGTATTGAGACACTTCTCTTTGTTCTCCTTAGGCATGCAGTAATCTTTACTCTCCTCTGCTTCATTTGACTTTCTTTTAATTAAAAATATTTCTCAAGAAGGAATAAAAAAAGATTATGTCAGTATAAATGACTAGTATCCCAAAGGGTTTTCCACTCCCCTGTCCTCTTTCCTACCCACTCTCCAGTAAGATACTATTTCCTGTGTAAGACTCAGAAAAGCCAGAATCCAAAAAGAAATGATATCTTTTTAAAAAAATTATAGTTGACATATAATATTACATTAATCTCAGGTGTACAACCCTGTGATTAGACAATTATATAACTCAAGTGATCACCCCAATAAATCGAATAACAACCTGATACCATATATAATTATTACATTGTTGACCATATTCCCTAGGCTATTTTTTATATCTTCATGACTGTTCTGTAACTACCAATTTGTACTTCTAAGTCCCTTTACCTTTTTTACCCACTCTCCTCACTCCCATCATCTAGCAACTGTCAAAATGTCCTCTGTTATCTCTGATTCTGTTTCTGTTCTGCTTGTTTGTTTGTGGGGGTTTTTTTAGGGGGGGCGGTTTAGATTCCGCATATGAGTGAAATCATCTGGCATTTATCTTTCTCTGTCTGAATTATTTCACAAAGCACCCTCTAGGTCCATTCATGTTGTTGCAGATAGCAGGATTTCATTCTTTTTTATGTCTGAGTAATAATTCATTATATATATGCACCAATTCCTCTTCATTCATCTATTGATAGACACTTAGCTTGTTTCCATATCTTGGCTATTATAAATAATACTTCAATAAACATATGGATGTATATATATTTTCAATACTGTGTTTTGGGTTTCCTTGGGTAAATACTAAGAAGTGGATTGTTGGGTCTTTCTTTGTCTCTTGTTATAGCCTTTGTTTTAAAGTCTATTTTGTCTGGTATAAGTCTTGCTACTTCAGCCTTTTTCCTCTTATTTCCATTTTCATGAAATATATTCTATCCCTTTATTTTCAGTCTGTGTATATTTTTAGATCTGAGGCAAGTCTCTTGTAGACAGCATATGTAAGGGTCTTGTTTTGTTATCCTTTCAGTCTCCGTATGTCTTTTGAATGAAGCATTTAACTCATTTGCATTTAAGGTAATTGTTGATAAATATGTATGTATTGCAATTTTATTATTCATATTTTTATCAACTTCTTTTTCGTCTTATAAAAAGAATCTTTAACATTTCTTGTAATACTGGTTTGGTGGTAATAAACTCCTTTAGCTACATCTTGTCTGGGAAACTCTTTATCTTTCCTTCCATTCTAAAAGATAGCTTTGCTGGATAGATAATCTTGGTTGTAGATCCTTGATTTTCATCACTTTGAATATTTCTTGCCAGTCCCTTCCAACTTGCAAGTTTCTCCTGAGAAATCAGCTGACAGTCTTAATGGAGCTCCTTTTTCTCTCACTTCTTTTAAGATTCTCTATTCCTCTTCAAACTTTGCCATTTTAATTATGACTTTCTTGGTGTGGACCTTTTTGGGTTCATCTTGTTTGGGACTCTCTGTGCTTCCTAGAATTGTATGTCTATTTTCTTCACCAGGTTATAGTAGTTTACCACCATTATTTTTTCAAACTGATTTTCTTGCTTTCTCTCTTCTCCTTCTAGCATCCACATGATGCAAATATTGGTACACTTGAAGTTGTCCTAGAGGCTCCTTACATTGTCCTTATTTTTTTGGATTCTCTCTCTTTCTCCCTCTCTTTCCCACTCTCATTGTTGTTTGGGTTTTTTCTTCTTCCTATCTTTAAATTGCTGATTGATCTTCTGCTTTATCTACTCTACTGTTGATTCCCTGTAATGTATTTTTCATTTCTGACTGGGTCATTTTTATGTTTTCTACCTCCATTTTTATGTTTCCCATCTTTCTGTGGAAGTTCTCTCTAAGTTCCTCTACTCTTCCTGGAAGTTTATTGAGCATTGTCAGAGTTCAAGTGCTTTAGACTGCATCTAATCAATTGTTTGTCTCCATTTTTGTTTAGTTCCTTTTATGGAGTTTTGTTCTGTTCTTTCACTTGGGACATATTTCTTTATCTCCTCATTTTACCTGCCTTCCTATGTTTGTTTTTATGTATTAGGTATAGCTGCTACATCTCTTAGTCTTGGTCAAGTGACCTTATATAGTAGGTTTCCTGTAGGACTCAGTGGTGCAGTCTCCTCAGTCACCCAAGCTGGGCATTCTAGGTGCATTGCCATGTGGGTTATTTGTACCCTCTTGTTGTCATTGAACCTTGCTTGCTGTTGGCATGTCAATGGGTGACATGGACTGGCTGAGATACAGGCCAATGGGCTGAAAGGACAGGTTGAAACAAATGTGGAGGATCTGCTATGCAGGTACTGACCCTATGGAGCAGAACTCACTTCATCAGAGCTCAGGTACCTGCTAAGTCTACCCCTTGAATATGTCATTTGTGGAGGTGGTTGGGTGGTGCTTCAGCATAGCCCAAAACTATCCATCAGAAGTGCTGGCTCTGGTGTCTCTTGGGAGGTGCTCTCTTGTGCCTCAGTGCACTGCTTGTACCCTGCCCAGGGACACCAGGCATAATCTGAAGAAGGTTGCTACATGTGCTGGGCTTGGAGGTGCCCAGGAGAGGCTATGCTGTGAACCAAGACTGGCTGCCACTAGTGCCAGGCCTAAGGCCATTTAGCAAAAGAAACAGGTATGCAGAGGCCAAATTCCATTTGTTTGAGTTTGAGAGATTTTAGGAAAGTCTGAAGCATGAGCCAAGACAGGCCATTTGTATGGAAAAGCCACTGGAAACAGCTTGGGTGGGCCCACAAGTTGTGTGGAGTAGGGTCTCAGGAAATCACCAGGGTGGGGCAAACAGTGTTAACCATGTTGGTGGAGACTCAGATATGGCACCAGCCTGCCAGTTCTGTGGGGGAAGAGCTCATTAAGAGAACGATGGCTTCTGCCAGCATTTTGATCTGGGAGAAAGCCACCCCCCCAGCTCTCTCCCTGATGCCAAACAATGCAGTTCCTTTCCTATGTCCCTGGCACCTTTTGAGCTCCTTCCCAAGCTCTGGAGTTCTGAGTGAGTGAGTCCCAGTAAGTCAGTGTGCAGGCCCTTTAAAAGGAATGGGTAGGACTCCAGAAGCCCTCAGTCTTACTCAGCCACCGTCTCCACTGAAGTCATAGGGACTTCTTTTCTGGCACTGGAACCCTGAGCTGGGGAGCCTGGTAGAGGGCTGGGACTCCACTGCCCAGGGGGAACCCCTGCAGACAAAATATGTCTCCTGATTTTTAACCACCACATGTGGGCATGGGACCAGCCAGTTCCATGTCTCTGCCCCTCCTACCACTCTCAATATGGCTGTTTCTTTATATCCTTAGTTATAGGACTTCTGTTAAGATAGATTTCAGGTGGTTTTGAATTGTGGTTGTTTTATAGTTTAGTTATAATTTTGATGTGGTTGTGAGAGATCCCAAGTACTGTGTTTACCTACATTGCCATCTTGACCAAAAGCTCCAAGGAATGTTATCTTTAACTATGTGATTTCATAAATCAGTCATCCTGAAAGAAGACTCTGGGAAACCAATAGGGATTTTGTACTCCTGACCACAGCAAAATGTGACTATCTGAGATCAGTGCCAGCATCATCCTATAGGAAGGACAGGAAAGTGTTAATGTGTCAAAGTACAAATTCAGTTTTCTCCCCTGTAAAATAGTAGTAATAATATGGACCTCATATAGTTTCCATGAGAATTACATGAGATAATGAATGGGAAGCCCCTAGAACATAGAATACAATCAATAAATATTAACTTGTTAGCTTTCTTCTTTGCCTTCCCTTCATTTATTCACCCAGTAAATTAATATTCAATGAACCATCTTCTTCCCAGATTTGAATCACTTCCCAGTAGTGATATGAGTTAGAGCTTTGGGACGTGCCTGGACTCCTCCAGGCTAGTAGGATACAATTTAATACCCCTTAGCAAAATGCACTAATTGGTCCCTTAGTGACCTGAAAGGGTTAATGCACTATTGTAAGCTTTAATTTACCACTTCCTCACAAAATGAGTTTTGGTATTTTTATAAATAAGTACCCTAAAATTATAGAACACAAATTTCCTTTCTCTCCCTTCCTTCTTCCCAACCCCTCCCCACTCTTCCTCCCCCATCTTTTTTTCTCTCTGTCTTTAAAACACATATACACAAACATACTACAGCTCCCCAAGAGCAATAAGATATGTTAGATATTAAGATTAAAATGGTCTATTTAGAGTTTACTGAGTACCTTTTTTTGTCACAAAAGCAACAGACTATAGAAAACTTGATAAGTTCATAAATCTAAATAAGACACAAATGTTTCATAATCTTACAATTCCCAAAAAAAAATAGTTCTCAGGAAATACTGCAAATATTTTGTTCTGTTTTCTCCCAAACTCACAAATTCTCATTTAATAATATACCATAATTCATATAATGTCAATATATTTTATGTACTGTGTGTTGCTCTTATAATTAAAATTGTATCATGAACATTTTTCTAGGTCATTGAAATTCATTAAAATATTTTTAAATGTACTTTATTGATTATGCTATTACAGTTGTCCCATTTTCCCCCCTTCACTCCCCTCCACCCTGCACACCCCATCCCACCCACATTCCCCCCCTTTAGTTCATGTCCATGCGTCATACATACAAGTTCTTTGACTTCTACATTTCCCATACTATTCTTACCCTCTCCCTGTCTATTTTCTACCTACCATCTGTGCTACTTATTCTCTGTACATCCCCCCTTTCTCCTCTTCCCATTCCCCTGTTGATAACCCTCTGTATGATCTCCATTTCTGTTACTGTTCTAGATGTTTGCTTACTTCATTTTTGTTTTTGTTTTAGATGTGGTTGTTAATAATTCTGAGCTTGCTGTCATTTTACTGTACATATTTTTATCTTCTTTTTCTTAGATAAATCCCTTTAACATTTCATATAATAAGGGCTTGGTGATGATGAACTCCTTTAACTTGACCTTATCTGAGAAGCACTTTATCTGCCCTTCCATTCTAAATGAAAGCTTTGCTGGATAGAGCAATCTTGGATGTAGGTCCTTGCCTTTCATGACTTGGAATACTTCTTTCCAGCCCCTTGTTGCCTCTTCTGAGAAACAGTTGACAGTCTGATGGGAACTCTTTTGTAGGTAACTACCTTCTTTTCTCTTTCTCCTTCTAGGATTCTCTCCTTAATTTTAATCTTGGGTAATGTAATGATGATGTGCGTTGGTGCTTTCCTCCTTGAGTTCAACTTCTTTGGGACTCCCTGAGCTTCCTGGGCTTCCTGGAAGTCTATTTCATTTGCTGGATTGGGGATGTTCTCCTTTATTATTTGTTCAAATAAGTTTTCCACTTGTTGCTCTTCCTCTTCTCCTTCTGGTACCCCTATAATTTGGATGTTGGAATGTTTAAAGATGTCCTGGAAGTTCCTAAGCCTCTCCTCATTTTTTTGAATTCTTGTTTCTTCATTCTTTTCTGATATGATGTTGCTTTCTTCCTTCTGATCCACACCATTGATTTGAGTCCATTTCCTTCCCATCACTATTGATTCCCTGTACATTTTCCTTTATTTCATTTAGCGTAGCCTTCATTTTTTTTGTCTAATTTGCAATGAAATTCAATGAATTCTGTGAGCATCCTGATTACCAGTGTTTTGAACCGTGCATCTGATAGGTTGGCTACCTCTTCATTGCTTAGTTGTATTTCTTCTGGAGCTTCGATCTGTTCTTTTGTTTGGGCCATTTTTTCTGTCTCGCTGCACCTGTTATGTAGTGAGGGGTGGAGCCTTAGGTGTTCACCAGGATGGGGTAACCGGAGATGCTGGGTTGTGATGCTGTATGTGGGGGCAGGGTCCGAAAGAGAACGATGGTGCTTGTTGGCTCTCTGCCAGATTTCTGTCACTTCCCCAGCTTCCCACAAGTAAATTGGGCCTTTCTGGTGCTGATTTCCGGGTGAGTTGTCTTGTGTATGTTCTAGGACCCTGTCGTTCTCTCCAATGAACTTTCCTGTGAGGCTGGGAGTTTCTCCTGCTGCTTCCTCAACACCCAGAGGTATTTTCAATCAGTGGTTTGAGGCTTTATTTCCCTGAGCTGGGACCCTGGGTTGTGCAGTCTGTCCTGCTCCCACTTTGTTTTGCGTGGTTTATTTGCATGCAAATGTGGGCCCGCCCAGTCTGCCAGCCGCTGCCTCACTGGCCAGCTGCAGCCTTGCTGCAAGTCCTCTCCAACCCAGCTGCCAGACTCCACTCCTCCTACCGGTCTGGATGAATGTGTCTTCTTTAACTTCTGGTTGTCGAACTTCCATACAGTTCGATTTTCTGTCAGTTCTGGTTGTTTTCTGTTTTTAAATTGTTGTTGTCCTCCTTTTGGTTATGTGAGAAGGCACAGTGTGTCTACCTACACCTCCATCTTGGCTGGAAGTTACTAAAATATTTTAACAAAAACCAAATATTTTATCATGTGGACATTCCATGGTTTGTTTAACCCTGACTATGAGTCTACTGTGGAATATTTAGATAATTTCCATTTTGTTTCCACTGTAAATTGTACTGAGATATACCACTTCATAGGTACATTTTTAAATTTATTTCTGCTGTTTTCTTAGATTAGACTCTTATAACTAAAATAATCAGATTAAAAAGTAAAAACATATAGAAGGCTTGATGAAGATTGTCAAATTGCTTTGCATACACTAGCAGTATTTGATAATTCCTTTTCACACATTCTGGCCTATACTGACTATTTACACTAAACAATCTGTGTTGTTGATCTGATAGGTAAAACATTAAATTTAATTTTTGTTTTAATTTGCATCATTATGATTACTAATGAGGTTGACCATTTTTTCCTGTTTATTAGCCATATGTTCTATATGTTCTGTAAATTGTAGGTTTATATTTTTGCCCATTTTATTGACAATATAAAGGTTTTATTATCAGTTATATTAACTCATTATATATTAATATTTTCCCACTGTTTTATTTTTTCTCTGAAATAGTTGCTCCACAGAAAAGGGCCATAAACCTCAAAAAAACTAATGTATTCTTTTTGTTAATAAATATATCCCACCAAAATATCAATAATGCATAATTTCCTTGTTTGCATTTAAATTTTCATGATGCTTTTGACACATAATTTGTAATTTTAAATATTAAAAATCAATCTTTTCCTTTGCTATTTAGTTCATTGCTTATATACTAACATAGGCCCTCTGAATCTGAGATCAGGTAAATATTTACCTAAAATTTCTTCTAGTTTCTTAAAATAGTATCATTTTTCATGTTTTACTGTCTAGTTTATCTATGATTTACTGTGTTATATAGCAGTAATATAAATTAATAACTTTCAAACACAAACACACATTTCCAATGCCATTTACGAAAAAAATTCATCCCCTTCAATATTGATTTCCTATAAATTAGCATTTATTTATGTACTGTACATTGTTTTTTATTCATTTGCCTAAATATTGATTCATCTTATATTTTTATAGTCCAAGAGGTATGGTTATTCCCCTAGATAGGGGAATACCCCTAAAAAGCCTTACTTTTCAAAAATGTTATATTTATTCTAAACTGTTTATTCCTTCAGATATACTCTAGAATTATTTGGTCAAGTTCTAAAAAATTCCATTACATATGAATTAATCAGCTATTGCCTTCCCAATATTCTTTTTCCCTTTCTTCCTGCTAGTAGAGCCCCTGTTTTTTCAAGGGAAGAGCAGACATAACCTCTGATGATAAATTTATTTCCCAGACTCCATCATAATTAGATTGAACAACTAAACAACTAAATCAGTTTCAATCAATAAGACAGTATTGGTTTAAATTTATGTCCACAAATTCTTTGGTCTCCTCTCTTTGAAAGGTGACAGCATTAGTCTTTCAAGCCTAGTTCATAAAATAATGTGATTTCTCCCTTGCTCTCTGTTGGATCACTTATTGTGGGAAAAGGCAGCTGCCATGTTGTGAGG
This sequence comes from Trachops cirrhosus, assembly GCA_028533065.1. NCBI lineage: Eukaryota > Metazoa > Chordata > Mammalia > Chiroptera > Phyllostomidae > Trachops > Trachops cirrhosus. The sequence continues at coordinate 37,906,649 of CM052548.1, read as the reverse complement.
CTAGAACACAGAGACTACGGAGAGGCCCATGTGGTGGGTAAATGAAGCTTCCTGCCAACTGCCATCTTGGCAGTGAGCCATCTCAAAAGTGGATTCCCCAGCCCTAGTCATGCCTGAGTGTTATTGCAACCTCTGTCAACACCCAAACTGGAATTTCATGAGAGACCCTGAGCCAGACCAGTCTAGCTAAGGCCCCATGACATTCTTGATCCATACAAACTGTAAAATAATAATTATTTGGTTTTTGCTTTCAGCAGACTTATCCCCTGAAGTACTTTTGTTGTTATTGTTGTTGTTTTGCCACTTATTTGGGTGGGGATAGAGGGGTTAGTTGTTCCACAGCAGTAAATAACTAATACAGAGGTATAAGCAGAAATCTTCTGGGGGTTCTTTACTTTTACAGATAAATGTAAAGATATGTTTGGAATCACCCTCTCTTTTCCTCTTTTACTCCTTAAATGTCGATGTGATGCCTAAAATACAGCAGCCATTTTGCAACCATGAGACAAAATAATTAAAAACTGGCTACCTAAAAACATTGCTGAGCAGCTGGATGAATAGCAACAGCTTGCTGATTAGTTTTAAAATCAACAAATATGCGTGTTATCTGTCCATTTTTTTCAATGCCACTTATTTAATAGGCTGTCTTTACTACATTGTGTGTTCTTGTCTTCTTTGCCAAATACTAATTGACCATAAAGATGTGGCCTTATTTCTGGGCTTTCCATTCTGTTCCACTGATCTGTATGTCTGTTTTTATGCCAGTAACATGCTGTTTGATTACTATGGCCTTGTAGTATAGTTTGCTATCAGATAGCATAATTCCTCCAACTTTATTCTTCTTTCTCAAGATTGCTGTGGTTATCCAGGGCCTTTTGTGGTCCTATATAAATTTGTGGGATATTTATTCTAGTTCTGTGAACTGAGCTGTTTGTATCTTGATAGAACTTGCATTGAATCTATGCATTGCTTTGGGTAATATGGTCATTTTAATGATGCTAATTCTTCCTATCCATAAACATGGAATATGCCTCAACTTATTTATATTTTTTCAATTTCATTCTTCAGTGTCTTATAATTTTCCAAGTACAGGTCTTTACATCTTTGCTTAAGTTTATTCCTAGATATTTTATTTTATTTTTTGATATAAATGTAAAATGCAATTGTTTTCTTAGTTTCCCTTTCTGATAGTCTATTATTGGTGCATAAAAATGCAACTGATTTCTGGATATTTATTGAGTTGGCCAAAAAGTTCATTTGGTTTTTTCATAGGATGGCTTTAGTAGCACTTAGTTGTCTTTAACTTCATTCAAAACAATTTTGTTAGAATGTATTGTGGCAGCTGTCATATCAGCATGCACTAAAAAATATCAAAACTGGTAAATTTTATGTAGCCATTTTAATATTGAGATGGAAGAAAATAAGCAAGTTTCAACATATTATGCTTTATAATTTCAAAGGTAAAAATACAACTGAAATGCAAAAAAAAAATTGTGCAGTGTATGAAGAAGGTGCTGTGACTGATCAAAGGTGTCAAAAGTGGTTTGCAAAGTTTTGTACTTGAGATTTCTCCCTGGACTATGCTTCACAGTCAAGTAGACCAGTTGAAGTTGGTAGCAATCAAATTTAGACACTAATTGAGAACAATCAATGTCATCCCATGCAGGAGATAGCTGATATACTCAAAATATCCAAATCAATAAAGTTATTGGTAAAAACAAAAAATATTTTTTCTATTTTACTGGAAAAACTAAATGGACTGTTTGGCCAAACCAGTATTTTGTATCCTGCTACTTTACTGAATTCGTTTATCAATTCTAGTCATTTTTTGGTGGAATCTTCAGGGTTCTCTACATGTAGTATCATGTCATCTGCAAATAATGACTGTTTTACTTCTTGCTTTCCAACTTGGATGCCTTTTAGTTCTTCTTTTCTAATCACTGTGGCTAGGAATTCCAGTACTATGTTGAATAAGAGTGGTGAAAGCAGACATCCCTGTCTTGTTCCTGGTCTGCATGGAATGCTTTTAGTTTTTGCCTGTTGAGTATGATGCTGGCTGTAGGTTTGTCATATATGGTCTTTATGATGTTGAGGTGTGTTCCTTCAATTCCCTCTTCCTGAAAGTTATTGTCATAAATGGGTGCTGGATTTTATCAAATGTTTTTTCTGCATTTACTGATATGATCATGTGATTTTTATCCTTGGTTTTCTTTATGTGGTATATCACACTTATTGATTTGCAGATATTGTACCAATCTTTCATTGTCAGAATGAATCCCACTTGATAATGGTGTATGATCTTTTAAATGTCTTGCTGGATTCAGTTTGCTAATATTTTGTTGAGGATTTTAGCATTTATGTTCACCAGGGATATTGGCCTAGACCACCTTTTTATGCCATATACAAGAATAAACTCAAACGGCTTAAAAACTTTAATGTAAGGCTCAAAACCATAAAAATCCTAGAAGAAAAAATAGGAAGGAAAATCTTGAATACTTCTTGTAGCAATATTTTTTCTGCTATGTCTTCTGAGGCAGGGGAAACAAAAGACAAAATAAGCAAATGGGACCATGTCAAACTAAAAAGTTTTTGCACAGCAAAAAAAAGACCATCAGCAAAATGAAAAGACAACCTATGAAATGGGAGAGCATATTTGCCAATTATACACCTGATAAGAGGTTACTATCTAAAATTTATAAAGAACTTATACAACTCAACACCAAAAAAAAACACAAAACACTCCAATTAAAAAATAAGCAAAGGGACTTCCTAAATAACCACTCCTCCAAAGAGGACATACAGATGACCAATAGACATATGAAAAGATGTTCAATGTCACTAATCATCAAAGAAAAGCAAATTAAAACCACAATGAGAAATCACCTCACACCTGTCAGGATGGCTATCATCAATTAACAAACAACTGCCAACAAGAATGTGCACAAAAGGGAGCCTTTATGCACCGTTAGTGAAAATGCAGATTGATGCAGCCACTATGGAAAACAGTATGGAGTTTCCTCAAAAAATTAAAAAAAGAATTGCCTTATGACCCAGCAGTTCCACTTCTGGGAATATATCTGAAAAAAAACAAGACAATAATTCAAAAAGAACATATGCACTCTGTTAGGGTGCCCAGTGATGCAGGCTATGAAAGGATTTACAAAAAGAAAATGCAGAGAGCAAAGTTTCATTTTTACTTTCCCAAAAGAGGAAAAGTTTTAGTTGCGAGAAATGCACCAGCCCTAATGGGTAGGGGCTGTGAGTTTTTACTGGATCAGAAGGGGCAGAGGGTTTTTAGCCAGGCGTCATTGCTAGTAGTTATAAATCATGAGGTTTCAGGCTGAGTGCAGCCTTCAGTTTGTTTTGCTGTTATCTTTGGATTCAAGGTCCAGGTGCTCAGTAGGTATGTCCTGTTTGTGTAAGTTTTAAATCACCTGCAAGGGGAATGCTTTCAGTAATCTTCCCAGTCCTGAGAATAGAGGCTTAGAGAAGCAACAGTTAATTATTCCTGATAGACTGCTGGTAAAAGAGGGCCTAAAGGGAGCTTTTTTGTCCTTTCATACCACTATGTCCATTGCACCATTATTTGCAATAATTAACATTTGGAAGCAGCCCTCAAGTGTCTATTATTAGATGAGTTGATAAAAAAAAGTCAAGGTACGTTTACAGAATGGAATACTATTTGGCGATAAAAAGAGAGAGAGAAGGAGGGGGAGAGAGAGAGAGAGGAAGGAAGGAAGGAAGGAAGGAAGGAAGGAAGGAAGGAAGGAAGGAAGGAAGGAAGGAAGGAAGGAAAGAAGGAAGGAAGGGAGGGAGGGAGGAAGGAAATCGTTTGGGACAGCATGGATGGACCTGGAGGGAATTATGCTAAGTGAAATAAGCCCATCAGAGAAAGACAAATACCATGTGATTTCACTTATATGCGGAATCTAATGAACAAAATAAACTAACAAACAAAACAGAAATGTACAGAGAACAGACTGACAGCTGTTAGAGCAGAAGGGAGTTGTGGGAGCTAGGTGATAAAGGTGAAGGGACTAAGAGGAAAAGAAAGAACTCATAGTCACAAACAAACAACAGTATGGTGATTACCAGAGGTAAAGGGGGTGGGACCAGGTAGAAGAATCTAAAGAAGAGATAAATGGTGATAGAAGCAGACTTGACTTGAGGCGGTGAACACCCCATACAATATCCAGATAATGCATTTTATAAAATTGTATACTTGAAATCTACATAATTTTATTAACCAATGTCACCCCAATAAATTTAATAAAAATTTTAAAAAATAAAATAAAATAAATAAAGGCAGATTTGACTGGATGCTTTTAAGAAAAACAGCAAACATGTCTCTTTAATTATGTGAAGAAAATAAACACTTTGAGCTACTCTGGGCCAATCTGTTATTGTCACCAAATGCATTTCTAACTAACATTTGGGATCAGGTGCTCCTGCACGGTCAGACAGAACTAGGCATTTTGTGAATATGTTCAATGTGATTTTAGAGTAATGAGTGACAAATTTATTATTTTAACAGCTATAATGCAATCAGAAACATATGTAAACTTTCTTCAAAAACTTTGAATTTGTAGAAAAAATGAAAGGTGAGTTAACAAATGACAGCGGAATCTAAATCACTGCAGAGGAAAATGCTTCGGAGTGTTGAGCATATGAACAGACTCCCCTTTGTAGCACTGTTGTGCTGATGTGGACTGATCAGTGGTCAAATTGCTGCAATCAGATATTCACCACAATTGTTCAAAATCTCCCAAAATAGAGTGAAAATGTTGTATTTTTATTGGAAACCTAAGATTCTACATTTTAGAGCAACTCTGCACATCTTTGTGCAACTATCCTCAAAACATTGGTCATACAAAAGTAATCTGTTACCAGTATTCTCCAGTGAGGTCATCCACATACTTGTCTTTCTCAGGACATCATTTAATCTTCAAAACATGAAGATATATTTTATTTTTAACTTAACTATTGTTTTACCATGTATATGCTCAGAAATGGAAACAATTACACAACTAACAGAATGGCTAAAATGTAAAAGACACAATATCAAGTAATGCTGAAAATGTAGAGCAACCCAAACTCTTAAACCAGAGTGTTAATTGCCATTATCACATTGGAAAACTGGTTAGTATTTACTAACACTAAACATATGCATAGTTTGGGGCACATCTATTCAATTCCTAAGTATATAACCAACAGAGATGGTACATACATGTTCACCAGAAGATATATACAAGAATGCACATAGCAACATTATTCATAATAGGCAAAAAATGTAAACAACCCAAATATGCATCCACAGTACAAAGGATAAATGAACTGTGGCATGTTCACTTAATGAAATGCTAGAGCAGTGAAACTGAATGAACTATTGCTACACCAACAACCCTGACTCTCTCAAGCACAACATTGAATGAAGGGGACCAGACACAAAAGATACATATTGTATGATTCCATTTATTTAAAGTAAATTTTTTTTTAAAAAACTGATCTATCAAAATAGAGGTGATAGAAGTCAAAATCATGGTTATCCTGGACAGCATGGCACAGGGGATCTTCTGGGGGTCCTGGTAGTTTTCTATTTCTTCACCTGGATGGGGTGTTCATTGGAATGAATGTTCAGTTTGTAGTTTGTAAAAATTCATCAAGGCACACATTTTTCTATGAATGATATGTCATACTTCACTTAAAAATAGTCCCACTTCTTCCCAATCATTCCTGCATTATGATTTTTTAAAGTTTTCCATATTTGTATTAATGTGAAGCAGGCCAAGTTTGTAACACATGGCAACCTTTGCTTGAACAGAATGAAAGCAGAAAAAAATGATATTCTTCTAAGACAAAACAAAGAGATGTGTCAATTGGTTCAGAAAGATGGAAATTGGGGCAGTGTGTTTCTGGGTAGAGAATAAAATATATATTGTCAGCAGTTTCTCTTTTCTTACCCACAATAGACTAAATTGGGCCTCAACTGAAGGGCACTAACAGAAAAGATGGAAGGGTTCACCCCCTACCCCACTTCCTACTTCTGACTGAATGTGGAGTTGACAAGGGGACAGTGTAGCAGGCTGGCAGATAGGCAAATCTGGGTTTTCTGCCTACTTAATTTGGGTACAGTTGGTTTGAGTTGCCCTGATTCCCAATCTTAGTACCTCCAGAGTTGCCCACTAGAAGTAAGGGGGACTGTAGGAGGCTAACAGTTGCTTTGGACACCTATCAAAATTCATGTCCACACCCAAGACTGACTCTCAGGGAGAAGATTTAAGCCCCTGTCTGTCCTGCTCTGCCTCTCATATTAGCCTGTGGGCACATTTGCTAAAGACATTATGGAGAATGCATGGTAAAGGTGACTTCCCTGACCCCTAGGGATTTTTTGAAGGATTTATCTGGAAATCAGATGTCTACAATCATAACATTCTGTTTTACAGATATATCCTGAAAACCAGATACCTCCCCAGAGTCCAAGAATTCTTACACTTGATCTCTTTTCTTTTCTTATAAAAATATATTCAGAATTGGTCAGGTGCCCTGGCCAGTGTGGCTTGGTTGGTTGGAGCATCATCTCAGTGAGGGCACATGTCTAGGTTGGGTTTCAATGTTTCTTTCACATTGATATTTCTCTCCCTATCTTTCTTTTTCCTCTCTCTCATGAATGAGAATAAAATAAACCTTTCTTTAAAAAAAGAATTGGTCAGAAAAAAGATTGCATGAAGCAACTAAGTACATTTATAATAAAAACAATCCAAATATAGCAAAATTCAAATAGACTATGTAGTGGGAAAGTGTTATATGTTTGTAACAGTTTTCACAATTTGTATATGGAAAAACTGTTTATCCTCAAGAGGGTAAGTGACATGCACCTTTACATCCTCAGGGACTCTGATTTTGGAGGTTTAAAATAGTTCTTTGTAGCACCTCCCTGGGATTTTGACAGATGCTTGAGGCTATTGGAAAACTTTAAAGGGCTTTAACAAGAAACTGCATTGCACCACTTTCTTTTAATCTGTGTACACAGTTGTCTAGTTATGGCTAGCTTTAAACCTTCCAAAATCAAGGAACATTTTAAATCTTATTTGTTCCTTAAGTGAACTCTTCATTAATGAGCTAACCTGCTTGCTTGCTTCTAAAATTAAATCTTATTTCTACATCTAGTTTTTCTAATGATGTTTATTTTTTGCTTTGATTTGTTGGAGAAAATGTTATGTGTCTGTTTGGTCTTTGTATACTGTCTGGATTTTGGAGTTTGTTTTAAAAATATGTGCTTTAAATGTCCAAGTCTCAAGGCACCCTTAACTTGCTTCTTTTCTAAGGTAGAGAGATAGCTTAGGGCTCTTTTTCCTTCAAGATACTGTTAAGGGCTAATAGTGATAGGAGACTCAAGACTTGGAAAATTTTAGCTTAAGGTAAAAAGGTATAAGTCTAGCAAGTAATATGTATGTTAAGCTTTTGTTTCAGAAACTACAGATAAGGCCCATCCTGGCTCCTGGGAAACTCAGCCAGCCAACCTCCTGGGGCACTGGCTAGAGATTACCTCCTGGGGACAAGTTGGAGGCATCTGGGCCTTTTGTGTGACCACACCACCCGCCTTGGGAACAGCTAACTGCCAAGAACAGGAATGCTGCAGCTTCGCTCACCTAGTCCTCCCTGAATTTCAAAGCCCTCACCACACCATGTTTGTCCTCCCCCACCCCCTTATAAAAGATCTGGTCAGGAAAGAGAAGATAAGGTGGTTTTTTAGGGTATGAACCCGCCATCTTCTCGGATCACCAGCCATCTGAATAAAGCGCCCATAAAAGATTCAATCGCTGTCATTGCTTATTGGATTTGGTAGTGACAGGCAGCCCGAACACCGGTGCCTTTCTGGTTACAATAACACACATCCTACCCTACTCCCACCTCTCCCTACCACTGCTTGCCCACAAAGAATAAGCCTGTTCTTATTCTTTTCATAAAAACTCAAAAAATGCTTTAAGATGAGCACATTCATTAGACTATTCCTCACTAAGAATATTTTCTGATATGCCTTTTCTTGAAACTACATACTCTAGATAGCCCCATGAGCATCTGTAGATTTGCAGGGCAGGACCAATTCTCAACTCATTGTTCTGGGTCAGCTTCTGTGTGGAGGAGCTCTGGGTCAGCCTCTGAGTGGAGAAGCTATCTTCACACATCTCCAGTGAGGTCTCACCTAAACTTGAGAGTTCAAGCCATCTCTGCCCTCTACCTGGGCTCTCTATCTTAGTTCTGCTTCCTGATTATTCTTTTGAGCAACTCCTGGAAGTAATCCTAACTTCCCTTATATCCAGGGATTAGGAGGTCTTGTTCAGTGAGCAAGGCCAACAGCCAAACTCTGTCTTAGTCACATGCACCTGTGTGAGAACTAGAGCCACACAGTAATACCTTATTAGGAGTGGAGCACAGAGGGAGGCAGCTACTGTAAATCAATGTATAACACATTTACAGTTGCATAACCCCATATTCATTTATTTACTTATCTTCCAGATGTGTTTCTGAAAAGGTTAGAGATCATTGCATAATCCCATCTTTAAAGGGCAAAGTAATTAACACTTTCAAGTCAAAATGATTTGGGGAGGGGGTAATTAAACCATCAAAATTCTTCTGTCCTTGCAATGACCTACATCTAAAGTGAAGATTAAAGTTGTTCAGCCTTTGAAGAGAAGCTTTTTGTTTGGGGATTTTCAGGTATGCTTGTCAGGTACATGCCCATCACTGGTAACATCTTTGGAATATACTTGTCTCTCTGTCATCCGTAAATCCATTTGTTCCCAGCTGTAATTTATCTCTTGATAAATCATGCTATCAAGTTGAAGTGTGAAAGCAATACCCTTAGGACATAAAATACCACTGAATCTGCTGTTTGGTTAATTTATTACTATTATTAGGGAACTGACAGGATTACTTTAAAAATCGAGTACCCAGAGGCTCCAGATTTTTATCAGGTCTTCAATACTGGAACAGTGTTCAATCACAACCAGCTGACCCAGACACTTCCCCAGCCTCCTTCTGCCACTAGTGTCTTTGGAGAATTCTTGTCAGAAAGGAGGAGTGGTTGAAGCTGGGCGCAGGCTCCTTCCAAATGGTTCAGAGAGCTAGGTGTGACAATCAAGAGATAAAGCCTTGGATCATCTTTCCAAAGGAAGTTTTGCTTTCTTAAGAGGACTGTCTTTAGTTAGTCCCTGACAGCACGGCATTATGTACTTTGGGGCACAGCTTGAAAGACTACATGGTGTAGCAATAGGAATTCCATACAAGAGGCACTGGACGTGACTTGAAATGCTGACTCTGGTATTTACTAGCTGTGTGCCTTTGGACATGTTTTCAAGTACTCCTGAGACTTGGTTTCTATAGCTGCAAAATGGCATTAATAATAGGGTTGTTGAGAGAATTAATTAAGACATGTGAAATGCTCACCTTCTAGTAGGTAATCGAGAATGTTTGTTGCTTCCTTTTAATACTATATTTTTAAAGGCAGAATTTATTACAATGTATCAATGGTCTTAATTTTTCAATCACTACCCATTATCCATTCCTAACTCATACTCAGATTTATTTCAATTTGGGAGTCAACCCAGCACTCCCATGACTTCCCACCCATGCAAAACAAAGCCCCCCTTCCTCATCACTATTCCCTTTCCTCATTCCCAGCCCCCAGGCCTTCTCCACCTGGCCCAAAGAGCTTTCCCAACCACTGCATGCTTGCCTGACACTGGGCCTTTATACAAGCATTTCTCCATTCTTTCACTGTTATAGGCTGAATTGTGTCCTTCTCCAACCACCCCAAAATTCACATGTTGAATTCTTAACTCCCAAAACCTCACAATGTGGCTGTATGTAGAAAAGATGAAGTCTTTAAAGAGGTAATTAAATAAAATGAGGGTATTGATGAGGGGACTAATGTAACAGGACTGGCATCCTTATAAGAAAAGAAAATTTGGATACAAACACTTATAGAGAGAAGATGATCTGAAGACACAGGGAGAAAAATGGCCATCTACAAGCCAAGGACAGAAGCTTGGAACAGATCCTTCCCTCATGACCATCAGAAGTAACCAAGCCTGGCAACATCTTGATCTTGGACTTCTAGCCTTCAGAACTGTGAGATTGTACAGATTGATGTTGTTGAAGGCAGAAACTGGTCTGGTCTGTGGTATTTTGTTACAGCAACTCTAGCAGACTAATACCCTTATCTATTTAACTCCTCTCAACTGCACAACCAGCTCATTGTTGCTTTCTCCTCATTCTTCTGTATCTCTTTGCCCAACTTAAACAGCACCTTCTATTATCCTTCCCATGGTGCTCTATTCATACCTCTATTAGGAATTTAATCTTACTGTCATTGTTATTTGTATAAGGGTTTATATTCCCCACTACACTAGAGGATTTTTTTTATGTTTGCATCTCAAGTTGTCTAGATCAGTCTCCTGATACAGCATAGATTTATATGCATATTTGTTGCATGAATTCTTTGGAACTATGCTGTTCAGCCAGATTTCTTTCACTCATGGTATCCTTTATCCTTTATAAAAGAAAGAATCTCAGAAATTTCTCTTATGGGAATTTATCCCAAGGAGAACTATGGATGAGTAGATAAAATAGATATACAAGAAAGTTCTTCAGAGCACTGATGATAATATTTAAAAAATGCAATAGGCATATGTGTTCTTCAGTACAATTAGTTACATAAATTATGGTAACTCACAGAGAAATATTATGCAGTCAATAAAAATTGATGATGTGAATCTATATTTATTGATATTGAAAAAAATAAGTGCCATCTAATATTGAATTTTAAAAATAGGATACAAAACTGTATGTATAGTATAATATGTATACAAAGTTATATATGGGTATAGCTCTATGGGTACCTAGAGTTAAACTTGGGTTGTAAGATTTCAGATGATTGTTCTTTTTTCTGTATACATCCAGAAATGTTTAAATTTTAAAGCAGGACAGTGACCATGGAAGTCAGAATCAGCTGAGGAGTGTGTAGCAACTCACCTGCCAAATCAACTAGCCCTGAAAATGGATGGCACTGGAGCGTTGGGCTGATATGTGGCTGTCACTGGCAGTTGGTGATATGCACAAGGATAAACAACCTAACTCTTCATCTACAAGAACTAGAAGAACAATAACAACAACAAAAAAAGCCCATAGTGGGCAGAAGAAAGGAAATAATTAACGTCAGAGCAGAATTAAATGACAAAGAGACTAAAAGAACAATTCAAAGGATCAATAAATCCAGGAGCTGGTTCTTTGAAGAGATAAACAAAATCAATAAGCCTTTAAGCATACTCATCGAGAAAAAAAGAGATAGGACACAAATAAACAAAATCAGAAATGAAAGAGAAGAAATTAAAACTGATACCAGAGAAATACAAAGGACTGTAAGGAATTACTTTGAACAACTATATGCCAAGAAATTTGGAAACCAGGATGAAATGGACAAATTTTTAGAAACATATAATCTTCCAAAACTGAATAAAGAAGAAGCAGAAAATCTGAATAGACTGATAACAACTAGTGAAATTGAAGCAGTAATCAAAAAACTTGCAGCACACAAAAGCCCTGGACCAGATGGCTTCACAGGTGAATTTTACCAAACACTTAGGGGAGAGCTAACTCCTATCCTTCTCAAATTTTTCCAAAAAAATTCAAGAACAAGAAGAGTCCTAAACTCTTTTTGTGAAGCCAGTATTATCCTAATTAAAAAACCAAATAAAGACACATCAAAGAAAGAAAACTATAGACCAATATCACTGATGGATATAGATGCTAAAATCCTCAAAAAATTATTAGCAAACTGCACCCAGCAATACATTAAAAACATCATATACCATGATCAAGTGAGATTCATCCCAGGGATGCAAGGATGGTACAATGTTTGTGAATCAATAAACATAATACTCCACATAAACAAAATGAAGATAAAAATCACATGATCATATAATAGATGCTAAAAAAGCATTTGATAAAGTACAGCATCCATTTATCATAAAAAACACTCAGCAAAGTGGGAATAGAGGGAGCATTCCTCAACATAAGAAAGTCAGTGTACAAGAAACCTACAGCCAACATCAACTCAATGCTCAGGAACTAAAACCATTCCCCCTAACACCAGGAACAAGATAAGGATGTCCACTTTCACCACTTCTATTCAATAGAGTATTGGAAGTTCTAGAAACAGCAATCAGACAAGAAAAAGAAATAAAAGGCATCCAAATTGAAAAGGAGGAAGTTAAACTGTCATTATTTGCAGATGACATGATAGTATACATGGAAAACCCTAAAGGCTCTGCCAAAAAACTGCTTGATGTAATAAGTAAATTTGGCAAAGGAATGAGATACAAAGTCAATATTCAGAAATTGAAGGCATTTTTGTACACCAACAATGAGATAGAAATCAGGAAAAAAATCCCATTTGCCAGAGCAACAAGAAAAATAAAAGTACCTAGGAAAAAAACCTTACCAAGGGTGTAAAAGACCTGTACTCAGAAAACTACACAACACTGAAGAAGGAAATTAAGGAAGACACAAACAAGTGGAAGCGTGTACCATGTTCATGAATTGGAAGAATTAACATTATCAAAATGTCCATACTACCCAAAGCAATTTATAGATTCAATGCAATCTCTATTAAAATACCAATGACATATTTCACAGATACAGAACAAACATTTCAAAACTTTATATGGAACCATAAATGACCCCAAATAGCCACAGCAATTTGGAGAAAG
>CM052548.1:37830148-37893379 GCA_028533065.1 Trachops cirrhosus | reverse complement strand
ATACTCAGCATCACTAGCCATCAGAGAGATGCAAATTAAAACCACAATGAGATACCACTTCACACAGCTCAGAATGGCCATCACAAACAAATCAACAAACAGCAAGTGCTGGTGAGGATGTGGAGAAAATGGAACTCTAGGACACTGTTGATGGGAATGCAGACTTGTGCAGGCATTGTGGAAAACTGTATGGAATTTCCTCAAAAAACTAAAATGGAACTGCCTTTTGACCTCACAATTCCATTGCTGGTACTATACCCTAAGAATCCTGAAACACAATTCAGAAGAATCTATGCACCCCAATGTTCATAGCAGCACTATATACAATAGCCAAGTGCTGGAAACAGCCTAAGTGCCCATCAGCAAATGAGTGGATCAAAAAACTGTGGTATATTTATACAATGGAATACTATGCAGTAGAAAGAAAGAAGGAACTCCTATCATTCGTGACAGCATGGATGGAATTGGAGAATATTATGCTAAGTGAAATAAGCCAGGTGGTGAAAGACAAATACCATATGATCTCACCTATAAGTGGAACCTAATCAACAAAAGGCACATGTGAGCAAAATAGAATCAGACATGGAAATTAAGAACAAACTGACAGTGACCAGAGGTAAGGAAAATAGGGGGAAAAGGGGGAAGAGTTAAGGAACATGTATAAAGGACACATGTACAAAGAAAACAGGGTCGGGGGGAAGTGGGGGAGGATTGAATGTGGAAGAAAGGTGAGGGTAGGACATAGGAAAGTAATGGGGCAAAAACGAGGACAACTGTAACTGAACAATTAATAAAAAATAAAAAAAATAAAAGAAAATAAAGAAGACATCATCAAAATGAAAATGGAACCACCCATTTGGAAAAACATTTGGCAATGAAACCTCGGACAATGATTTGATCTCCAAAATATATAAAGAACTCATATGACTCATCACCACAAAGATGAATGGGGAAAGACCCTGGCAAGTGTGGCTCAGTGGATTGAGTGCCAGCTTACAAACTGAAAGATCACTGGTTCAATTCCCAGTCAAGGCACATGCCTGCGTTGCCAACCAGGTCCCGAGCTGGGGGCATGTGAGAAGCAACCTATTAATGTCTCTCTCACACATGGATGTTTCTCTCCCTCTCTTCCTCCCTGCCCCCTCTCTCTAAAGATAAATTAATAAAATATTTTTAAGGAATGGGCAAAGGATCTAAATAGACACTTCTCCAAGGAAGACATGCAGAGGGTCCATAGGCATATGAAAGGATGCTCAACATCACTAGCCATCAAAGAGACACAAATTAAAACCACAGTAAGATATTACTTTATACCAGTCAGAATGGCCATCACAAATGAATCAACAAAAAACAACTGCTAGGGAGGATGTGGAGAAAAGGAAAGAAACCCTGTTGGTGGAAATCAGACTAGTGCAGCCACTGTGGGAAACAGTACAGAACTTCCTCAAAAAATTAAAAATGGAACTGCCTTTTCATCCAGTGATTCCACTGCTGGGATTATACCCTAACAATCCTGAAACACCAATTCAGAAGAACCTATTCATGGCATGAAAAAAAGGAACAGACTGACAGTGAACAGAAGGGATGGGGCAGAGGGGGTAATGGTGGAAAGAAGGGAAGTATCTAATCAAGGAACAGGTATAAATGACCCATGGACATGGACAAAGGGTGGGGATTGACTGTGGGGGTGGGGTGTGCATGGGGCAGAAGAGAGCAACAGGAGAAAATTGGGACAACTATAGTAGAACAATAAATAAATAAATACAATTAAAAATAAAATAAATTTTTAAAAATAGGCATGCACTTATTTTATAAACAGAATGAAATAATGTAATCATTTTATTTAAAAATATATAATAATAATGAGAAGAGGAACTTGGCTCTTCTGTTCTACTGTTCTCATAGGTCAACCCCTTTGACCAAGCATGGAGAAGAGCCAATCCTTCTCACTCTGTTAGTTAAGCTTCCTAAAAGCAGGTCAGCCCTGGGCCAGGCCACACATGGCATGATTAGGAGCTATTGAGCTGATTCTACCTACCCTGCCCTGATCTCATCCTAAAATGAGTCCTGCAGTCATGCTTTAAAAGCCTAAGTCTCTCATTATTAGTCATTTCATTTGGATACTTCAATTAGGCAGCTGTTAAAATTCACAGACAAAAAAAAAGCTATTATTAGTTAAGGACATGATAACCCAATTAATTTCCCCAGCAAAAGGCTGAGACATTAAATTATGATATGGAAAAGGAAAGAAGAGGAAATGAAAAGAAAATAGTGATGGGGGAGGGAAATCCAGCATGCTTAAACTCAGTCCCTGGGGAAAGTATGGAAAGGGAGTGGCTAGTGAGATCATAGCACCTGTTTTGAAAACGTGCTAGGGCAAACAATCTCCTTAGTGGGACACAAATAGTAAGAAATTGCCTCTTCCCCAAGAAGAGAGAATTTTTTAAAAGTCACCACACATAGTTGATTCTCTGTCAATGCATCCTTTCCGTTTTTGGCCACACCTGTACCCATGGATGATGACCATCAGTTGCAGACCAAATACCATAAAATAATATCATAAAGTATTATCCAGTCTTTTTCATTCCCATGTCTCCTGCTAACCCCCCATGTGGCAGATTATATTCTCCCTAGATAACCACAAAAATATATGGCCTACTCCACACGCTCACAATGTAACATGGACAAGCATACCCACCCAGAGTTGGGGTCCATGTTCCCTCCTCTTGAGTGTAAGTAGGCCTTTGTAACTGGCTCAACCATTGAAATGACTCTGTGTGACCAATGAGGCTTGTTATAAAAAGTAATACAGCTTTTGCCTTGTTCTTTCTCTTGCTACTTTCTCTTTCCCTTCTTAGCCTTGGAACCCAGCCACCATGTTGTGAGAAAGTCCACACAGCACATGGCATAGCCATATGGGCATGTGGGGGTCTTTCTACTGACTGCCCCAGCCAGGCCCCTAGCCAGCAGCAACCTCCAGATACAGAATGTATAAGCTTTATAATGACTCCAGCCCCCAGCAATTGATGGTTTGCAGCTGAGGTCCCACATGTGGTGGAATGGAGATAATTTGTTCTCACTGTGCCCTGTGTGAATGCATGACCCACAGAAACCATAAGGCATAATAAATGAGTGTTATTGCTTTGAGCAATAACTAACCAACACAACACCTTCCCCTTACCATTGCACTCGTTAGGTCTTTAAAAGAAAAAATTGTCAATTTTTTGTTTCAGAGTAGTTTTTCTGAATCATCTCCAGACAATGGCTTAAAGGAATCTAAAAATCCTAGCATTTGACAATCAAAAATAGGCCCCTAAAGAACTTAGAGGCATAATATTCATGACTTAAGTAACAAATTCTCAAGAAAACAACATGTGAGAGTGAGTTGGAATTCCGGTCTAAGATGAGATTTAAACACACACACACAAATAGTTTTTAAAATTTTTGCTAGAGAGAGCAAAAGAGTCTGAGGGGTAGACCTGGAGGTACCCGGAACCCCAGACAAAGGGCTTCACTGCAGGAAAATAGGCAGTGCAGACAAGAGGGTTTGATGGGTATCTTAATAGATGCCAATGGAATTGATGAGGAGGGTGATGGGCAGGGAAAGTCAGACATCTCTTGCCAGCACTGACCGATGATGACCACAAACCAGAGAGGCCACCTCAACAATCTGTATGTTTCAGGGGCAACTTAATATCAATCACTGGAAAGAAAGAGGGAAAAAATAACCAGTATGAACAGGATTCACCTGGAATTGATCATGTTAAGTATTCTGTCATCAGTGGAGCAGAAGGGGGAGTGATGAAGGGGCAGGACTTGAAATACTATTTAAATATACTTATCAAAAAAATTAAGTGACATGATATATCCAAGTTATGGCTTAAGGAATTTGTACCTTTTTCACTGTTTTGATATTCACCATCCCTGCTAACATTGTAATCTCTAGGAGGAGAAGGACATGAAAGGCCCGGTGTAGGCACTCAATGAATTTGTCTTAATGAGTAAATAAATGAATGAACAATGAATTCTAAACAGCTCTGTTGTGGAACTAAGAGGATATGGATCATCTCACTTCAGTCTCCAATAAGCCAGATTACCTTTAACAGGTCTCTAACCCTCTAGGGGCCAAGAGCACTTATCTGTAAGATAAAATGATCTCTATTTGTACCTCCAACTCTAATATCCCACTGGACCATAAGCTACTACAGAACACGGATCAAGATTTTGTCATTTTTATAGCCCTAGGACCTAGCATAGTGCCTAGGAAATACCACGCACTCAATAAATATTTATTGAAGAACAAGATGAATGCTATGCTATGTTTCAAATCCTAACAAGGATAATGTATAATTTGGTTGTCTTTTCAAGTATATAAATGTTAAATAAAAACTAAAGAGAAATAACAAACTGAGAATGTCATAATGTCGTTTTCACAGTACAGCAGCATCTCCTAACTGCCTAGCATTTAAGGACTAATAATTTTGTTGCCCAGAAGTATGACACAGTGATTTGCTTGGACTTGCCTCCCAGTTATTCTGACTGACAGCCTTTCTGAGCTGTCTTTTGGTGGGCAGCTGTTGCCCCTGGTGAATTTTTTATCAAAAGTGCATTTGTCCTGTCATCTTTTATAATCCTCAGAACTCGAAGATTGTCTTTTACCTAAGTTGTCTGAGCTGAAATTAGGTTTGAATAATAATCAGGATTGTGGATCTTCTAAAGCAAAGGGACTTTATGAGAAAATGCTATCTTATGATTCTTCCAGGCAGAATCTCAGAGTGGAAAGATTTTTCCATTCTAGGATTTTATCTTATTAATATTCTCCTTTGCAATTCAAGTACCAGGAGCTGGAAAAATCTCTGATTGTCCTGCAGCAATGGCATTAAAGGCTCCTTATAACATGTAGCGCCAGAATTGTGCCATAATTTAATGAAATTGAACATTGCACTGTGACTTCTAATTTTCCTTTGAGATGATTCTCTTGCTAACCAAAAAAAAAAAAAGGAAAGGTGAAAACTTAACAGAAAAAATTCCTTTTTATAATTATTGTGAAAACTCTGAGATGCTTTAGGGTAAATACACCATTTTACTTTTGTCCTAATTTTTACAACAAGGTTCTCCTAAATATCCTTGTGGCTAGAATGTTGTACTGACAGTTTCTCTTTTAATCTTCTACATGGTAAACTCAGTTATAATTGTATAGCGATGATGCATTTGATGCGTTCTGTTCTGGTGATTGCTGTATCAAGAGTATTCATTTTTAACCTGTGTTTTCAATTATTGCAGTTTGGGATTTAGTTCCCAATGTCAATTTGGGAGAGTTGTTCTCTATTAATAAAGCTAATCTAGCTATTCTACAGTTGTTAAAGAAATCATATTTAAAAATATGAATATATGCATGTTATCCCTGAGTTTATTAATATGTTCTTTAAAAGTTTGTAATATGTTCATAATTAATGCAAAATTTCTGTTATTTACACTCTACTAATTTTAATAGAATCTCACTGTGCCTTCACAATGAGATTAGTATGACTTTACTACATACGTTCTGGATGAAGTGTTTTCTTTCATAGTTGTATATAGAAATAATAACATGTCTTTTTAAAAAGAAGCATCCACTAGCTCCATTGAAGAAAATGTATAGTTGTTTACTTCCAAATATTGGTAATTTAAGTAATTTAAAAAGTGTTAGAACATACAGCCGTGTGTCTCCTGTAGTAAGGCTTACACATAAGATTATCATGTTGAGATGGAGTAGTAAGTAAGATGTTACTTCAGAGTCTCCCTCCTCCATGGTGCCTGCCCCACAGCAAGATATGGAGTCCACACACTCATGCATCTGACTGAATGAGATCTCTTTTAAAATGCAAACATGTTATTTGAGGGTCATGATATATTGTCACATCGTATCACGTGAACACTTTGAGTAGTGAAACATAGGGCAAGTATCAAAACGGAAGTAAAGAATTATATTTTTAAACAACAGTCTTTGATAGTATTTTATATATGTCATTATTGTAATTTATTTAGCATTTGTTTATTTTTAGGCAATTATCTTTTCCTGTGTTCCCTAGAGATCAGACTCTGAGGCAAAGATTAAAGATCATGGTTTTATAAGAGGTGCAATCCCAGAGAGAAACAACAGCAAGGGGGGAAGGGGATTGAGGAAGGAAAATAAGACTGCCATATGCAAAGTGATTTATGACTAAAGTGGCTACATATTTCTAGAAAACACAGTCAGCTGTTTAATCTTATGATACCTCCATCCCCTTTAGTCAGCTCTGTGGAACCACTGCACCTTAAAATCATCTGTGTAGGCAGGAAGGGAGGGTATATCTTCCAGGATCCTCCAAATCCAGTTAATCATTAGTCAAAGGTCACCCTTCCAAGTGTCAATTCCCCACCGCTTCTGAGTTATGATATCCAGTCTCTACAGGAGGTTGCTAGAGAAGCCCAGTCCTTAGCCAGTGATGTAATGATTATTCAGAGACCAGAAATGCAAGGAAAATCATAGCCCTTATGAGGGCAAGGCTGAGCCAAGAAGCTCTGAGGCCCCTGCTTCAGTGTACAACATGGACTAAAGCCCAAGTGGTGGTGGTAGGAGACAGACCATGGCAGGGTTGGCCAGGCTGTCCACCAAGCAGCCATCCAAGACCTGGAGGGCAGGTGGAACTGAGTAAATCTAGAAAAGTACATAAAATGGTCTGGCACAAAAATACTATGTCTACTTTTGTCAAATAGACTATTTCTGCTCCTTGATGGCAGAAATCTTACAGTACCATCCTAGTATCTTCATATCCCCAGAAGCTAAGGGTAAGGTATAGCATATCAGACTGAACCAAGATACGATTTTGTAAATTCTCACCTGGTATGGCCATCCCATGCACTAGAATGTTGACTGTAATTGTCAAGAGGGTTCAAGCATCTCAAATGTTTACCTATACCTTTGGAAGAGGATCCTTTCATTTTAGCCATTATTTTAAAAACAACAAAAACAACAGAACAAAAACACTCCTAATATACTGCAGTAGTTAAGAAGACATGTTTTGGAATCTAATGAACCTAGTGACATATTTGCATAAACTCACTAGGTCTTAGTTTTCTTTTCTGAAAAATGAGGATACTAACATCTGTTTCACTGCACTGTTAAGAAATGTGTTGGATTGTGCCACGTCAACTTGGTTAAGCAGGGAACTGTGTTTCCCAGACACTGCTTCCTGTATGATTCAAGGTTAGGATTGGACAGAACAGGAACTTGTTCAAAATTTAGGAGATGAAAGTGAAACAGAATGGAGGGGAAGGACTAGAGACTCTTTGCAGTCAGAAGGGGTGATGGTGATACTGCAGTACCTGTTGGATCCTAACTGCTATTGACTTTGCTCTGCTCTACATCTAGCTTGTCTCCTCAACTGCTGGTGCTTCTCATTAGCAGCAGCCAGAAACCTACCCCCTGATGCTTGGCTGCAAACCCACAGGGTCCACTTCTACACAAAGACAACAGTTTCCCATGGTTCTCTCCAGGAGCTTTCCCTCACAATCCACCTTCTGCTGCTAGACATGTTTATTGACCTAGATCTCCCTACAAGCTCTGAGGTCTCTCTGAGCCAAAGCTTCAGAACTGATAAATGACACTTCTCACCCTCTAATGCCCTCTTCCAGAACTTCATTTCAACTCCTTTCACAGCTATGTAATAAATCTGATCTGCAGGGAGAACCTAATTTGTAGTTTTTGCTGATTTCTATGGCATAAATACTGCCACTTTTCAAGCTACCAACATTAAGTAACTGAATGCATAGTTGGAAAGATGAGCACAAAAGTGCTCTCAGGAGCCCATGCAAGCTGGTATAGAACATCCCTGAACAAGCTCTCTTTAGGTAACACTCACAGAGGCTCTGCCTCCCTGACTGAATTGTGACTGACTGGACTGTGATACGTGGAGACTAGAGGATGACAGGTATCTTGCTCAATATAATGCCTGGCTCACAAGAAATACTCAGCAAGTTCAAGTTAACATGATTTCTGTAGAAACCAATCCTCATGTGGTGATCAAATCTGAATCTGCTAAAGCCATGTTATTTACTTGCAACTTGCAAAGGAAAAAAATTGGCCCAGATATAGAATTTTCCAACTAAAACAAGAACAATTTTTAAATAGATTAACACAAGGCTGTTGCATTTCTCTACAAATTAAGTAAACAAATTCCATTTCCTACAAAACAAATATGGATTAAGTAAATAATAGAATATTTTGCACATGCAGCAATGGAAGCTTGCATTCTATGAATATTAAGTAGCAATTTTGTACTTAACATCAAATGACTATCTCATGGAAATTTACAGTTACTGAATCTGTCCAAAAGCTTATGGCTCCTTTCCAATAAACTTAATACCAGACAAAGCCTAAAAAATTTAAATTTAAATACTGCCCTTCTTGTTCTGTCTGTTGTGTTAACTGTGCTCTTTGCTAGGTCTGTGGCTGCAGTCACAGAATGTGTTATAAATGCCTTTATCTCATTAGTGAAGCACTTTCAAAATTCAAAGAAGTTGACATATAGGATTATTTTCTTCCTGGGCTTATCAAATACCAAAATGACTTATACTTGCTTTTAATTTTAACCAAGGGTTTTGGGTTTATAATTTTTGTTTCCCCAGTGGAGAATGACTAAACCAATGCTTACTTTGCTGAATCAATTGTGTATGGATTATTAAACAGTTAATTTAGACATGAAAACACACTGTAAACCACACATCTTTCCTCTCCTCAAAACTGGTGAAACTTTTAACCAATTATTGCTAGGAGAAATGTCTCTCCACAAATACTGTGCAAATTATTTTTTTCTTTGCTCTGGAGCTACATTATTTGCTGATCTCTTCTTTGCTTTACAAAATTGTGCATCTGAAACCTCTGTGCTCTGCAAAGGAAGCTTCTCTGTATTGGAGCTCTCATTCAAATGACAGAGAATTTTCAGTTTCTCAATCAACAATTGTTCAAAGTTTGTCTTTAAGTTATCAACCTTATTTCTGAGGATATTTGGTTTCTTCTAAAGTGCACTCTACAAACACTGTCTACCTTTCATAGTTACCCACAAGTGACTTTTTGTTCTTTGTTCTGATCTCTCTTTCTGACTCTTTGAGCTTCATTGTAGCAATGGAAAGGATTTTATAAATCCTGGCTTAAATGGGAGGGGACAGAGAAAGAAAATACTGTCTAGGTTACCTACCACCTGAACAAAATACTCCTTATTGTACAAAATTCACTACATCTCTCTTATTTCTTATATAAACCTATCAAAAGAAATAGCATGTACAAAAGTGTGGCAATGAGAGAAAAAAATACTGCAGTTCACTATGAGGAAATAAGCCAAAGATGGAACATAACAGTATTTCACAACTCTACAAAACATGGTATCTTTTTCTGCTCCTGACCTTGGATCAGTGAAGCCTCCACTGTCATCTTTAGACTAAGAAAAAGTTAAGCAGGAGGAATAGAGCAGGGTTCGACATTGGAGAATGGAGACTTTTTTCTCTGTGCCATGTAGTCTGCACATGCAAAAGAATGACATCATGATGTCTGCCTCACATCTCACTGTTTAAATAGATCTGACATAACAAGCTAAAGTGTTGAAATTTATAGGGCAAGAAATGAAAATCCAATGTATGACTTTTAGCATAGAAGTGATATGAGCAAATTTGAGTTTGAAAGCAAAACCAGAGGCAAGATCCCCTGGCTTGAAATGAGGCAGTGACAGGAGGATGGAGACAAGGGAAGGGCTTAATAAAAAAAATGAATGTCCCCTGTGAGGCTTGAGGACCTAAGGACTCAAGGGTGACTCTGCCAATCTGGCTTGGGAAATGGGTAAATTTCTGTTTCAAAGGAAGAATAAAAAAGGAAGAAGAGGATAAGCTCAGCTTTTGACTTCATGAGTTTGAGATGCCCATAGGTTAACCACATAAACTGACCACAAAGACAGTGGGATGTTTCCTGGGTCCCTCCCTTCCTTCCTGCCCATGTCTCTTGAGGTTCCCTTAAGGACAACTGTATTTCTGTCCATCCCCATACACTCAGCCCATTTCTATACTCACACTCCCCACTATTCCTAAAAAATATTTCATTGAGGAAATCACCTATCTTCAAACAGAAATAACTCCCAGATCTACATCTTTAATTCAAATTTCTCTACTGAGGTCCAGACCCTTAAGCCTAGCTGCTTATAAACCATCTTCCACCATTTCTCAGGTACCTCAGCTCCACACAATCAAAATTTAATACATCATCTCCCAACCCATACAGCTGCATTTGTTTCTTTTTCCATATTTTCCCCTTTCATTGTGATCCACAGTCTCCTAAGTTAGAAGCCTGGATTGTCACTCTTGCTGCTTCCTCTCCTTGTGCCCAACACTTACTTGGACATCAAATCTTTTCATTCTGATTCCTATTTCTCTCCCTATTTCGTCTCTCTTCTCACCCCCTAGCCTCAACCTAGTACACTCCTTTATCTATATTCTGTACTTTTCCAACAGCCTCCTACCTGGACCCTCTGCTGCTCCTCTGCCCCTCTTCGGCTAGGTTCCCAGAAGGCTTTCAAACATGTAAATGTGATTGTGCTGCATAATTTTTTTTTTGCTTTTCAAAAATGTATCAAATAACTTAATATGCTTTAATTGGACTCTAACCTAATTCTTGTTTTTTAATGTTTTTTATTTTTCTTTAAAAATTTTATTACATTTATTGAGGTGACATTGGTTAATAAAATTATATAGGTTTCAAGTGTATATTCTATAATACAGCATCTCTATGTTGCCTTGAGTGCTTACGACTTAAAGTCAAGCCTCCTTCCATCACCACATATTTGACTCCCTTTACACTTTACTACATTCTCCCCATGCCCTTTCCCTCTGGTAAACACTATTCTGTTGTCTGTGTCTATGAGTTTTTGTTTTCATTTGTTTTTTTCATTTGTTTCAGTTTTATATGTCACATATGAGTAAAATCATATGATTTTTGACTTTTTTCTGTCTGATTTATTTCACTTAGCATGATACTTTCAAGTCATCCAGGTTGTCATAAATGGCAGTATTTCATCTTTTCTTATGGCTAAGTAGTATTCCATTGTATATATGTAATTTAAAATGCTTGTACATATCCATATGCTTCAAGAATAAACCACCAACTTCTAGGCAAGGCATGGAAATTTTTGACATTGAGGCATTGCCTTTCTCTCCAGCTTTATTTCATAACCCCCTCCTCACACATTGCTGTGGCTGCTATGGTACTTCTCCCTTTTGCCTTCAATACCCTGTCCTCCACCCTGAGCCTCTCTACTCCAGGAATTTATTCTTCATAATTTATCGAGGAGACCTTTCCTGTCTCCAGCCAGAGCTGGGTACTTTCTTATTTAACCCCCTGTAGCACCTCATGCATCCCTCTACTCTAGCATGTCTCTCATTAATGGACTGGTTTGTTTGTTTATCTTCTCCTTCTACACCATAATCTCTTCCAGGGTAAGGACCATGTTTCTCTCCCCAGCATTTGGCATGGTTCCCGGAACACAGTGGTTCTAATAAATATCCACTGCATCAATTAATGAACAGATACAGGAGAAACAGACACTCCTATGCTCCTCCCAGAACCTGCCTGTGATTTCTCACTCTCTACTCCTCTGATATAGCATTTACTTTTATTCTGAACTTCCCAACAACAAATGCATAGAGAGAAACAATAAAGGATTTGGCATTTGTTGTCTGAAAAAAAGCAAAACTTGCACTTCTTCAATAGAGACAAACTTTTTCCTGATAATAAATTTTAAAAGGAATTCATTGCATGTGTTCTCAAACAAGGAACATTGAACAACATAATGGGTATTATCTTTAAGCAGTTTTTATAGAAGCCACAGAAATATTCTTCACTTCACTGTTTCCAGTATTAATGCTTTTTAAAAAAAAGTTAAAGACCTAACACTAAAACATGATTCAGGAAAGAGTTTCCACTGAGAAAGGCTAAGCTAATAAACACCACATTTAGAGGTATGTGGTTATCAAGGATACATCTTAGCACATGTAGGAGACTGCACATCTATAAACTCTATTTCTCTAATATCAATTGTCTCAGCCAGGCTTTAACAGGAGCTAAATGACAGCCCCAAATTGGATTCTCTGAGCCAAGAAAACTCCCACTCATTCAAGGGTAGCTATTTGTAGAATGTAAACTCTTGCCAGACTGAGAGAAGAATTTGGCCCAGTGAATAAAAATACAGAAAATAAATTCTCCGAAACCATAGGAGTAGAAGAGGTTCTGGGTTGGTTGTTCAACCACACTGTTTGGTTTTATTGTACTGAATAGAAGAAGCACTCCAAACAAAAAGTTACCAGTATGTGGGCTTATCATTGGCCCACAAGTGCACCAACGCTATTAAAAAAATCATCTTTCTATGGCTTAGTGTCAAAAAACACTAGCCATTTGTCTTCCAGCCTCTACATACAAAGGTAAATATGAATTCATAGAGAATTAAACTTCCAAACTTGGGGGTGGGGTGGAAGGTCATTTTCAGAGGGAGAATAAGGTAACTAAATAGCTAACAATTCTTCAGAATGTAAAACACAATAAAAGATTCCTTTTTATTTAGCACCCTGCCGGCAAGTAGGATGCAGAATAGCAGATAAGATGAGTTCAAATCAGACAGGCGTCAGGCAGAGCGATGCAGCTGCAGCCTCCATCAACTCGAGTCCCATCACTGCGTTGCATTAACAAAACATCTGAGCGTGGCAGAGTCAAAATTCATTCACAAGAATAATCATTAAAGCAATTATCAGAATTTAAAAGAGATTTCCACAATACTAAAAAAAGCAAAACAAAAATTGCAATAATTATTTTCACATCTAAATCTGCTAAATATTGAGACCTCTAATATAAAGAAAATGAAAAAACTCTAACTTCTAAAATAAAACTGCTAGAAAAATATCAGCAAAACAGTTCTCTAAAGCAAAGTAAATGGATGTTGCTTCAGTATATTGATTGATATATAATCCAAACATATTGACTTACGTGTAATTAACAAAAGAGTTTAATTAACCTGCTGATTGAAAATGCCATCGATCTTATTCAAGTGAATTTTAATTCAAAGATAATATCATTATGAGTATTATGCTCAAGTAATTTCATTAATTAATCATGAAACTTGTTCTCACATATTCCTTTACCCTCAATAAATCATAAAATAGATGACAAATTTTCTTTGTAGGAGAAAAATTAAAGATATCAAATTGAAGCACTTAATTTTACTTTATTACTTGATGTGTTCTGAAATGAAAATGGAATGTTTCAAAAGACATCTTTTTTGTCTCCACTTACATAGTCATATAAGATAACAATTCTTTTGTGAGCATTCCTGCACCCATGAATAAAATAAAATTCTACAAATTATTTTCAAGAAAAGGATGTTTTTTCAGGCTTGAGGAATATCTGAGTTTGTTTTTCCGAAAACTTGGCAGAAAAACAAAGACCAACTACTGAATAATCATTTAAATGATAGGTTTCCATTAGGCTGAATTACTGAAATGAAACTATTTCAGTAATTGCCATTTTTCCCTTCTCCTATACAGCAAGTTCAAATAAACAAAATACACTTCAGGTCTAGAAAGCACACCCCCCCAAAGCCAATTAATGCTCCCAAGCTAGTAGGATACTAATTAGCAATTATTTCTGCCCCGTGATGTCCAGGTGTCCTAGGTTGTTAAATTTTCTCCTTGCTCTAAACCACCACAGTACACTCATTGAGTAGTGATAGTTATTCCTAGGTTGATTTACAGAATGCATGTCTATGCAATACTAAATGCCCTTCTTCTTCATCCCTGAGAAAGATAAAATGTGAGCAGATGAGGAAAAGCCAAAACAGGTATAGGCTTAAGAAGATGGTTTTTAACAAATGGCACTGAGTTTTAATTGAACAGCCTGAGAAGGGAGAAGACTCATAAGAAGGAAGGATACAGTCAAAAAGGAGGGACAGTTTAGAGAGAGATGTAGGAAGGGATGAGAAGAAATGGGCAGACAGAATGGAGCAGAATTACTCTTTTCCTGCTTCTTTCTCCCCACCAGTGTGAATCAATTTGAACTTCATACAGTGAGACCTAATTAAACCAACATTCACTTTCCAGGAACCCCAAAGTCACTCTGAGATCCTGTTGTCTTTAGTAATCAAAATGCCAAGAGAATGTTAGAAGTCTGAAGAAAGGCAAAACTAATTTTGAGGTAATTCAAATGCATTTTCAGGATGCCTAGATTGTTGCCATAACTCTCATTTCCTCCTCAAGCACAATTTTCCAAAATAGGTAAAAAAACCTAATGGTTTTTTCCTTTCCAAAGGAAACACTTAAAATATGAAGTGGAATAAAAGATACCCTTTTCATTCAAGGGCTACAGAGCCCCTTCAGTTGACACATGAAAATTCTAGAAGATTCACTGATAAACAATGGTTCTCACGACCAGCACATTTTTCTAGTGAAGATCACATGACTTCTTATCTTTATTGAATTAAATTTAGCAAGTATGTGTTGAGCATCCATTATATCCAAGGTAGTATGCTATAAGTTATAGGGTGTCCAATATAAAATAGTGCCAGCTTTCAAAAATTTTTACTATTTGGAAGAATGAGAGTAGATAACAAAGTAAGACAAGCAAGCACATTAAAAAATAACTCTGAGGGAGGCAAAATAATGTGAGAACCATAAAAAGATAGAAACAACATGAGATAAGATGTCAAGGAGAGTGTCTGAGTATGTTCAGGCTGCTGTTACAAAGTGCCACAGACTGGGTGGTTTATAAACAACAGATATTTATTTCCTCACAGTCCTGGGGGCAGGAAGCCCACGATCACAGTGCCAACATAGATGGGTTCTGGTGAGAGCCTTCCTCTTGCTGCAGACTGCCAACTTCTTGTTGTACACTTACACGCTGGAGAGCAGAGAGGGGAAGCAAGCTCCCTGGTGTCTCCTCTGAAAAGGGCACTAATCCAATTTATGATGCGGGAGCTCTCACGACCTCATCTAATCCTAATTACCTCCCAAAGGCCCCACCTCCTAATGCCATCACATTGAAAGGTAAGGTTTCAACATCTGAGTTTTGGGATGACACAAGCATTTCTGTCTATAATCAGAAGGAGAAATGATACCTGGTTTCTTTGGGGGGATTCATTGCTCTGCCCATGGTCCATATCATGTGCCAGGGCTGGTATAAAGGTAGAATAAAACAAACAAAAGAGAAATATTAAATACCAGTTCAAATGTTTGGTACTTTTTTCCCTTTCATTGGGCTTTTACATATCTTTTTCCACATGCTGACCAATATGTGAAAGTGTCAGACTTTAGTTTTTGATAAACAGAGGTAAAATGTATTTACTGTTTTAATTTACATTTTCCGAATAACTAGTGAAACGCAGAGCTTTTCTAATTTCTTGTGTTTACCATCCTTGACATCTCGACTGTGACTTGCCTTCTATATCCTTTGATATTTTTTTCTATTTTCTGTCTTCTGTCTTTTTCTTATTCATTTGTAATATTTTTTTATTCTAGATGTTGATACTTTATACAAAATGTCTTCTACTTGTTCATAGGTTGTTTTCAAACTTTGTTGATGGAGTACCCTGCCTTATGGAGTCAAATTTATCTACCTTTTCCTTAATGCATTGTGCTTTTTGATATTTTTAAGGAATTTTGTCCGTATGCCAAGTTTACATTTTTTCAATATTTTCTATGTTTTTTGAACAGGTTTTTCCTGGCAGTTTTAGACTTTCATTTTTCACATTTCCATTTGGAATTTGTGTGTGAAATAGTAATCTAATTTCATTAGCTTTCCTTGCAGAAACTCAATTGTCTCAACACCATGTATTTTATAGGATATGTTTTCCCCTGCTGATTTTGATGTCCCTTCGGTTAACAAACCAAATTCCATGCCTAAGTGATTCTCCGAGGCCTCTGTGTTATTCCTCTCATCTACCCATAAATTCTTCTGGTGCTTTCTATTTGCTGGGCTTTCCCTCTACTTTGTTTATTTTCTCATCTTAGTTTCTGTTACTTAATCATATTTTCTACCTTTATTTTCCTTCCCATTTAGTATTATACAATCTATGTGTGCTTCTTTAGTAATTATACTAATTTTTCATATATATAGTTAAATTTAAATTTTTCTATCAAAGGCATTTAGTGTTAATACACTTATTTGTCTTTCTTCCAAACTAAACTACAACCTTTGCATATTTTAATTCTCCCTCTCAAATTCTCTGCTATTGCACTACTATGTTTTGTTTATTTTTTGTTTGTTTGATATTTTCATTCTTTTGTAAAGCACATAATAAAACAATATTATTATTCCCATTGATTTTAGACTTATCATCATAATTTATTGTTCCTTTTGCAGCTTGCATCCCACTCTTTCCTTCGAATACATTTTTCTTCAATCTGAAGTGTACTGTTTACTTTGGCAAGTGTGATCTGTTAGTGTTACTGTGGAGTAAACTTCCTAAACCCTAGTAGGCCTAAAATGGCTTTACCTTATTTTCACTCTTCTCTTTAATTTTCTGCTTAGGTAAAATAAGCACCTGATATTACAAATTCATGAAGTACAAAGTATCCTCATTTCTAAATGATAGGTTATATAAATTATTATGGAGTTCCAAATCCCAAATTATTTGTTTTTAAGACCCTGAAAATACATCCCACTATTTACGGCACTTGCTGCTGATGAGAACTACACTGCCAATCTTACTACCTTGAGATTATAGTTAACCCTTTTTTCCCTCCTCCATTGGCTTTTAGGATTCTCAATATATGTGATATTCTGCACCTGCACTATTAAGATCTAGGTGTAAAATTCATCTATCTGTCTATCCATCTATCTATGGCTTTCATCTACTTCTTATCTTCCCAACTGGACAATTTTACAATTTCTTCACTCAGGCACTATGGGTTCAACCAGTCCCAAACCAGTTTTAAGTTAGTTTCTGGTCTTAGGTCTTTGCTCCACACAGGTCTTGTCAATTTGGCCCTTTGCCTGCCTGCATGTGACGCAGTGCTGGAGTGGTGACCTGGTTAGACAGTTTCCACCCTGCTCTGAGGCAGTGCTTGTTTCAGGCTCCAGCTCCTGTGCAGTGGGCAGTGACTTTTTCCTTATACAAGAAAGCAAAGCACATTTCCAGCCCAAAGCCTCACACAGGGCACTTGATTTCTGGGGCACCCACACCAACCCAGGGCTTGAGGACTTAACTCCATCCCCAAGATGATGTTCAAAACTCAGCCACTAATGTCTCCTCTGTGGGCTCCAGGCCTCACTGAGTAAGTCGGTTTGTCTCCTGCTACTCACTTTGGGTTCCCTTTCTGTTTTTAGCATTGGAGAGCCTTCTTCTTGCTTTTAGGTGTGCCTTTTTAAAATTTTAAATGTTTTACCCAGTATTTTTATTGATTTGGATTGGAATCATATGTTATTATGCTCAGTCTAGTCTCTTGTCTGGGAAATTCCTTGGTACTTATGTTACCAAGGTTGTTGGAAACCTAGGCCACACAGGATCCCTCTCCTCCCTCAGTCAGTGAGTTACAAATCCCTGTCTGTCCCATTCCCAAAGATCTCTCAATTTTATACCTTCTCTCAATCACCTCTATGCCAAAGCCAGTTCCTTAGGTTAATTTATCAGACCACTTTACATGAAAATTTTTTTTCTACTTACAAACCTTGGGGACAATAGCTTGTATTTTAACAGCAAGGCTGCATTCCTTTTATCTCATTATTCTTCCCAATCCCTTCCAATCCAAATTGTACAATGACACAAAATAAATATATATTTTAAAGATTTTTATTTCTGATTAAAATAGTATTTTATTATTCAGTAAATGGTGTTGGGACATTGGTTGGACTTTTTGAAAAAAATTATAACTTAGACCCCAGTGTCACAGTGTGTACAAAAATAAACTCTCCCAGTCTGGAAACTATGAAAGCATCAAAAAAAGAGACATTATTTCAAAATTAGGCTAGTGTGAAAAAAATCTTTCCTATGCAAGACTCAACACCTCAAAGACAAAAAAATAAAGGATCAGATCTCACTTTATATAAATTTTAAGTCTTTAATAAGTCAAAGTAAAAAAGTTAAAAGACAAGTGTCAGATTGAAAGAAATTTTTGAATATTAAAATGACAAAGAATTAATGCCTAAATTATATAAAAACCTTCTACAAATTAAGAAGATAAAGATGAGTCCCAAATTTAAAAGTGGACAAAAAATAAAAACTGGCAATTTATAGAATAATAAATATAAATAGGTAATATACATATGAAAAGATCCTTATACTCATTAGTAACAAGGATGATGAATATTTTTAAATAAAATTTTCACACCCCAAAATTGGAAGAAATTTAAAATATTGATAATTTTATTTATTGGAAAACATACTAGAAGAATGAATTACTGAGGCTATTTTGGAAGTCATTTTTGGAACATTTTTCAAAATTTTAAAGGGTATATTATTTGATCTAATAATTCTAGGAGTCTTAAAGAAATACTTACAACATGTGCACAAAATTTATTTACAAAATACCCTTGAAGTACTACTTATAATAGCAAGTTCTGTCAATGAGGCCAAGATTAAAATAAATTACATCTATTCTATGAAATACTTTGGGACCACTATAAAGAATGAGATGAACTCATATTTAGCAAGAGTTCCAGGACAATGAAAATGTGAAAAATACATGTCACTAAACATAGGCATAGCATGGTTATATTCATGTTTTTAACTAAGAAACTTGAGGCACATGTGTATATGTTTATGTGTATACATACATGTATGTACATATGTATGTTTGTGTGCTTGTATCATATGTACAGATGCATAGAAAGATAAATGAGGGCCTAAGAAACAAACCAAACTTACTAGGAAGAATCATATACATCAATAGGGAAAGTGATGAGAAAGTCAGGATCTTCTCTGTATATGTCTGAGTTTTTTAATCCTTTTAATAAAGATATATTTACACAACACCTAATATTTTCAAAATTAAAGCAGGCAGAGAATTTTAAAAATACCCAAAAAGAACAAAAAAAGAAAATTAAAATCACTTATAATCCCATAGTTAGCTTCCTAAATGAAAATTTGACCACTATATACAGACATCAATGGCTTCCCCTTCCTTACAAGAGAAACTGCAAATGCCTTAGCATATATTTTTATCCCTGTCTCCTTTGTAGATTTACATCTTATTCTCCCTTAACTAGTAACCTAATATCTGAGCAGAACTTGAAATTTTCTGAATACATCTGCTATTCCTTCTGCTTGAAATATACTCTCCCACTTGTGGCTGGCAAGCCCTTATTCACTATTCCCTTTTCTGCTTAATATGATAGTACTTCTGTGAATGTTTTTCTTCTCTCATAGTATTAGTGTCTGCCAGACTGTCAGAATTTGAGTTGCCCACCCCTGCTCATCTACCCACCCAGTGATAAATATAGGAATTGGCTCATAGTGGGCCACTCACTAGATGATGAATGAGTGAACATGAAGGAAGGCATGGAAGCAATGGCAAAGTAGTTCAAGAAAATATGGCTTGCAGAACAGCAGTAAAGACTCAGCTTGAAATATACTATGTCTCACTGCCATGGATCCAAATTCATAATTTGTCTGACTTTCATTGCTTTCTCAAGCAACACCTGACACCCAAGAGTAGACAGGGAGAAAAGGGGTGAGCACCAGGGAAGGTTTTCTAGGGGTGCAGTGGTGACTAAAAGGCTGCTGTCATCCTGTAGTGCTACAGAGCACATGGTTAAGGGGATGGTTATTGCTGGTGAGGCAGTAAAACCGGAGGAAAGCCCTGGGGGTGATGCAAGTTAGGACATGGGGTTAAAGGCAAAACATTTCAGAGCATTCTTTCCCAAAATAGTTTCAAAGTGTGGAAATAGGTCTTTATGCAGAGGAGGATGGGGAGTCTTCCATGGCCAAATGTTTTGGAAACATTGGACAAATATGATAGTTTAGAGATAATTTTAGTAGTATAATTTCTCAGAAACTTGATTTTGCTAAACTGCTTTATGAACCTTCAAAATCAGGATGTTGTACCAATCTTTACCAAATGTAT
The DNA here is from genome assembly GCA_028533065.1 of Trachops cirrhosus. NCBI lineage: Eukaryota > Metazoa > Chordata > Mammalia > Chiroptera > Phyllostomidae > Trachops > Trachops cirrhosus. The sequence continues at coordinate 37,873,273 of CM052548.1, read as the reverse complement.
TTGACGTAACATATTAGCTTTCTAGGGCTGCTATAGCAAAGTATCACAAATAGAGTGGCTTAATCAACAGAAATGTATTGCCTCAAAGTTTTAGAGGCTAGAAGTTCAACATCAAGTTGTCAAATTATCAGCAAGGTTGGCTCCTTCTGACAGCTGTGAGGAAGAATCTGTTCCAAGCCTCTCCCCTAGTTTTCAGTGGTTTCAGAAATCTTTGATATCCCTTGGCTCACAGAATCACCCTAATCTCTGCTTCTATATTCACCTGCTGTTCTCCGTGTGTGGAGGTGAGTCTCCACGTTTCTTCCTTTTATAAAGACACTAGTCATATTGGATTAAGGCTCACCCTACTGTAGCATTACCTCATCTTAATTGGACTCATTACATCTGCAACAATACTGTTTCCTAACAAAGTCACATTATGAAGTACCAGGGATTAGGACTTCAAAATATTAATTTTAGGGGGACACAATTCAACCCATAACACACACTAAAATTTTGCTACTGAATACATAGGAGAACTGGTATTCTAAGAAACATAGTTTTAGAAAAATAATAATTGAGAGTTCCAGCCAAGGTGGAGGCATAGGCAGAAATGCTTCCCTTCCTCACATGAACCAAAGAAGGCTAACAACCAATTTAAAAACAAAGAACAACCAGAACTGTTAGAAAAATATTTGCATGGAAGTCCAACAATCAAGGAGTTAAAGAAACAGTCATCACCAAGACAAAGAAATATGGTCCAAATGAAAGAACAAATCAAAACTCCAAAAATGGAACTAAGCAACAAGAAGATAGACAACCTGTCTGATGCAGAGTTCAGAACACTGGTAATCAGGATGCTCACAGAATTGACTGAGCTCAGTCACAAAATGAGGGAAGAAATGAAGGCCACACAAAGTGAAATAAAGGAAAATATATAGGGAACCAACAGTGAAGGGAAGGAAACCAAGACTCAAAATAACAATTTGGAACAAAAGGAAGAAATAAGCATCCAACCAGAACAGAATGAAGAAACAAGAACTCAAAAAAATGAGGAGAGGCTTAGGAACCTGCAGGACAACTTTAAATGTTCCAACATCAGATTCATGGGAGTGCCAGAAGAAGAGGAAGAGCAAGATATTGAAAACTGATTTGAAAAAATAATGGCGGAAAATTTCCCCAATCTGGTGAAGTAAATAGACTTCTAGGAAGTCCAAGAAGCTCAGAGAGTCCCAACAAAATAGGACCCAAAGAGGAGCACACCAAGACACATCATAATTAAGTTACCTATGATTAAAGATAAAAAGATCATCTTAAAAGCAGCAAGAGGAGGGGAGGGACTTACCTACAAAGGAGTGCCCATAAGACTTTCAGCTGATTTCTCAAAAGAAACCTTACAGGTAGAAGGGGCTGAAAAGAAGTATTTGAAGTCATGAAAGGCAAGGACGTACATCCAAGATTACTCTCTCCAGGAAAGCTATCATGGAATGATAGAATGGAAGGGCAGATAAAGTGCTTCCCAGATAAGATCAAGTTAAAGTAGTTCATTATCACCAAGCCCTTATTATTTGAAATGTTAAAAGGACTTATCTATGAAATAGAAGATCAAAAACATAACCAGTAGAATGACAACAAATTCATAAATACCAACAACTGAACCTAAAAAACAAAAACAAAAACTAAGCAAACAACTAGAACAGGAACAGAATCACAGAAATGGAGATCACATGGAGGGTTATCAGTGGGTAGGGGAAAGGGGAGAATGGGGGGAAATGTTCAGGGAATAAGAAATGTAATAGGTAGGCACAAAATAGACTGGGGAGGGTTAAGGATAGTATAGGAAATGGAGAATCCAAAGAACTTATATGTACAACTCATTGACATGAACTGTGGGCAGGGCAGTGGTGCTGGAAGGAGGGAGGTATAGGGGAGAAAACAATTGGGACAGCTGTAATAGCATAGTCAATAAAATATACTTAAAACATAAAATAAAAAATTTAGAAAATGAACACAATTTATTTTGGTAAAATCTACTAGGATCAATTTTGTTAAAATCTACTAGATTTGGTAAATCTAGTAGTTTTGGTAAAATCTACTAGAATCAATTATGTATCATGAGGTTTTGCCAATAGATGGCTAAAAATAGGGGCCCTTATTCACTGAGACCCTAGAATACACCAGGCAATCCAGAAAAGTTGGTATTGTGGTGACGACTTTACAAAGAAGAAAACAGATTCTGATCATTAATGATACTTGCCCAACATGACTGGGCTGCAATTCAAACCAAGGTCTGCCTCACTAACAAACCACTTCTCTCTCCACTTCAGCTTGCTACTTCCCAAAAGAATATAACCATCATTAAAGCAAGATCCTTGCTGTGAAAATAATGGGGTTATTTTTCCACCCCTCACTAATGCCTAATCCATACTGAAAAGTGGGTGAGATTTGAAACAAAGCAAAGGCAGTGAGGCTTCCTTCTCATCATTGTCATAAATCTGTTTAACACATATGAAGCACTCCTGGTTAAATATTTACCTGTTGAACCCTACACTGAAGGAACTGGTTTCCTGAAGCTTTGGCTAATCTTTTAGCAGACTATCAAACTAAAAACTTGGGTGCTTCTTGATGAGGATTTTAACTGCACTATTGATTATAGTGCAGCTAGAAACCATTTTTAGTCTTATCATCATATGATTTAATTGACATTGAGAGGTATTTTAATTAAAACATTAGACTTCCTCAGTAGATCTACCCTTGGTTTCCAGCAAGGTAATCTAGCTTTCATGCTTTTAATCGCCATCTGTTGTTCAATAAACGTCAAATCATTCCTAATGGTCTCTCTAAGCATAGGGTTGGGTTGTTTTTTGTTTTATTTTTTTTTAATTTGCTTTTGTACTCAGTGTTCTTTATGGGCAAATGAGTCCTTGCCATTAGAAAAAGTGCCATTTCTCATGGTGTTTCAGTCCCATTAGAAGGAAAAAAAACGATTAGAAAGAGACAAAAGAAATTCTTTTTTAAAAAGTTCTAGGCAGCGGGGAGATTTAGAAAGTCTATAAAAATGTTTTAGCAGTGGGCAGAGGATGGATTTTAGTCCCATTCAGAGCATGAAAGGAACAGAGATCTCTGAGTCACTTGAATTGTCTGAAATGATAGAGAGTAATATATGAAAGAAATAGGTGAGGGAGAAAATCCACTGGATGCAGCCAAGTTCAAGGTATACCAAAAAGCTCTTGACTTCATAAACCAAAGGGGATTTTTTTTTTTTTACCTTGCAGGTATTTTGTAGAAATAAAGCAGAAGCAATGCAAGAACTCCATTTCCTGGGACCCCCCATAAATGACTCTGAACTGAACCAGCCTACTCTCCAAATATGGATGAAGAAGATGGTCAGTCTTCAAATGATGTTCAGCAATGAAAAGGAAGGAAAGAACTTCCCTGGAGAGATGCAGAATATGATTGCAAAAGACACAAGAATTTTTTTGTTCCTCATTAGTTTTCTGACATTCAGCATCCTCCATTTGTTTAAAAAACCAAGGTTAAAAAACAAAAAGACACTGGATCTTTGGAGCACTGGAGAGCCCCGAAAATTAGCATTTGGCTGTTTAGAAAGGGGAGGAGACTCTTGTGGAGATTTGTGTGCATCATGTCACAATCAGCTTTCAAACTAAGCAGTATGCTTGATTGCTTGGATCAGGGTTTGAACTGTTCTCCAAGGGCTAGGAGAAGTATATTCTAAGACGTAATTAGAATTGGTTGAAATACAGGGCTATAAATGGAGGACTGATGTGATTTTACAAAGAAACAGATTATAACTCAACATTCTAATGACTTTTTATTTGGAGAAGGTCAGCAAAGCTATTAACAAGGGAAGTGGGCATGCAGAGCTCTCCATCCCAGCCTGCAACTGAACTTTGAACAAAGTACCTCCATCAGGACTCAGACTCTAATTACCGGAGCTGGCCGCTTTCGCTCAGGAACAAATGCTGAGGACGCTAAATGGGCACCCGGGCTTCTGACTGCCCTTCTGCACTTCTCTAGCTCTCTTCCCCAAAGGGATAAGGATAAAGATGCTGACAAGTTCATTTTTTCAGGCACTGTAGCCAAGAATAGAATGCATATTACAAAGATTAAAGTCCCCCAGACCCAAGAAGCATTTCCCACACTGAAAAAAGGAGATGAGGTTTAATAGCAGTCCCTCTGTCACTCTGTCCTCCACCCTGAGACAGGGCAAACATGACAACAAGGGCCATGTGGCCACAGTAAGATTTTGAAAGGGTAACCATCTCCAGTTCTTTAATTGGGAAACATAGAGTTGGATAATTTCAAAATAAGCCCAGGCACCCCAGTGCTGTTTTGTGTTATTTGTATACATACCTACCATATCACTCATTAGGTTTAAACTAAGATCAGGGAATATGTCTATTTTTTATTGAATTTTGGAGGTGACATTGGTTAATAAATTTATATAGGTTTCAGGTGTATAATTCCATAATATATCATCCATATATTATATTGTGTGTTCACCACCCCAAGTCTCTTCCCATCACTATATATTCCTCTTTTACCTACTTCTACCTCCCCCACTCTCTTTTCATCTAGTAATCACCATTTTGCTTAATCCTTTCACCTTTTTCACCCAGCCCCCTACCCTGCTCCTCTGATAGCTCAGTCTGTTCACTGTATTTATGAGTCTATTTCTATTTTGTTTGTTAGTTTATTTTGTTCATTAGCTTCCACATGAAAGTAAAATCATATGGTACTCATCTTTCTCTGACTGTCTTACTTAGCATAATACCTCCAGGTCCATCCATGTTCTCATAAAATGTAAGCTTTTCTTCTTTTATATGGTCAAATAGTATTCCATTATGTAAATGTATCACTTCTTTTTTATCCACTCATCTAGTGATGGGCATTTGGGGTGCTTCCAAAGCTTGGCTATTATAAATAACACTGCAATGAACATAGTAGGAGCATATATACTTTCAAATTAGTGTTTCAGGTTTCTTCAGATGTATTCCCAGAAGTGGCACCAGTGGGTCATAAGGCAGTTCCATTTTTAATTTTTTGAGAATGCTCCATACAGCTTTCCACAGTGGCTGCCCCAATTCTGCATTCTCACCAACAGTGCACTAGGGTCCTCTTTTCTCTACATCCTTACCAGCATTTGTTGTTTGTTGATTTATTGATGGTGGCCATTCTCACACATGTGAAGTGGTATTGTAACAGGGTGCAGCTAAGGGAGGGGGGGCCCAAATAGGGATTTGGAATGGGGTCCAGAACTCAGGGTGTCCAGGAAATATTTGAAAAAATATATATAGGATATCCTCACTCCCACAAGTCTGAGCTGGGGGGTGGGATGCTTGGAGCAGGGCCATTAAGAGCTCTTTTGCATAGCAACAGTTTTCCAGATAACCTTTAGAATGGTCATTTAAGACATCTATAATCTTTGACTGGTTTCATGGATATGTTAAACAGCTGTGGCCATGCTTTGAGCCAGGGGGATGGGAGTGACTTCAACCCATGATGTAACTGGGAGGCAACTACCCCTGGTTACAGAGACTGCATAAGAACGTGGAGATGATCCGCTCCACACCACAGGGCCACACCTGCCTGGACTTACTGTGGCAGTCCAGTAAAGCTGGAAAAAATATGGGAAAGCTGGCAGCTGTGGCCATTTGTGTGAAGAGTCAGAAATAGTGTGGCAGAGGAAGATTGGCACTGGGATTTAAACCCAGGCACAGCAGCCGTTCAGGGTCTTTTGGGGACCACTCATCTTTTTGGGACAACACAGCTTGGGTAGAGAAGAACCACATGGACTTCTATTTCTTTTTCTGAAATATGGTACCCCAGACTGGGCAGAGGGGAAAAAAGGACAGCATGTTTGTGGATATTCTAAAGGAATTTGGGATCTCAATGAAGACATTAAATCATTACTCTTAAGTTTGTATAACTCTTTAAATAAATAATCCCTTTCCTTTTCACCAGTCTCTGGCGTTGAAAGACATCTTTCCCTGGTGGCAAACCAGGCAAACCTAGTACGGGGTCGGGGACCCCTGGGGCACAGGGGTGGGTCCATTTAGTAATAGTATATCATTCACCCTCCTCCTCCTGGGTCTGTTCTGTAACAGTATCTCATTGTGGTTTTAATTTGCATCTCTCTGATGATTAGTGACATTGAGCATCTTTTCACATATCTATTTGGTTTTGTTTCCCCACTCCCCATCTGGCAATACTCAAAATAGTGCCCAGCATATCAATAAATATTTGCTAAATTAAAACATAAAAATTACAAACTAGGAGATTTCAAGGGAACCTCAGAGCATCAGCTTCTTCCAAACTATCCTGCTTTTCCCCAGTGACCCCAAAATCTTGGGGAGAGGGTTATTCTCTTTTTATATCCTCTCTGCTTTCAACATAGACAGAATATCTGGCCTATTCCCTTGCTCCTCTGAGAGTTCATCATTGACTCTGAATGAACTTGACCCTACATCTCTCCTCTGCAAGTCCAGGACCAAACCAACCACCACAGTCAGTGTGTCAACAAAACTATATGTTTAGCTGCAGTGCCACCCCATCCCTGCCCCCCACCAAGACCTCACCAAACTAAAATATTTGACCACCAGACTCTGGAATCCAAGTACTGTCAAAATTGTGAGGAACAGGAGAGAAATATGTCTTTAGACCATCACACTTTCCATGCAGATTATTTGTCACTCCCTCCATCATAATGACTGCCATGATGACCTGTATTTATTTGTCTTATAATTGCCTTATGTATGATTATGTATGTCATATGATTATACATGTTCAATGTTTCTTTTTATTCTTACCTTATATCCAGTTACATTTATGTTGGACTTAGCTCTTATTGCTCTCAGCCTTTTAAAAATTGGAGAATTCATGGTTGGTATCCACTAACGCAGCTCCCTTATATCTGTGATGCTCCCAGGCTTGGACTCCAGGTGTCTGGGCCTCCCTATGTCCTTGCTTCAGCTCAACTATAGTCTGTTTATTTCTTGATCCCTGACTCTGGACACCAAGCAGTTACACTCTAGGCTTGGTTCTGTGAAACCAAGATAACAATGCATTGCCTTAATTATTCTTCAAAGATATTTATTGTGAGAGGACACATGGACAGCTTTTGCAGCCTTCCTGCTATTAAGAATTCTAAAGGTTGAGGCCTCTGGTAAACTGTGATTAGAAAAAAATCAATGGAATAACTACATGATCACCCACTATATTTAGCAGACTACTGATTTCCAGAGTCACCTGGCATTTCTTGCCCTGCAGCCCTCCCCAACCCCTCAGGAAGTCTTCTGGACAGAGTAAGTGCTGCTCTCCTGGCCCAGCACCTGGAGCAGAGGTACAAGGCCTGAAATAGCTCAGCATCTTACATAATGAAAAGGTGTCCAAAAGAGAAAGAAAGAAAAGAAAATGACTTACTATAAAATGGTTGGGTGAGACAGTGCTGGTTCATAAAACAAAAACTGTTGTATAAAATTCCAATGAGGCTTTTTGCTCCCTTAGGTTCATATAAGGTGCAGCCCCATTTCTTAAACTGCTCAAGATCTGTATCGAGTGGACTACAGTAGTTGGGGGTGGAAGTAGTGCCATTGCCTTCTACACACTGTGGGATTTCTTTTCTGTGGCTCTTCTGCCCTCCACAATACCCCTTTCTCTTTCTTCCAGTACTGCTTTGCTCTTCCCTCCCCTCCAAAACAAACAAGCAAACAAAAAGCCTGCTTGTCAGAAAATCTGTCACTTGCATTTTAGCACACATTGGAATTTATTTGTGGAACAAGAGGAAAACTTATTTAAATAATGATTGCTAATAATTTTGAGCACTTACTATGTGCTAGCATCTTTTCTAAGTGCATCAGACATATTAATCAAGTTAAGTCTCACAACCACCCAATGACATAATTTGCTATTATTTAGTTCCCATTTTACAGATGAGAAAATTAGGGCACAGAGAGGCTAAGGAACTTGCCACAGTCACACAGCTAGCAAGTAGAAAAACAAAGCTTTGAACCCAGGCACTGTGACTTCAAAATCCATGTTCCCAACCTCTAAACTAGTCTATCTTCATTAACTTTTCATCACTACCACTGTTCATTTTTTAGAGAAGAGTAGAGCAGAATGGTTAGTAAGTCTGACCCCTTAAAATTGCCTTTTGAACCTGCCTGCATTCTAGTGGATCCCAGGCACCCAGAAGATTGGGAAAAGGAGGACAAAAGAGGGATAAGCTGGTCTTTAGACTTCTAGAGGGGAACTGAATGTTGTTCACTGGGGCTTTCAAACTGTTTTTCTCTACACCAGAGTCTCACTGTGGCAAAAGCAGCAGGGTTCCGGGACCCCTGGCTTCTACCAGGACGCCTCCACTTTAAGCTCCCTCACACCCTGGGTGTTTGAGGAGGATTTTGATTGAATAGACATTCATGGCTCAAAAGGGTTTGGAGACCCCTGGGAATGAAGCAATCACGTAGGTGTCAGGTTCTTTAATTGCTAAGCCCTCCTCCTGGCTGATTTACACAGCCCTGCACTCCCTGGAGAGGACCAGCAGGAGGGTGTAGACCAGAACACGTATTGGAATCTGTCTGCCAGGATCAACTCTGTGACTGTCACCTGTCGTTGTATAGAGCAGGAAGAGCATTCCTAGGGGAAGTGGACACATTAAGAAGGACAATGACTTTATCTTCTGCCCATGTAGGCAATCCTAAAAAAATGTTTAAGGTTATTTACCTATTTGGAAATAAGATGAATCTGTGAGAACACTGCAGCAAGTACAAAATATTTGGAAATCCATTTCTTCCCTTGTCTTCCAAATTCCTTAAATCAGTTATACAGTGTCTATTTATGATTCTAATATTATTTCTCACCTGCCTGTCTGAGCCTCATGAAATGCTTCAAAAGACCCACAAATGCACACATATGCATGCCAAATATTTAAGCCAGGCCAGCTCCAGGTACCTGGCTGGGTGATCTACACTGGGTAGATTTCTCAGCAGGATTTTGGTAGATCAGAGAACCAAAGTCCTATTCCCAATTTGCATCCTGACTTATCACATAAATCATATTCACACAGCCTCACATTTATAGGCTGGAGGGAGGCCATAGAGCACAGTGGTCAGTGGAACTTACAAGTTGAGGGTCTTCAAGAAACTTCCTAATTGAACCTCTCTGTCCCAGACGTATCATCTGTAAGGAGGGAATAACCATAGTGCCTATTGGTAGAATTGCTGTTCCGACATACAGTACTTAGAACAGTGCCTGACACATGGTAAGAGTTCAATACGCATTACCATATACAGCTATAGAGGCGCCAACCAGCCCCCTTGGGCCCTGCTATGTAAGCCCAGCCCTAGTTCCACTCTGGCTCCAGTAAGAATTCCTGGCTGCTGTCACTGCAAAATGCAGATGATCACAGTTAAAGAGGAAGATTAGCAGTCGTCCTTGTTGCAGACAATCAGAAGTTACAAGATTCCTGGGGGAGGCCGGCACTTCATTAGGCTTTTTTCCTGGCTCAAGTTAAAATTGAAAACACTGCCTGAAGCATCTTGTGATCAGAAAAAATATTCTTCACTCATGCAACACATTATTATTGAGCACATCTTAAAAATAATAGCCAACCATGCATAAACACTCCCTGAATCAATGCTGTGCTAAGAAGCATGTTTTCCATTCATTCACAACAACACTATAAGGAAAGTACTGTTACTCTTTCCATTTTGTATATGAGGCTCAGAGAGGTTAGGTAACTTGCTACAGGTCACACATATGTGGCAGAGCTAAAATTCTACCAGAGCCAAAGCCAGTTTTTGACTATTGTGCTACTTCTCTCATGTCCTCAAACCCATACAGACAGGAAGGGTGGCCTGTGCTTTATCTATCCTCTTGCCCTCTCATCTGTGAAATAGGAATCACAAATCTCAATTCCTTTCTCACTAACTCATAGAAAAATTCCCCAGCCTTCTGTTTACACAGCACACTGAAACCCAAAGGGAACAATGCTGGGACAAGCTTCGCTACTTAGTCACACAAAATCCAAGTTTCAATTTAAACTTTGCATGCAAAGCCTTTCTAATCTCTCTGCCACCACATTCAGACAGAAAGGTGTGAACATACACTTCCTTGTTTGCAAGCTATGCAGATGTAATTGTGATAAAAATTGTCTTGGGTGTGCCTCTCTCAGCCATTAAAAAAAGTCTGGAGAGGTATTCTGGGCTGCTTTTAGACAAAGAGAAGCTATAGAATCCTTCTTTTAGAGAAATGAAATCTTCTGTTTATTGTAATTAACAGGGAGTATTTTGTCAACTGAAGAATAATGTGAGTCTCAAAGTGCAGATAATGCAATTACAGAGCATGCATAAGGTCTCTACCAATATTCATAGTGACAACAGTCAAATCATTATGTGTAACCTCACCCCACCCCACCTACCCACCCACCACATGAGCACACACACGCACCACACGCACCCAGAAGGCAAGGACAAGTTGCTCCATAATTTAGCTATACAAACTCATTCAAACTTAATGAAAGTCATATAACTAATACCCCATGCAGTGCTTTGAAATTTTTATTCATAAAAATCCATAGGGCAAATCATGTGGTTAAGAGCATTTTTAGCACAGAGGTACAAACAGGGGGCCAGAGGAGTCCCTTAAGCACAATGTCATTCAAGCACTAGGTTTCCTGTAGAGTTGACAGTCTGACAGATGTCTGAGCACCTCGATTCACAAAGGTGCCTCTTGGCAGGAAAACTGCTCCCTTCCCTGCCTCAAAGAGCACAGAGTATCCCAGCCCTCTCCTGCCTGCACAAAGTGGAGCTTTTTGGCTCCTCCCTGGGCTGCAATCCCTGCCCCTGTTCAGCCTTCCTGAGGTCCACACTCCTTAGGTGGCTCCACCAGGAAAGTAAACCCCAAGACCCTTAGGGAGGGGGAGCTTAGCTGGGCAAGACACATGTGCACTAGGAGATGGCATATCCAGCTTTGGGAGCATGGCTCTGCCTTTGCCTGGGTGGGAGACTTGGGGTCCATTCTTGGACCTATCTGAACCTCAGTTTCATCATCAATTAGATGGTGACAATAATACTTCATAGGGTAATTTTGACATAAGTGTTCCTACCATAAATAATAATAATAAAATCATAATACAATGGATGGAAGGAAACTTTGGAAGGTAATGGTTAGATGATGGTGATGGGCTCATAGATGTATGTTGGTCCCCAAACTCATTAAATATTTACAGTTTTTAATATGTTCATCATACCTCAATAAAGTGGTTTTAAAAAGTAAAACATACAAAATATCTTGGTAAGTGCTCATTCAATTTAAGTCTTATTGGTTGTCTTTCCTTTCTCTGTAGTTGCCCCTTCTTTTCCTAATGGAAATAAGAATTAAAATGGTTGATTAACTATCTTGGCAATGGTCTTTAGCAAAATCCTGAAAAAAAACTGAAGCTAAAAAAATGAAATGATGCCCAGAGAGAATTAGAATTCAGCACACCTATGCTGAGGAAGTCCACGTGTGAGGAGGGAGGCCTGGTTCCTGAGGCATCCTTGGGTTCTTAGGCTACTGCCCACTGCTAGTCCCACTATTCTTGCAGCCTGGTCTTCTCTGTTCTTCTTTACACAACAGCCCAGACATATATCCTCCACCAGCCCCTTGCGACAAAGCAGAGACTCAGCCATATTTTTGGAAGATTACACTATCAGCTAAGGAATCAAAAAGGATAATTCAACAAAAAATAACAAGTAACCAGATCTTTTTACACATGTAGTTTATCCATCTTGAGTAAATAACCCCTGTGGGGAGGCCTCCCTGCATGACTGCCCTGCTGCCTCCATGTGCTGGGTGTCACATTTAGACCTTGCCATCCTTCTAGCATCATGTGAATCTCTGCAGCAATAGACATGGCCAATGTGTGGCTGAAAGGGTGCATGGCTTCCCTAGGCTGCTCCAGACAGACATCATCAATCAACCACAGCACTCTTCCTCACTGAGTATGTACCTGGACTCAGTATTCTAGGTATCAACTACCAGTCAGTCAAAGCTAAATTCACTCCTCAAAGTCCTTATCAAAGAGGCCAGAGCCCTGAGAAAGCCAGAAAATTTCTTTTCCTGCCTGACTGAAGCTCACTTTCTAAGTTCTGGTTTCCTGTCTGAAGACCAGCTTGTCTCCAAGTGAATGAACTACCAAGAATGACTTACATCAGAGGAGCCCACACAAGCCCACAGAGAGAGGAACTATTCTCGGTACAAACTCAAAACCACACATTCATATATGAAGGTCAATAAGAGAAGGGTCTTTGCAGGCATCTCCTCTTACACTTTTCACCTAACCCCCAGGTCCAGAATCAAAGCACCAAATGCCACAGTATTGGCTGAAGATGGACATCTTTATCATGCTGTACATTATTCACCTTGTGGTTATTCTCACTGGGGACAGAGAAAAATGCAAGCTACTAGCTGGTGGAAAGGATTATTTTGAATCCCATATTATACCTCCTTGGATATAATGTGACACAAAGGAGTGAATGCTCAGTTCCATCTGAAGTGGAGACAGCTCTTGAGCCCAGCTTTGATAGTGGGTAGGATTTCCCCAAAGAGTAGGTAAGAGTAGTGCATGGGGCTACAAAGGTGTCATGCATCATGTCCAGAGAACAGAATGTGATTCTAAATGGCCAGTTATGAAGACTACAGACAAGCACAGGTAGAAAATGAGGTTGGACAGGTAGGCTTAAGCATGGAGTATGAGACTTCTATACCAGGCTAAGGAGTTTAAATATGACCCTGTAGGAGAACGATTTTAAGCAGAGGCATGACTTAACTGTGTATTTCAGAAAGATTGTTCCAACAGCAGCCTGGAGGGTGGATTAAGAAGAAAACACAGGCCCTGGCTGGTGTAGCTTAGTGGATTAAGCACGGGCCTGTGAACCAAGAGATAACGGTTCAATTCCCAGTCAGGGCACATGCCTGGGTTGCAGGCCAGTTCCCAGCAGGGAATGCACAGGAAGCAACCATACATTGATATTTCTCTCCCTCTCTCCTTCCCTTCCCCTCTGAAGATAAATAAATAAAATCTTAAACAAAAAACAAAAAAAAAAAAGAAGAAAACACAGTAGGAACAGGGACTGTGGAGAGCAAACTGTGGTAGTAATCCAGGCAAGTGGGCTGCCCTAGAGTGTCGGAGAGAATTAGAGAAGTATGCGCATTGGGAGATCCATTAAGTCCCTAAAGCATAAGAGAGCTGAAAGTCCAGGCTTGGGTGATGGGTTGATGCCATTTTCCTAAACAGGGCACACAGGAGTAGGTTTAGGAAGAAATACACAAACATCCGTTTTAAACATGTGAGTCCACTCCTGCAGAAGCACATAAGGGCAGGATGTTGTGGCCAGCGCTGCTGTTTTCAGGTGGCTGGAGGAGTTGGATTCTTTGACCAAGACACTACTATCCATGCTTCATCTCCTCTCAGGGAGGAGGAAAGCAAGCTATGATCGCCTCTTTCCTCATGGGGGTGTAGCGAGGCTTCATTTAGCTATTTCAAGAGCTGTGCCACATCCAGATGAAAGGCATGCTGTTAGTGAGGAGCATAAGGAGACCAAGCAAAAAGAAATATTTAAAAGACTGCCTGAAGGCTAGGAGACAGGCTGGCAGAGGGTTCTTTCTGGCTTCATGACAAGATTTAGAAATCCAGAGATGAAAAACAAAAGGATGCCGGCAGCAGAGTCATGGACTCCTTCTCTCTCCAGATGGATTAACATTTGGATTGTTTTTTTTCCATATGTAACTGGCCAGTATTAAAAACCCATGCTTCTCCCACAGGGAGACAGGCAAACTGAAGCAGTGGAGACCCAAGGGCTCCTAAGGAGATAGCTATCTGCCCATGAGCTCACCATAGGGACTGCTCTCTGCAGAAGCGCTAAGGCTGGGAGCAGCCAGGTTTTAGGCATGGGTGCAGCCCTTTACCAGCCCCGGGAACTATGGGTCCCTCCATCCTCACAAAGCCCAAACAGCACATCAGACACCAAAGCCCAGCAACCTGGAGAAAATAAAAATCAGTTTGCTTGGTACTAGGCACCAGATGGCTCCCTTTCCTATGACTTTTGAAGTGTCCACAGCGTCCTTTCTTCTCAGCTCACCCATGAGGGAGCCCCTCAGACTCTACCTGCCCTTCTACAAGCCACTCCTCCCCAGGACTTCTGTGAAAGTAGCCAGACTTTGTGAGTTCCGGAAAAATTACCTCTCCTACAGCTTACCAGTTTCTGGGAGAAATGGCACCTTCTTCTGCCTGTATGACTTAACCCCTTCACACTCACTCTTTCCCTCCACTCCCCTCACTGCCCCAGGCCTAGCATGTGAGCCTTACCTCAAGGCCCAGACAAATCACACTTCTCCCCAGAACCTTTCCAGATTCCCTAGTAAGAGCATCTCTCTCTCTCTGCCCGCCCCCCCCGACCGCCCCGCCTCTCTCCTTCCTCTCCTGTTGCCCTTTATTTGCTCTAACCTTGAATTAAGTCTACCTGCATTACTGTGTGCTATGGTTCTGAGCTTCTCTCGTGCTCTTGATGTTCAGCCTTGCAGAGCAGGGCTGTGTAATGTTTAGCCTGTTATTCCCTTGGGCCTGCCACATGGAAGCTGTTCAGTCAATGTTTGTTGAATTCATTGGAAAAGGTGGGTAAAAGATGCAAGTTGTACAGCTGCAGTGACCACTGTACTGCTGCAGTGAGGAGAGGCAGGTGCTCCCAAAATGAGTCTGTTTCTGCTAAAGCTGCCTGGATTTTATAACCTGGCATTATTGCAGGGGGATTTAGGGATGTGTGGCAGGAGCCCTGGTTATAGGTCTGGGATCATCCACAGGCCAGGCCTGCCAGCAGTTAGGAGGGGCAGTTTTGTGTCCCTGGGAGGAGTTCTGGTTCAGATATAATGGGTTGAATTCTGGCTCCCTCTACTAATTTGGAGTCCTGGAATAACAAGGAAGTCTCTTTTCCTCTTCTAATCCTCAATTTTTTTCACGTATTATAAAGTATAATCGTCATTCCTACCCTTGCAGATAATTATAGAAAGATAACTGTAGGTACACAGTTCCTGACATCAAATAGATGTGCAATAAGTTCTCTGAATAATTCATTCATTGGTGTACAATATTAACTAAGACAAGGTGCAACCTGGAGATAGGGAATCCACAGCTTGTGACAAGAATGGTTCTTGTAATGCAGGTTATCAAAAATGTCCAGGTGTCAGTGCAACTATAATCTGAGTTACCTGAACTCTGAGACCTACCTGGATTCTCCCCTAGCAACTCTGATACCCTCAGAATATGCCAAATGACTTTTCTGAGCCTTAACTACAGTGTTTCCAATCTATGGTTTTCACTACCTCTACAGGGTTACCAAGAGTGATAAACCACCACAAGGCTATTGAGTCTTTTATGGAATGCAAACATGTTTGCACAGCCCTGCACCCAGAAGCAAGCAATTAAACAAGTGTTAGTTTTTATGATGATTTTTTTCCCCTCTTAGGCTCTAAGCTCCATGGAGTCAGGAACAGTGGCTGTTTTGCATCTCTCTCTATACTCAGATCCTTAACACAGAACCTGACAGATAGAGAGGTTTCAATGAATATTTATTAAATAAATTAATTAAGACCTGACTGGCATTTTTGAAAAGATTTTATTTATTTATCTTTAGAGGGGAAGGAGAGGAGAGAGGGAGAGAAATATCAATGTATGGTTGCTTCCTGTGCATTCCCTGCTGGGACCTGGCCTGCAACCCAGGCATGTGCCCTGACTGGGAATCGAACCATGATCTCTTGGTTCACAGGCCCGTGCTTAATCCACTAAGCTACACCAGCCAGGGCTGACTGGCATTTTTTTAACTCTAAAGCATGGAGGGCATGATGATACATAATGTTTATTTCATTCTACAGCATTCAATGGTTTCTAGTTAGATGGGGTGACCAGTTCAAGTCAGGAAGTATTTTTGCTATTGAATCCATGATTGCATTTTATCATGAGTAGAAATAAATCAACATTTTTCTTTTTTCTCTCAATCTAGTTATTATCTCTGTGCAATAACTGGGAATTATGAGAAATTCTATGTTCCTTCTTTCTACTGTTGACCAACAAAGTTCTAAAACTGAATGCATGTTAATAATGAGTATTGACTAATTTCATTTTTAAGCTTGGACACATAACTTGGGAATTCTGGAAATTTTCTTGACCACAGCCATGGATAGCCAGAGAACAAGCTGAATCTATGACCACTGTGAATTTCTTGTAAACCTAAGATCCATACTTCTGACTTTGCCCAAACTGCTCCAGGAGTGATAAGGAAGAGAGAAGCTTCAATTTTTAATGTGCCAGGCCTTGTGCAAGGACATTGTAGTATTTTGTGCAGTCTACCAAATAAATATTTCCAGTTCCTCTTCTGGGCATACTTCCCTTTCTCTTCAAAGTTAGGTTTAGCCATGTGATTTTGGACAATGAATGTGAGCAGAAGTGATACGTGTCACTTCTGGGATAAAGTTTTAAGGGCCAGCATGCTATTTCGCACCCTCGCTTTTCCTCTGTGATGGCAATGAACCACAGAATGAAATATCCTTTAGCATAGGACCAAGAGTGAAAATAACTTGGAACAGGGTTCCTATCCAATTCCCCATGAGTGAGTGGCATTAAGAAATATGTCTTTAGAAGTTTAAGACACTGTAATTTGAAAAGTCATCTGTTACTGCAGCAAAACATGAATTATCCTGACTGATACAGTATTTTAGATCATTTAATTAAAAAAAAAAAAGATTCACAAGGTTTTGTTAGGAGACAATACTTCATGGGTCTCATGCATTTTGGCATGTTTTATAAGCAAAGCAATAGCTCCCTTTGTTCCAGACTATCTTTTCAAGCAAACAGCCTGGAAAAGTAGAGATAGTATAGCCCTTCAGTGGGAAGAGTGAACAGTCATGCTTACTCCCCTTTATAAACTTATGACCCTGAGCCTTGAGTTCCTCTCCTGTAACATAGCGGGCTGTGTGTACAGGCATCCACCTGAGCCATTGCAAGGAGAACTTATACTACCATGGTGATGTTTGTGTTTTGCTGTGCCATGAGTGATAAAGTGTGTATGTGACCCAGAAGTCTAAGTCTTCTCCCAGAATCTTTGAAACTGTGGCAGGCTAACAAGTAGAAGTAAGGTAAAATTTCAGGCTTTACATAGTTCTTGACAGCAGGCACTAGCATCACCATTTTACACATGATAAATCTAAGCCTCAGAATAAGTTACCCAAAGTCATTCTCCTAACAATTGGAAGATCCCATTTTTCCTACTGCTTGCCATAAAAAACAAAACTTTAATACCATTCACTCATTCACTAATCCAATTATTTATATCTATTAAATATTTTATTTCAAGCACTATGCTATGAAGTTGTTTCCTAGATTTCTTTAAAAATTAGCACTGAATTATCCTAACATACCGATTTTTGATGCATAAAGTAAGACATATGAGGTTTTCTTAATCTTGGAACATAATATACCAATTTTCTGTTTTTAAATATATTTTATTGATTATGCTATTACAGTTTTCCCATTTTTTTCTCCCCTTTATTCCCCTCTGGCCTGTACCTGCCCCCATCATCATTCCCCCACCTTAGTTCATGTCCATGCATCATACATGTAAGTTCTATGGCTTCTCCATTTCCCATACTATTCTTAACCTTCCCTGTCTATTTTGTACCTACCATTTATGCTTCTTATTCCCTGTATCTTTTCCCCCATCCTCCTCCCTCCCTCTCCCTACTGATAACCCTCTATGTGATCTCTATTTCTGTGAATCTGTTCCTGTTCTACTTGTTTGCTTAGTTCGTTTTTTGTTTTTTGTTTTTTCTTAGGTTCGATTGTTGATAGTTGTGAGTTTACTGTCATTTTACTGTTCATATTTTTATCTCCTTTTTCTTAAAGAGTCCCTTTAACATTTCATATAATAAGGGCTTGGAGATGATGAACTCCTTTAACTTGACCTTATCTGGAAAGTACTTTATCTGCACTTCCATTCCAAATGACAGCTTTCCTGGATAGAGTAATCTTGGATGTAGGTCCTTGCCTTTCATGACTTTGAACACTTCTTTCCAGTCCCTTCTTGCCTGCAAAGTTTCTTTTGAGAAAACAGCTGATAGTCTTATGGGGACTCCTCTGTAGGTAACTGTCTCCCCTTTTCTCTTGCTGCTTTTAAGATTCTCTCCTTATCTTTAATCTTGGATAATTATGATGTGCCTTGGTGTGCGCTTCCTTGGGTCCAAAGTTTTTGGGATTCTCTGAGCTTCCTGGGCTTCCTGGAAGTATATTTCCTTTGCCAGATTAGGGAAGTTCTCCTTCTGTTTTCAAATAAGTTTTCAATTTCTTGCTTTTCCTCTTCCCCTTCTGGCACCCGTATGATTTGAATGTTGAGGTGTTTAAAGTTCTCCCAGAGGCTCCTAAGCCTCTCCTTGTTTTTTTGAATTCTTATTTCTTCACTCTGTTCTGGTTTAATGTTTATTTCATTTTTTTTAATATTGACATTTTCTTTTTTAATATTGACATTTTCTTTTTTATTTTAGTCATTATGCAGTACAGTTTCTATGCTTTACTCCCATTCCAGCCCACCCACCCATCCCTCACCTCCTCCCTCCTATCTCCAACCCCCCTAGTTTTTGTCCATGTGTCCTTTATATTTATTCCACTCGTTTAATGTTTATTTCTTTCTTCTGTTCCAAACCATTGATTTGAGTCCCATTTTCCTTCCCTTCACTGTTGGTTCCCTGTACATTTTCCTTTATTTCACTTTTCATAGCTTTAACTTTTTCCTCTATTTTGCAACCATACTCAACCATTTCTGTGAATATCCTGATTACGTGTTTTGAACTCTGCATCTGATACGTTGGCTATCTCTTCATTGCTTAGTTGTATTTTTTCTGGAGCTTTGATCTGTTCTTTCATTTGGACCACATTTTTTTTTGTCTCAGTGTGCTTGTTACATGATAACAGAGCCTTACTCTATTCGCCAGGGTGAGGCAACCCACGTTGCTGTGTTGTGGCACTGTATGTAGAGGAGGGGTCCAAGAGGGAATAGTGCCACTGGCTCAGCTCTCAACCGGCTTTTAGTCACTTCCTCTGTTATCCACAAGCAAATTGGGACCTCTTGGTGCTCATTCCTGGGTGGGTAGTTTTGTGTACATTCTAGGACCCTGTTGGAAAGTTCTCTCCAATGAACTCTCTTGTGAGGCTGGGAGTTTCTCCTGCTTCCTCAACCCTCACAGGCTTTTTCAGTCAGGCATTTTGAGGCTTTATTTCCCCACAGTGGAACCCTGGGTTGCATGATCTGTCTTGCTCCCCAGTTGTTCCTCCCAGTTTATCCACATGCAAACGTGGGACCACCTGATCCTCCTGCCACCGCCTTTCCACGAGTTCTTTCCACCATGGCTGCCCGTCTCTGCCCATCCTACCGGTCTGAATGAATGGTTCTTCTTTAACTCCTTGGTTCCTTCTTTAACTCCTTGGTTGCCTGTATGAATGTTTATTTTTTAACTCCTTGGTCTTCTTTAACAGTTTGGTTTTCTGGCAGTTCTTGTTATTTTTTGTTTTAAATTTGTTGTTGTCCTTCTTTTGGTTGTGTGAGGAGGAAAAATACACTTACCTACACTTCCATCTTGGCTGGAAGTCCAGCACTACAATACCCATTTCCAACTACTTTTTCCTGAGCAAGCTGATGACCAGGACAGTGTATGTAGCAAGTAGTCAGGTTTCTCATAATATAATGTCTAGAGTACATTTTTCCCATTGATGCAGTGGTAGATCTGGAAGCTATAGAAAGCTCTGGAAGAAGCCCTGAGTATGGGTGCAATGTTGGGGCCCTATAAATTATGTGCTGCTCACCAAGGGCATTTAGACACAAGCAGGAGTTTCACTCCATTTTCTTGTCCTCTCCTAGGCATTGCAATAGAGGAGCCAGGGCCTCAGCATAAGTAAGCTGCAATAGAAGTATTCACTCCCCCATCTCTCCCCCACCAGGGAATGGCCTCAGGGTGTTAGCTCCCAAGAAAAATAAGCCAGAGGCTAACATCCAGCCTACCCTTATATCACCCTTTTCTAGTGGGACAAACTGAAAACGATTTAGGCCAACAGATCCGGGTCAACTCAACTCCAACTCTAATCTACTACTTAAGTGACTTTTGGTATATCTTTTAACCTCTCTGAGCTTCAATTTTCTCATTCATAAAGTCAGATAACAATCTAATTTAACAGATTTTTATGAAGGTTAATAAGTGAGATCCCATATGTAATGCACAGTGTCTAGCACATAGTAGGCTTTCAATAAGTAGCAACAATTCTCATTATCATTATTATTTTGCTTTGACAGAGTGTAGAGAACATCCCTTTAAACAAAAAGAAAATTAGAGACTAGGTATAGAGCCACTGGCTGGAAGCCAAAGGGGAAAGATAAAGTATTATAATTGCCTCTCTGGGGAAAAGCAATGAATCCAGGCAGCTGTGCTGCTCCCACTCTGGCAGCAGGAGAGGAGGGCTGTGTCAGAGAATGTCTATCTCAGAACATGAGTGCCCCTCATGAACAAAGCACTCTGGGGTGATGTAAGGGGTATAGCTCAGAGACAAGCACTTTCCTACCTTCCAGAGGTTTATTTTCTACAGAGACTGGAACAAAAGGAAGATAATAAAGGTAGGTAATCTCTATTATCTATCAAGAATGAGACAAAGGGAAGATCAGAAATCATCGTATTATGAGGGAAACTGAGTAAAGGAAAGTAATGTGCTTTATGTTTATGGTGGGTGAGCTTTCATTGCAGTGAAGGGGCATTATGATAGGCTTCAGTTACGGGTATTTGGGATGGGCATTGATAGGTGACATTTCAGGAGAGACATGGGAAAAAAGAGGACAGTGAAGGCGAAGAGAAACAATAAGTTTGGAAAAGATTGGGGTTTGTCTGGAAAGTGTTAAGGGGTAACCAGGAGACAGAGTCTACACAATGGATAGCCTTAAGAGTGTGCTTCATCTGGTCATCAGTGAAGAGTGACAGCCCCTGAACTATGCTTAACAAACATTAATCTGACAGCCATGTGTAGGTGGGTTGAAGAAGGAAGAGGTTGGCAACAGAGAGACCAATTGGCTAAGTATGCAATACCTGAGGCAGAAAGTCCTGGAGCCCTGAATGGTGGAGGAGAGGTAGTAAAAATAGGGTGATTCCCAAAAAAGTAAAGATTCTGGATCTGACACAGTGAAACCTGAGAAACTTCACAACATCTAAGCCATGAAGCAAACATTTCCTATGCTGAACTCAGAACTCAAAGCACCCCTGTGATAGGGTCACCACCCACACACTGTGGAGAGCAGACACACACCTGGAGAGTGCTGTTTAATAAGACCAAATTGGTCAAGCATTTGGGGGTAAACTTAAACAAGTAAATTCTCAAATGAGAGGCATTTTCCATATAGCAATACACTAAGGAAAAGACCTATGGGTTCAACTGTTCTGGAAGCTTTCAAAGACATGTATGACGGAGGATGCCATTCCATTGGTCAGAAGTCTGAATTAGCCCTGGCTGGTGTAGCTTAGTGGATTAAGTACGGGCCTGTGAACCAAGAGATCATGGTTCGATTCCCAGTCAGGGCACATGCCTGGGTTGCAGGCCAGTTCCCAGCAGGGAATGCACAGGAAGCAACCATACATTGATATTTCTCTCCCTCTCTCCTTCCCTTCCCCTCTGAAGATAAATAAATAAAATCTTAAACAAAAAACAAAAAAAAAAACCTATCTTCTCTTTAAAAAGAAAAAGAAGTCTGAATTAGATAAGCTGAGGTCATGAGGTCAGCTCGGATGCAGGTAACTCTCAAAACCAGTGCACATGGGGCTTTCCTGGGAGGAAATTCTAAGGGACCCTCAAATCAGGGACATTTCCAAGGCAGCCCAGTAGTAGATTGAACAAAGATATGAGTTAAGTATTTCTCTACCCTTTTCACACACACACACACACACACACACACACACACAACCCAGCTTACTGGAAAATGATGATGTGTGCAGCTTTGGAGAATGAGCTTTATGAAGCAAAACACTGCTTCTTTTTGCAAAGCAACTTGCCAATTGAATCAAGATTCTGACATATGTTTATGTTTTGACCCAATAATTTTACTTCTAGAAATCCTAAGAAAATAATGAAAAGTTCAGACAAAGATTTATATGCTAAGATGTCTATAAAAAATGTGAAAAACAAAATTAATTGTAACAATGGGGAAATATTAAATAAATTATGGTATGTCTATTTATGAAATATTTTATAGATATTAAAAGTCATGTATTTGAAGAAGGGAGGATGTTCACAAAAGAATGCTAAATGAATGAAAGCAGCCTACTAAATTATACATGCATGATGTTAATTATGAGGATTTCATAATGGGACAAATGGCAAATTCTGAGGAATGAAATTGAGGCAACTTTCCTTCTTCATATTTTTATGAACTTTAAAATTTTCCATAACTATTTATTAACAATAATAATATTTATCAAAGACTATGTACCAAATACTTTATTATAAACTTTATATGTATAGCAATCCACTTAATCCCCTCTACAAAATAATACCTCTACAAAATAGGCACAGCAATCAAACCCATATTACAGCTAAGAAAACAGAGGCTTAGAGACAGGCTCTTTGCTCAGTCATCCTGCTAAAAACGGGTGGAGCAAGACCCCTGAGGCTCTAATCTCCCTGTACTTATTTACTGTGTTAACTCCCCTCTGTGCTCAGTGAATAGACAGGTGTATATAATGCTTTCAATTCCAAATGTCCTTTCCCTTCTACATTTTACTTTATAAGGGAATGTAGAGTGATTAGTAGAGAAAAACATGACCTTCAGGAATTAGACTCTGTTTTTATGCCAAATAATTCACCAAACTGCTGATGGCTGAAACCTCATTTCTGTAGGTGGAACATGGATTATAAAAGGTCAAAGAAAACTACTTTTCATTTTTAGCAATTAGCTAGTTAAGTAAATTACGTTAAGTACTTAATACTAGAACTAGTCATTAGAGTTTACAAGTAGAAGGTTAAGAACAAATAGGAATGTGTTTTTCACTCTAGAATAAAATAAAATAGGAAAATCTGCCCATTTTTCTCCTGGGAACCCTAAGTCTGTTCCTTTGAGAGGCAAAGCAGTGAAGTGGAAGCACAGCCATGCTCACCTCTGTGAAGACATTGGGTGAGTTACCTTCTCTAGTCCCCAATTTTTTTTATCTCTGGGACAAAGAAGTCAGTCTGGATGATGTTTTGGTCTGATTGTCAGGGCATCTATGGCAAAATCATATAAAGGATAAACCTATTCTGAAAAATCTGGTAGACCACCAGGCACAAGAATCCATCATTTTATGTGACCTTTCTCCACTAGAAAGCACAGCACCTCCTCTTCTCCTGAGCCTGGCAGCCCTGACTGAGTTCACAAGGCTTATTCAAAGCTTTTTGTGATAAAACAGCCAAAGTAGGAGTGATGTTAAGCAGAAAAAGTAAGATTAGGGAGCGGGGAGAACTTGAGGTACCCGAAGGATTTGTCAGATCACGTTCCTACCTCTGCTTGCTCTTTGGAGCTGCCAAGAGAGCTAACTGCATTATGATTCCTTTGTTGTTGTTGGTTTTGCTTTTTCCTTTTAAAGCACTGTCTATGGGAATAAAGGTTCATAATCCCAAGGATCCTGAGCTAATTTATAAAATCAGAGAAGGAAGTTATTTTCCCTGCATGTAGTATGACTTCCCCCTGACAAGGCACATACTGGGCTGGCAGCACAGGCTTGCTTCTTCCCCAATGCCAATTGATATTCTGCTCACAGCACAGAACACAGGAGAGTCAAGGCCAAACACAGGTGTTACACAACAGAAACGTGCCCAGGGCAGGCCGTGTTCTGGGGGGTAGATCTTGTTACCCTCTTATTGTTTGGGGACATCAAAACAGAAAGAGGAATGGGCCCTAAGCAGTGTCTTTGAGAGACAAATCCCTATGCTAAATCTCTACAGGATCTGCTTGCAGGAACCTCAAAGAACCAAACATTACTCTGTGCTTCATGTCCCCTGGTAAAGCGAGCATTCTCCCTGCTCCTGACCTAACTTCATTCCTTCAGTAACAACTATTACACACTTAGGAAGCCAGAGCCCAGGCCTATGCTAGGCCCCCACAGCATATATGAAGTGCGGTGAGTGGGTCAGATGCTGCCAGTAAGGGATATAAAATCTGTAACTAAATAAAAGATTGACTGCATAGGCATGCTGCCTTAGCCAGAAGAGAGTACATTTTTCTCTTCTGTGAGCCTCCCCTACTCAACTTAAAGGTTCTTAAAACTAAAGCTGGAGTAAAATGAGGAAACAACTGGTGACTGTAATTTATGGACTGATCCTATGGACCACACCTGGAGTTAAGGACTGGATGATATTTTATTAGTTCATCCTCACAATGACCTTATTTCATAGTTGAGGAGACTGAGACTCAAAGTTTAAGCACATTGACCAAAGTAACCCAGCTGGTAAATCATGGAACTGGGAGGATTTGAAATCAAGTTGGATTGATGCCCAAATCAGATCTGTTTCCATTGTGCCACACTAACACCTCCTGTCTACATATTGTGTGCCAGCTCTATAGTAAATACTATGGATGAAAGAATGTGTGTATGTGTATACAGATTCCCAAACACCCTGGGATTTGGATACATCTATCCAGCACAGCAAGCTTCCCAAGCCCACACTCAGCCCTTCTTTCCTAATTCCAAGACTCTTTCTCCCCAGTTGAGGCAGATGGTTGAGTTACCAGCCTTTCCTTCACTGCTGGAGCTAGCAGCAGATATGACTATGACCTACTTCAATGAGTAGCTCTGTCACATGCTACTCCTACCACATAGACCCATCATTAGCATATTATGCCCAAAAAAGTTCCACTCAGGCCAAAGGTCATCAAGAGCCCAGCCCACCACACCAGCTTCCCAAAGCTTCTCCCTGATGCTGCCCCAGCTTTGGTGCTGAGTGGCGACTCTAAGTGAGTATTAGGAGCCTGAGCAGGAACCAGGGACCCATGTTCCACTGCAATCTGAATTGTTGTATAGCTTGTTTTCTTTTGGGCTTGCCTTGGTTTTATTTTGTTTTTCCTAATTGACTCACATTTCTCCTTTTCACTAATTGCTGTGTGAAAGTAAAAGCATGTGTCTCTTTTTTGCTCCCCAAAACCAGAAAAAAAATTAAGATGTTAAACAAGGACAAAACACATGCTATTTTCCTCTGAGGTGCCTACAAATAGGGTGACTATACAATCACCAGTTCAAACTGGAAACTTCTGAGGGTGAAAGGGTTACTACACATATTAATAATTACACCGGACAATAAGCACAACCCAGACTGGCCCTGGGTCAACAAGATGTGCAGGTGGATTGGAAGTCTGAGTGAGCAGAGTCCATGTCACCGCCCTTTTGGGACCAGCATGTAGCATATTAGGAGGTGGTGGTAGGGGTGTTGCCTGTTTTAATAATACCTGAAAGAAAGAAGAATTTAAAAAGCAAGAGCTTTTCCCAGGGGACAGGACGTGGGGATGTCCAGCAAAGGCAGATAAAGTGTGTCTTCCTGCCATTGTCTCCCCTTTTTCCTGTCCTGGAAACTGTCAGAAATGTCCCTCATCTACTCTGAGCCCCACCTTCCTCAAAATCTCTAAGCTCTCTGTTATTCAAACTTCTCAGGCAAGGTGTAAAAATAAACACACAATTTTGAATAAATTCTCTTGGCCAAAGATATTTGCATTTTAACTATGAACAAATCCCTAAGGCAAAGCACTATCTCTCAGCAGCCTGGGGCCTCAGGATCTTAGCAGAGGTTAGCAAGGTTGGCAGAAGGCAGCTCAGGTCTCTGGATAGGTGAGGCTTCAGAAGGAAAAAACACCTCCCCCTTTTGCACTTTGCCAGAGGTTTAAAGGGAATAACCTGGCAGTCAAGAATATTGAATCACTAGGATTAACAGGCTCTAGGTTTTGTCGATTCAGGGTTAATGAGAGCCAGACAGTAGAAATCCATGACATGCCAGGTTGGCATTCTGAACCAGGCAGGAGAGGGCCAAGTGAGCATCACCTCTGAGAAGTACCAACTCTGAGAAGCCCCACCTCTGAGAAGCCCCTCTGTTGTGGGGTCCACTTTAGAATCTCCTCTCTCTTGTTGATAAAATGCATTTTCTCTCCCTGCAAGCAATGATAACAGCCATCCAAACCTGAGCCCTGCTGCTGGCAGGGTCTGCAGCCAAATGACCACAGAGCAGCACCAAGAGCTTCCAGGGTACTATTTAATTGGGTGCATAAAATCCAGAGTATACTAATGGCTATTTAAATAACAGCACCATTAGTTGCATCACTATAGAACTACCCACCAGATGTGTAACAACCATATTTACTGGTCTGTTTGCAGCTGGTTGTAGCTTCTCTGGGCTCATGACCCATTCACTCAAATGGCTGTTTCCCTATCTGCTTAAATGACAGAGTCCCAGTAGAGCCCCGGGACATGGTGGCCCACATGTGCCCACAGGATGCCCAGTACAGGATCAGGAGGGAGAGCAGTGTAGAGGTCAAATGATTGCAATCATCTGATTTTTATTAAACACAACATTTAAAAAGAACAACCATTCTATTGCCACCAGAGTACTTTATTTTTCTTCTGGGAGAAGAAAAGCTCTCCAAATGTTTTATTCAGCAGGAACTAGAACACTGTTATTATAAAGTTTCTTTCCCAGACTAATTCCCTGAGCTTATGCTGCCAGAATTCCTCCTCTCCAGGGCAGTTCTGCCTTCACTCAGTGACTTCTGAAATTTTGCTAGAAAAACCTGTCACCCAGGCTCCAGTAAGCAGCAGATGGTGTCAGTGGGGCTGTGCAGTGCAGGCCTGCCCAGGATATATCTGAGAAAACCAACAAACTGTGTGGTGTCATTGAAAAGGAGCCCCATGCTACCATACTAAATGGGATTCTCCTAAGTAGCAGATCAGAGCCTGTTGAAGGTCCAGTGGTGTCCCTATCTGCACTATTACCTCAGGAGTTCTGGGTAAAACATCACCTCACAAAGGCACCCTGTTGGCCAAAGGCCCCCCTAGGTCTGTCTGCTGAGGAAACACATCAGCCAATATTTCAGGGATGATGAACAGAGAGAAAATGAGAGACATGGCATACCCCAAATTCTGGAAGTTTCTGGATCATTCTACAAATAGAAGAGATTTTTATTCTTATCCTCAAAGGGAAATTGAGGAGCCCAAGACTCTACTAGGACACTGGTGAATCCCCAAGATGGATTCACCATCAGGATCTCATTGCAACATTTCTGGTGGAGTCTGGTGGAGAACTATAACATTGTAAAAACCAACTCACCTTCAAAAATTTCTTCAGAGTGAGCACTGTTGGAGGAGAAATTCTCCCTGCTATGGTAGCATCAGGTAAAGCCACCAATGGGTGTGAGCATAGAAAAAAAATAGTGATGAATCACCAGGGGATGAAGGAAGTGCTAAAAGAAGCAGTCACCAGAGACACGATGAAGCCATAGTAATGGTGAGGGCAGTGGTCACCAAATGAGGTGACTAGCCACCTACGGTCTATTGTCACTGGCATCAGTTTTCAACCCTTCCATCATCTTTCTTGTATCATAGGATAGGGAAGTTTCAAACTACATTTTCCAGTCTCCTGGATAAATACAGTTCTTCATTTATTTTAGGTTCAATTAACCAGATCCACTTGCTATACCCTTGTAAGGTGTCAGACTTTCCAGGTGTGCAAGTGGGTAAGTGGGCACCAGCAGAGGCTGGTAGCAGATGGATTCCATGTTCCACTACCTCAGTACCAGTTTAGAGAGTGTGGAGATGATGCCAATGGCAGTGGCAGATGCAGTTTCTGGATTTCTGGGCTGATGACCAGGGTGTGACCATAAAGACAAATGTTAAACAGCAGACTCTGGTTGTCATTCCTCAGCCTTTCCAATAATTTTTGTAAGCATCTAATTCTCTGTATTAAATCCTTTCTCTTTGCAATACCTAGAGTGGTGAGTCAGACTAGCTGGCTGTTCACCAACCCATTTTCTTTTCTTCTATATACCAAGCTAGAACAATGCATTTCCCAGCCTCTTTTTCCGTTAGGTGTGACCCTATGCTGATGGATGTTAAGTGGGAGTGTTGAATAGCCCCTTCAGACCTGAGCTAAACAATTGCCACCTAAGACTCTCCCTGCTTTTCTCCCCTCTACTTGTCTCCCAGACAAAGCCACAACTGTCATGTGAGGAGAGAAAAAGGTGTCGAGGAAGAAACTATAGAAGCAACAACCAAGAACCAAATGGTAAAAACAGTGGCTGCTGAAGTGAAAGGAAAAAAAACCCTGCTGTTTTCTAAGTCACTGGGATAGTGAGGTTTATCTAATGTGAGGGTTAGCAACACCCCAGTGAAAAGAAGTCCTTTCTGCTCTTACACTGAACTCTGACTGATGACAGCCCCCAAGGTGAAACTCATAGTAAATCACTGAAAGTACTGATATAAACACAATAGAGGCCACATCCAAAAAGAACACATGAGCTGGTAGAATCTGACTAAAAAAAGAGGAGATTGGAAAACCTTGGGGGTAAGTATACATTTCCCATGTGGAGGCTTAAGTACCAAATCCCTTTGATGTCTTATAAACCCTGGCCCCTGTTCATCATTCCATTCTATCCTTCACATACACTGAACACCAGAAAAAACACTTAGAAGTCCCTAAACACACCAAAGCTCTCTTTTTAATATTGCGATATTTCAAGTCTAGGAAACCATGTTCACAGTTTCCAAGATGTCCAGGGGTGGCTTCCAAAGAGAAGCCTCCTTACTGCAAAGATTGAAAGCCATGTTTCCCCACCATGAACCTTGATTCCAAGGGCTGTTCCCTTTGAATGAATTCCAGGAGCAGATGCAGATCTCAGAGACAAGTGGAAGCATCCTGACATACAGATGTGAAGCCTGGCAACTGAACTGACAATTCAAAAGCATCTCTCATCTGTGAGCCAGGCCAGCTGGTCTGTTCCACTGGCTGGGAGCATGCCTGAGAAATGTGCCTCCTTTTGATATTTTGATGTGTCACGATTCACACTTTTGTTGTTCCAGAACATTCTGAAGCACAGGAGGCTAATCATCCTTAATGGTGTGACATCTGTTTGAGATGACTGGGGTCTCACATCCAGAACCCCCCTACATCATCATGAAGGCAGCCACACAGTCACCCTCTGTCCATCCCTTGTCATTTCCCTTTCAGTGGCTCACCAATCAAGAAGAGGAGAAAAACAGCCTTATGGCTGGCAGTGCAAACTAACCTTAAAAGATAAATGTATGTTACTAAAATAGAGTACAGAAAAAAGTGCTTGCAGTTGTTCAGAGAAGATTGATGTTCCATTGACCACAGCAAAGCAAGTAGGAGAACATGTGCATGTGTTTTGGTCCTCCCTATGGAGCTTGAAGAAAGCTGGCCTTCATTTAGGTTTTCAGTGGCTCAAAAGAAAGTGAAAACAGTCTCAGTTTCTGCTGCTCTTATTGGAGTCACAACATGAAAAATGTAAACTCCAAGGATCAATCATTCAGTCGAAAACAGAGAGAGGGCATTCTAGCCTTTGGAACTCTTTCATAACAGAATGGCACCTGCTTGAAGAGTCACTAGTTGCAAAAAGTCTTAAAGGAGACAAAATGTAAACTCTGATCCCAATTAGCTTTGTATCCTGTCAGCTCAATGAGCAATCTGAACCTAAAGTTCACAATCAGAAACAGGGATAATAACTTCTTGTTGAGGGCACAGCATGTGGCAAAGACTACACTAAACACTTTATATACTTAATATTATTTAATTTACCCAATAGGACTTTGAGGTTTTATCCCATCATACAAAAAACAACACAGAGTATCAGAAAAATCAAAGAAGCTCCTCAATACCGTATCACTTGTAAGCAGCTGAGCCAATAGTCAAGTGCAGTTTGGTTTACTCCAAATCCTACACTCTTAACCTCTGTGAATCATTAATTAGTATCAGGACTTACCTAGGTAGAGACACTTGTGGCACAGGGGTAGAGATTAGAGAACAAATATTGAATGAAGCTGGTGGCAGGGCAACTTTCAAGGTTTGGAAAGCCCTGCCAGTAGGCTTGATTGATGCCCAGAGCTAGATATGCCCTCCATCCCAGCAATTCCAGACCACTAGGGAACACTTATAAAGGCAAACAGGTCACCACAGCTCTTCAAAATTCCCCCACCTGCCCCCTCCAAAAATAATAAAAATGTAGGAAACTCTGAGAGCCACTGGTAATGCTCAGTCACCCCCCTGGAGTAATTTGAGCTCACAAGTTCTCTTTTTCAAGAAGAAACCGGAAGAAGCCAAGTTCAAAAGGCTGTATATCATATGAGTCCATAGAGATAGAAAACAGATCAGTGGTTGCCAGCAGTTAGGAAATGAGGGTAAGAATTGACTGCCAAATGGCACAAGAAAACTTTGTGGGGGATGATGAAAATGTTTTAGATGCTAATTATGGTAGACTGGACACAAATGTATACATTTGTCAAAACTCATTTGATCGTACACTTAAAATTGACATCTTATACCATGTACCTTATATCTGAATAAAGCTGATTTCAATACATGCACACAATTTTTTCTCCCAAAAGAAACCTAGCTAACGAATCTTGAGCTAAAATTTCTATTGTGTAACTTTTTGCAGTAAACCTTGGAACCTGAATCCCTCAGTTGTTCAACTTTCCCAGAGGGGAGATTTCCTGCAGGCAGCCACTGCTGTCTGATCCACCATGTCCACTGGGAAGAAGATTCTAAAGGGAATTTTCAGGCAAATTCTTCTATACTAGTTTAAATAAGAAGCTGATTCCCAGAAGTGGAATCACTGGATTTATCCAAAGAAACCCAAAACACTAATTCAAAAGAATATATGCACCACTATGCTCATTGTGGCATTATTTACAATAGCTAAGATTTGGAATCAGTCCAAGTGTCCATCAGTAGATGAGTAGATAAAAAAGCTGTGGTATATTTCCACAGTGGAATACTATGCAGCCATAAAAAGAAGGAATCTTACCCTTTGCGATATCATGGATGGAGCTGGAAATCATTATGCCAAGTGAAATAAACCAGTCAGAGAAAGACAAATATCATATGATTTCACTCATATGTGGAATTTAATGAACAAAATAAACTAACAAGCAAAATAGATACAGGTTCATAGAGAGCAGGATGATAGCTGTTGTGAGGAGGGTCTGGATGGGGACAATGGAGAAACTGAGCAAAAAAGAAAAACAAAGAAAAAACTCATGGACATGGACAACAATGTGGTGATTGCTGGAGAGAAGGAGGTGGAGGAGGGTATGTGGGCTATAAATGGTGATGGATGGAGACCTGACTTGGGGTGGTAAACACACAATAAAGTGTACAGATGATGTGTTGTAGAACTGTGTACCTGAAACCTGTCTAATTTTGTTAACCAGTGTCACCCAATAGATTCAATGAAAAGAAAAAGAAAGAAGCTGATTGCTAGAGTTACCTTGGCTTCCTGCCTCCTTTCCCGAATCTTAGAGGTCACACTATGTATTCAGTAGAAACATTCATCTGGAAAATTGCCTAGAGCCAGATTAAATATAACATCACTGTTTTTAACTTCTATCTCACATGACATACCTGTTTTTATCTTCATATCTTGTTGCATTTTGAAGGCCATACCTGTCTCTGTGCTCAGCTCTGAAATTCAGGGGCAAATCTTACTTAAAATACTAAATATTGCAGCTACCACCTGCCTCAAAGGGCTTGGCATGGATTTAAAAATTAATATTTTAGTAAGACTAACTACACCAGCCTCGTCTGCATGTCCTTCCAGCTCTGGGTCACCCATCCCCTCCACATTCTTTTTGATAAAGGTACTCTCTCCCCAGTATGGTCAGTTAGTCCCTTTGATTTTTGCACCAGACCTCCTGCTTGGGAAAGATCTGGAGGCTTCTGACTCATGTTAATGGCTCATTTGGAAAAGAAATATAAGCCTTACATATATAGTCTAACATTGCAAACAATCAAGTCAGTTGTGCAAATTAATAAGTACATAAGGTCGTATCCCAAAAGAAAGTAGTGTAGTCTCATACAACAAAAGCTGCCAGAAAGAATGGATTTTAAAGGGAAATGAAAAAGCCAGCTTGGCTTTGGACTTCTTTAAAAGCTATTAATATTGTCTGCCATCATGTATATGGTCTACCGGGCACTGCTACTTGGATGGTAGCCATTCTCTGTACCTCACAGCAAGGTATGAGCTATTCTATTAAGAGTTTTTATTTCTAATTTTTAAAAAAGAGTAAATAAGACAACAAAATTTTCAAAGCACATCTTAATCATTTATTAAAAGGGAAAGAGTACAGCTTTGAAGGAGCCAACTTTATAGAACAGGACTCGAGAGCATTAAAAGGAAATAGACCAAGACCAGATGATAAAGCCTCCAACAGCACAGAAGCACATACACCTACAAGCTGCTCAAACTGCATTGATTTACGAGGTACCTGCTGCAGGTTTTGTACATTTCTCCCTCAAAAAAGTAAAATTTTATTTTATTTTCTTACAGTTTCAATCTTAAACAAAGACAAAAATTGCATGAGACATTGCATGACTTCACACAAGTCGCAAATGCTGCAAGGGCTTTGTTATATAAAAAGAAATGCTGTCATTTTATCACTGCCCTTTGATTTTATTACAGTCTTAGAGTCATGTAAGTAAAAGTTCATGATGAGAAAAAAAGTAACCCTATTTTATATCTGTTCCATAGAAAAACTGGCTAATTTGTATAAAAAGCAGCAGGTAGGAAGAAGGTGGGGAAAATTGGTTGGTAAATCTGTTTCCAATCTTCTAAACTTCCTTGGGATGAAGTAGTAAAATAGGAGAGTTCTACTGATTCTTATATAAGTAGACAATGGGGAAAAAATAATCCAGTACCTCATTTCCAGATCCATATGGGGTTGATTTGCAATGTACAATTTAATATATAAAAGGGCCTTTCTCCAGAAAACTCAGTGCATTTTACAGATAAAATACAAACACGCTAAATTTACTTATCTGCTCTGTACAAAAAATCATTTAGATTCAAGCAAGAAAAACAAAGTAGAGATTTTGTTCAAGGAGCTTCAGGTATTAATCTGCCTAATTCAGCTCCAGTTTTTATTCAGGTATGGAAGAATTAGTCAAGCTACATGGAGGAGAATGGTAATTCTTACCAATGAGCTCTCTTACCTGTACAAAGTATCCCCAGAAGCCATACAGAGTTCTCTTTAAGTTTCTTAATTTCCAGATGTCATCTCACTGAAGGTTTTCTTGGATTCATAATGTCTCTAGACCCCTGACAATCCCACCCTGGAAGGACCTTATTTCACTAGGGAAATGCATCCCAGGAGGCAGATGGCTTTCAAGAGAACTCATCAAATCAGGGCAAATATCTTAGGTCTCTAGTGTGGTAGAATTATGCACCCAAATGTTAGTACTAAGCTAATATACTCTTAATCCCCCTTGCAAGTCTCTAAAAAAAGTGGAGAATATCATTTTTTTCAACTAACATTTTGTTTCTCTCTCACCCTAACACCTAAACAGTTTAGTGAGGTTCCTGCTCAAAGACAAGATCATAATTCAGAAGGTAGCCATCATTATACACATAAAGTTTCTGGTCAAAAGGATGATAATTAATGCTCTGCACGGTTTCCTGCATCTTGTACATTATAATGTTTAGTCTGCCCTCTTTCCCTGTGTTTGTGTCATAGTAGTAGAAAATCTCTTCTCTTTTGGTGTTCAGAGTACGGGTGGCATACAGAACCCCACATACCATGAAGGCGTTGGTAACAGAAGGTTTATACTGCTTGGTATACCAAGTGTTTAGCACCGCAAGTGTGGTGTCATTGAGTTTACTAATCACCATGTTACCAGTGCTGGCTTCAGTTGCATAAATCACCCACAATCCGTTCTCATCTACAGCCAAGTCAATATCTTGCCAACCAACATTAGCATATGAAAAGCGGTTATTATAGGCAGCATCAGGGAGAGTTTGAGTCACATCAGCCGTGTTGGTAGTCAGGTTAACTTTGGCAATGGTGCGGGAGTGGTACCAGTTGACATACATGTTGTTTTTGTAAACGACTGTACCACCACCTTGACCATAGTAAATCCGGTACTCTCGGGCATTTAAATACAATAGTAGATCATCCAGTGTATTATAGAGTCTGTAATATTCCAAGAGTTTCCCATCTGTATTTAAAGGTGCCACCCAATACAGTCCTTTGTCTGGATTCTCGGGAGAATAATCCCGACCCCAGGCACCATACTTGAAGGCAAACCCTCTCCAGTTGAGCTGAATGATAGCAGGTCTGCTGATGTTCACCACACCACCATGAGTGCAGCTCCCTAAACAAACAAGAAAATAAAAAGAGCATTCTTAGAGAAAATGAACAAGAAACAAACAGTTTAATATCCTAAGAACTAAAGGAAACCATAAACATTTTTCTCGTCAAGGTTCAATGACAACAGCGGTTCTGATGGAGAACAGCCAAAACCTCTCTTGGTTTCAGTCTCAGTGCGAATCGGCTGTCAGCTCTAGAGAGAACGAGCTAACATTTCCATGGATTGGCTCTGAGTCTAGAAAATGAGGATAATGAAACCAACGAGGTTAGAGGGGTAGCCCAAATTCAGAAAAGGGGAATTTGGTAAATTTAATATATTTTTTCTATCAAGAAGCACTTCTCAAATAGTATTTTATTTCATTTTTCTTATAGAGAAATCATGAAAGCAGGATCATTCCAGAATCTTACCTTGTTTCCATAAAGCCAGAAAGTGCCACTCACCAGGGTCAGGGAGAATCAATTGTAATGAAGGAGAAGATTTTCCTGTGCAACTCTCTTTTCCCTTCACCATTCTGCCCTCCCATGGGACCCCATGTGCACATCCACACCATTTACCAGTGTTGTCCCAAGCTAATGTTAACAAAGGAAGTTTTGAATATGGTATTTTAAAGATACAGAAAGATGGCACTATAATGGTGGGATTTCAGCCTTGAGAAGCCATGGGAATTATTTTAGGGCAACATTGCCTGCTCTTTGCCCAAAGCATAGCCCATCACATAGATCACTTGGTGATCATCTTGCTTCAGAGTTATAAGGTGGGTCCTCCTGTTTATAACCTGTATTCTACTGTAGCACAGAATGACAGGCAAGTACTTCATCATTTCCATTCTGACACTGTTGTTGTCACAATGTGCAAGATCAAGTGGGACCAGACTCACTGAATCTACATCCTCTCTAACACTTGGGTGAACAACTCAGGCTGGACAATTGGCCCTTCACATTGCATTTCCTCTAAAATGCCTATGAACCAAAACCATTTCTGAACTATAAAAAAATTAAAATTTTCCTTATTTTCATAATAACAATTCAAAGAGTTGAATATACATTTTCTAGGGTCTTAATAATCCCTTTAAAATGGGGGAAATTGTTTACTGAATAACCAAAAAAATGCAACCTCAAATACTTTTAAGGTCATTTTCCCTCATCTGGCCGCCTGGAGCAGAACAGGTAAGGGAAGGAGGAAGCAGAACCTGAATCTCTGCCTCTGGCTTTAAATGCTTGGAGGGGACCCTGGCTGGTGTAGTTCAATGAATTGAGCTCAGGCCTGCGAACCAAAGCATCACCAGTTTGATTTCCAGTCAGGACACATGCCTGGATTACAGGCCAGGTCCCCAGTATAGGGTGTGCTAGAGGCAATCATACATTGATGTTTCACTCCCTCTTTCTCCTTCCCTTCCCCATCTCAAAAATAAATGGAGGGAATCAGGGAGCCATGGAGAGCATATAAGGTGAGCTAGACCCAAAAGCAGTACTCCAAAGAATTGCACAAGGTTAGCATTGTGAGGGGCAAAAGGTGCAAAACTTTTGCCTCCAACTCTCTGTTTCTGACCCATTCCCTTCCTTGCTAAATGTCTCCCTCTCTCCCTGCCTCATTCAGGGACTGCTCAGAGGTGAAACTATTACTAGAAATCCTGCTTTTATTTTTTCAATCTGCTGGTGCTTTTTGGTCCCAGAATTGAATACATGCTCCTTAAATGCCCTCATAAATCTGCAGTTGGTGGGAAAGCCAGCCAACCATACAACAGGTAGAAAAATGAAACAACTCTGTACCCAGCCTCAAATAATTTTGCATATCATTAAGCAGAACACAGCCATGGGTTTATTTTAATAATGCATGCACCATTTCATAAATAAAAAAGCAACATGTGTTCAGCCGAGAGACTGCTCCCACTAAAGAAATAATAAATAAAATTATAAATTATTATTTCTTCTCCTAAAAGTGATCTCTCAGATGAATGCTTGTTTGCTTTTGTTTATGAAACAATGTATGAATTATTAAAATAAAGTTAGTGGTGTGTTCAGTTTAACAATAACAAAAACTGTTTGAGTTTCCATATGCTACCAACTGGATTTTCTAGTTAAAATATCTTCCCAAGAACTTATTTATTCAACTGCATTTCGCTCTGAGGAAATGAAAGAAAGTCACTTTTTCTTGAAGGTTAGAAGACTTAGGAACTGTTTGCTTAATTGAATCTTGCGTTCCTGGAGAGGAAATATCCCAAGCCAATAGCAACAAAATATTTAAAGAAAATTTATGATGCATATAACTAACTCAAGCATTATCATGGAGTTAAAGATAATAAACTACTCTGTCCTAGATGTGTAAATACTTAGATATGAATGAACCAAAATAATCTCTTTACAAGCACTGCTAGTAGTAGCACCGATAGTAGCAACGGCTCATCATTTTACATGTTGGCAAGGAAATTAAAGTTACACCTGGTATAAATATTAAAACTGTATGACCTTAAATCTCTTTTGCTCACCTTCCAACCATTCCTAAATACTCTCCTGTTATTTTTGTTACCTTCACTTTATGCTCTGTCTCCTTTGGACTATTTTGGTCAAAAAGAAGTGAATACAGGCAAAAAAAAAAAGCAAGTAAGCATTGTTGCCAATCCTACAGATGTGGCTATATCAATGAAAGTTATGGCAGATCTCCTCACTTCCTGGCAGCAAACGGTCTTGGAAACAAGACTGAAACTGACAGCCAGTGCCCACTGCTCATCTATCCCAGCCAGAGTGACCAACCCTACCCTTACCTACACATCCACCCTAAGCATCTCCCCACACATCCTTATCTCACACCCCTTCCCATTCCTTTCCTTCATTTTAAGAGTATGTTAGAGACACTCCATCCCCCTCCTTACACATCCCATCCGAACTTTAACCTGCCACTGATATAACAACCCATTGCCCCGCCATGACCCAAGAATTGTGAAAAAATAATGAATCATTTTTGTATATTCTGGTGAAAGAGGACACAGCATAGAACTGAGAGCAAAAGTACCACTTTAGCTCCTTCGCAAGCAAGGAAGAAAAGATAGTTTTGTATTAATCAGGTTGGTGAATTGTTGGAACTTTCTTGTCACTCCAGGAATCACAGGTGTACCTCTCTCTGTTAGAGCATCTATGCAAGGCAGCCTATATAGTGAAAATATTACCACACAGATTCCAGTTTAGTCCTGACACCAATGCTTACTAGCTATGTAACCTTGAGCAAGTTACTTAACCTCCTGAACTTCAGTTTCCTCATGTTAAAAGAAAAATAATAATACCTACTCTGCAAGACTATTAGGAAAAATACAGAGAAAGTAGGTACATGTACTCACTAAATGGTAACTAGCAGCAGCATACTCACATGATGTTACCATTGAAGGTATATGTGACTGTCTCCCTTCCTGGATAGTAGCTTTGTACCCCTCCTGGTGACCTCAATACTAAGAACAGGGCCAGCTTTACAGTGTTTGTAGAATAAAGAAATGAAAGACTAATCAAATCTCTCAAACCCAGTTTACTTACTCATACTGATAAAACACCAGCCCTCTACCCTACTATACATCTAAATTTTTAAAAGAGCCTGGTGTTCATAGAATATAATTCAAGGAATCTTTAACACAGTGGTAGTTTTGGTTGGCAATCTCTTCACCATGTAATTCATTAGACATTTCCATGACATTCTGAAAATATCCTGGGAAGCCACATGGTGAGATTTTAAAATACTGTAACTTGGGTTTTTTTAAATATCGTGGTTAGCATTTTTCTTTAAAGCCAAACAGTATATGCCTGCAGAGGAAACTTAATCTTAGATCTATCAATATGCTCTCTCACCTGGGCAAGTGAACTTTGAGCCAAGAGGGGAATAAATAGACTTGTGAGTATTAGGCAATTGAAATAGTAGTAATCATAAAATAATTAAGACTAAATTCACTCTGAATAATTGGATATATGTTATCCAACACTCTCCTCTTCCCTAAGCTTGGGACTTTGGCAGGTCACCCCAAGTCTTCCATGCCCTGGTCAACCACCAACCATTTCCCGAGCACTTACATGTGTCAGCACAGAGCCTAGCATTGCCAAGCACCATGGTGCTCAACCCTTGAGCATTTCCATCACATTTTGCCTATGCAGTCATTTAGATTCAGGGGGGAAGCACAGAGAGACAGAGTCAGTTGATTTTGGGGGAAAAAAGTTATGAGCAGAAGGCCAATTATTTTTGATTAGGAAGTTCTAGGAAATGAAGCAGAAAAAGATGGCATTTGCAGCCTACACCAAGTGTTAAGTGCACTTAATTGAACCCTTACTACATGTCCTGGTTCTAAGATCAAGCTGACCACAAGGATAGAAAACCACAGCTGCAAGGAAGGGGCCAAGAGAGCACAGAATTACTTCATAGCTGGAACATGCATCCAGTCTTTTTTGTTCTATGCAACTCTGCAGTCCTAAAAGCAAAGAGGCCAGATTTTCAAGTCCCATAATAGTGAGGAACTTTAATTAAAGTCTCCACAGGCTCACAACTCGGTGGTGCCTGGGGATTTTTCAATTCTGCATTGTCAACCAACCTAAACAGAAAGACAGCAAGTGAAAGAAATTGATTTTAAAACATGGCAAAAAGTCAGTTTAATATAAACATCATAAATATAATATGAACAAAGCTGGAGGAGGGTCAAGCATCTTGGCTGGGATCCAGGTACAGCCAAGGTTTTAGGAAAGTGAGAAGAAATCTGGGTCCACTTCACTTAAACAACACAGCTGGGCTGGTATGGCTGACAAAAGTCTAAATGTGAGGACCTAGGGGAAAGTTCTAGGGGAAAAAATATCCTAATAAAAATAACCCAACAGCTCCCTTGTTTTCCTCCTTAGATAGTAAGTAGTGTTCTTTCTCCCCCACCACTGTCCTTGAGTTTTTATTAGCACCTGACACTCTAGGTCCTGAGAGGACCTAGAAGGGAGGGGCCATGCACTCCAGCCACAGGTCTGTCACTCCCTATGTGGCCTCAGGAAAAGCAGAATCCTCACCATCTAAGTCCCCTCTTCTAAGAAATGATGGGTCTAAGCTAGATGGCCTTGAATGTTCATTCTGCTCTAAAGTGTCCTTATTCTAAGAGATGTATAGAAAACTGTGCTGGAAAAATCTATTCCATGAGGGAGACTTGCTGAGGTTAAACAAGGAAGAAAGAAAGACTCACTCAGGTATTATCAGAGGTTGTCATTGCTTCAACTCCTGCCCTCAGGGAGCCCTTGGTGGCGCAGCACAATAAGCTCTCATTTACAACGTCTGTTGGCACTGCTGATCCCAGACCCAATTTAGCCTCACTTTGTTATAGAAGATAGAACATGGCCTTTGTCCTAAACCTCCTCTGGTATGTCAGGCTATGACAGATTCCCAACTGCAGAAGGAGGGCGAGTCCCCTGAACAGGACCAAAAGGCTGATAACTATGGCAGTATATAATTAAAGCCTTAAACAAGCCAGCTACACTGACAAGGATCCAGAAACACAAGGCCTAAAAGGAAGCAGGTTGTGACAATAGGAATTGATGAAAATAACAAGCGCTGACCAGGTGATGAAAAGATACAATCCGCACTCAGGCTGAGATGCTCACCACCTGTAGCAATTGTTTCTCTGTGACAAGGCATCTCTGAGGGACAGGGCTGAATGCTGTGGCTGAGAGGCTGGCTTTAGTTCACCTGGAGGAATGTGCTGAAGCACACAAGCACCTGGCACTGCCTTTGTTCACAGCAAGGTTTTCACTTCAATTATCCTCGTTAGTAATAATAACAACTGCCAGTGTGTAAGTGCCGATCATAAGAGCTCTGAGCTCCCCGAACCTGTTTCATTACTCTCACAGCAACCCTGCAAGGCAGGCACTATTATTCTCCCATTTTATATGTGAAGAGATTAAGGATCTTTTCACTGTGGCCACACAGGTAGGAAGCTCAGGTCTTTGGGATTCCAAAGCCAAGCTCCTGACTTCTACACCCCACTGCCTCCATTTGCATTCACCAGGTACTTACTGAGCACCCACCTCTGCACTATACTGGACCCCAAGGGTGATCCATTATAGAGTGTGATGTCATTCCTGTCCTCCAGGAGCTCAGTCCAGAGGGGACCACAGGAGACACCCACAAGTACAGGACATGTGAGGCCATCCATTAAATCCTCATGGAATTTCAGGACACTCAACATGCATTTAAGAAAAGTATAAAGGAGCTCTGGCCGGGTGGCACAGTTGACTGGAGCATCATCCTGTACACCAAAAGACTGCAGGTTTCATTCCTGGTCAGGGTATGTACAGGAGGCAACTGATAAATGTTTCTCTCTCACACTGATGTTTCTCTCTTTCTCTCCCTTGTTCTCTCTCTCTCTCACTCTTTGATCCTCTCTCTCTAAAATCAATAACATAGCCTCATGTGGAGATTAAAAAATTTTTATAAGAGGGGAAGAATAAAAAGAAAAGCACAGAGGAAAAATAAAGAGGCAAAAGGAGGAAGGGTAGGAGAGCGAAGGAAGAAAGATTCAAGTCATTATCCCAGCTCATCAAATAAATGAGCCAATCAGCCCTCACAATCCACAGGCAGTGTGGAGGCCACACAGATTCCAGGGTTTTCACCGGGCCCCTGCCAGCAGCTCCATCACCAGAGGGATGTTTGTCCTGTTAGTAAATGCAAAGGGGATTTGTGTAATGTGTGGATTTTTGTTCTGTTTGTACTTTTCCTCTGTGAGCTCCAGAATGTGATAGCTTGTAAAGCTACTAGGGAAGGAGATTTAGAAGATGGAAGGGTATACTCAGAATGGCAAAACGCCCATCCTTGCTCCAGGGTTACAGTCCTGAACCCCTTCCCAACCTGACCTAGGCTTCTGGAGGCCTGGCTCAAGTGGTAGAAATATGGTATGCTTACCTGGAGGGGGAGGAGGTAGGACAACAGGGGCATTTTCAACTTTAGAGGCCTCACATTCCTTCAGCTTCTTCTTCAGAATTGAGATTTCTCGGCGAATAGTAAGGACATTGTTTTTGTCCAGTGTCTCAAGCTTCTCTACCAGGAGAGTCATATTCCTTATCTAAGGAGATAAAAATTCAGAGTGACTTTATATTATTGTGCAATTTCTTCCATAAACATTCCAGGACTGAATTTGTCACTTAGTGAAACATTGCTACAGAATACACCCGAGATTCTTCTGAATGGTTTCATTTGGAAGAATACATTTTATGGTTTAGTATGAATGCCTGTCAGATCCCAGGCAGATGTGTATGACAAGAAGAAAATGGCAAAGATTTTAACAGTTTTAATAATAGAGCACAGGTTCAGTCTAAGCATCCACAAATGTCCATTAAAGTTCATTTCTAATAACCTTCTCCTATAAACCCATATTTACTCCTGTTGTATAATTAATTTTCTAATGAATGATGAAGAACAGAGAAAACTTAAATTATAAAATATGTAACTAGAATTCTCAATTATAGCCCATGCCATGACTGCTAGTAAATTCTCATTGATATAAATTACCCAGCTATGGTCTATATCTAACAGAGTTTAAAAGGCTTCACTAAAACATACTCAAACAAAACTCCTTTAAAAAAGATTGCCAGGACTTTCTGCCAAGATGGAGGCATAGGTATACACACTGTGCCTCCTTGCACAACCAAAGGAAGGACAATGACAATTTAAAAACAAAAGACAACAAGAACTGACAGAACGTGGAACTGTATGAAAGTCCAATAACCAAGGAGTTAAAGAAGAAACATTCAACCAGACCGGTAGGAGAGGTGGAGTTGGGCAGTCTGGTCAGAAAGGACTTACAGCAAGGCTGCGGCTTGTGGACCAGGCAGTCACACATTCGCATGCAGATAAACCAGGCAAAACAAAGTGGGAGCAGGAACTCTCAGCCTCACAGGAAAGACCCACTGGGTTCTAGAATGTACACAAACCCACCCAAACAGAAATCAGAACCAGAGGGTCCCAATTTGCTTGTGGGAAGCTGGGGAAGTGACTGAA
Organism: Trachops cirrhosus; assembly: GCA_028533065.1. Lineage (NCBI taxonomy): Eukaryota > Metazoa > Chordata > Mammalia > Chiroptera > Phyllostomidae > Trachops > Trachops cirrhosus. The sequence continues at coordinate 37,830,837 of CM052548.1, read as the reverse complement.
ATCCAACAGAGAGTGGAGCAAGTGCCAGTGTTCCCTCTTGGATCCCTTCCCCACATATAGCCTAACAACACAGTGACACAGGTTACCCTACTCTGGTGAACACCTAAGACTCCGCCCCTCACTACGGAATAGGTACATCAAGACAGAAAAAGTTGCCCAAACAAAAGAACAGCTCAAAGATCCAGAAAAAAATACAACTAAGCAACGGAGAGGTACCCAACCTATCAGATGCACAGTTCAAAACACTGGTGATCAGGATGCTCACAGAATTTGTTGAATTGGTCACAAATTAGATGAAAAAATGAAGGCTATACTAAGTGAAATAAAGGAAAATGTACAAGGAAACAACAGTGAAGGGAAGGAAACTGGGACTCAAATCAACAGTGTGGACCAGAAGGAAGGAAGAAACATCCAATCAGAAAAGAATGAAGATATAAGAATTCAAAAAAATGAGGAGAGGCTTAGGAACCTCCAGGACATCTTTAAACATTCCAACACCCGAATTATAGGGGTACCAGAAGGAGAAGAGGAAAAGCAACAAGTGGAAAACTTATTTGAACAAATAATAAAGGAGAACTTCCCCAATCTGGCCAAGGAAATAGACTTCCAGGAAGTCCAGGAAGCTCAGAGAGTCCCAAAGAAGTTGGACTCAGGGAGGAACACACTAAGGATCATCATAATTACAGTAT
>CM052548.1:37810909-37829648 GCA_028533065.1 Trachops cirrhosus | reverse complement strand
CTGGAAAGAAGTATTCCAAGTCATGAAAGGCAAGGACCTAATCCAAGATTGCTCTACCCAGCAAAGCTATCATTTAGAATGGAAGGGCAGATAAAATGCTTCTCAGATAAGGTCAAGTTAAAGGAGTTCAGCATCACCAAGCCCTTATTTTATGAAATGTTAAAGGGACTTATCTAAGAAAAAGAAGATAAAAAAATATGTACAGTAAAATGACAGCAAACTCATAATTATTAACAACAACACCTAAAACAAAAACAAAAACTAACTAAGCAAACAACTAGAACAGGAACAGAACCACAGAAATGGAGATCACATGGAGGGTTAGCAACAGGGGAGTGGGAGGAATAGAGAGGGGGAAAAGGTACAGAAAATAAGTAGTATAGATGGTAGGTAGAAAATAGACAGGAGGAAGGTAAGAATAGTACGGGAAATGTAGAAGCCAAAGAACTTATGACACATATGACATATGTATGACACATGGACATGAACTAAAGGCAGGGAATGTGGGTGGGAGAGGGTGTGCAGGGTGGAGGGGAGTGAAGGGGGAAAATGGGACAACTGTAATAGCATAACCAATAAAATATATTTAAGAAAAACATGGGGGAAGAAAAGGGAGTTGCCAGTATGTAGAGAGTAGTTCCAAGAGGGATCAAAGATTATGTGATCATTCAAAAGGAGAAACAGACCTAGTAAGTCCAAAATCAGGTAAACTGGTTTTCTACTCCCATGAGGATAAATCCAAAACAGAGAAGGCAATTGACCTAACTTGGCCATAAAGTTGTTCATATCATCTCCTTTCTGGAGACATTAAAAGGCCATTTGGTCCTGGGACAGGACCCTGATTATTAGCTGACATCTGCTCCTCAGTCAATATGTTCCAATTTTGCTTAACATTCTAGTCAAAGACAGGTGTCCATTTCTGGCAGAACACTGGAATATTTCACATGGTCATGAGAGAGTACAGACTTAGAAGTCAGAAGAGAGAGATTCATATACACTTGTCCTAACACTGACAACTGAAGACACTTATTATCAATACAGTTCACCTCTTACCTCTACTTCCAGCTGGTCAACAATTTCTGAGCTTCCAGCAAAACTGCCCTTCAGCTGGATGATCAGTTTCTCCATCTCCTTCACTTCTAGCTTGATGAGCTCAAAGTCCAATTCAGTATAAGAAATGGTATCTTTTTCCATGATCTCTACCCGGACAGTTAGGTTTGAAAGTTTCTTTTCATAGATACTGATTAATTGGACATACTCCTTCACCTGAAAGGAAGTCAAAAAGCTCAAGTCAGTTCTCAGAGTAATATCATATAGTTTCCTCAACTACCACACCCTTGGGGGCAATTCAATTGCTATCAATTATTTTTTTTAAGAAATAGATCAAAAATATATTTCACAATATATTTTTAACCTAGCCAAATATAAACTTTAAAGAACTTATTACTACAATAGGGAAGAGTAGATATTACACTTGCATAGACTAAAATAATTTTGCTTCAGAGTCATCATCATTCACAAGTACATTTTCATCTCTAACTTAATATTTGAAGATATTACCTCTCCAAACTAAACTGGTCTGAATCAGAGTCTCTTGCCTTCCCTCCTCCCATTAATGCACATGCTGTAAATCAGAGTCTCTCAACTTCAGCACTACTGACATTTGGTGCTAGATCATTCTTTCTTGTGGGAGGTTTTCTTGTGTGTTATAGGATATTTAGCAGCATCCCTAGCCTCTACATGCCAGTAACACCCACCTACTCCCTAGGCATGACAGCCAAAAATGTCCCAGAGATTCCTTAATGTTCCCTAGGGATAAAATCACCACCACCTCCACCCTTTAGAACCACTGCTCTACATACTTTCTAGAAGAAGGACAAATGCACTAAGTAGAATTATTTCCTTGTTCACCATATGCAATGAGTTTTGAGCCCCTTTTCCTTTTACAAAATGGCATAAAGACCAAACTTACTACACAATACGTGAGTGTATGTGCAACTGTGAAGTGATCATTTCATTAAGTGAATCCACAAGTATTGTAAGAACTGATTATTGCAATCAGACCTTTAAATTACACACTTGTTGCATACATTTGAATGTCTGATTATTAAGTTAAAATACTTACAAAAATTCCCTTGATGGTTTACTGTGTAATTGGAATCTCCAAATGGATATTTCAATAAACACAGTTGGTGGTTCTTTCTGTGTCTGATCTCTAAAAGAAATACCATGGCTTTTTAAAAGACCTGTTCATTAAAAATTACTGGTTTCACAGTTTTTTAAAAAAAATTGAACACAAGTGATACTTTCCCCCAAACTATGCTAATGTCAAGTAGCTGATTCCCAATGCCTGCATGAATTCAGAGCCAGATGTTGGTCTCTAATCCTTCTACTACTGAAGGCAGCCTTAACTTTTGTCACTTTAGCCCTTCCACTCAACCCCACCACGAAAATTAGTGTAGACTCATAGACCACAATCCTGAGCTTCAGGCAAAGAGGATTTTAATGAAAGTTGAAAATGCAGACCTTAGCACTGCTAGTGTATTTCGTCAGGCAACTGATGCTCACTGCCATCAGATGTGTCATCACTCAGAGGATAATAAAGCTGGTGACATTTTGGCAGATAAGAAGGTTAAAAATTATGTATACATGGCCTGTCCAGAAGGTATCCAGCCATGTAATATGAAAAAGACATTTACTAAAGAAGATACAAGATATAAGAAACATTGGATAAAGGACAATAATGGCTCAGTCCCCTTCAAAGTAGGCACCTTGGGACCTCACATAGTTCTCCCAACTGCAATCAGCTGCCCCATCGTATTTTCCTGAATCTCATTGACAGTCTGAAATCCCTTTCAAAGGTGATTTTAGTTTTGGAAAAAGCCAGAAGTCACAGGACACCAAATCTGGACTGTAGTGGGGCTAAGTCACTTGGCTGATTTAATGTTTCACAAAAAAACTGTGCATGAGATGTGATGCATGAGTGGGCACATTGTCATGATGAAGCTGCCAATCACCAGTTGCCCATAGCTGAGGCCTTCTGAATCATCTGAATAGTTTCTGTGGAGGAATGTTCAAGCTTAATGCAAAATTTTATGCAGATTCATTGCTCTACTCATTCAGTCATTTTGAATGTGACAACCATATAGTACACATGCTCACTCAACAGCGTCTACCACCCCCATTGACTAGTACAGTGAAGTTGTCATTGTTCACACATGTGCATTCCAGTCCACTCTCTTTGGCTGCCAGGTTACATCGATGTCACACAAACCATTCTTTTTATATTAACAATGGCTGGACTTTTTCTGGACAGACATCGTATACATACATATCTATAAAACCTAACAAGCTCCCTCAAATGTACAAACACAGATATAAGGTAAACACATTTCAATTTCTGAAATAAAAATAATCAGACATAAAACCTTGCCTATGATATAATAATAGCAGTAATAATAATAAAGTGCCAATCCATTGCAGAAGTGGAAGCTTACAAAATGAATATTCTTGTTGGAATTTAGCCTTGCCAGCTCTTGTAATAAATGAAATACCCTCCACCTTCCTGGAACATTTTGGTGGCAGATTGATCGCAGCTGTTGTTCTACAAAAATGAGTGATTCAAAAGTCATCCTTGCTAAATAAAATGTGGCTCTCACTGAAAACCAAGGCATAACTTGGAGTTTGTTTCCTATGAGAATGCGTGGTGTGCCTGTACTAGCTCGGCCATGAAAGGAAAGGTCTCTGAATATCTGTTTGGGAAAAGGCTTAGGTATTTTCAGCTGACATTTAAAGGAAAGCTCAGTGATGTTTGGGAAACCTGGAATCATCCATGGAGTTATGGAAAATGGGAGAATTTGGGGATGAGCCAGAAAATCTTGACAATGTAAACTTTACTAATAAAAGCTTATTGTACAGATTTCTAATGCTACAATGGGATGGAAAATTCTGAGAGCATCCCAGCTCTCTCTAGAACACAAGTGGCAAGCACAAGGCCCACAGTCTGAATCCAGCCCTCCACCTTGTTTCTACCCAGCGGCAGCACTGAACTCTCACTTAACTATTAAGGAGTAGTTACATTTACACAGTCTTAAAATTATATTTGGACCTTTGAAGGCAACCGCGAGGCTAATGTGGCCCCCGGTGAAAATCAGTTTGACACCCCTGCTCTAGAGGCTTCAGTCTTAGCAGAGGCAGCCCAACTTGTCGTTGAATGTGTAGCAAGAATATGGATATAGCCCTAAGGGGACACATCACTGTGTCAACATCTCTACCCAAGGCTGCTCATCACTACATGTTGAGCTTTAAATATTTATCTCTGCTTGCCTTCAATTCACTGCCTGACATTCAGAGCTTCCACACTTATATTTGTTGTGCACATATATGTCACTGATACGTTCTAAGAATCAAAGTTTGTTCAGTTTCTTTTTTGTGGAATGTTTGTGTTGTTCTGTACAATAAATGTGGTCCTGCAATAAATATGGTACAATACAGCAGGCTATTAAGCTAAAGAATTAGTCTGGCTCATGTTTCTCCCAGTTCCCCAAAAATCTGTGATTGTAACTATGGCCAAATTATTTGAAATAAGTAGATGTACTTTGCAGCTTATTCATTTTAATGTGTCATCAAAAATAAATGCAACAAGATTAAATAATCTTGAATTGACCATCATGACATATGAAGCACTTTGGAGCTACACTTACCTAAACTGTAATCTGATCAGTATTTAGTGGGCATTTGCCCACTTAATTTCTCTAAGCCTTAATTTCCTGCTATAAATTGGGAGTAATGGTATCAAGCTTAAAGATTATTGTGAAGACTAAAGATAATATATATTACCTTTATAATATGTACAGATTGTACAGTATAATACTATGCCTACTATAATGGGTACCATGTAAGTTACAGCAATTGTTACAGAAACAGTATTTCAGTTTTTTTCAACCTGACCTTTTAACTTATTATATTTCACTACACGAAACATTGCTCAATCAATGTTGTTTGTTTATGGGTTGCCTAAATGTCTCACAGGCTGCCTCAACCTTCTCATGCATGAGAATCTATTAGCAAGTGCTTGATATTAAATAACTTGCCCCAAAGACCATAACCTTCCAGAGAAAATAAAATCCTGAGCTGCCTTTTTTGTCATCCTCTTCCAAAGAATAGTCACAAAAGGACATATTATAAACAACAGAAAAGTATAAAATGCTTTCAGCATCTCAGACAGAGACATAAGTCTTCTTTGTGTACCAGCAGATAATGAATTAATGTAAGGCAGTCAAAACCCTTTCTACTGGCCTGCCCAAATGGGCATTCCCCCAGGCCTCTAAATAAACAGTGATTTCCAAGGCAACCCAGAGACAGCTATAATAATTCACCTGGAAATTCAAAAGCTCTTAGCTGAAGAGATAACTTTAGATTTGAAGTCATTAGTGATCCAGAGCCTCTCCTCTCAGGTTTGAACTGGAGGACGGTATCAGTATGGCTGAGAGAAAAGAGAACTGGGATTAATTCTGAAGACCCAAATTCCTAACCTGCCCAGAGAGGAATGACATTTAACATTTATGTCTCTTTACCTTTATGAACTTCAGTTTTTCCATCCCTAAAATTAGAAGAACACAAACATATCTGCTTTGAAAGAATAGAAATGGAAGCATTTAGAAAAGCACAAACATAACGTGTTGCCATTATTGTTATTATCACCTGTCACACTGATCTATTATGCAAATTTCAACAGTCAGGACTATTCCTTTCCTAGGCCTCAATCACCAGTTTTTTTAGGACCAGCTACTGACATTTTCAGAACCAAAAGTTTTCCCACCTATTCCATACTTCTTCCCTGCCAATTCTTAGCAAGGCAAATACCACCTGCCCCACTCACAGAACTGGACTTAAACATCCCACACTAACAAACCTAGCAAGATACATACTCTCCCTGAAGCAGCATGGGGTTTCACGCTGCCCTTCACACCGCTGCCAGCAGAAAAGACATGCAAATCAATAGCCTGCACCATTTCAAAGCAATGACTCTAACTGAAAAGATCTTTACCTAGGATTATCTTCCACTTGTTATGTTTTTATGCATAACTTCTTATCTGCACTTGATTATGCTGGAATAAGGCTATGAATATTAATGACTGGAATTTATGATTTAGTGCTGTGCCTTCTCTGCTGATTAATTCAAGGACATTTATTTCTTAAAAAGCTAGATTTCCAAAAGTAGTCAAACACATTTTCCTGGACACTCATTTAAATTTAGAATATTTATTTACCAATTCAGGTTGAAAGCAGGGTGTTAGCCACACCAAAACTTTTTTAAAGATAACTATGCTGGATGTTGTGGTAGCTAAACTTAAATATCTCAGGAAAACTAACTTTGAATCATATAGGAAGGCAAGAGCTCCCTGTAAATTAATGGAGTATTATTAAATAATATATAATGTGATTATAGCCTAGCATGAACTCCACCTGTGCAGAAAATGGGAGCCTTTCAAACTGATTTTTAACTTGGCTTAAAAGGTAGAAAGGGTCAAAACTGGAACGCAAAGCCTCCTTGGTCCAGGCAGTTCAAAGAAAGGCAAGCCCTGTAGGAGAACTTCCTCCACTAGAGGAAAGCATTAATCAGGGGGGTTTAGTCAAGGTCTTTATTTACCAAGGCTGAGTAACCTATTAGTTTTGATTCAAATTCCCAGGGAAGCCTTCAATTTTGGTCTAATGCTGGACATGTCTAAGTAATGTTCCCATGAGACAATAGATGATGATCTCCCAAAAAAGACAGTGGCTGGGGGGAAAGAAAGTAAATTGGAAAGAGGAAATAAGAGGAAGAGAAAGAAAAAAGGGAAGAAAGAGGAAGAATACTAGGCAGAAGATTTGGGGGAGTAGGAGAGAAGAAGAAACAGGAAGAGAAAGAGAAGGAGTCTTCCAAAAGTCAAAGAAAACCAAAAGGAGTTTCAAAAACTTAAGAAGGGAAAGAAAGATTAAGAGGATGCATGAGGGAAGGACTGGGGCAAGGGGAGAAATAAATGACAAAAGAGAAGTGGTAAAGGAATAGGAATAGGAAAAAAGTAAAAGAGAAGAAACATAAAATAAAACATAAAGATGATAGAGGAGAGAAAAGAAAGCAAAGCTAGAGGGAAGACCAAAAGAAAGAAAAAAAACAATTATAGGTTTGGGGTTTGCAGGGAGAGTTCAAAACTTCTTTCCAACTGCAGGAGCACTGCAGTGCTGAAGGGTGTCTATCCACAGTGTGAATAATCTTGATCCATTTGCTCCCTGTGCCCCCACTTTTCCTACTTGAAAGAACTCCATAACTGTACCAGAAATGAATGCTAAAGCCTCCATAGGATGCCAGTGTGCTGTCTTTGATTCAGTAAAGAACAGCTGCTTAGAAAGTCCTGAATAAAAAGTGTTTTCTGAAATAACAAAACAAAAACAAACGCAGACATACAGACAACCAAATGGTGGTTTCAGAGGGAAAGGGATGAGGTGGGTAAAGGGAGTCAAATATATGATGACAGAAGGAAACTAGACTTTGGGTAGTAAGCACACAATAGAATATACAGATGTTGAATTATAATGTGCACCTGAAAATCACATAATATTATTAACCAATATTATCCCAATAAATTAATTTGAGAAGTGTTTTGTTCATTCTTATTGATAGTGTTTGAAAAGGGAAAATTGCTTACTTTAGAAAGCTCTTTCTCAAACTTCTGGGAGAGAATGAGAGCTGTGCTTTCCAAGCGTTCCACCCTCTCCACCGGAAAGGTGGTATCTGGCAGGGCAATGGAGCACAGGCAGGTCCCACGGTCATCCTGGGAGCCAGTGAAATTGGAGAACAACTGTAAATAAAAATAAGTTCAACATCAGTAACAAGTGGAGAAATGAGCTTTTTGGCAACTGAGGTGACAGAAATTGGCTTGTCAAAAGAGTGCTTAGAGGCAAGCAAGCGGAATCCAATACATAAATGAATAGAATCATAGGAACTAGCTAAAACCACCATGTTCACAGGCAGTAAATACTCTTAGAATTTTAGCCACATCTTCACCTGTTTGGCTAAACCACTGTGTCAGCTACCTTTATCTAAAAGATATTGCCTTTCTTGAGGAAGCTTAAAAGAAATTATTACTGTCCCCATATAAGGAAAGGAAAATAAAGAATGGATGAGAGTCTAACTTTAAATTCCAAGTCTACCACTTACTGAACATGAACCCTTTTTAAGTTCCAGTTTCCCCACCTGTCAAAGATAACCTGTTCCCCAGGGTTATCCTCCAGATTAACTGCATAGTGTAAACCAAGTCCCTGGCACAGGGTAGGTGATCAGTAAATGTCACTTTCCTTTTCTTACTCATTTTCTTTTCCTCACTTTACCCCAACCCCAACCCAATTCATCCCCATTGGAATGAGAAAAACATCAAGGATATGGGTTACAGTGCAAATAAACAATGTAAATTCACATCCTGTCCTCACCTGGGAAATTATATAATTAACATCCTTCAAAATGGAAACAAACCAGCCATTTGTTAAAAACTGAATGATGTATGAGTTTGAAGGTTTTATGCAAATTTTTTAAAAGTTTTCCAGCTTATACCCTGGCCAGTGTGGCTCAGTTGGTTGCAGCCTCGTCCCATAGACTGAAAGGTCACAGGTTCAATTCCCAGTCAGGGCACACATCTAGGTTGTAGTTTGTCCCTGGTCAGTGTGCATATGGGAGGCAACCCATCGATGTTTCTCTCTCACATCAAAGTGTCTCTCCCTGTTCTCCCCCTTTCTCCCTCCTCTCCCCTCTCTAAGCATGTCCTCCGGTGAAGATTAAAAAAAATTTAAGTTTCAGAAAAGTCATTTTAAAATATTTAATGTTTCTTTAAAATATTCAGGCTCACACTTCAGTGCTACTGCATATTTTAAAATGACAGGTTTGAAATATCCTGTTTCTCTTTTGTCCCCTTTGAACTTCTCTAAGGGGATCCCACCACAATTAACATTTTTTTTATTACTACTATTGCTTTACAGGCTAACTCTTGGCAGCTGACTGGCTGTACCTTTCAATGGTCTCATCTGACAGCCAGCCCAAAGCTCACCTGTAGAACATCAATAGGAAGTGCCTCTGTCTGAAACCAAGAAGAGAGCAATGGTTTGCAGAATCTGAAAGAGGCCTAAGCTACACCCCCTAAAGTTGGGGTCAGCTGGCTGCAGCTAAGGTTGTGTGTCCTGTGCACTTAATGTCCACTGACCTCCATGATTCCCAAGCAAGCTGGACCTAGATACTTCTATAATCAAGATTTATTCCATCAGTGATTTCTGGTTTTTGCAACTAAGTTGTTTGTTAAGTTAACCTAATCTTCTCTAGGATGAGCAGATATACACATAAATCTGTACCCCAAACTCTCTATGCCAAGTTAATTCCTAACAATGGCTTCAATTTTCTTTGCCAATCTCACCCACACCTGCAGGAGCTGAGGAGTAAGGAGGAGGAGCAAGCAGGTTTATGCTGAATACCAGGGCTGGGAGGGGGGTACATGAATAAGGACTGGACAAGCCATACTGAGAACCTGTCACAGAGGCCAGCTTCCCTTGAAACCAGCTTATATCATTCCCTCTGAAGGTAGAAAGGCTCCAACTCAAGTATGCCAAGGCTTTTACAGAAGGGCCAATATATCATGGACTTTTGAAGAAATAGCTTACTATAATAACTGTCTGCCAAAAAAAAAGTCTTGCATTGCATTTTGATGAGGGAGGTTAATGAGCTGCACAAGACAGGGTTGGACCATTCTTCAAGTTCTCTGAAAAGCTCTGTCAACTCAGAGAACACTGGAAATCATCAAGCAGTCTCAGACAATCAACTAGAAACTACTAGCTAACAACTTTTAGTCCTGAAGTTCACCTGAAAGGCAGACATATCATTATGAGCCCTGCTGACAGTCATTCCCCTGGCTTCTATTGAACATCTCTGTCCCGGGGCTGTGGACTCCCCAGCTGCCATCCTGCTTATCATCAGTCCAGCGTGCTCAGCTGACATCAAAATGGGCCATAAGTTTGATCAGTGTCTCCCATTAGAGATATTTCTGCTCCTCGCATTCAAAGACAATGAAGCTAATGGTGATGGGTCCCTTTCTGTGGTGAATGCTTAAACTCCATGTGTGTGTAACATGGGGAATGGAAGACAAAGGCAAGCACTTGTCCCTTTGGTTATTGGGAGAGTATGTGACTCCCCTTGTGGAGGGCAAATAGGACCCTGTGTGCCCTACAAGACACCATACTCTGGTAGGTGCTCACTCACTCGGCATGTGTTCAATTAACATTCACTGGTGTCTATAACGTGCCAGGCTCTGGTGGTAGGGAGATAGACAAGAACTGATTCCTGCCCTGTGAATCAGGCCCACTTTCATGATGAGAGCTGTCTATTTTTTTTCAACAAGCCCCTCAGCCTGATGACAAAAACACATGACTCATTCAGTTTCTGACTCTGCCAGTTACTGTGTGGAGCAAAGCATGGAGCATTTTCTCATCTGTGAAATGAGGACCCTGAGAGTGGCCCCTTCATGATGGGGGGGCAGCATCTGAGGCATGTAGAGTCTCTGAGCACTACAGCAGAAGGTGTGACTCACATTTGTGATTTCAGGTGGCAATTGGCTCTAATTAGCAGCCAAGTCTAAGTGCCTGTGAAGATTCAAGGCATAAAATAATGGTACTCAACATTTTCAAAGTACAGAAAATGATACATTTGGAACTTGCTCAATGACAGTTATAAAGGGGTTTTCTGCCACTTTCCAAAGAGCTCATCAAGCTGACAGTCAGCCCTAGAAAACTGGGTTTCTGGTGGAAGTGACACCTTATAGTCTGCTATAGAAGAGAAGCTGGAGCTGTAATACTGACTCGCCAGAGGAAGATAAGTAAACCAGGAAAGAGATTGAAACCTCTAAGTGCAATTTAACTACCATTTCTTATCCACTTTTAAATATTTATCACCTTATCAAACAATAAGCATTTTGGATTTCTGTTTCTTGACCTACATTTTATTTTCTATTTATTTTCACTGATCATCTTACTCAAATACTGATTTCTGATTGGTGATGAAGTTCCAAAATAAATTATTATTGTTATCTCATTTTTTTAAAAAAAATGTGAACAAGTCTAATTGTCTCTGGGAAAATTGTGCATTTAAATGAAATAAAATGATGCATCTCAGTTCTGGCTGCAAAAAAACTTTGGACATATTCATGATTCCCAAAGCAGTCTCCTTTAAAAAAATAAGCAGTTTTCATCTATCTGCTTTGAAAATACAGTAAGCTGCATAGAGAGAGATGGGGGAGAACATGGGCAGACAGTTTGAGCTATGGAACTTGCTGTCTTAGTGACCTTATGTCAATGACTTCACCTCTCTAAGCCTCAATTTTCACATCTCTACAATGGGATCATTAATTTTATCTATCTCTTAGAGTTAAATAAGATGATATATACTATGCACTTGACAAAGTCCTGGCATTTATTAGGCACCCAATGAACACCACTGCTGACATTTCTATCTGGGTCCTATCAAAACCATTTTAATCAACACAATTGTATTGCCTATATATTCTTGATGGTAAAAACAACAAACAAAAGCATTTTCCTCCTCTCCTCCTATTGGCCCTTCCATTCAGACATGATCATGTAAGACCTCACTTCTGAGTAAAGATCATAGAAATGCAGGGGGATGGTTTCTGGAGGATTTAAGACTCCTCCACCCTAAGTCACCCCTTAGCATGGAAAGCCTAGGTTTTGTAGAGCAAAGCTCCTACTGAAACACCCAGAGCTCATGTGGGCAGAGAATGAGGAACTTCTTCTTGCTCCCTAATTTCTCATCTTTCCACGCCTTTTCCTATTTCCTTAAGGTAGGTCCATAGCACTCATTGCAAAGAACTGAGCTCACTACATGTTCTAGTGATGTAGCCTCTAGTACATGGTTGGCTTTGTTGATTGGTTTGTTTGTTGCTACTTGTGTTGTTGTTTTCAGCTGGAAATGGCTCTAAAAATTCCCTATAAGGAAGATTGAAAAAGAACGATTACTCCTCCAGGGAAATATGTATGTGTAATAGAACTTTCCTGGAGACCAATGTCTTCATCCCCCTACTTCTGTCACCCATCTCCTTTACAAAACAGGCTCAGGGAGACTGTTAGAGCTCCAACCAGACCCTGTGGCTCTCACTTCCTCCAGGGCTGTCCTTCACCATCTGCAGGGTCTTTGCTGGGCAGTAAATCAATTGGACAAACTTTTCTGGAGCTACTACTGTCAGGGCTGCTTCCCAAACAGCTCTAATCCAGAACAAAACCTGGGCATCTCTACTTTTAGAGTGCCCTTTCCACCCCTCTCTCCATTCTAAAGTGCAGCCAGGTTAGAAAGCCTCTGAAAAGCTTAGATTGTTTCCTGAACTGAGATGTCATCTCTCTTGCTAACAATTTAATTATTTCACCCAGGTTTTAATTCATTTCCTTGGCACCTACAGTTAACAAAGGGAGTCGTAAATCTTTTAGAGTGCTCAAGTCTAGCCATCCATGAAATTATATTCAGGTCCCCAAAAAGCAAGAGGAAGGGAATGACTGCAGCTCTCACACTCTGAGGCCTACTCACCTGGGTCCTGGAGCTAGAACCAGATCCGGAGCTGCCGCTGCTGCCGCCGCTGCTGCTGCTGCTGCTGGCCGCCCTGGATCTGGATCTGGAGCCAGAGCCAGAGCCAGAGCCAGAGCCAGTGCCAGAGCTAGTGCCAGTGCCAGTGCTAGCGCCAGAGATGAAATTAGAGGTGAATTCAGTGAGAGGTAAGGAGCTGGGGCTGGGGTAAGAGGCCAAGGTCCCCCAAAGTCCCAAATCCTCTGCAGCCCCTGCAGGTGAGCTGAAGAAGAAAAGAAGGACTTGAAGGAAGGGGAGGCAGGGCCTCATCTTGTGCTTTCGCAGGAGCAACTGGCTTCTGCCCAGAATCCAGGGGTTTTTTATAGTACCCAGTGGGGATTTCCCCATGGCCAGTTTGTGGGGAAAGAGGAAGTCACCAGGGAGCACATGATGGCCCTAAGAGGGTCAGGACACCCAGGAACCTGAGTCACCTCCACACCTTGTCACTGAGCCCCCACTCTGTCTGCTGCCCTTTGATCTGGTTATCTCCTGCCAAATATTAATTCAAATGTGCTTTTTCAAGCCTAGTATCTCATTTCCAACATGCTACTTCCTTGAAGGAAACCATATCAAAGAAGTCCTTGTGGATGAGACAAAGTTTTGAGGTAGGTCCCAGGAGGGAGGCAACCCACATCCTTTGCCCAGAAGCCACTTCTAGGGGCCAATTTCACTGAGCTCTGCTCTCCAGAGAAAGGCAGGGAACTCCATTTAAAAACTGTCTTTGTCCCCAGGGTGTGATTCCTTCTTCAGTTGCCACTACCCAGGTTCTCCCCTTTTCAGTGTCTGTCTCTAGACAAAGTTCTCTCAACAACTCATGCTGAAGGAGGGAACAGCCATGTTCTTCTCCCTTGAAATTTAGTTAGGGCTCTGTACCTCAAGCACTCACCACTGTGGGCTCCAGGTAGGAGAAAGAACCCAAACAGGAGGCTGTCCACACCCAGAGAGGGAGGTTTACATTGGGCAGCTTCTCTCTCCAGAGGACTCTGTCTGTGTTCCATTGTCCCATACTCTCCTGTGAGCTGGTCATGTGTTCAAGAGCTCAATGCTTATTCATCATGAAACTGAGAGATGGGGTTGGTCTTTAGGCCCCATTTGCAACTCTTCAACTTTTCACACACCCTTGTGCCCTATGCCTTCCTCCCTGCAGAGTAAGAAAGGTATTGGCCTGAATATTAAAAATCAGTTCTGTCATTCTGTGGCCTTTGCAAGTCTGTTAGCCCCTCTAATGTTGTAACAATTTCTAAATTGTTAGAATTAAGTAAAATATTATATAGGGAGTGCTCATAAGCTTTGAAGTGTTATATAAATGTTAGGTTTTTGTGCTCTTTTGTTGTTGTTTTGCTTTTAATTTACTAAGGCCTGCCTCTGTGTGCAAGGTTGCTGGGTTTAAAACAGAGAAAGAAGGTCCCTGCCCCACTTCATCCCCACCCACCTCTGGAGCATTTGGAAGACCTGGTTTGAAGGACTTTTTCCCCTGATGGGCTCCATAAACTTCAAGAATAAACACTGCTGATGAGAGAAACAGTCTTAAATCATTGGAAAACTATTCAGATACTCAGGAAAGGAATAGGCAGGAATACAAGAAAGAATGAGAGAGTGAGAGAAGAGGTAGAGAGGAAAAGGGGAGAGAGAAGGACAATTCTCTCTTTTTGGTGTACCCAAGGTGCACTGAGACTACATCCCTGATCAAGTGCCCTGCTCTTCCCCCGACCCGAGGACTGAGTAGACACCCCACCTAGATCAGTCTCCTCAATGTCGGGGTCCACACTCACCAGCTATCCAGGCTGTCATCGCTGCCTTCACACACCTTCAAGCCACATAGGGTATCTTCTTATGCCAATCTTACACCCATTTTCAGGTGGATGTGGTGATTCAAGGAGGTTAAAGTAAACCCAGGAAAGACAGGAGCATTCTCCTAGAAGCTCTCTGGACAAAACAGGATCTACCCATATATCTTCTCCCAACTTAATCTGTGGTGAACACTGAGGTCAAGGACAGGTGATCCATGGCTAGCTCTTATAAGATAGAAGGGATAGTATTTTGAAGCCTCTACCTCTCATATTCTGCCCTATGTAGGGTTAACAGATTTAGCAAATGAAAATGTGAGATGTGCAGTCTAATTTGAATTTTAGATAAGTTACAAATCATCTTTCAAGTATATAACCTATGCAATATTTGGAATATACGTGCTCCACTTGGACAGAGCCTCCTGAAGCAGGATGTGACTGTGAAGTTCACTATTCCCTGTGGGAAGAGATTCAGGCTTGGCCTCTTTTGTTGAATGTTCTAGCCACTTGGACAGCCAGTCCAAGACAGGAAAAGCATGTGTGAGAATGAAATATAGGTACACTGCATCCATCATCCTGCAATGGAATGCTATAAACATGGATATAGGGAGGAGAGTTTTTCTCTCACTCCCATCACAGTTCCCCCTCTCCCTCCTGATTCCCAGCAAAGCAAAGGGTAAAATCTCAACTAATTTGTTAGTAGCCTATGTCTGTTGCTATAATGAGCTTTCCTTTTCCTTTTTTTTCAAGGAACATGTCAGTGTCCCTGTCAGAAAAAAAAACCCTCATTAAAAATGGTAGCCATGTTAATGGTAACAATGTGTGTGGACACATAGTGATGACAACCTTTAGCAGACCCCTCCCAGAGGGGTTGCATTCCTTTAGGAATGAGGCAGCAATTCTCCCAAACACAAGTGTGCCCCAACCACATAACAACCCAGCCTCCAATCCCCTGCTCATAAGCTTCTTTGTTCCTGTATGCCTCCATCATTTTCAGAATAAAATTTTAATCTATTTGGTAACCTCAAATGCACAAATGCATTGGTGATGGCTCAGTAATGAAATTATCAATGATAACAGTTTGATCAATTCCTCTGCAAATACCTTTGTCGTAAGAAACAATGAGCCTCCTGGTTATTTGACAGCCTCAGAGACAGGAGGTAATTATCAACATAGCAAAGTAAATAGTGTATGATTTATAAAAACTTGTTCCCACATTGGGTTCCTTCTAGAGTAAGGGAGTAACTAAAATTCACTTGAATATAGCATTTTTCACTGATGGCTTGAAAGAAAGTCACTATTTATGCACTTTATTAGGGGCATTCTCTGACGCTGTACTTCTTGAACAGTTGCAACACAGAGAAGAGATACCCAGATAGATAGGGCCTTCCTTTAATCCCTGTCACTAGAAACCAGTGCCAAACATATTGTGGTATATTCAGAAGAGAATGTCTAAGGTATCTGGTGTATAAAAAGACAACAGAGGCCATGTTTAGTTTACAAATAACTTACAGAGGTTGTGTTGGGGTGACCCTTTTCCTGTCTGTTGAATCTGTCCCCAGAACTAGTCCAACTCCTGTTAACAATACCAGTACTCATGTGTAAAAATAACTATCAACTGACACCATTCATGCACCCTGGAAGGAAGGTGAGAAATATATACTGAGCCCAACTCTGCAAAGTATCAGGCTCTACAAATGGTTATGAAGAAAGAAAAAAGGAAGCATAATTTTTGATAATAAAAAATGTCTACTTACTCAGAGGAGGAAGGCCACTATCCTAGAAATAAAAACAACAAATTGAACACAACACCAATTGCATGAATATTGAAGTATGACTGAGTAGACTATGGTGGCCCAGTCTGGGTGGGTTGCTGTGAGAATTCACCAAGTGGTGAGCTTATGGAGGATAGAGACAAAGGCCTCATGGTTTTGAATCCCCAGCACTGAGATCAGTGCTGGGCACTTGGAGCCAGATAAACATTTTCATACTGAAAGGATATATTTAATAAATATATGAATGAATGAATGAGCTGATTTAAGATGAATTAGAGAAATTACTAGTTTTTAAAATTAGCATCGGATGAAAGGGAGTAAGTTCCAAGCAAGAGAAATTGCATGAGTAAAAGCCCTCAAGCAACTTGAATTCTTCTCAGGGTCATGATGATGCCCCTACAATGTCACGTAGCCAACTCTAGCAACTCAACCCTGAACCAGAGTTCCTAAAGGTGTTCCTCAGCCTGACCCAACCCCCACATCAACCTTCCAGTTCCCTAAGCATATTCTGTATCTGGAGCTGCCTGGATATAGCCATCCCATTGTGGTTTAAAGATTCAAAACCCAAAATACAGAATTTTAAACCAAATACCTATGTTTTTCAACCTGCAGCAAAATCGTTGACACTAATGAGATGCAGAACCAAGCTAGTGAAAAGTACAATTGATGGAAATCAGTGCAAAGTTCTGAGCAAATGCTCACAAAATAGTGTTGAGAGGTAATATATACTGATTTTTTTAGGAAAAAAAGAGAACTTTTACATATTCTAAGGTAAAATTGGGACTAATAAGACACAAGAGGACTCAGATGTATTTTCCTCTGGGATATAAGTGTGGAGTCAGGAGTCACTATTATCACCAGTGGCAGAGGGACTCAGAAGACACCAAGCTTCATGCTTATCTCCAGATCCCACCAGGGAGTCTCTGCCTAGAAACCACAACCTGTCCCCTAAATTCCTCTTGGCATCTCCTGACCACTGGATTGAGGCACACCCTCACAAGTATTGCTCTGTATCCCCAGAGCAATACTTGAGTTTTCCACACCTACTGATTTTGTAAATCACCCAGTCATCCCTCAAAGCCCAGTTGAGTATGTTTTCCCAACCAGAGGTGAAAATGCTTCTTCCCTTTTCTTTATCTGACCCATTGCAGAAGCTCTGCTTGCCTCACATTCAAACCACCTGTGTTATAATGTCAGTGCTCAGCTGAGCCTGTTTTTTCCAATAGTTACTTGTACATGACTAGCCTTATACATCTCTCACTGAGAGAAAGAGGCAAACATTTTCTGCATCTATGGGAAGTTTTCACCTGGAAATTCTAAATGTGACCACTACAACTATTATAGCATTTTCAGATTTAGTCATGTCTTTTATTTTTCTATTTCCATTACTTCTCTGCATTAATCTTCTCAAAACTTGAAATTGCCAAGTTCATGCTAAGTGTCTGAATTCTGCACTTAGGGAGAAACCAATGTAGTAAGAAGGGCAAGAGGCAAAAATACTGAGCAAATCTATTGGACAGACCAAATTCCTAGCTGTGGGACCTTGGGCACCTAAGCATAACAGAGGGTGTCAAACCTGAGTTTTCCAATATGGTAGCCACTAGCCACATGTGTTTATTAAGCAGTTGAAGTATGACTTTGATTTGTCCAAACCAAAATGAGTTATAAGCTTAAAACACA
The DNA here is from genome assembly GCA_028533065.1 of Trachops cirrhosus. Taxonomy (NCBI): domain Eukaryota; kingdom Metazoa; phylum Chordata; class Mammalia; order Chiroptera; family Phyllostomidae; genus Trachops; species Trachops cirrhosus. Next base: position 37,811,760 of record CM052548.1, on the reverse strand, counting down.
TACTGGATTTCAAAAACTTAATATGAAAGAAAAGAATGTAAAATATTTTATTAGTAATTTTAATATCACATGTTGAAATGGTAATATTTTAGACATATTGAATTAAATAAAATATGTTATTATAATTAATTTCATCTGTCTTTTTTATTGTGGCTTCTAGAAAAATTTTAACTACATGTGGGGTTTACATTATATTTCTATTATATAATGCTATAGTGAAGCATACAGCATTGTTAGCTATGAAGAAGAAGCTTCTGAGACTTTGGGCCAAGATGGAGGCATAGGTAGATATACTATGCCTCCTCGTACAACCAAAATAAAGACAACAAAAATTTAGAAACAAAAAAACAACCAGAACTGACAGAAAATTGAACTGTATGGAAGTCTGACAACCAAGGAGTTAAAATAGACACATTCATCCAGACCAGTAGGAGGGGCGAAGTCAGATAGCTGGGTGGAGAGGGACCACAGCAAAAAAAAAGAAGCGGTGGCTTGCAGAACCCGGGTGCACAACGCAGCAGCTGATGGACCCTGGGTGCACAAGATGGCAGTGGGCGGACCCTGGGTGCACAGATGGTAGCTGGCAGACCCTGGGCACAGGGTGGCAGTGGGCAGATCCAGCAAGGCATGCAAGGCAGCTGCCTGACTGGGCAGTCCCACATCATGTGCAGATAAACCAGGCAAAACTGTGGAATGAGACAGACCTCACAACCCAGGGTCCCAATGCAGGGAAACAAAGCCTCAAAACACCAATTGCAAACACCTGTGGAGGTTGAAGTGCCAGGAGAGACTCCCAGCCTCAGAGGAGATTTTGCTAGAGAGACTTACAGGGTTCTAGAACATACACAAGC
>CM052548.1:37775637-37810409 GCA_028533065.1 Trachops cirrhosus | reverse complement strand
CATTTTTTTTCATCTAGCTTGCAACCAAAAACAACTAATTCTGTGAGCATCCTGATCACCAGTGCTTTGAACTGTGGATCTGATAGGCTGGCTATCTCTCGGTCGCTTAAAAGGATTGGTTCTGGAGCTTTCATTTCTTCTTCTGTTTGAGACACCTTTTTTTTGTTTGTTTATTTTTTGGTCTGGTCACACCTGTTACATTTGAGGGGCAGAGCCTTAGGTGTTCACCAGGCGGGGCAACCCAGTTGCTGGGTTGTGACGCTGTATGTGGGGGCGAGGTCTGAGAAGGAACAATGGCCCTTGTCCCGCTCTCCATCAGACCTCGGTTTCTTCCACCGCTTCCCCCAAGCAAACTAGGCCACTCTGGTGCTGATTCCTGTGTGGGTGGGCTTGTGCACCCTGTGGGTCTTTCGAAGGACTTCTTTTGTGAGGCTGGGAGTCTCTCCCTGTGCCTCAACCACCACAGGTGTTTTCAATCAGTGCCCCAAGGCTCTATTTCCCAGCGCTGGGATCCTGGGTTGTGCACAGTGCTTTGCTTCACAGTTGCGCCTCGCTGGGTCTGCTGGTTGCCACCCCTCAGCTGGGGTCTGCCCACCGCCGCTTAAGTGCTCAGGGTCTGCCCACTGTGGTCTTGGGTGCCCCGGTTGCCTTACACATCCAGTCCCAATGCTCTCTGCTCCCTGCTCAGAGACCCTCACCAGGCCTCCTGACTCCACCCCTCCTACCGGTCTGGATGAACGTGGGTATTTTAACTCCTTGGGTGTTCCCTTTGCTCTTAACTTGGTGAATGTCACCAGGCATATTTGTTCTGCTAGCACTGAAAAAGGGGAAGTGCTATGAGAAGGAAATATTGAGAAAAACCACATTTCCAGCTTCTTTCTGCTAGGGTTAATGATATGACTTTTTTAGAGGGTCTTCAGAAACTCCAAATAAACAGCCACATTCCTGAAGGTGTATCCAAACCCACCTAAACTCTGACCCAGTTAGATGCAACAGAGGAATCAGATGAAACAAACACAAATGTTTTCAGGGCTTTAATCTTCTCCAAACACTGAAATATTGTTAAGATTTTTTATCTTCTATTGCACATGGAGGAGATTAAAAGGCTGTGATAAATGATGTGCTCTCCAGGAGGGAATGCCATATATAGGGCAATACATAATTTCCTGCTTCTGGTTTTGTTCAGGATAACTGTTCTGGTAACATGAAAATAGGAGGGGTATTAATTTAACATTAAAGCACAATTATAAGCTTTGTCATACTGTTAATTTCTTTTAAATGTTCTTCTGAATAATTCTACCTTTGCAAGATGGAATAAGCACACAATTAAAAGCTGCATAAAATAAATGAATAACTAATTAATGAATAAAAAGAACTCTGAAAATAAAATGGGCCATGCAAATTCTAAACAATAATTTTAACAGCAAGCCAAATCTTAATCCTTCAGATCTTTGAAAGAATAGCATTTGGATGCAGATAGATAGCATCTCTTCTAGATTTAGCTCTCAAATAGCTGCATTCTTAATTCATGCACTGCCCAGTGTTAGCTTTAGGTGAAGATACTGCAGGCAATGGGGAAAATTGACTAACCTCAACACCAATCTACCTTTCCAACCTTAACACCATTGCCTCCTCCATAATGCCTGAAATTCTACACTATCCTTTGCCTTTTAGCCACAAATTCTACCTCGGTGATTCTGCCATTGATTAGGAATTCTGATAGAAAATGCAAACAAGTCCTCTAAATCTTAATGGTGGATCATTCATTAGCATATTGATAAGAATCAATTTAATCAGATTGCTTCCTTCCCAACACCTAACTGAGGCCAACCTCTTGGGGGAGTGGGATGAGGGAGCAAAGGGTAATTTTGCAGCAAAGAGTAATAGTAGGCTGAGAAAGACAGAACTGCCCAGTGGAGTATTCTGAAAGCCCAGTGAAGATGAAAGAATAAGACTCCATGATGAGCCTTCATTATATGCCCACAAGGGAAGCAAGACTTTAAGGATGAGCCTGGTGGATGAGGAAGAAAGGGAGGGTGCTATAATGTAAGCTTGCCTTCTGTGTACCTGATGAAGGTCAGTATGATTATATGCATGTTACCAGTTGAGACAACACAGTAATGTGGTAAATGGGGGGAAAGAAATTAAAACCTTCTGTTACAGAACAGAGCAATTATTGGCCCACCAAGGGATGCCAAAAACTGTTACAGAACAAAGGGCTAAGAGGGGGCACACTGATATACTATTACCAAAAGGAACCCCCCAGGTTTGTTATGTCCGCTGCCTTCGGAAAGACATCTCTCAATGCCAGAGATTTGTGAAAAGGAAAGGAAACGTTTATTTAATGCTATACAGACTTAAAGTAGTGGCCTCATGTCTTCATTAAAATATCAAAGTCCTTTAGGATACCCACAGACGCCCACAGTGCTTCCTTCCCCGCCCCCACCCTAATTCAGGGTACCATAACTCGGGAAAAGAGGCAAACATCAGGGATCCAGGCTGCTGGCACCTTCAGCTGTGTCACCATGCAGGCAGGATCTCTAATTAACCCAAAGCCATGTAGCACCTTCTCATGGCCTACTGGCAAGAGTTCTTTTACCCTTCTTCCAGGCAAAGTCTCTCCTACTTCCCAAGCCACGCGGTCAAAGGGAGCACCCCAAAGCCACGTGAGCCTCTTCTACCAGAGCTGCAGGGGTCTGCACTCTGGCAAAACTGCGTGGATCTCTTCGCAAAGCTGCAGGGAATGGGGGTTGCCTCTCTGGCCAAAGCCGAGCAGCAGTTCTCTGCTAAAGCCACATGGTGGTTCCCCCTGCTAAAGCTGTGGGGGTCCCCACTCTGGCGAAGCCCATGGCTGTCCCTTCTATTGCCATAGCTGCATGGTTCCCTGCGCTGCCACAGCCATGTGGTTCTCTCTCCCTGGCTGTGGTCCTCTCCCCTTAATGGCTGCTACCTCAGGGTTTAAATCCCCACACCAATCTTCCTCTGTACCCTCATTTCCAACTCCTCCCACAATCCACTACACTTGCCAGCACTCCCATATCCTTCCAGTTTTACTGGGCTGCCATAGTGAGTCTGGGCAGGCATGGCCCCATTGCGTGGAGCCAATCATTCCCAAGCTCTCACACAGGCACTATTACTCAGGGGACCTGTCCCCCAGTTACATCTGGGGCGGAGGGGGAGTTACTTCCATCATCCTGGCTCAAAGCATGGCCACAGCTATTTAACATATCTATGCAACCAGTTAAAAGTTATAGATATGTCAAATGACCATGCCAGAGGTGAGCTGCAAAGCTGTTGCTATGCAAAACAGCTCTCAATGGCCCTGCTCCATGTGTCCCTTCCCCAAATTCACACCTGTGGGGCGAAGGGGTGAGGACATCCTAATATTACCTGGACAACTTGAGTTCTGGGCCCCATTCCAAATCCCTATTTGGGGCTTCCTTCTTGGCTGCACCCTGTTTCACTTCCTCCATCTGACTCCAAATCCACATTCTTTTAACCACATCACATTTCTTCAAAGTAATTTGTTAGATATGATTTTCCCCATTTTTAAAATAAGCAACTCAAAGCTTTTGGAGACTAAAGAAGTGGAATCCTTCAGTAGTTCCAGGTATGAAAACATCAAGCATAGTCCTGGCCGGTGTGGTTCAGTTGGTTGCAGCAGCATCCTGTAACCAAAAGGTTGCAGGTTCAATCCCCTGTCCAGGTATGTTTGGGAACCAACCAAGCAATGCTTCGTGTTGCAAAAATGTTTCTCTGTCTCCTTCTTCCTCTCTCTCTAAAAGCAATGAAAAAATGTCCTTGGGTGAGGATTAATTAAAAAAATACCAAGCATGTTCATTAACTGCAAATACTCTGAGTGTTATACTACATGTTGGAATGGCAGAAGGCAAAGCTGAAATGTGCAGGTGAGATTATGGAACCAGGAAAAACCACTAATGCTGCCCACAGATATATGAGTCAAGTTTAAATCCTCACCTCCAAGCTCTAACAGGATGTTCTGAACTAAGTCATGTTGCCAAACCTGGGAAAGAGTCCAAGTTACACCTGAAAGCATTGTTTTTCACGTCAAACCAAGTTGCCGTAATGGGCATTGATAAGAGTTGCAATTAGCAGCTCTGTTATCATAGATGAATTACCAACATAAAACCCTGAAATTATTAAAATCATCTCTTAAATCTGGGAAAGGATTGTGAGATAATCCTTTTCAACAGGTGCCAGGTAAGAATGGGATTGGGAGAAAGCCTATAACTCATAAAGAGGTGTGTTTATGAGGCTCACTACAGGCATCATGAAATCCGGTACTGCCTGGGGCTCCTGGCCTCTGTGGCTCTTTGCTTGTGTAAAAAGACCCCATGAGCAGCTCTCTTAGGCTAGGCACCTACTGCTAGTAGGCTGAGTGCCCACCTTGAAGAGGATTCTCAGCTGGCCACCACCAGCCCCAGTGGGTATCCAGAGCCACATGACACTCACTTTGACTTGTCTTGTTCCCCCAGTTCCAGCTCTTCCTCTGCTCCTCCTGCTCACTGACATCCTCCCCTCCTGGGGATTCCACCACCCAAGCTTCCCAGACCCAACAGGATCCCCTTTTCCTCATCAACCCCTAACCCCTCACTCTCTCTTCATTTGTGTCCATCTCCCCAGTCTCTTCTCCCTTCCAGAGCCAATTTGATAAACTGATTCACAGTCCTGCCACACCTTACTCTCAGCATTTGTCACGTAGTTCAGTGTTGTGGTGGTGCCTAGCTCCCATCCATTTAAGTTCCTACTATATTCTGGGCACTGTGGAGTACCAGGCATCCAGTGATAAACAAAGGGCACCACCTTGGCCCTTTCAGTCAAACACCTTTGAAGACAAGGCCAAGTTGGGTTTATATATATAATCCCAGCCCCTAGTAAGGTACACATACATAGTAGGTAGTCAAATAGCAATATTAAAGCTAAAGGATAAAATTACAGCTTACAGAGGTTTTTGATTGCTGTCTTAAAATTCTTAAGTGTTAATAGTCGAAACAAAATCAATAGGTTTTCCATTACAAATAACATATTTAGCCCAGGTGCATGGCTCAGTGGATTGAGTGCCAGCCTGTGAACCAAAAGGTTTCTGGTTGATTCCCAGTCAGAGAACATGCTTGGGTTGTGAGCCAAGTCCCCAACAGGGGGGCACAAGAGAAGTATCCCCACATTGATGTTTCTCTCCCTCTCTTTCTCCCTCCCTTCCCTCTCTCTAAAAAATAAATAAATAAAACCTTTAAAAAAAACACGAATAACATATTTACATCTTAATAGGAACCATTAATCCCTTAATCGTCACTTCTCCTTTCCCCACTCCCCCATACTCTCCATACCCCAGTGGTTAGGATTTCCATTTCTGGTAAGCCTAAGAAGGAGATATTTGTAGAAGAAGCCCCTCCAAACCACACCAAATTATCAGTCTTCTTCTACACTAGAAACGTAAAAAATAAGCCTTGGTCGTCCCATCTGGACTTCCCACACAGTAACTAATAAATTTGCCCTACTTTATGTTTTTTTTTTTCAGGAATCTAAAACTTGTTGCCCAAAGTCAAATTCAACCCCAGGATGTTTTGTTTGGCTGCACGTGGTTTCATAAAACTTGAATTTTCTGAAATGCATGCCGCAATGTGCCACAGGCTTCACAATTCTCTGTTACTTACATCTGACCTTAATCAACAGATTTATGTTACTTGTCTAGTCCTCACCCCAGCCCAGAAGCATTTATTTATATGCTTGATTCTTTAGTAATATATAACAGTTTAGAAATAATGTGATGCCCACAATAACCCTTTGAGCTAACTAGGGGGTATTATTATTATTCTCATTTTCTGGTTGAGGAACCTGAAGTGCAAAGAAGTAAATGACGTCTCCATGTTCAATTGTTTGGTTTGGTTTGTTTTTTGTGGTCTATGTCAGTTAGGTTTGTGGGCTTTTGATAGGCTAGCACAGCAGCAATCACCAGTGACAGCCTCCAAAGCAGTGATGACTTCTAGGGTCCAGCTTCTTTTAGAGATTTTTTTTTAAGATTTTATTTATTTTTAGAGAGAAGAGAAGGGAGACAGAAAGAGAGGAAGAGAAACATCAAAGAGTGCCTCTTGCACACCTCCTACTGGGGACCTGGCCCACAACCCAGGCATGTGCTCTGGCTGGGAATTGAACCAGAGACCTTTTGGTTCACATGCCAGCACTCAATCCACTGAGCCACACCAGCTGGGGCTCTTCAGAGATTCTTAACCTAGCCTCCATGCAGCACTAGAGGTTCTAGAAATGGGACTTGAAAGGTTCCATCAGCTCTACAAAAAACACACAGTTTTGGTGGACATGCATACATTGAGGGAAATGTCTATGGCTTTCACCAGTTCTCACAGAATGTATGACAGAATTGGGAGGTGACCACCTGGTGGGCAATCATTTCTTGGAGATGAACTCTCTCCTGTTCATAGTGTATAAGCCACCTGGCAGGGCTGAGACAATCCTTGGAGGTTTATAGTTAACCAAGTAAAAGAGTCATCATTTGCTTTTGCCAGTAATCCCATGGATTATCTCTATAACTGAAGAGTAAGAGGGTAGCAAAATGGAGGGATCTAGCTAGCCCTTAAAATGTCTCACCTGGAGGAAAACTAGGCCTTTCTGAATTATTTGCCACCAACAGTAACATAAAATATTGTGCAGGAGCAGAGGAAGGAGAATACAGTGACTTAGCAAAATTTATCAAAGCCAATAGGAAGTGAAGGAAGAAAGACTCCTGAAGATGAGATGAAGGGGAAAATCTAGAAAGTAAAAATGACTATGCAATACAAATTCAACAGGTTTCAGCAAGGCTGCTATACAAAACCCTTTCCTCCTTGCCAGGGCTTCTCCCTAGCCCTTGCTGCATTTCTCACACTCATGATTCAGCTATTTTTCCTCCATCAATCAAAGCTGACACCAAAAAAAAAAATGTAATTTTGATTCCACTAAGGTCTTAAGGACTGGTGGGGCTTAATAGTGTCCTACTGTTCTTAGCTCATGTTTTATAGATAATGAAATATTAAGTCAAATAAATGAATCTCTACCTGAGCAATTTCTGATATCAATCACCAGTGGATTGGAGTAAGACATATTTGTCGTCTTTGTGAACATATCCGGGCAGGCATGAAAAAAGTCAGTCAAACAGAAAAGACCTGGATTTGGGGTCAGGAGAACAATTAAATTATCTTACATATTGAGCTTTTTTATAAATTTCCACTTAAAGAAAAGATGCCTTGTCTTTTAAAAGCAGAGAGAGAAAGTTAAACCCTTTGGTTTAGTAATTTCTAATACCCTCTACAATCTAAATACAAAATTTCTTAAAAAATTAAAAAATGAATGAGCCCTGGCTGCTGTGGCTCAGTGGATTGAGTGCTGGCCTGTGAACCAAAGGATCACTAGTTTGATTCCCAGCCAAGGCATGTGCCTGGGTTGTGGGCCGGGTCCCCAGTAGGAGGTGTGCAAGAGGCACTCTTTGATGTTTCTCTCCTTCTCTTTCTCTTTTTCTTCCCTTCTGTCTAAAAATAAATAAATAAAATCTTTTTAAAAAATGAATGAAACTAAAAGCTAGTTTTTGGGAATATAAACAAAATAGATAAACCTTTACCTAGACTTACCAAGAAAAAAGAAAGTGGATTCAAATGAATAAAATTAAAATGAAAGAGAAGATAGTACAACCGATACCACACAAATACAGTCATAAGCAATGTCATAAGAGACTACTGCACACAATTACACTCTAACAAATTGGACAACCTAAAAAAATGGATAAATTCCTTGAAAGATATGACCTACCAAGACAGAATCATGAAGAAATAGAAAATCTGAATAGACCAATTACTTGTAAGGAGACTGAATCAGTAATTATTATTCCAGAAGTCTTTCCCAGAGCAATGTGGCAAAGAAGGAGGAGGAGGAAGAAAAAAAAGAAAGAAAGAAAGAAAGAAAGAAAGAAAGAAAGAAAGAAAGAAAGAAAGAAAGAAAGAAAGAAAGAAAGAAAGAAAGAAAAGGCATTCAAAGAGGAAAAGAAGAAGTAAAATAGTCTTTATCTGCCAATGGTATGGTATTATATATAGAAGACTCTAAAGATTCTAGCCAAAAACAAAAAACCTGTTAGAACTAATAAACAAATTCCATGACATTGCAGAATACAAAATTAATGTACAAAATTCAGTTGCATTTCTTTACAGGAGTAATAAACTATCAGAAAAAGAAATTAGAAAACAATCCCACTTACAATTGTGACAAAAATAATAAACGCCTAGTAATAAATTTAACCAAGAAGGTGAAAGATCTGAACACTAAAACTATAAGACATTGATGAAAGAAACTGAAGAATACACAAATAAATGAAAAGATATTTTCATGCTCATCGATTGAAAGAATTGCTATTGTTAAAATGTCCATATTACCCAAAGCAATCTACAGATTCAAAAGAATCCCTACCAAAATTCTAATGGCATTTTTCAAGAAATAAAAAAATCTTAGACTTTTTATGGAACCACAAAAGACCCCAGATAGCCAAAAACAATTCAAGAAAAAAGAACAAAATGGGAGGCATCACACCTTCTGATTTCAAACTGTATTATGAAACTATACTAATTAAAAGAGTATATATTGGCATAAAAATAGGTATGTTACTAATGGAATAGAGATCCCACAAATATATATATTCTTTATATATATTATATATATTCAATAAATTTATGACAAAGGAGCCAAGAATACACAATGAAGAAACTACAGTCTTCGATATATAGTGTTGGAAAATCTGAGCAGCTGTATGCAAAAGAATGAAATTGGACCCCTTATGACGTCAACTCAAAATGGATTAAAGAATTGAATAATAGACCTGAAACCATAAAACTCTTAGAAGAAAACATAGGAGGTAGTCTCCTTGACATCAGTCTTGGAGGTGATTTTTTTGGAATTGACACCAAAAGCAAAGGCAACCGAAGCAAAAATCAACAACTGGAACTACATTGAACTAAAAAGCTTTGCACAGCAGAGGAAACCATTAACAAAATGAAAAGGCAACCTACAAACTAGGAGAAAATATTTTCAAGTCACATATCTGATAAGGGGTTAGTATCTAAAATATGTAAAGAATTCTTATTACTCAATAGCAAAAACAAACCAAAATCCAATTAAAAACTGGGCAGAGGAACTGAATAAACATTTTTGTATGTCTATTATCAATAAGACAAGAAATAAATGCTGGTGAGGATGTGACAAAAAGAAAACCCTTGTGCACTGTTGGTAGAACTATCAATTGGTACATCCACCGTAGAAACAGTGTGGTAGTTCCTGGAAAAATAAAAATCAAACTACAATGTGATCCAGCTATCCCACTTCGGAGTATAGCTCCAAAGAAAATGAAAACAGAATCTGGAAGGGTACCTGTGCTCCTGTGTTCAGTGCAGCATTATTCACTTTAAGCAAAATATAAAAACAACCTAAATGTCTGTCAATGGATGAATGGATAAAAAATTGTGAGAACATGTATGTACATGCATGCACAATGGAATACAATTCAGCCATGAGAAAGAAGGAAATCCTGCCACTTGCAACAACATGGATACACCTGGAAAGCATTATGCTAAGTGAAATAAACCAGACAGAGAAAGACAGATATCACATGGTATCAATTATATATGGAAATTAAGAAATAGAAAGATCAAACTCGTAGAAACAGAGTAGAAAAGTGGTTGCCTGGGACTGAGGGTATGGGAAATAGGGAGAGACTGGTAAAAGGTACAAACTTGCAGCTATAAGATGAGTAAGGTCTGAGGATCTAATGTATAACATGGTTATACTAGTTTATAACATTGAATTGTATAATTAAAATTTACTAAGAGAGTAGAATTTACTGTTCTGACAAATATAAATAAACAAACAAAGTGATAAAAATTAAGGGTTAATGAATCAGGTGAAAGGAATCCTTTCACAAAGTATACATATATTAAATCATCACAACGTACATTTTAAGTATGTTATAATTGTATTTGTCCATTATACTTAAATATGCTGAAAAAATTATATGATTCCAAAGCTTAAATCTTACCCTGCCCTGTCATATGCAAGCCCACCCCTACCACTCCTCTACAAGTCTGGCCAAACTATTTCAGTTACTCAGTACACATCTCAGAAAAACTAACCTCAACCCTGCCCAACCTCATCCACCTCTGGGGCCAGTGTTCCAGAAGCCATTAGTCAATGGCACCATCATCTATGTACTCACTTAGGCCAAAACCCCTAGAGTCATCTTTGACTCTTCTCTTGCCTAGTTCCCAGATTCAGTACATCAACAAATCCCACTACTTCCAAAATGCATCTGGAACCTGACCACTTCCCACCATATTCCTGGCTGTCCACCTGGAGCAAGGCACCACCACCTCTGGTATGGCACCACCACCTCTGGTCTGTCCACCAAATCAGCTCCCTATTTTCCCTGACTCTAGTATCTCCCCATTCCTATCTGTTTTCTCCCAGCACTCCAGTGTTCTTCTTAAAATGTAAACTAAATTGCATTTTCCTGTGCTTAAAACCCAAACTTTAACCAAAGCCTGCAAGACCTGACATCTACCAATTCCTACTTACTTATTCATCTTTATCTCCCACTTGCATATTGATTCATTTCCTTCATTGTGTGATACTTACCACTATCTGAAATTATCTTTTTCATTTAATTAATTCAGCAAATACTTATTGAGCACCTAATATCTAGCTATCAGGGACTACTCTTGTTATTATGAATATAGCAGTAAACAAAACAGAGTTTTAAAAAGGAAAAACAACTCTGCCTTTGTAGAGCTTATGTTCTGATGGAGGCAAATAGGAGGATTTGTTTAATGACTTATTGACTGTCTCTACTGTTAGAATGTAAGTTCCTTGGGAACAGAGACCATGACAATCTTGATCACAGCTGTATCTCTAGTGTAATATTTAGACCTATGACTAATAGTTGATGCCAAATATTTATTAAATGAATACATGAGAGAAATTTTCTTGACTCAAGACTTTATTCTCCACTCAGAACAGATATGTGATTACGCTTCACTCTGAAAGTATGGAAGACAACCCAAGAAGGAACTCCTAAGACCCTTATCACACTGGGCCTCACTGCACACTGGGATACCATGAGGTACAGTTGCCTGGCCAAGAAGACTCTACTCTTCTGGGTCAAGGTGTTCTGTCAGTTACTCTGCATTGTAGAAAGACAGGTGGAAACTTCCACCTCAGGGTCTCTGGCTGCCTGATCTTAGTCATGATGGTCCTCACTTTCTCAGCCACCCCTAGAAAAAGAAATTCCAGAAGGGCCCTGCTACTCTGTCCCAGGCCATACCTGCTCTCACTACTTCAGATTTGTTCAACCTGCACCAGAGTTCATAAAAACTTTCCTATTGGAAGGGAGTAGATTGAATTGATCACTGTTTCTATCAGCAAGTCCCCACTACCCTACTAGCTATTTCATTATGGAGAATAGGTGGCTTCCACAGAGACTCCAATTAGTGAATGGAGATTCCTATTTCATGAAATAGGTTAAACGAGCCAATTTAGAAGTAATGCTTAGCACTTTACTCCACCAGAGCTTAAAACACTTCATAGTTCATAGGTAGCATCTAATTCATCTTCACCAAGTCCCCAAGAAGAACAAAAGAAACCTTATATTATACTCTTCTAGCAACAGATAAAATATGGAGAATCAGCATTTTCCTCCACAGTAGATCTGGGCCCAAATCACAGGGCTGCTACTTCCACAAGTCAAACTCTGATCACCGGGCCACCCTGCCCACACTTGGAAGCTATAGAAGAGGAAGGGACACACAACAAAAATCTGGAGACCCCTCCAAGCTGTATGAAAGAAGGTGTCAAAGCCATCCCATGTCACACAACTCTTGTCACTCTACAATCTTGCTCTGTCCTTGGGAAGCACCAGCATGCTTGCTTTGAGATGTAACAAGCTTTCATACTAAAAGATTCTTTTCATCTCCCTGGGAAGTTGGAATACATGGACACTGTTTTGAATACATATATTGACATCTAATTATACATTTCTATTTTCATAGTGTAATTGCCTTTGTCAGATCAGTCACCAGCCCCTGCTCTGATCTGCTCAGACCTTCTTCATTTTCATTAGGATGTCTTTCTCCATCTCTGGGGTTCTCAGCAGCCAGCTTCCACCAGGGAGAAATAACTTAAGTTTGGGAGGATGCAGAAGGGAAGAGAGTGTTAGGCTTACCCTAGCTTTGGAGGAGAGGTAGGTGTTTGGAAGGCGGTAAGAAGATGTGCACCAGGAGAGTGATTACACTGAGAAATCCGGTGTCTGTTCCATTGTCTGTGTCCCCTCTATCTACTTCAAGTTCCGCCTTGCATACGTCTCAGGGGATAGATACACTACAATCCCTGAGTCTGCCCTTCCAATGTTCCATGCTCTGGATGGGACAGATCAAATAACTCACAGCAGTGTAGTCACAGGCTACATGCATTGGTTGAACCAGGCACAAATTAATCTGAGCTGGCAACACAATACCCTAACTTGGAGATTTTTAATCTGGACTTCAGGAATCTATAAATCTCCTGAAAAGGTAGGCAACATTGTATATACATGCGAATATGCACACTGTTCTGGAGAAAGGGTCCACACTTTTCATCTGATTCTCATAAGGTTCTGTTCCTTAACAATGTTAAAATTATATACCCAATGGTGTGACTCTAAGGAGAAGTTTTCTAGCACTCTGACCAAAAAAATCGAGGAGAGATGAGAAACAAACAGGTCCTTTTACTGTTTCTTAATACTAACAGCTGATATTCATGGGAGGGTCCCCTGGTGCCAGGAACTGCTGTAAGCACTCTCCAATTATAAATTTATTTATTGTCATAAGAGCCCTATAAGGAGCTGCTATAACTAACCCCATTCTACAGATGACTAAACTGAGACACTAAGAGTCTCAGCAAGTGAGAGGCAAACCTGGATTTAAACCAGGCAGCATGGTGGCAGAATCTGGTCTCTCAATGAGGCACTGGGTTTGTGGCTCCCTGGTGGCCTGCCTCACAAGTATGGGCTCCTTCTGGGGGTCCCTCATCCACACAACACTGAAACATTTGCCTGCAGGGCTGCAGAACTGATATCTACATCCAGACTGTGCTGGGACAGAATGGTTTTGGCAAAGCTTTTCCCAGAAACTATACACTTGAGATAATCTATTATAAGCAAGTGCTTTGTAGTCTGCACAGTGCTATACAATGTGAATTAGGATGACAAGTATAGTCTGTGTTTTCCCTGATAAAGTATAATTTTAAACAATCAACCCAAGTGCTACAGTATATTTCCACCTGACCCAGTTGCTTTCTTTGCTGTTGACCACATTTTACACTTACCAACCACTCCTCACAAAGTTCATATAAATGCATGAATCTGACACCCGTGTTTGGAAGTACTGGAAACATAAAACTCCCACAACTAGAACATCTGGCCTCACAGCAGCACAGATGTGTGTGCCACATATTTAATGGGGCTTTTTTTCCCACTGCTCTGCACCCAATGGGTGCTCAAATATTCTGTCAGTGTCAATGGTGACATTACAAGAGGCTATATTTTTTTCTAATGTTGTTCCATTTAGTTTCAAATTTCAAAAATTTTAAGATGATTTAATAAGATTTAACAATAATTATTCAAATAAAAATCCTCTTTATCTAATTTAAACTCTTTTGCACAAGATCTCAAAACCTCATAGACATCAAGAATACGGCTTCAATCCAATTCAATATATCTTACTTGCCAAAATTAAAAAACAAAATATATAACAAAAATCAGGCTGCAAAAATATCAAACTGTAAGAACAAAATTGAATTAGCCCTATTTGTCACATCAGTGTTAAATCTATTTTAGGATGGCTTTTAGCAGATCATTTATTCATTTATTCAATCAGCAAACATTTACTGAGCACTTCCCACATTCTAGGCACTGTCCTAGGCTTTTGGGCTGCATCAGTAAACAAAACAGGCAGATTCCAGCCCTTTGCAGAGCTTACCTTCAAATAAGGGTGTCGGAAAGTGAACAAAAAAATATAATTAGATAGCATGTCAAAAAGTAATGAGTGTTCTAGAAAAAGCGCAGATGGAGGTGTCTGAGCACAAGTATTTCAGGGCCTTGGAGGGATTACAATGAAAAATAGCAAAGTCGACTTCAATTGAGAAGGGGAGAGTGAGCAAAAACCTGAAGTTGGGAAGGGATACCTGGGAAAAGAGTGATGCAAGCCAAAGCACTAAGGCAGAAACACACCTGCCGCTTTCCAGAATCAGCAAGCAAGCCACTGGGGCTATAGCAGAAACAGCCAAGAAAGAGGTAGTAGGGGACAAGGTCAGAAAGTAGGGGTGGGTGGGAGAGGGCCTGGCTATGCAGGGCTTTGTGAACCATGATAATGATTTTTGCTTTTCTCTGTGTGAGATGGGAAGCCACTGACAGTTTGGAGCAGAGAGAAGGTAGGATCTGCCTTTTATTTTAAAAGCATCCCCTCTAGCTACTATATTAAGACCAGACTGTAAATATATGTTGGGGGCTGTTGGGAGAGAGAATCAGAAATAGAAGCAAGCAGACCAACTTGGATGGATGCTTTTGACGTTACCCAGGCAAAGAGAAGGTAGTGACTGAACTAGGGAGGTGGCAGAGATGATAGTGAGAAGTGACCAGAATCAGGAGATATTTTGAAAGTAGATGAGTCAGATACTGGATACAAAAGGAAAGACTCAAAATAACTGAGGTTTTTGCCCTGAGAATTTCATTATCAAAAAAAAAAATTTCTCAGTTCTCTGAATGAAGAAGCAAAAATATTTAGAGGCAAGCTTCAACCTGGCATACAATGGGGACCTTTTTCTTTTCTGCCCTCCTCCTGGTCCTCCTACAGACCTGAAGCAAGGACCCCGTAGAGTTAAAGAGTGTCATGCATATCTACATTCAGTATTTCGTTTCTTTCTTTTTATGGTAGCATTTGTCCCAATCTTCATTCTTCAAGTTTCCTGGAGAGCTGAGAGTCCTGATCTAGTGGGAGTAATGAACAAATGTAGTGTCCATGGTTTTAGAGATGCTGATTCAATTTCCTTTCAACTTTCAACTCCATTGACAGAATGGGTGGAACACAAATCACATGGATTAAAGAAGTTTTGTAGACTTTTATGAACACATCTGAAAAACTGATTTAGTTAGTGGCATATCAATTACAATCTAACCCAGACCCAGAAGTTCATATTTGCTCTTTTTACAGAAAGCACATCATTAAATCACTGTCTAGTCCATAACTCGCTTTATTGGGACATAAATTCATTTCACTAAACCAATAAATGTTAATTCTTCACCCTGGAGATTCTAGCCAGTCTGGTTTTATCCTGCTCAAGCTCCTGAGGCTGCCATCAATTACTCGTGTTTGGGTTTATATGTCATTATGGAACCACTTTAGCTAGAACTAACGGGAAGTGAAAGGACAATAAAACTAAGCCTCATTCCAAAGAGAATATACAGAAGAGGGCATTCACCTGAACCCCATTATTCTTTTCTATAAATTAAAATATCCTGGCATTCTGCAGCAGCCATCCATTACATTTAGATTCTCTGTGAGAGCTGGGGCAGGCAAGTGGCGGATACTAATGAAGGCAGCTAGCTAGAGGGTCTGGACACAAGGTTTCAGCATGAGACCTGCTTTACGATAACAAAGTGCTTGACTTTCAGCCAATAGCTAATGTCACAGAGACTCAGTCTTCTCATCTGTGGTCAAGCACAACAATACCAGTGTCACAAACTGGAGACAAGTACACAAGACAGCTGGGGGTGGGGGTGGGGTGAAAAGAGGAGCATCTACCCCAGAGGTGCGCTCTCTCTCACTCTCTTTTTCCATTAACCCCAATTTGCCCCAGCAGCCTTCCGTTCTGATCCTACACAGGTGATTTAACCTCTTTGAGCTTCAATTTTCCCATTTGAGAAATGGAGCTTATCATATCTATCCTCCATTTTGCTCTCACCTATGCACTGAGACTGATCACCCCTGTAAAGTTCTTAGCACCTGACCGGAAATGAGGTCAATTTCAGAAGGCTGTAACACCGCTGAAGCAGGGATCCATTTTTTAAAATGAAGGCATTCTCTCTCCAACCAAATGTTCTTCTTTATGATGGAAGGTTTCTCTTTAAAGCCGTCAGCTATTTTTTCCCCCTTAGATAGGAAATGGCTTCCTCTCTCAGAACCATATATAACTTCAGAACCAAGCGGGGGGGAAAGCAGAGTTGGCAAAAAGTAGAGGTGAACTGAATGCCTGTACATCCCATTTAGGATAAACTGCCCTTGGTGTAAAACAGTCAGTAACATTTTACAAGGAAAAAGTGTGAATAAATGACTGTAGTCCCCAGACAGTGCTCCTGATGGCTTTTAATAAACTGAGCACACAGCCTGGATGCCTCTGTGCCCGCTCCCCCTCCAGAGACAGATCATGAGCAGGGCTTCAAGCCAGCCAGCCAACAGCTCCAGCAGACTCCCGCCAGACTTTGTTCCCCCTGCAGACCTTCCTGGGGCTGGAGCAGGTCCTACAACCAGACTTGAGCCTGGAAATGTGGAAAGAGCCTTCACACCAGGTCCAGTGCTGGGAGCTGAACAAAGGAGGTACCAACAGAGACAGAAATGAGACAGGCATGGGCTCTGGAGTCACATTGGGAAGCCAGTTCTGCCACGTACAGTGTGACCTTGAACCATTTCCTCCTTCTATAAGATGGAGATGTCTAAAATCAAACATATAAGTTGTTGGGAGGGTAAAGTTCTATGACATTAATAATGTACTTAGTGCAGAATTTGTACTCGATATATTTTTATCATCTCCACTAGTTACTGGGATTAGCTCATTTAGTCCTCACAAGATGGCAGCCAAGTAATGAAGAATTTGTAAAGATTGAAACCAAGGCACGAAGTGACTTACTCAACAGCTGCCTGTCTGTCTCTGACTTCACACTTACCCACTGCTTGGAGTTTAGCCACTTTACCTTACCTAATAAAGAAACTGAGACTAAGAGAAGTAAATGGGTTAAACGCCTTTCCCAAGACTCAACAGATCCAGGTCACAATGACTGTTTTCAGTTGAATGTTCTTTGCATTAGCCTAGAGCTATAGGGATCATCTTCATTTCACAGATAAACTGAACCTTAAAAAGACAATGACTTGCTCAAGGCCACCCTCCAAATATTGACAAAGGACCTTGAGATCTTTCAGAATACTCTATGTCTTGGTGCCCTATGAGGCTGTAGCTTATAGTTTTTAAGTGAATTTTTGACAGCCTGCTATGCACCAGACACAGTTCCCACTCTCAAGGAGTTAACAGTCAACTGGGAGAAAAAGCTCATTAGCAAGGACCCCTGAGTGGCAGGTGCTACCATAGGGATAAACCCTGGGAGAATGTGGGAAGGACATCTAATCCATTCTTGGGGGTCAAGTCTGGCTTTCTCAAGGAAATTAGATCAAAGCTAGAGGATGAGTAAAAGTTAGTCAAACAAAAGGAAGAAAGAAGTAAGTCCAGGAAGCGGAAGCAATGCATGAATACCAGAAGTTTAGAGAGCATGGCCTATTAAGAGAATTGGAGCACAGGGGTAACTCAAAGAAAGACATGTTTAAAAAGGTAAACCAGCTAACTAAAGACTTGTAAACTGCTTATAGAGTTTGAAATGGATGCTGTGAAAGGAGGTTATTGCTTGTTACAACATGATCTGTTGGGAATGCCTGAGACTGGAAGGGCAAGACCTATATCACCCAGAGACAGCAATGGCTTTGTCTGGCAAAATGCACTTTTGGTTTCCCATCAGGCCCAAATTCCTATAAACATCAAATAGAAAAAAATTAAATTAACACACAATGTACATTGATCTTGGTAAACCATTTCAATAGTCCTTCTTGATTTCCCTGTGAATGAGATAGAGAAACACATAGTTGAAAATATTCCTATTCTGTGAATAAATAGCTGGTTGGACATTCTAATTCAAAAAGTAGATTAAAGGGCTTGTTATAGAGAAGTCTCTCATAGCATGCTACAAAACTCTCTCCCTGATCCTTTTCTGATGGGCACGTTGCCAGGCTATGAGGAAGAAATGAAAGGCATGTTTATCAAAAGTGAAGATGACTGCAAGATAGGAGGAATACCTAGCACTTTAGAAAACACTATTATCAAAAATATCAATAAAGTCCTATCGATAAAATAAAATGCAGCAGGGACAAATATAAAATCCTAAATTTAGACTCAAAAAATTTATTGCCATATAAGGAAGACCTGGGTAGTGGTTTATGTGAAAAAAGTATTTTTGTTAACTGTAGGACGTGATTGCTGAACAACAAAACCTAACTAATGCAATTTTTCATTGGAATAGAAAAGAACTGAACAGATAAGTAAAATCTGGCTCATATTTCCAGGCTGGTGAGGTGTGAGGGACAAGCATGATCCCAGTAAGAGTCAGGAACAGCATTTTTTTTAGTCACTGAGTCACCCCTGCCTACTCCCTGAAGGATGTTTTATCACCTTCCCAAGTGATTGTATAACTGCTATGATAAAGATGCAATATAGGAAGCTGCTGTGACGTCTCTTGCACCTCCACGTTTCACCCCATTGATATAGTTGACAAAACAGCTTTGGTATTACTCTAATTTTGAGAAACTACAGGTCTAACCCTTTCTAACACCTAACACCCTCCCATAATGCCCTTTCTTAAGAGCTCACTAACCTGCCAAACTGCCAAAACATCAATGTTTTTACTTTTTACATTAGGATGTGTTTCATGTTATGGTCTCTTGATTCCACACGTAAATTGACCAAAAGGATCTGCTGGCCCAGCCTTGAAGATATGTTGGTCTGGTCTGAATGCTCCATCTTAGGGACTTGCACTGCACACATGGCCTCTCTGCAGTAAGAGTCCACCTAGACCCAAAAAGCTATACTTCATGATGATCAACCCATATTCTCTGGATGAGTGGTGAAGGTTCTAGAGACCGTGTGTTAGAAGAAATGGCTAAAGGACTTGGGCAACTTGTCTTAGAGAAGGATTAGTGCAGATAGGATACTTGTCTTTGGTCATCTGAAAAGAAAAATGTAACAAATATATTCTGTGGAATTCCAACACAAATAACAAGGTCTAAAATGTGTAAGGTATGATGAAACATACTTTGGTTCATAGTAAGGCAGTGCTTTCTAACAATTGAAGCTATCCATAAATGAAATGAGTGGCCTAGAAAAGTAATGGTTTCCCAGGCACTGGAGCTGTTCCCAGAATATTCCTGAGGGCCACAGGGCAGGAGTGCTGCAGACAATACTCTTGCTTTGGTGGGAAGTTGGACCAGATGTTGGGTTCTTTTCAAATCTTCAGTTCTATAAGCTGCTGGATCTTTGTTTAGACTACTGGGGTATCCTGTGGCTCTTATGTAAGTCAATGGATCCCTGAAAAAGACAGAAAAAAAAATACAGGGGACTTGAGTTATTATGTAAGCTATACCCCTGATTTTATTACATGAAATAAATGAGACTCTGAAAATTACATGTTTCCCCAGATGAAATATTATAGTTTATGTTTCTTATCAGAAAGATTTCCATTTTCTTCCTCCTAAATCTCTAAGCCTAACTATTGAGCCCATTCCTTCTGGCTTGATGCTCAATGAATATGAAGAATAATCAATCATGTCCCTCATTATACCAATTCATATAACTAAAAAGGTATTGTGTGAGGCTTCTCTTCTTTAAGCTGAGAAGTCCCAGTTCATTTCCTGCTCTTCATAAGCATTCTAATGATCACTTCCCCAGTTCTCTAAAGCTGAGCCCAGAACTTCTAATGATTTCTTCCTTCCTAAAACATTGTTTCCCCAAACATGTTCCATGCAACATTAGTTAATAGGTTCTTTTTTAAGTGCCCTATGATCAAATACATTTGAAACATTCCAGACTAAGGAAAGTTAATCAGATCCCTCAGGGTTTTCAGTATGCCTTCATTATGAATCTCTTAGACTATGATACAGTATGTAGCATCTCCCAAACTTATTAACAGAGTTCCCTTTCAGAGCATCTCAAGGGCCTCATGTTCTACATAGCACAGTTTGGGAAGTATTCCCTCTGCAGAATGATGCCTAAAGCTCATTGAGGCATCATAAACCCACTGAGGTCTCCATACTGAAGCCCTCCTTTAGCCACATTACCAGGTCTCCATTTCCTTCCCCACAAGAAACCTCCTTCCCTCCAGGCTCATTGCACAGTTCCACCTTCCTGAGGCTAACACTCTCAGCCTTCCCCTCACCTGCAAGCCAGATCCTGTCCAAACTTCAGTCTAACTTGAGCTGAAGTGGTAGAATGGTGTGATGATGAGAGATAGAGGTGACCAGAATTTCAACCAATGCAACCCCTTCAAGAGATAGATGAGAAAAGTAAGAATAGAAAGGTTGGCTTGCCCAGGCCACATAGCAAGGTAGAAGGAGGACTGTGACTAAAGCTCCCAGGTCAATGCTGCTGATGCTACATCAATGGGCTGATCTACAGGCCAGGAACTCAATGAACAAACATATTCCAAGCCTACTCCAAGCTGCTAAATCAGACTCTCTTGAAAGCCTATTTTCTCAAAAGCTCACAAGATGTCCTAACACTTGGCCAGTTTAAGAACCACCACATAAAATGGCACCAGCTCCCCAGCCAGACTCAAATGTATGGTCTATCTGGGTCCTGCTCACAGTGGGTTTACTAATCTGGGCAAGTCAATTGATCTGAGCTTTGTTGCTGCATTGATAGAATGAGTTTGTTGAACCAGTTAACCTCTAAGATCCATTCTAGCAATTTTACTCAGTCATTTCTAACATTTATCCATCTGTTTTGGCCAGCATTATATTCTCTGATCTCTGAGCATTTGCATGACTATTATCAATGACTAAATTATTAGATATGTTCCATGTTATAATAATGATTTTGCAGTGTCTCTAATGTGGCTAGTGCTCTACAAAGTCATTGCTAATGCTTACAACAATGTTAACTGTGTCAATATCCTATTTTAATAAGAAGAAACTAAATGCCCACAATGTGAAGTAAAATTTTCAAAGTCATACCACTTTTAAGCTATAGAACTCCAGATGCTGTGCCCTATTCACAGTGCCACGCTGCTTATAATGTGAGTCATGTTTCCTCATTAAGGGTGTAAGCTCTCCTCATCATGCATCCCTACAACACTAGCACCTAGCTAAGTACCAAGCAGGCACTCAATAAATAATCATTGACTTGATTAGTGGATTAACTCTCTCCTTCTACCTGGGGCACAGACCACATCTTTCCCATGTTGTGAAAAAAAGTGCTAAACCCAGAGAACATCTGTAAGTTTTCAGTTAGCTCCAAGCAGAAAATTACATCTGCATAGACCACACCTGTAAAACTAATGCTTAATTAATAGGCTTATCTTGGATTGAATGAGTCAAAGATACAGTACCTTATGCAAAAGGCACTAGGGAACATGTTGACTTGAAAAGGGCCATGTTTCATTTCTCTTGTTCCATACTACTAAAACCATGTTAATGAAAATGTATTATTAATAGTAATAATAATAAAGATGAAAATCCTCCCTCTCCTGATCCCTTACAAATGTTGTTTTTCATTTTGAATCCTAAATCCTCCAGGGAGAAGAGGGAGGGAGTGTCACAAATCCAGATAATGATCTTGGGTATTACACTGTTCATTTGCAGCTCTGATTTAACTAAGCTGACAGATGTTGGGGAAAAACATGTCTAGCCTGAAAACTCTCTGGTGGCTGCCCAGCTGTGGCTGCAAAGAGAAGTGAGATTTCTCCAACAGAGCCTCACATTCATTTAAATTCAAGATTTGACATGCAGAATCACCCTGACCTAAAAGTAGACGTTAGAGTGCAGTGATGTTAGGAACTGGCTCCAGCCTGATGTTTTGGGGACCAATTCATGTCTAACCACACATCTCACTCAAAGTCCTTGAAATTACTGTTGCTGCTTTATGCCCCACTGTCTTGACAAAATTGCCTTTCTTATTACTGGTTACCATTTAGACCAGGAAAAAAAAGTCCCTTTGTGTTCACCACCATCATGTGACCCTTCCTTTGTTCTATCTCCAGAGCAGTTTACAAGTGGGGAATATTTAATTCATGTTTAAATGATACCAATTTTCCTAATGATGGTCTCAACTCATGGTTTTTTCCCAACTAAACAGATGAAAGGCACCTGGGGAATGACCCACTCCAAAGAGACAACACAACGTGAAGGGGGATTTTGATATCCTTGAGCCTTAGTTTTCCCACCTGAAAAAAAAAAATTCCGACATTTTTTATCTCAGAGGAGAAAATCTGCTAATTAAATATAAGACAGAATGTCTGCTGCTTCTCAGCAACAGTTGAGGGAGGTCAGCACTCAGTCTCAGCTTCAGAGAGCAGAGGTCAGATGAAGACATTGCATGAGGCTTCTTTCTGGGCTCTCAACCCAAAATAAACAAGTGAGCTTGGACTTCAGAATCTCATAGCACAAAATTTATGACAACTAAATAGCCAAATTGCTTCCTGAGAAGCAGAAGCTTTCCTGGAATCTAGAATACATGGCATAGAGTTTTGAGTGCTATCTTTGTCACAAAGTAGAGAATGAGGGAGGTACTTGTAAACAAATTTAAATTAATTCATAGTAAAGAAAAAGACAATAGTCAATTTGTCACTGTAAATGTGTTCTAAGCACTGGTCTTTCAGAAATACTAGTGTCCAAAACATTCCCTTGGACCTCCTCCCCAAACAGACTAATGCATTTGCAAAGAAGGTTTAAAAAGAGAATTTTGATGAAAGAGGAGTAACTTAGAGATCAACAATGCCAATGGAATAGAAGGGCTATTGAGAGACCTGTGACCCCCCAGCCCCCACCCCTGGGTCATTACCAAAATCTTGAACCTACTACTTTAGAGTGCTCCTTCCTTCTTAGACTCTGGGTCCTACCTATGTTCTCAACTATTTTAAAAAGTCAGCCACCTCATTTAGGTGATGTTAGTAGACTCATTATACTAGCATCAGCTCTGTTATAATCTCATCAAAATTCACCTGTGAAGTTGGAGAACAAAGGGTCAATTGTCCAGGGGAATGCCTAGAATTTGCTTTGTACCTTTATTCTAAAAGGGCTTTGGAGTCATCAGAGGAGGGCATCTACATCTAATATAGCCCCATAGAATTACAACATAATTCTTCTTTCCCCTCATTTTTATGAACCTGGAGACACAGACTCCTAAGCAGAATATTCATGTATCTTGTTCAAGGTCAACCAGCTCATTCTTTCATTCCTTCATTTAACCATCATTTGTGGAATATTTTGTGCCAAGCTCTGGAAATACAAGAATGACTAGAACTCTGTCCCTAGCCCCAGAGGGGTAACCATGTGGGAAGAACATATTTATACAGAGATTATCACAGGGAAGTGATCATTGACATATGAACAAGGAGTTATTAGAGTAGAGATGGGAAAGCTTCTGTTTATCTAGAGAAGGGCAAAATCCTGAGTAGGACCTAAATGGCTCTATTTTTTTATTATATTTTATTGATTATGCTATTACAGTTGTCTTGATTTTCCCCCTTTGCCCTCCTTTACCCAGAACCCCCCATTCCCTCAGGCAATCCCCACACCATTGTTCATGTCCATGGGTCATGAGTATAAGTCCTTTGGCTACTCCATTTCCTATACTGTACTTTTACATCCCCATGGCTATTTTGTAACTACCAGTTTGTAGTTCTTAATCCCCTCACCTCTTCACCCATTCCTCCACACCCAGCTGCCATCTGTCAACCATCAAAACACTCTCTAAATCCATGATTCTGTCTCTTTTCTTCTTGTTTGCTTAGTTTGTTTTTTAGATTCAATTGTTGATAGATATGAATTTATTGCCATTTTATTGTTCACAGTTTTGATCTTATTTTTCTTAAATAATTCCCTTTGACATTCCATATAATGGTTTGGTGATGATGAATTCTTTTAGTTTTTTTTCTTGTTTGGGAAGCTCTTTATCTGCCCTTCAATTCTAAATGATATCTTTGCTGGGTAGAGCAATCTTGGCTGTAAGTCCCTGCTTTCATGACTTTGAATATTTTTTGCTAGTCCCTTCTTGCCTGCAAAGTTTCTTTTAAGAAATCAGCCGACAGTCTTATGGGAACTCCCCTGTAGGTAACTAAATGTTTTTCTCTTAATGCTTTAAGATTCTCTCTTTATCTTTAACCTTTGGCATTTCAATTATGATGTGCCTTGAAATGGGCCTCTTTGCATCCATCCTGTTTGGGGCTCTCTGTGTTTCATGACCTTGCATGTCTATTTCCTTCACCAAATCAGGAAAGTTTTCTTTCATTATTTTTTTCGAATAGATTTCCAATTTCTTGCTTTTTCTCTTCTCCTTCTGGTACTCCTGTGATGTGAAAACTTGAAGTTGTCCCTGAGGCTGCTTATACTATCCTTATTTTCTTTTGGATTCTTTGTTCTTCTTCTTATTCTGGTTAGTTGTTTTTTGCTTCCTTTTATTCCAAATCATTGATTTGATTCCCAGCTTTATTCACTCTACTGTTGTTTCCCTGTAAATTGTTCTTTATTTCAATTAGTGTATCCTTCATTTCTGACCAGATCTTTTTTATGCAACTGAGGTCCTCACTAAGTTCATTGAGCATCCTTATAACCAGTGTTTTGAACTCTGCATCTGATAGATTGCTTATCACCATTTTGTTTTGTTCTTTTTCTGGAGTTTTGATCTGTTCTTTCATTTGAGCCATGTTTCTTTGTCTCCTCATTTTGGCAGCCTTCCTGTATTTGTGTTTTTGTAAGGACCTAAATTTTTTTTGAAAAATGCACCCTAGTAGTTATTTATCTCCCAGACCAGCAGTTCTCCATCCTTGCAGCACATTAGAATCATAGAATCACCTAGAGAGTTTCCCCAGTGCCAGTGCCCACCCCCTCCACAAATTCATTGAATCAGGGTCTCTGGTGTGAGGATCTCTTATGGAGTAAATGTTTGTGCCCTCTTAAAGTTTAATATTTTAAAATCCTAACCCTTAATGTGATGGTATGAGGAGGTATGGCCTTTGGGAGATAATTTGGTCATGAGTGTGGAACCCTCATGAATGGGAAATGGACTCTCAAAAGACACCAAATCTGCTGACACCTTAGTCATGGGCTTCCCAGACTCCAGAACCATGAATAATAAGTGATTGTTGTTTAAGCCACCCAGGAAAAAAATATTCTTGTTATAGCAGCCCAAAATGACTAAAACAGAACCTAAACATTTAATTTTTTTGAAAGTTTCTCAGGTCATTCAATGGTGCAGTATATTGGAAAATCACCATATTAGACTAGGCTCAGGCCATCTCCATCAAAACCTATAGCTTATTTAATAATGTAATGTTGTTTATTTCTTCATGCATGTGCCCCATCTCACCTTCTAAATCATCAGCCCCTTCAAGACAGGAGTTGAAGCTTTTCACTCTTCCACATCCTCATTCAATACTCATGGGACAAAGCATATCATAGTTACTGGGTAAATATGCAACAAAGACATCTACTTAAATGAAAAAGATAAAATGATGCTTGAACTTGTCCATGAATATTTTATGTTTGTAACTCAAGGCTGAGGTTGTGCCAACACAATAATGAAGTTTAACAAGTAGGTTTAGTTCAGCTGGATCAGAAAGATGTATATGATTAAATCCAAAGACAATGATTGACTTGATGACCAGGCACCATCTGCTAATGAGTTTTTCCTCTGGAAAAGTAGGAAACAAAAATGTTACCCAAGATGGCACAATTCCATTTATCAGAGGGCAAAGAATCTCAATTCCAGGGAAATGAAATTTTTTCAAAAGCAAGTTGACAGCATCCAGCTCTCAGCTGGCAATCAACAAATATAGAGGAAAATGAATTTAGGTTTTTGTTGGATTAACTGCTGGCCTTGTAAGACAGAAGCCACCAGAAAGCTGTGCCGAGTTTGGGGTCTACTAAATCAGTTAGAAGTTTCCAGTGTTAAAGTCTCCCTGACAATCGTGGTCTGGGATAGCAGGACAAATGGAGGCTACTGGCCAAAGTATACCTGGTGAGAACCTGCTCAGTCAGGTGCCCACGCCAGTTCACCTCACCTATTTCCAAGATAGGGTGGAACTTTTCTGACTGAACTAAATCCTCCAAGTCTCATTAAATCACACTTTAGTACCACATTGTTTGGCCATTGCATCTCCCACCATTGTATGTCAAACCTGTCCCCTCACTATCCCGGATAATAAAATGTTTTGTGGTTTTGCTGGATGATTGCATCCCATCCCTTTTATTTTCAAAATGGCACATAATAAATACCCTTGTGGATGAAAGGCTAATTTGATGGAAAACACTGCACCGGGTAAAGCCAAAAGCAATCAGGGTCACTCAGAAAAGACAGCACAGTTGATAGAACTTCCGAAGCCATGTCATTTGCAAATGTTTCCTCATCCATTCATGAAAAGCACAACTAGCAGGATGATTACTCAATGACGCTCCTAAAAATAGCCTATGACATAGTCAGTCCAGCCAATTTGGTCCCCTCATATGATTAGTCCCAACCAGGCTACAGTGACCAACTCTCAATTCAGCCAAAGACATCTTTGTAGAAACATCCAACAGAGACACATAAGATGTGCTAAAGGAAAAGTGACAGGTCATGGTCACCTGAGAAGGATTAAGGAGCTTGTCATTGTAGGCACATCTGTACCCTTCCTCTGACAGCTAATCCTATGAATCCTATAACTGACATTCCCTCTCAAAAAATCCAGTTTAGTTTATAAAGGAGACACCTGTTACCTCCAGTCAAGAACATATGCAGTTCTGATTTTGTTTGGTCTGATATTTTGATACCCCAATTCAATTATTTTTATAATACACAGGCTTGGGTTTTAATACAACTGAATTCATTCAACTTTTAAAATACAAAACTTTGATGCTTTTTTGTAAAAATTAGCATTTGACTTTGGTTTTAGGTTCCCAAATTGGTGTGATATACAATCAAATCCTTTGTATTTGTGGGTTCTGCATCCGCAGATTCACCAACCATAGATCAAAAGTATTATTTAAATGTTACATTTTTGCTGACATGTACTCTAGTTTGGCCTATGATGGTTGTATCTGAACTAAACATGTAGACTTTTTTTATCATTATTCCCTAAACGATACAGTATAACAACTATTTACATAGTGCTTACATTGTATTAGCTATTATAAGTAATCTGGAGATGATTTAAAGTGTACAGGAGGATTTGCATGTGTTATATGCAAATATGGGTTATATGCAAACACTATGCCACTTTATATAGGGGACTTGAGCATCCCCTGTGCAGATAGAGATGACTCCATTTCAAAAAGCTGACTCCATTTTAAAACTCATCCACCTGAACCCTCCGGCCTCTCCTTACCCCTACCCCACAAAAGGACTCTGGAATGTGTAGAGACTCCAGGTTAATTGTGAACTACCATTAATCCTTTCTCCATTAGTCCTTCCTCTAGGGCAAGGTGCAATCTGTCTTTTAAGTCACCCTGGTGCCAGAGCCCCCAGTATGTGGTCCCTTTATTCCCCTCCATCACCCTTGCATTACTTTCAGAGTACATAGGTTCATTTCTTAGGGGGATATAATACAGATAGTCTGGGGGTGAACAGGTAGTATGGGGATCATTTTGTCCTGCTGCTGTCCAGGACTGTGTTTCTATAAGTTTCGTATTAAAAGTCTTTAAACTGACAAGCTGGATTAGTCTGCTTTGCTCTTTGGCCTCTCAGCTTCTTCAGCATCTGGGGACCACTTTGCATCCATGGCTTCTCAGGAAACATCCACAGGTTTCTGTACCTGCTAGGGTCCTGAAACCCTTCCCCCAAGGATATTGAGGCATAACTATATTCTGCTTTGGCTTTGAATCTTTCTCCAAGTGCTTTGTTATCATCAGACATTATGAGATGTCAACATGCTTGTGAATTGTGTCCTCAATAACATGAGCGCTGCCAGTAGATTCTGCATATAATTTAGCCAAAAGGTAGCACTGTTTCCAATTTAAAGGCTACAAATAGATCTATTTATTAAACTCATATGTACTTAAATAATTTCTTTCTTAATTATTATTATTATTTAGAACTCTGAAACCACCTTGAAAACATATAAGTTAGCCAAAGAACTATCTATTTTTGCTTCCTGGCATAAGATACAAGTGACAAATATCTTTGAAGGGTGAACAGATACACTTATTCATGGTCATTAATGGCCATATTTAATCAATGAAACCATCTTTTTAAGGAAACAAATGAGTGGAATTTGTCATTAAGTAGGAGATAGTAGTTCATTAATGAGCTCATTTCAAGCCAGTACATTAGCCAGCAACTGGCAAAACAAACTTTCTTTGCCAAGGTTCTAACAGTTGAATGAAAGCAGGTAATTCTCTGTCAAAAGCTTCATATCCAATATAAAAACCTTCTTTAGAGTGAAAGAGGTTTCTCTCAAGAGAAACCATCCAGCGGCACTGCTGTGGAGGAGGGGTGCTGGCACAGATGCCTGAGCTGCTGACTTGGTATAAAGAGCACCAGTACCAATCAGCCAGGTCATCCTTAGACAGCATCGCAGGTCCAACGTGCCATTGGATACACAGGACGATGTAAAATAACTAGCATACCTCCCCAGGAAGCTTTCAAGACTCTTTCAGAAAATTAAAAATAACCAGTCACGTTTGAATAATTTTCCTAGAATCTGCCACATTATAAGAAAACAAGAGAAAAGCCCGGAGGTCTCCAAGACATTGGAGGCCCTGTGAGCCTCCTTTTTGCTGTGCCCACCTCCCCACATGTCAAGAGGGGAAATGATGGTCCATGTTGTGAAGCTAAGATGGGTTCTTCCAAACTTTTTTATTGCACACCCAAGCCATAAACATTTCTGAGCACGAACTCCTGAAAAGCTTACATTTATTTATTCATTTATGAATTAAATGCATATACTGTACAACTATATTAACATATGTGCATTTTTGAAGATACATAATATGAACATTTTTTTAAATGAGATAAAACATAAATACAGGACTCATTTCTGATGATAGACTAGCTACCTGGAACAATCTGTTCTGGTAAAAACAACTGAAGATGCTAGATACATGTTTTCTTACACCTATGTAAATGTGATGATGCACTGACAAGAAATAAATTTTCAGAGGCCAAAACCTAACTGAAAGATGGAACTCCGGAAAGTAAATAGAGTATAGAGGCAGCTTCCAACTGAGGGCATTTGCTTCACCTGGTGAAGTTAAGCTTCAGTTTTCATGATCTTGTGAATTGAAGGACATCAGAAGGACTAAGGTCTATTCAAATGTGGAGAGTCTGATATGAGACCCCATTTATAAAGATGGTACCCTCAAGAGCTATACTTTCCATGTAGGGATCAACTCGAAGTAAACTCACCCCTTTCCTTGGAAACAGGAGAGAAATTTTCCTGTTTTTAAAAATTAACACAATGTGGAAAAGTCAAGTCCCTTGAAAATCTGTAACCAGCAGTTGATCTTCACATAGCTTTTAGTCCAAGTTCATTGAACCTTCAGCCAATACTGTAGTTTAAAGTGGTCCTAGGTAGGTAATATCTCAGGTGTCTGGTAAAAACAAACTGAAGACTCTCTGGAATAACTGGAATGACCTACCCTCAACTCAGGACTTAAAGAATTTTAGTTGACAATCTTCTAAGAAATAGGAGATCATGGCAAAAATGAAATCATAAAATGTGCAAGTAAACAAGGCATTCTGAGCATATGTGTACAGAAACTATTATTAACAGGAAACAGTCTTGGAATAATTTGAAATATTTGAATAATCAGGCAGACTAAATATAATATGTTTACAGAAATAAAAGAAGAATTTAAAATATGTGTGATAGGAAACTAAGTCACCGAACTTATTTGAAAAAAATTACATGTAGAACTTTTAGAAATAAAAATTATATTTGATATTGAAACTCAGTGAATAGCTCCCACAGCAGATTAGACATAATGAAGAAACCTTCAGAAATTATCTGAATTTCAGTCCAGAGAGACAAAAAGCTGGAAAATACATAAGAAACATTAAAAGCCAGAGAAGATAGAATGTAGGGGTCTGCCATATGTCTGCAGTTGCAGTGCAAAAGAGAAAGTGAAAGAGGAGGAGAAAAATAATCAAAGTAAAATAACTAAAATTTTCCAGAGTTGATGAGACATACCAGCCTGAAATTCAGGATATCTAAGAAATCTCAAGCATCAGGACAAATTTTTTTAAAAAATCACACCTAGATACGTCATCGTGAACTTGCAGAGCACAAAAAAATGGAGATGAGAGAATATGTTGCCTACAAAGGAACTACTATTAGAAAAGCTGACTTCTCAACAGCAGCCAGAAGATGAGATGATATCCAGATGTACTCATAGTAAATAATAAGCAATCTGGCCCTGGCTGGCGTAGCTTAGTGGATTAAGCGTGGGCCTGTGAAACAAGAGATCGCGGTTCGATTCCCAGTCAGGGCACATGCCTGGGTTGCAGGCCAGTTCCCAGCAGGGAATGCACAGGAAGCAACCATACATTGATATTTCTCTCCCTCTCTCCTTCCCTTCCCCTCTAAAGATAAATAAATAAAATCTTTAAAAAAAATAATAAGCAATCTGGAATTGTATATCTAGCAAAAGTATTTATCAAGACAAATGCAAAATCAACAAAGAAAGTAAAAAAGAATGTGTCAGAATAGACACTCATTCAAATAAAGCATAAAAGTACTTTGGTCAGGAAAAATATATATTTTGAATGAAATATCTTAAATGGAAGAAAAAATTATGAGGAAAGAAAATAGTAGCTGCATTGTTAACTCTAAATTCACACTATATCAAGTACATGAAAATATAAACTACCTTGCTGCATGGTGGAACAAAAAGATAGCCTCTAGGTTTTTGTTATCTTCAGTCTGTGATCACCCACTTGGATTGTTTTCCCCCCCAAAGTATTGTGAGCGAGGGGGGATTAGGGTATAATTTACATAAAATAAAATTTACATATCTTAAATGTTCAGTGCAATGAACTTTGACAATTGTATGCAAGTATGTAACTACCACCCAAGCAAGATGTAAAATATCTTCCTTACCTCAAAAAGTTCCTTCATGCCTCTTCTCAGTCAATTCCCCTTCCCCAAGAGGTAACCCTATTCTGATTTCTATCACTCAAGAGTAGTATTACCCATTTCTGAACTTCATATAAATGGACTTATATAAATTATTATTTTGTGTTTAGTTTCTTTTGCTGAACATAATGGTTTTGAAATTCGTCTATGTTGTGTATCAGTAGTGCATTCTTTTGTATTGCTGAGTAGTATCACATACATGAACATAAAAACAACTTGTTCATCTATTCTACTATTGGTGAACATGTGGGTTATTTACAATTTGGGATTATTGTTATGAGTAAGTTGCTATAAACATTCCTATATATGAGGTAAGATCTTTGGAGATATACATTTTTTCTTGGGTAAATACATAGGAACAGAATTCCTTGTGTCACACAGTAAATTTATGACTATATAAATGCCAAACAGTTTTCTAAATTTATTAAGCCATCACATTACTACCAGCAATGAATGAGAATTTCAGATGCTGTAACACTTGACAGTTAGCTATTTTTTTATTGTTGTTCAAGTAGTTTTCTGTCTTTACACCCCTCCCCTCCCCCTGACCCCAGCCTTTATTTTTTAATTTTAGCCATTCTAGTGGGTGGTTTTCACTTTCATTTCCCTGCTGACTAATGATATTGACAACACTGTCATGTGCTTATTAGCTATTAATATATCTTCTTTTGTGAATGTCTACTCATGTATTTTGTATACTTTATTAGGTTGTTTCTCTTTGTATTGTTGATTGGAATTACTTTTCTTTATGTTCTAAATAGAAGTATTTTGTCATATATAAGCAGTCTATTGAATAGAATTTTTTAATTTTGATAAAGTCAAAATCAGTGTAGTTTTGTTTCCTGTCATAAAATCATTGCCTACTCCAAGGTCACAAAGATATTTTTCTATTTTGTTCTAGAAGCTTTATGGTTCTTTCATGTTTGAAGTATGTGATATATCGTGAATTAACTTTGTGAATGATATGAGGAAGGGTTTAAAGTTTTTTTCCATAAAAATATCCAGTCATTCAAATATGATTACTTGAAAACATTTCATTTCCTCTACTGAACTAAATCAGTGCTTTTACCAAAAATCAATTAAACATATACAGGTGGGTATATTTCTGAATATTATTCTACTTCATTGATCTATCTCTCTATCCTTACACCAATGTAATACTATCCTTACATTAATATTAAACTGTCTTGATTATTGTAGTTTTATAATAAGTCTTAAAAACATGTATGTAAATCCTCCAACACTTTTTTATTTTCCAAGATTGTTTGGCTCTTATAGATCTTTTGCATTTCCATAAAAATTATTGATTCATCTTGGCAATTTCTTCAAGAACATCTTCTGGGATTTGAATTGAGATCTCATTGAATCAATAGGTTAATCTTGGGGGAATGGATAGCTTAATACTAGTCATCCAATATATTAATATTCTACCTGGACTTTGTAAAAACTATTTATATTTATTCAAGGTTTTGTCATTCAGTCAAAACTAACTCTAACTGCTGCATCAATAAGAAAATATAGGTACAGTGTCTAATTTCCTGATCATAAAGGTGGAAAATAAACTTTTATTTATATAAATTTTATCACTGAATTTTATATAAAATGTATCAATCTAAAATAAGAAAAAATGAATGAAGGGAGAAAGAGTATAGAGAAAAATAATTATTATTGAGAGAATAAAAGAACATTGTGAAAATAAATCAAAATAATAGCCATTATAATAAATATAAATGGGTGGCCAGATGGCAAGCCAAAAATTACTGCTGGCTACCTCCACCAAAAATAATCACAAACCAAAAACCAAGAGAAAATTCTGAGAATAAAATGAAAGTATGACTTGAATTGGTCTCAGACATTAGTTAGGAAAGTAAATGATGTTAACCTGGGGTTGGGAGTAGCCAGAGGTAGAAATAAAGTATAGATTGGTGGAAAGATTTAAGTTCTACTCTGCTTCCTCCCCACAACCTCATAAGATATGCTTTCCTAATCTCTTCACTGTAGAAATCAATGGAAACACTTCTCACAAGTTCATTTGTCCAATGGGTAAAATCAGGGAAGTGCATATGCCCTGCTAGGATTAGTAATTAAGGAATAAAAGGACTAACAGCCCATCTACCCCCAAATTTTAACTCTTCAACAGCTTGCTTTTCAAAGCCCTTGAGCTGAGGGATAACAACCTGCAAGGGCTGCCTCTTCCCAGTGTAGCTTTTCCCTAAGGGTTTAAAGTGAAACAGTGACGGGAGTTGTTGCCTGGAAAAATTTCAGCAAACCAGAGGGGGTCATCAGTGGCTTATAGAGTTCAAACTTTCCTTACAAGATGGCTCCTCTCCTCTCTTTAAATTCAACAGAACTGATAGATTGGAACCTTGCTCCTTTTCAATATACACTCCTGGACACTCAAAGAGTACAACTACCTCAAAAGAAATTCAACAAAAGGAATACATATATCATCTGAAGCAGAATTATTATATCTAATAATATTACATCTAATAATTACATCTAATTACACCTAATAATTAAAAGAAGCTTGATGAATATATTAAGAATATCCTGCCATGGATTCGTACACAGTCTCTGTATGGATGGACCTTCGGGACATTATGTTAAGTTAGAAAAGTCAGCAGATAAAGACAAATACTGTATGATATTACATAGGTGAAATCTAAAAAAGCTGAATTCACAGAAAAAGATTATAGAATGGTTACCAGACACTGAAGGGAGGAGGAAATAAGGATAATTTGGGAAATAGTATAAAATTCCAGTTATTAGATGAGTATTTTCTGAGGATCTAATGTGCAGGAGAATGATTATAGTTAATAATACTGTATTACATATTTGAAAGTTGCTGAGGGTAGAAAATTTTTAAAAGATTTTATTTATTTATTTTTAGACAGAGGAGAAAGGAAAAAGAAAGAGAGGGAGAGAAACATCAGCGTGCAAGATACATCAATCTGTTTGTTGCCTGGTGCAAGCCCCCATCTGGGGATCCGGCCCGCAATGCAGGCATGTACCCTGACCAGGAATCAAACCAGCAACCTTCCAATTTGCAAGATGACACCCAACCTACTAAGCCACACCAGTCAGGGCATAAGAGTAGATCTTAAATGTTCTTGTCACAAAAAAGACCTGGTAATTATGTGACATGAAGGCAGTGGTAGCTAATGCCATGGTGGTAGTGTAACAGGGTGCAGCCAAGAGGGGGGCCCCAAATAGGGATTTGGAATGGGGCCCAGAACGCAGGATGTCTAGGAAATATTAGGATGTCCTCACCCTGCCCCCCCACAGGTGTGAGCTGGGGGAAAGGACAAATAGAGCAGGGCCATTGAGAGCTGTTTTGTGTAGCAACAGCTTTGCAGCTAACCTCTGGCATGGTCATTTAACATATCTATAACCTTTAACTGGTTCCATAGGTATGTTAAATAGCTGTGGCCCTGCTCTGAGTCAGGGGAATGGAAGTAACTTCCCCCCCAAGATGTAACTGTGGGGCAGGTCCCCAATTGTGGGAGGGGTTGGAAATACGGCTGCAGAGGAGGATTGGTGCAGGGATTTTTTTTTTTTT